>CP130737.1:997838-1600554 GCA_030553155.1 Nippostrongylus brasiliensis
CTGAATGAGATATGTTATCAGTTCCCTGGTTTGGTGTTAAACTGTTTCGAAACGAGAGCATTCAATTCGGCGACCTTTCCAGCAAGTAAAGCGATTTTGGCGTAGGCCACTTCTCTGTTTGGTTGTTTTCGTGCCTCAGTAAGCATGGCAGCCTTTTCAATCTGTAACTAGGAGTAATATACAGTGGCTACAACTAGATCCGACATGAAAATTATACTCAACCTCTTCCAAGACACCGTATGCTATTTCAGATGTATACAGATGTTTTGCCGATGTTGCCAAACCAGCCAATGTTGCCCAAATGTTGCCGCTCTTAAATAGAGCACAATTATTCCAAAGCGAATTTAGAAGTCAACCAATCGGACCTTCACTTGGCGACAAAGGCGTAGTGCCTGATCCCATTTAGACTGCTCAACATGTCGCAAAAGCGTTGAGGCGAATGGTGGAACGAGAACTGTAACCACTGGACCATCTGATCGACGAAGAGTGATGGTTGAGCCCGTGAAGCTGAAGTTGAAAACCTCTCGACTGACTATTTTTCAATGGTCGTCTAATTTCACTAAAATGTTGCAGATGTTTTTGCGTTCATTTTTCAAAATTATTTGACCAGCAAATGCTCTTCCAAGTTATATGTCGCCCGTTTGATTTCCTTGATATTCTCTTAAATTATAGAGCCTAAGTTAAAGGCCCAAACTCATGACTTTACCAAGTTACGACAGCGGTATTTTGACAACTATGAGCTTGAGATTAGGCAAAAAAATAACATGCCAAACCTGCGCAGAACGGGATATTTGCCTATACCATTCACTGCATTCTCAATCACTGAACGTTGTAGTAGGTTAATATCAACGAAGGCTAGTACGACTGCTGGCCAAATTACTAAAATAAACTCAAATACAGGAAACAAAAAACCCATGAACAGAAATGGAACTCACCTATCCGCCCATCGCCTATCCCAGCAAGCATATTAGTTACGTCGTTGAATTGAAGATGTTGAATAGAGGATCCTCAATCACTGTTATCACAACCTGAGCTAATTGTGCTCCCGGCAATTTACTCAACATAGTGACAATGAATGTTGTTCATTTGAGTGTTTCCAAACAGCACCGTCACTTAGTATTCTATTAACCAGCAGTAGCAAAATGATTAATAATAAAAACTTAGTATGCAACGAATGGCGAGGATCCAACGAATGACCTTCGGACTTTACCCGACAAAATGGCCTTTGACACGTGAAGCCTAGAGAACGGAAGCGAATAATACCTATTCTCACAATCCTTTGAGAAGTGCCCAGCGTTCTCACTTTTGCTATGAACACATTTGCCCCAGAGTCGCGAAAAGCGAGAAGCCTGTCGTTTATTTGTCCACACTGAGACAACGTCAATTCCACGATTTCGTGCTGAAAAAAGTTCTAAGCTTATCTTGCTCGACACGAAAATAACATGGTGATGCTACGATGCCATTGATGGCGCCGTTCCTTTATGCCACGGCACCTTTATGCTAATGTTAATGTTAATGTTTGTTTATAGGCCCTTTCAACGCCAGAGATTTTGGCTCGTTGGTAGTGATAGTTAGCTAATAATTGATGGAATGATTAATCAATTACTAGCCATCACTATCAACAAGCCACTAGATCAGACGATCATTTGAAAACGTCAAGCAGTCTAAAGCTTTCCACTTACGTTGGCAAAGGTATAGTATCATCAAAACAGAAAAAGAGAAAATTTCGGAGTTGTCGCACAGAAATGACAGTTTGTAAAAGTCGAAGGTGGTCTTGTCTTAGATTTTCAGAACTCCCCAGGCGACGACTATCTATGCAATTCGTCTCTAGCAAAGGGTGTAAATATATCTATTGTTTCCCCCCTCCGCCACAATCCCTCGAGTGGAGTGTGTTATTGTTATCCAGTGATTCTTTTTTGGAGTTGAAAGTAAAGGCGCGAACGCCCAGGAAAATACGAACCTCATGGTTGATCTTTCCATCGCCCTGACTTTTTGCCGTGTTTGGATCAAATAGTGAGATCAGCGTTGATTCGCCACGGTCAACAATGGCTACGGTGTCGTTAGAAAGTGATGATGCCTTTTCATCTGAAAGCTGCTAGAACCAATCTTTTAATCAAATTTTATATCGCACAGTGAGAGTTACTGTGACTCTTTTACAAGAACAATTTGAACGCATGTGGTAGTTCTGCTCTGGTGGATTCTCCACAATAACCGACGGTTTAGTTACTGATCATCTCTGCGGGTCAATTCCAGATAGCCTCATCGTATGTTGAGAGCTTAGAAAACAAGGAAAATCGGAATTGGCGAAATGTGGGCTTTGGGTGATGAAGGTTGTTTACCCGTCGTGACAGCTTGATTAAAAGCGGCCGTGAGTCACTTGGTGGGGGTGATGGTGGCGAATTGTATTGTTTCAACGTTATCGCTACATTGTAGATGCCATGACAAGACAGTCGGCCATTATTATCTCTCAGATGTCGTGTGACGGCCCACTCAACCACCGCTGTGTTTCGCACAAGCTGGTCTTGATGTAAAGTCAACATTGATATTTTTAAGTTTTCAACGTCAGTAGACAAATGAAGCGATATCTACAAAATTGCAAACAATTCGCGATTAAAGATTCAGCATTGGCGGTGCGATTTGAGACACTAATTATAAGCAGAATTGTATGTGTTTGTTACAAGTCTGATTGACACTAGCATACTTATCAGTCCTTGTTTGCCATCTGGAAGCTTGATTTCACTGAGATTTCTGCCATCGTAGCTATATACGTATAGTATGTGACCATCTGATAAGAGAAAAACTCTGCAACGAATGTTGTTCCAATAGTATGGCTGCACTCTAGCATTTTTGTAGCATCTTACTTGCTCGACTGTTTGATTATTGTGATTATTCTCTCCTTCAGATCGATTATGACCGGTGTATTCCAATTTTTTGAGCTGGAATGTGCAATTTTTGGGTGAAATTTCGTACCCAAGAAGATCCACGAAACTAATTGTCTTCAACTGTCTTACCTGTAAATAAGTAATTGTGTGGCGGTGATAACAAGAAGGTGGTCATGCGCGATGGCAAATCGCGATATCCGATCCCGAGTCTCGAGAAGTTCACGAGAGAGATCGGAGCCAACATCTCGTACTTCCAAAACGTTACGCTTCAACTGCACCACTTCTACTTTTTCATAGATCTGCGTACTGTAAAAGAAAAGCTGACTTGTTGAGCATGATATTTTTGTTATTGATTTTGCCACTATCACATTACAATCTACGGTGTTCACTCACTTTTCCATAATTTGGGCGTGGATCACTTGTCCACTTCCGCTACCGCCAACTAGTTGAGTAGCGTCATCAAACCAACATAGAGAAAGCAGCGATCCAGTTGAGGATAGCTTCTCGAGCGAATGAGTCCACTAAGAGTTAGAAAAAATAATGCCGATAAATTCAGTCGAAAAATAATGCAAAAACGATAGTCGATAAGTTTGTTCATCAAGTACATACCCCGGCTTTGTCGCAAAGGAGAAGAATATTATACGATCCAACAGCAAAGCATTGCCCATCAGGGCTCCAAGCCACAGAGGTGATGGGAAACTCGTGAGAGATCGATGAGAAAAGATTGCGGCCGAAACTGTCCCATAGCTGCATCGATAAAATCACATTAGTTTAACGCTTCTATTTATAGTTTAGAAATAGTGTCAATTCATCATCTACTTATTTTTAAGCCTTGACTCAAATAGATCGTACTAGCAGGTCAAAAATAAGTTTGTATTCACCAGCACTCATACCGACATTTTCATTGGAGCCCTTACAACTGAGTATAAATAGTTGATCTCACCTTGAATTTACAATCTTCACCGCCAGTAACGATGTATTCAGACACTTGTGACCAGTGGCAGCATAGGACGAGCCCATCGTGAGCTTTCCATTTCAGAGGGGGAGCCTGAATTGAAAACAACGATGCTATCTGGTGCTGGTGAATGGCTGATTAGCACAGAGGTACCTGTTTCTTCAGTGATTTCATGTAACAATGGTCGAGATTGAGATAAAGAACATTGTCGGACGTCGAGTCGAATGATGCACTGTAAATATCTAGAGTTTCCAATGTAAGACAACTTCCATCCTACATTTGTGCAGCTAACGAGCACCACATCTTACCCCTCTTCAGATGTTCAATTAGGATGGGCTTATTTCAACCATGACTTCAACGACGCCGGAATGCATACCGAGCCTGCTTCTGTATTCTTAATGCCAGGGTCCATTTAACAGTTGGATATGCTTTGTAGAACATGCACTAGTTTCCGGAAGCCCTTAATCATTTGTTTTATATTGAACAGACTGACCAATAAACAGAGTTCGACATTTGCGCCACCACAGATCGTAGCATTCCATTTCGCGACCAAAGTTTCACAGCACCGTCCTCACCACCTTCAAGTCTTCAATTGGCAATAGTAATAGAGATACATTTGGCTAATTGTAGACTATACAGCAGGGAGTACAACGACGCCGTGTTTTCATCCCCAAAAATAGAAATCTAGTTTAATTGGGCCAGTGAAGACTGTCTATGGAAGTCATGATGCTACAAACTAATCACTCAAATGCTCACATAAAACATAATACTCAACAACTTAGCAGTCCTGTGCCATCTGAACTCCACCGAACCTCCAGTGCTGCTCCTTTGTGAGCCTGTACAGACTTTTCGATTCTGCCCATTTTATTGATGAAGTGTATTTGTCCTAAAAATACTGGGACATACAAGAACTTGCGTTTTCATAAACATGGCAAGTATTGGGGTAATTTTGCCCTTTTGGACGACTAGCTCGAGTTCGGCTGCCAACATCTTGATGCCGCTCTGGCAGCCGTGATGTTCCGTGGATGATGGCTAGCCGACCGTCCAGCGGTGTACCACAAAATGTCTATTGATTGGTGCGTTTATAACGGTGAATTTACTTGGAGGAGTTCAGGAAAACGGGATATGTTGGATATAGATTGTAAGTACACCCTCAAGAAGAAATCACAGGGTGAAGTCGCTATCCAAAACGTTTTTCGTTCATCTGGTTCAATGTTCATTCAACTTTGCCATCGAACTACACCATCGCGTTCACAGTGATGGTTTGGGCCCTTACTGACCCGACGACGTGCAATTTGCGCGACGAATTAGCCGTTATAAGTGAAATTGAGCGAAACACACGACGACGAGCATTCTCGTCCAACGCGACGTTTGCGGCGGCCGCATTGCTCTAATCGATAGCTGTTGGTGACGCGCGGTCACCGCCGCGCGAATTCGTCGCTCAATTTTTTGTCGTCGGGTCTGTGAGGGTCCTTTCCCCACCTCGATGGTTTAGAGGAAATATACCCATTGGCATCCAGCGAAACAGTGGGTGCCAATGGGTATACTTCCACGGCGCTGTATCACATGATGGCTATTGATCGGTGCATTTATAACGATGAATATCATCGGTCGTCACGTCATTAACTGGCTCCTCAGACAGTGACAGCCGGACTTGAGCGGCCGTTATTAAGGACAAACTTCCGTCTTTATACTTAACAAACAATCAAATAAATGTACCATCAGAACTCGACAGTGCGAATATCTCACTATGGGCGTCATGTCGAAGTGATGACGGAAACCAGTGCATTGATGTTGCAAACAGAGTGCTGTAATTATGGTAGTGATCAAATTTGTAGCGAAAAGTGAATGAAGTTTGTGAAAGTTAATAGAAAAATAGTAGACGAGTTCTAAAACTTGAATCGATGAAAACGCGAATAGTTTTGAGCCATTTTGTCGATAAATTAGTCTACGTGTTGAAAAAAAACGTGTGCAGGACAAAGCTCCGCAATAAGTGTTATTACAGCAGGATTTTCATGAAGCTCACTCGATGTAGTTCAATGCGCAGGTCCACACCAGATAGTTGCTTACGCTGGTTTTAATTATTGGAATACTTTGTGGAGCTCAAAAGCAGTCTCTACATCGCAAACACAGCAAATGTTGGCGGCCAGTGATCCCCGCAACGGGTGACCGGCTAACGATCACCTCCCAATCCCGTCGACACCGCCGACGGTTGCCTGGTCCCAGCGCTATCAGCCGGGACCAGGGCGCAAATTCATGAACCGCCGACCGGGGTTTATTCTCTGGTATATACAGGGTGCGCCAGGTTTACGGTGTTGGGGCGAGGTACGCATCTTCCGAACAGGGTCCTGCAACTCCAGCGAGAAGAACCCATTCGTTAGGACGTGTTTCAAGAACCGCAAAAGTCGTGGAACGGGCTCAGGAGCCGATCTTGGAGGTCCGGGGACGATCGCTGATAAAGCTGGCAATAGTGTTGGAAGTTAAGCAAAGTTCAATGACTGTGATAGAACCCTGGATAGTGGCTGTATCTTCAGGAAGGCCATATTTCTTCCAACAAGACGGCGCACCAGCTCACACAAGCCATTGGGTTCAAAACTGGCTGTCCGATAACTTGGTGCAAGGTGTTCTGGCCCCTAAATACCCCGGATTTGAACGCCAGTGACTACTACCATTTCAGCGTTGTTGAAAGGGTTGCTAACAAGACGAAACAACCCAACGTCACATCTCTGCGAACCGCCATTGAAGCAGCATTCGCAAAATTGGACAGAGCTTTTTCGAAGAGGGCTTGCGAGCGCTTCCGGTCAAGAATGGAGGCAATTATTGCTGCTGACGAAGGCTACAGTGAGTATTTGAAATCTTAATACACCCCGATACTAATATGTAAAAGGATTCTGGATTTGATTTGTATTTTTGTGTTTGTAAGGTTGTTTGAAAAATAGGGTCGCGCTTGTCCGGATTTTTTATAGCTGGCGCACCCTGTAGCGCCGATACCCGTCATGAATCTAGGCCCAGGCAGTCGTCGCTTGGCGCAGTGTCATCCACTCATCAGACAAAATGATGACGCATGCCACGGGCATGAGTGACGTCACTGAGCGATGCCACATGTAATGACAGCGATTTGAGCGAACTGTCAATAATGACAACAATTCCTTCTCCCACTCAAATCCAATTAACATTCGAACCCAACAGTGACTATACATCCGCTAAGCGCAACTTTTCGACATCTTTGTAATAATGGACGATTTTCTACAGTTAGCAGAGAAACGATTGGAAGACAAACACTAGCAGTCACATCGTTCAATGTTAGAGTGTTGTTTGAAACAATGAATGAATAGAGAGAGATATGAGATATTTCACACGTGCTCACCTTGGCAATTCCGTCACTGTTGTGGCTTCCATGCTGGCAAGTTTCCATCTGTGAACAATAAATTAAGTATCTCAATGCAGAGAAGAACATTTCAAAAAAACACTGATATTGTGAGCTCCTTCGGCATTATGGGTTTGAGATAACAACGATACTCCACATGCAAAATTTCTAATGAAAATTTAATGCGTTATAAAACCGATTCCCTTATGATTTTGCGAATATTCGCATTTCAAGGAAACTTGACTTTTGAATTTGGGTTAATCATTTTTCAACGTTCACTGAAAAAAAAAGCTGAGTATTATCACTTCAAGAGGACGTGGTCATCGGCGCAGGAGTACATGTCATCCGTCCCGACCCATCCCACTGCTGAAACGGAATCGGAGTGTCGAGGAGTGCGCGTACATGAGACCTTGAGTCGCATGTCTGGAATAACAAAATAATGGTTCGTTCAATAGCGATTCGGATCCAGCTCAGCTAATGCAACAAATCGGCTATATGCGGAACAGAAAGAAAAACAACGAAATACCGTAGTCAACGAGAATAACTTTAAAGTTCATTCTGTGGATCGTGCACAATTACAAGAAAGCCCGATGCTTCCACGATATTCAGCCAACGGCGTTTCCTTGATGTGATTATTCCTCTTTAGATGATAAATGAAGCATACCTCGTAAACGGAAGCACTGAAGCTACCAAGCAGCAGCTCTACTCTGCATCACCGTCTTTCATGGGCATACTTCAAATCTACTGAAGACGCATTCGAAAAAGCAGCAGATTCAGCTCTCCCATTTAGAAGTCAAGAGAAGTCGTTTCTGGACAATGTATTGAAATTTTGAAAGCAGATACTTTTTCACTTCCACCCTGCTGCGCGGCAACGGCAAAGGTGTGGGATAATAGGGCGTGAAAGGATTGAAGTAAAAGACGTTATTCAGAGAGAAAATTCGATTTGGTGGACCCATTATGTTTCATTAACTTCAAAAATGTGACAAAAATGGAAGTGTACGTGGTCAACGTTTATGTCGCAGGGAGATTACCATGACAACGGGCGCACCTATGTAACTTACGGTGATCTCAGGTTTTAGAATGACCTGGGCCGAATCTTCCTGAACCGCTAAGCCGCGTTCTACTGAATTCCATTTTAGATATGGACGGCATGTTGGCAACAAAAATGGTGATTTGACTTCCCATGTAGGTCCCATGTATTACTGTGTAATGCCGAACAAGGAACTAAACCTCCACATTCTCATGCGCTAACCCTATTTATGATACCAACTGTTACATATGTTTTACGTGACGGTGCCTGTCACTCGATGTCTGTTACCCAGCTCGGCTATAATTACACCATCAATGTTCTCCATGGTAATATTAATATCTCCAGTTACTTTGCAGTAGTTACCACTCTCGCTCCACGGTGACCAAACGCGCTCCAGCTCTCTAGGTGAGCTTGCGGCGCGGTCCAATTTGCCTGCAACGCGGTCCGACCTACATCGAAGAGGCTCTACACAGTGGGTGGTCTGTTTATTCGCTGGAGAAGTGGTCTCACAGCGAAGCCCGCGTTCTGTATTAGCACGGATGATCGATACCTGTAGCTGCTCAGTTGTGATCCTGTAAACAGCTGTTCACCTGAATGTGGTACGAGGTTTTTCTTATTTCATCGAGGAAGTCCTGTACTTCTTTGTTATGCAGTCTATCTTAAATTGATAGATGATTATCTAACGTGCTTCGATTATGCTGCCCAGTACAACGATTCGAGACTTAGTTATTCCGAAGAACAGCAATCTCGGCGGCGAGTTGGATACTGGTTCGTTTCCACTTCCCATCGTTTCATGTACATGAATATTATTTATTTTCAATATTTAAGGTAGCGCTAATGACAGCAACAATGGGAACTGTGGTTGTGTTGGTGAGCTTATTGAAAGAATAATAGCACTTCGGCGTCTAGCTTGTACACAAGGTACTTTTTCGAATTCTGTTATGTTTAATCGAATTTTCCTATTCATCTTATTTAGACGACGAGTTCTGCGTGGTTAGGAATAATGAGGTGAAATGGGCAAAGCTCTTCATGGAGTTTATTCTTGGAACAGCATTCTGTCAGGGTCGTGCTTGTCAAGGTATAACTGAGCCTATTTATCCAGCTCTTTTTCTTGTATTTATCACGTTTCTTAAGGGTATTGTAGTTGCGATTGAGCTTTTCGTTAATTACTAATGATGGATACGAATTATCAATCGAATCATAAATTGGCGCTCAACCGGTTTAGTGCTGATCTCTTGCCGTTTTTCAGCACATTCTGACGACATGATTTGGTACGTTCATCAGATGAAGATCAGTTCTTCATTTTGTCTTGGGACGGTGGGTTTTTCATTTGCTTCTCGAAAAATCGTGAATTTTCTATTTAATTTTTCAATCATACGTCGCTTGTAATTTATCATATTTGCTGTTTCGTCGTGATATAGCACCTTCAGCACTTCAATCTTGTTCAAGTGTATCGACGTTCCAGCAAAAACTTGCCTTCACCATGTGACCAAGCATACAATTGGGAGGAAACAGTCTGCCTGAATCTGATACTACAACAGGTTGTTCCAGTTTCTGATTAATTACTCATGCTTGTATAGTGCGAAGATACGCATCAGTTCAGTTGGATTTCTACGTTACCTGCGCCGTGTGCACGAAAACGAGCCCACAGAACTTGCAGATCATTCGGAAAAACTGTCAGAGAGTAAGTGCCTCATCTGATTTCTTATATGAATACAAAGTCTTTCTCGTCTTCAAGTCTTTGTTACGCTAGTATGAACATGCATCATTATCAACTTGGAATCTGGACCTGTACAGCTAATTTCAGCTGTTATGGCTAAGATGATAGAGGAGAGAAAATAGTAGGAAGAATGAAGAATGCATTGCTTAAATGGGTGCAGTGACACGTAGTCTCCGCGACATTCAAATTCAAGTGAAAACACAGGTTTTTGAGATCACCATCAGGAGTATGGCTATGAATCGAGCCAAAGCGTTTGCACAAGCTCCAGAATAGTGGAGAAGGAAAATTGATTTGTGTTTCTGGTTGAACGTATTGTAGTTATACACTCTACTTGCAGGTTTATCCTTCTCCGAGCAGAAGGCGCATGGATAGTAAAGGAGAGAGTGAGGAGATAACTTATCCAAAACTTTACTTCGCGATTGATGCATTTGAGGAGGTGAGTTTCGTTATTCGCCTCCCGCAAGGGCAGAAATAGTTATCGTAATAATTCGAAAGTCTCATGAGCGTAATGGACGTAATTGCAACCATTGTAAGCCGCACAGATCGCTTAACTCTTCAGTATTTCTTTGTATCATCAACATGCAACTGATAGTGTTTGATTCGTTCTCTAATGAAACGCATGTTATATTGTCAATTTATATTGTCAATTTCACATTCAGGTTTTTCAAGACGTTGTTGTGAGGGATGGTGAATGTGTATGCGTCGAATTGGTTGCTCGTGACAGACAGAAAACTAGGGAAGCCGTTGTTTTTCTTGGATCGATCAGATATGATGTCCTCAAACAAGTTTATGATGCAAAGGTATGTCGTTCCGAACCGTTGTACAACTTCATTTATCCGTATGGTTTAGGCGTCGTCAACATGGCATTGGGCGCAAAAGCTTATGAAACAAGGAGGGAGACGTCAAGAGTTTGTTGGGATGAGAGGTCCACAGAAGAAGGTGCGTTTACTTCTTTCTGTTCCTATGGTTCCGCAACTTTACAGCACTCGGTAACTCTCTTGCTTAGTAACCAAGCCATCAAAATTGGTTATCTCTACTGCTCAAGAAGCACATTTGTGTAATAACTGTGATTTGGAAATGTATTTCTATGCTTCTAAAATACACGTTATCATGGTCAAATTTCAGGGATATGCTGAGATGGCAGTCGCTCGAGTGTTAAATTGTGGCTACGAGACGCCGTTAACAGAAGAGAACGTGGACTTCTCTGAATTGGCCAATGTAATTTTTTATTTTTCGTACTTTCCTTTAAATAGTACCTTATGGTGTTGTTCAGGTAGAGAATTCTCTGAACCGTCGTCGAATGTCTGAGACAAACCTCATAGGCCCTGTTTTGATCACACGACCATCCATTATGTCTAGCATACAAAACCCGAGAGGTCGAAGATGGCAGAGTGAAGCAGACACTGTGAATCAGTACCCTGAAGTGGAAGGAAGTAACATCGATGACGGTCAGTATGCTCTTCACTTGATGAATTTGCGAATAACGTCGACGTGGCCGTTTTAGAGCTTAATGAAGGAGTTCTAACGCGATTGTGGTCTGTTCGTGGATTCGGTCAGGCGTGGCATTGGCTTCGTGAGAAGAAGCGCGCTGAATGTACACCATTGAACGCATATCTTACATACGTCACGTTGTCCTGGACGAGTATACTTCAAGGTGACTCTTTTGTTGCTTTTAGAGAACAATACATGATTTTTGGGCACTAGCTGAAACCTCTCCAGACCGGGTCTGGATTAAAAAATTAATTTCCGCTGGAAATTCGTCTATGTGCGTTATCTGAGACACTGATAAGGATTCAGGCACTTTTTATTGAATTTAGGCCGAGGATCATCTCTATTGTCAATTTGAGTGGCCAGGCCAAATTTTCAAGTACGAATCAAACTTCGTTCAGATAGATTCTGGGCTGATTACGATTATGTTGCTGGCTTTTCGAATTTCGTCCGATTTCGGGAATTACGGATAAATTTAGCTGAGTAGTGATGGCGTCTGGGTGAAGTGAAGGTGATGGCGAGAAGATCTATCTAACTCTACCGAAATCAGTCGAAATTTGAGAAAAGACTTAAGAAAAATAACATTGGTAGTAAGAATCCCGGTGGTCCCCGGTCGAAGTAAAAAAACGAGCATCGGAATCGTTATCAGCGCCCCAAAGGCGAATTTTCAACGAGAATTAATTTTTTAACCAAGACTCTACCGGTGGGGTCAGAACTTTTTAACTAGTGCCGATTTTTTTTTCGAAGTTTAACTTCCATTCTATCCACGTAACGCCAAAATGTTCGTTGTGTAAACAAATATGTCCTTACGTTGTACAATACTCCTTCTCGAAGTTTGGCTATGATTTTTTCAATAGGTTTTTGATGTGCTAGTACTGGGCACGATTATGACCTTTTTTATTGACAAACCATAATGTCTGATAGAGGTTTTCAGCTTCGTCGTTTATTGAGTTTTTGCACTTTAGATCTGCTGAACGATCGCCCTAAAAGGCCCATATTGACGTTCGAGTTAGACTCTCCTCAAGACCAGTGATCTCGCTAATGTCTGCAAGTGAAGCATATTAATTTTATTCAATTATTTTGTTGTCGGTCCCGTTTCGTGTCGTAAGTGATCTCTTATGCATTGTGTGAAAACGTCTCTCTCAATGATTTTTTTTTTGCTTTCGAATCGAACTTCAGTGAGATACTGTCCAGCTTTTTCATCAAAGTGTCTAACAAGGTTCATTTCTTGTTGTCTTCATATTCTTTCGTAAAACATGGTCTTCAAATATTTGATTTCCAACGGGTTTCAAACGTCACACGTTCTCTGCAGAGGCTAGTTGCTTGTTTATGATCCTGTGAAGATAAGTTGAATGAAGCGTTCTTGTATTTGTATGTGCGTTACATATGGCGTCATAGATATAAGTACCAGTTCAAACATTGCTTGAGAAGTGGGGATTTGTGGCTAAATGGATTGTTAAAGAGACATCCAGAGTCTGGCCAGTGGAACCCTGTGATGGATTACTTGTAGAGGAGTGGATTCAACAGTTTAGAATATGAGCAAGCGTTACATACTCTATGGCCCGAATTCATGAACGGACGAGCGGTCTCCGAAACCTACTCGACGATAAACCCACTCGATACCGTCGAGGTCTCCCAAACACTGCCTCATTGCGAGGTGTGATAGAACCGCGATAAACCATGATTGAACCCCCGCGCGCGTTCACGAATTTCGGTTTGCGTGCCATTCGGGGTATACCTCGGGGTTTATCGGGGTTTACCAATGATGAATCTGAACCTACGTCTCTTAGAAGCGTACAAAATGAAAAATACGTAGCTTTCAACCACCACAAGGCTCTGTGCTCCATAGTCTGATATGCGGGGTGATATTACAGTTTGATATTACAGTTTGCCACTATCAGGTTCACTATCAGGTTTTGGTTATACAATGGAGAATTCAGGCGTAGTTATGCCGTGGTCCTTTGTGTGAACTCCATAGTTTTTTTGTTCAGTTTGTCGAATTCTCTATCCTAACAATAAGTGAGTGAGGGAGGATCGTCATGAATGACGACTCATGGAACATCTGCTGTCGGTACGTCATCATTGGTTTCAGATGGAATCATCTTAGCAAGGAGGCTTCATCGTTGACCCAATCGCCAAGGTGAGCTCGTGTATCAATGAACCATTTCGAAATCGCCTTCTATTGTTTACAATCTAGCATTTCAGGAAATTCAGGTCCAAGACGATATAATAGTTGGTATGTGACTTCCTCCTTATCCATTAACACTGGAACTATTCATTACTACAAAGCCTCTCGAAGCCGTGATTGCAGTACTCTGTTTACATAATGTAAGCGTTAGTTTCCGCCGTCATTTCGACGTAACGATTAAATCAAAATATTTCGGTTGTCGATTTCCAATGGTACCTGATCTGGAATGCGAAATGTGAAAGGGCAAGTTTCTCCTTAATGACGGCTCGCTCAAGGCCGGCTGGTGCTACCCGAGAGGACAATTAGCGAAGTCACGCCCGATGGCGTTCGCCACTGGGCGAATCTCTCTAATAACGGTCCGAGATAACTGTCACTATGAGACACAGCGGGCAACCCACCGTGTAGAACTGATGTATTCTCGAACGGAAACTCTCCAGGCAGTTTCTGTCAGATGGAAAATAACTCTTTTTCCTAAGAATAAAATATGCCCCTAGAGTTAATATACGCATACCTGTTGTTTCTATGTATGGTTTACCATTTTGCCGAATCTCTTTTGCATAGGAACACAACAGATACACATATAAGAGGCACACCAAGGTTTCACGAATGGGAGAGTATGCAGAATTCTGCATCATGTACCACCAGAGTTCTTTCGCCCATTTGCCCTGAAGGAATGCACCCAGTCACTATCAATTGACAAATATGTAGATTAGCTTTTTGAGTTCACTTGGAGCTTGAACCACGGTCGTTTGAGCTGTGGAGTGTTCTGTTTGATAATCATTTCAATCAGTACCAGCTTTGTGCGTAAAATAATGAGTTGTAATATCTGTGTAAAAAGTCCACCGGCGAAAATGGCGACCACGTCAAAAAGTGTAACATCGAGTGAAAGTCCAAATGGTCGAGCGGCGGTACTGTTGCTATGACCTCTGTTAATTGTGAAGAATAGGGCATTCATTGATCGGTGAGGATGTCATCAAGTGATGGGTATCATTGAAGACCGTAACTATGATGGTCTTGTTTTTTAGAGTTTTAACACATTGTGACTCCTGAAGACTTCATTAACTAGGCAGTCGGTGTTTCCATGACAAATGGGAACCTGTATCAGCTACGATGAACACGCCTTTTCCGAAGGGCGAATATTGAGTGTCTACTACGACGACGCTGCCTGACAATTGCTATTTATTTCCTGCCGATGAGTGACCGTGTCGTTATATTTCATTTGTTTGAAGTTTTAGTTTAATTACCACTCATATAAATTCATCGCCACCTAAGACTCTTTGCCAAGGAAGGTGCAATTCCGAGACGTTGGCTGCTAACGTGGTGTTCTTCGCAATTTTAACAGGAATTATATTATGTCCTCGTGGTAGCGCAGTATCTGTATCTAAAATAACCTGTGTATCACATCATAATCGAGCATCAAAACAAACAGCGCTCACGACTATTATCACTGCACTCAATGTCTGACCTTCATTGAGGATTTATTTACGCCTCTTCATTTTTTAGAAAAATTCCTGATACTTTTTTCGAAACCCCGTTGCTTTTCTCATTCTTGCAATGCAAGCTAAAATCATAGCATCTATATACGCTTACAATTCCTCTGTCCACATCACTTTCAGTGAAATCGAAGCTTTCGTTGTGCTACAGCAGCTGACTTATCCTTCTCTCAATGAGGATAGACAGATGGCACCCTATATCCGTTCAAGAGCTAAAAAATACCGAGAGAAAAATACTAGGTCAATGTGTCCTTCAGATGGATGTATCTTGAATTGAGAAAGTACACTGAGAAAACGCAAGGTCTCTGCTCTTGGACAAGGAAAGATTAAGGCTCGTGCCTTTCGTCTGTGCGCCCTCAACTTCGTGGCTTACCTTGGTTTAGTTCTCTACTACTCGCTTAATTCGACAATTTGCAACTGAATAGGTGCCAGAGCTCTCTACCGAAGAAGATATCGCAACCTCCGGCCATGCCTTTTACTGCTCTAATTCTAGAGCCAATTCTATCACTTGTGCTGCTCCGATCGGCAAACCTCTGTATTTGGACTTTTATTCCAAGGTTTCCCGATACAAGTGGAGTACTGCAAGAGGCAGAACCACACCCTTTTAGCGAGAATAGTTACAAACGAAGACATTTCGAAAAAGCTATCCTTGCATTCTCTAGAGCTGAAATTCTCTCTTGCGACCGAGTACGAGCAAAAAGAACTGCTAAAGAATGACTGAATTTTGGATTGAAAGTTTCATCTGCTCAAATTACTAATTACTCGCGAATTACTGTAAGATTAGCTGTTAAAAATTTGAATACTGACTATTACAGATGAAAACGGCTTTTTTGCTGTCAGTGCTTCTGATAACATGTGGGGTGAGTTTCTGACCAACTTTGTTTTTTTTTAACGTCCTTTGGCCGCGCACATTCATCATCATAGAGCCCAAATAAAACTCTCACGATGTTACCTCTTCGGGTAACCCTTAGCGTTTCCAAGCTCCTTTTACTTGGACGTTAAATGTGTTCCACGACCCATGACTTAAAAAAGTAGCTTGGAAGAAAAATCTCGAAAGGTTCACTCAATAGTTGCACAGTTTTTAACGATTTCAGGTAATAGGTGCCACAAATGAGGCGACCATGAAGGACGTGATGCATGCAATGGACTCGATCGCCGAGGAGAGCGGCATCGGTCCGTTATTCAGTGGATTACTTTAGCTGTACTAATAAGATAAACACTAAATAATTTCCGCTACTGAGGTGTTCTTAAATACGTATACTTCATTTGAGAATGTGCCAACGATCAATGCGATGAGGAAGCACAAGCTACTTATCTTTCAGGGTCTTTATTATTTTGTCTTTCAAAAACCTATATTCGGCTCTTTTACAGCGTGTCCAGCCGATGTCCTATTTGTCTTGGATGCTACAGGTTCCATGAGATATGTATTCGATGACGCTTTGGATTACATTGCTAAAGTTAGTATTCTTCAAACTATTTCTTTACCAAGGCACTACTAGCCACTTGAACGTAAAAGCCATTAACCCATTGAGTAATTTAAACTATCGAGATGTTACTGAAAACACTTTTCTGAGAATCTTCGAGAGCCGTTTTCGTTTTGGTAGATCGTATTTTGTCTGTAAAAAGCGAGTATTGCGCTTCTTGAAGGACGTTGATTCCAACTCTTCTGTGTCTGATTGTGTGACTGAGTGCTATCATATGTATACCACTGTAGGAAATGATTATAAGAACATCACTTGGAACGACTATCATCCCAGACCACACAGTACAACCAACTTTCTAATTTCCTTCTATAAAAATGCATAACACAGAATGAATTCAGTATTCAATACTAAAACTTACCTTCGAGCCCCGCAAATGGCTTCATTTCTATAACAGGTATTGGAAGGACTCACCATCTCAGAACACAATGATCATGTCGGTGTTGTGCTCTACAGTAGCTCTCGGAGAATGAAGCTACGAATCCCGCTAGGATCGATCAACGACAGAAGCACGCTTATGAAATCTGTAAAAGGTCTGTAAGTGCCTCACATTACATTGATTACGGTCGCATTGATAGTGAGGTCAAACCATCTGACGATGGGGCGCGTGTTTCCCATTTAGCAGTTATTTTTCTTGTATTCGACGAATTACTTCTGCATGCCGAAGTGTGTGGCTCTCTGAATCAAAAATATTTTTGAGCTATATTTTAGGTTTACCGTTCCTTTCTGGAATCACTGCAACCGGTGCTGCGCTAAAACTAGCAGCGTTAGCAATGAATGATCGGAGGACGAAGGTTCATACTAATGTTGTGGTAATCACCGACGGTTTCAGGTGCTCGCAAACTGATACCTCCTCTAATGTATTTTTTTTCAATTTCATAAAAAAAGTTTAGCTACGACACCATAAAAGACTATGCACCACAGCTTCGTCAGCAATCCAATGTGAATGTATATGCGGTTGCACTGGGTGATACTTACTTCAGGTATGTTGACTTTCAAATTCTGAATTACAAAGTAGCAGAGCGGCATGATTCGGAAATATTCTATCTGCCTGACGATGCGGGTCAACAAGGGGAAACGTCAGTAATCATCTTCCTGCAGCATTACACTTCACTATCACGTCGTTAATTGACCGCACCAGCCCGTAGAGATTGCATGGGTACTACACCCTGATTCAATAGGAAAGTTTTTGTTTAGACGGTTTATAACGTATACTTGAACGTATGCAGATTTATCAAAGCATCGAAAAGAATAGTAATGGCAGCTCAAGAAAGATCAGTTAATACCCTTTCGAAAAAGTTCCCGCTCTGGCGAGTCAAATTATCCCAAACAAACTTCGGAATAAGCATCTGAGCACCTCAAAAGTCCATAAATCAAGTGACGATCCATCTAGAGCGGTTCAACATATCTGCTTTCAGGGAAGGGTTGGAAACCATCGCAGGAAGTGAGGATGGAGTGCTGCTCGGAATGACGTCGTACGGCCGTTTAGTGAAAATGATAAAGGACTGTAATGGAAAATCGAAGAAAGAAAATTCGGTGAGCAAAAATTTCTTGAACAAAGAGGACATCAACTACATATACATCACTTCCAGCTGGACTCGTTTTTCCTCTGAGCGCATAACTTTTCTATGGAATCTAATACACTTTTTCAGCACCATGAGGCTCTGCCGATGGAAACTATTCATCCAGCGGGATTGCCAACTGACAGTAAAGGACGGCATTTGATTCCAAATCCGAAGATAAAGATGGTCAATGAGCATGTGAAAAGTACAAAGCAACCAAAACCAGCTCATCCAGCGAACGTTGCAACTGGTAACACGGAACAGCGTCTGACAGTGAAAGGAGCAACGAATAATGCTGACGTTCACTTGAAGTCCAACACGCCAGAAGCACCTGCAAAATCATTTCAGCGCATGGGAAAATTGCCAGATAGCGAAGGCCGACCGTTGTCCACCAAATCCAGATTAACAGTGGTGGAACACCGAATGAAAGATAGTAACTCGCCACCATTGAAGCCAGCTCATCATGCCAACCCAAATGGCAACAACGGCAAGCATTCAATTCCTAATGCAAACGCGAAAATGGCTGTGGTGCAGTTAAACGCTGAGAACAATTCGTCAACGAAATCAGATCCCCGCAATAACACGACAACTAATGGCAAAGAACATGGCAACAAAGGGCAGCATCTGCTAGCAAATACAAGGATTAGGACGACCAACGAGCAGATGAAAGATGTCAATCATACGCCGACAAGACCAGATCATCTCGTTAAAAACTTAACTGGCACCGCGCAACAGCTTCTGATATCGGAAGCAAAGACGAAGAAAAATGACGCACGTGCCATCTCCACCGGGCCTTTATCAGCAAAATCAGCTCAAGACACAAAAGCACTGCCTTGCACTGGAGGACTTCATATGACCGGCAATCCCATGATGAAGATGGCCGACCAACAAAGAAAGAGTAGCAAGACTATCCCAGTAGAACCAGTTCAATACTTCAAGACGACGACAGACAGTAACGGACGACACGTGATGGCTGATCACAGAGCAAAATCCTTTGAAGCATCCTACAACGTCCCCTCTTCCAGATACGGTAAAATTAAAAGCCCATTAAATGCTCGTGACATAGAGTATAGTGTGCATTGCAGAAATGCCGTCGCAAAATCAAATAGACATCGATGTCGACGGCAGTGGTTCCGGTATGTCGCTTAGTCCACGTTTATCATGGAATTGTTCAGTGTTTCAGTTAATACTTTACGGAGACTGGGGTTTTACCGAAGCTCTCTTGGAATCGTTAAGACAGTTTGCCGGCAACGTTGCGAGCAACACTGACAAGATCAGCGTGTCAACTGTAGAAAGGACTGTTGTTCGCGTTTACAGGAAATGGTGACACCGGAGACCACGTTGTGACAACCGACACAACAGTCAGTCATGACGTAGAAGGCTCCAGTGGTACATATGAGGGCAAGAGTAGCGATAATGCCCATGGTTCCAGTGGTCCAATGGTTGAGTCAAGCACTGACCAGATACAACGTGAGCTACTCTGAATGTTACCTTTTTCGCACGTGTAAAACACACCGTATAACGTGTTACATTCAGACATTGTAAAAGATGATGAAGCCAAGCGAAACATCGAAGAGTTTTTCACAAGTGCGTAAGTTTTCTTTTGACAGATCTTCTCATGTGCACCCCCTGTACAGAATCAATGTCAGAGGATTTTGTCTGGATAGTACTCCTGGGGCCGTATGCTCGTCTCTCCTCAACTCTGGAGTGGGCGGGGCAAGGGGAGGAGCGGGCGAATAGGAGCACAGGCCACACGGGCCGACTCCATACGGCGGCGCTGGGAGATCTCCCCCATCCCCTAGACATCTCGGTTGAGGCGAGCATACGGCCCATGGTGTGTTGGTTTGCAACGGAATTTCACTCTGCATTTGTATGACATTCGCGTACTCGATCAAATTTCGACGGTACAAACCCCACTACATTAGTACTCCCTTGCACGAACCATGGCATTGACGTTGCACCGAATTGACACTCTGAACTACAACACCTCTCATCCTCCTCAGCTTAATATGAATCAATAGGTTACCTTTGGGCTCTGCTACAATTTACGCGTACAACACTGTCATCTTTTTTAGAATTCTTTTACCGGTCTGTATTCACTTTTAATATTACGTGTCAACAGACATTAAAATGAACTCTGCTAAGAGAACATTTTATTGAATCATGGTTTAGCATCTGGCTGCGTATTTGATGTGGCAATCGTGTTTGATGCGTCCGGATCAGTTGAAGATGTTTTCAAAGATCAACTCGCAGTTGCTAGTCGCCTCATCGACAGAGTCACATTGGGTCCTGAGGACACTCAGGTGAATCTCACCCATTCCATACACACTCATGTTTATTCATATATAGTATAATTCGGTGTGTTTTAGATTGCTGTTATAAGGTACGCAGGACGAGGGAAATCTCGAGCATTGTTTGGCTTCAAGTGAGTGCAACGTGACAAAATGAAAAAAAATCAACTTCTCAAGCCATGCTTTTAAGGGACATCGTTGATAAGAAGGAGATGAAACGCCGTATATCCGATGTCTCTTTCATAAGCGGAACGACATATACAAATGAGGCTCTTAAAAAAGCTGCCGAACTCTTCAAGGTTAATTTCTCAATAATAATAATTTCGATAATTCTTGATATTAGTGCATCAATATGTCCAGGGACCTGATGCGAGAATGGGGAAAGCAAGGCAAGTTGCGATAGTGTTCACCGATGGGTTCAGTGGTGAGGACCCTATCGAAGGTGAGCTGTCGGGTTCTTAAACCAAATCTCCTTTGCTAGATAGGTATCACAATTTACAAAGTACACATTTTGTACTCATGTAGGCGCACGCCTCCTTCGCAAATTGGGAGTAATGGTATTTGCGATTGCAATCGACAAGCAAGGGAACGAAATCAATCATATCAATCAAGACGAACTTAAGGTATGGATTTTGGAAAGAACTGCTCAATAATATTTGCTGTTTTTAACCGTTCTGTCATTGAGATATACTGTTTCTCGCCCTATCATAATTCAACTCCAGAACTGTAACTGCCGCATTCAGGATATCGCAGGGCATCCATCTCGAGTCTTCACAATGTCAAACATCGCAGAATTCGAAGAAGAGCTTGGAATGACCAGTCAGAACTGCTTGAGAAAAAGACCGCATTAGTTCATTAAGTGCGCGATTTCAAAAGAGTCACGTTCTCTCTGCTACTGGTTAGTTTTTGAGGCATTATCTGCAATCTACTGAGCTAGTGGAGCATTCAATGTTTACATGTTGTTGTTGTACTAACCAACCGACTGTCTACGCACAGTCGGTTGGTTTGAAAATAAATCCTTAAGTGTCTTTGACTAATTTCTGGAAAAATCTAACGGAGGCGCACTCGAATCTTCCCTACATTCGGCTCCTGGGTGATTCCGATGTTACATAGCTTAGTTGTTCTCCAAAAGCTTTTCATGACCGTTGCCGACGTATTACTACATTTCCTTTACGGATTGACTAAACACGCCATCTCTTTCCCAACATTTAATCGTCCACAACACAAAAAATGATGAAAGGGGTTTCATCTTCCTAATTGGCAGGCCCGAGAGAAATATTTGATTTGGACAACACAAATAACGGAAGACAATATGATGAGAAATCGACAGACAAAAATGCACGCATTAGTATGGAGCGCGGGCATGGCGACAGAACCTAAGCCTGAAGTGTCCAGATCTCAAAACCGCTAAGTAAACTAAAGGTAAGCATTTTTTCTATTACTAGCACTCTGGACAGTTTTTGTTCATTTTCTTCAACATAGGTACATCAGTATGATGTCCAAGCAGATAGGAGAGAAGAGCTGGCCCATATCCCGTCGCACGATCACCGCTTTCAGCAGGCGCAGCAATGTCAAAATGGAGCCACTTGAGCCCCTCGCCAAAGTTGATGTGTGCTCCAATAAAAAGACCAGCAACTGCCGACGGCGGACCCTAAATAATACGTAGTGGTTTAGATCATTTCTTGAAGGAGGAAGTGAACTGCACCTTGCAGACTCATGCTTTTGAGTAAGTGAAAAAAGCCAACTTTTTACCTCCATTTTCCCGAGGTTGCTATTCCGCATGTCAGCAATTGGACTTTTCAAATCTGAGAAGTGAAGGTCAGGGCAGAACACCATTGGAGCCACTAAGTCACCCGAACGTCGTCCAGCATCGCAAGCCTGCACACCATATCCATACATTTAGAGATATATATTAGCTGTATGTGCACATATTTGAAAATAATAGTGGAGCCGTCACTATTCCACTCATTGCACTCCGGTGATGGAAAAAATCAACCAATTTTCTCCAAACCCGCGCATATTTTTGGGGTTCTGATCACGATTCTGGCGTTCTTTTTTCCTCTTTTTTTTTTTTTGAAAGGAGACCACCCATCCACTAGGGTGGTATAGTCAAAACTTCAGATTTGTCTCAAACTTCGTTTGAGTAGATTATTCTGCATGCTGATCACGACTGTGATATTGCTTTTTGAAATTCAAAAAACATGCACCAGAATCGTTATCAGCACACAAAATAACACCCTATACGTTTCGGCCAAATCGGTGACACCAGCTGCTGGACCACCCTACGAGCCCCAGCCAGCGATATGGGCGATCACCTGACGAAATTCGGAAGACCGATGACAGATTCGTTCACCCCGAAAACACCCCTTTGAGGAAATTTGAGCGAAATTGAAAAGTAAAAAAATTTCGACCACCGGAGTGCAATAAGTGATATAGGACCGATGAACTTTATACGATGAAAAACGACAAACCATCTGTTCCCATTCTTCCGAGTTCGTGAGTAGAGCTGAGTGGAGCTTCCCTGATAGATGTGCCTGAGCACCGGTCAAAGTTGCCATGTCGATAATCACATCAGCCTTAACAGTGAGTCTTCTCCGTTCCGTGGCGTTTACAACCTTTTCAGCAGAGCCGTATAGCTTGTATGTTACAAGTGATTATATCACCTTGAGTACGTTCTTAGCATAATACACTCCATCAGCAAGAATCAAACGGCCTTCCGCATCTGTGTTGTTGATCTCCACTGTTTTCCCGCTCAGCATTTTGATCACGTCGTCAGGTTTGCTAAAACAATGGAATGATGCCATGCATCAACGAAAAAGAATTTCCTGTACTTTGCTAGAGGAGAGATATTGTTCTCCACGATACACAAGCAGAGGTGCAGATTCTGCTCAAATCCCACGGATACCAGCGTTCGAAATGCGCCCAGCAGTCCTGCAGCACCACCCATGTCTCTCTTCATATCTGAAACGAGACAAAAAACTGACTAGATCTGAAGGGACACATCACAGTTTTCGAACCAATGTCTAGACCTCCAGTAACACTTTCGCTATGACTCAGTTGCTATGCTCTATCCTCTCAACTAATAGTAAGAAGAGAGGTAACCTGCCGATGTTGATAATATACATGACACCAACACATCGTATTTTTCTGATAGGATTGAAAAAATTACTCGGCATTCCGGTTTTTGATTTGATCTGCATGCCGCCAGTGTCGAATACCACGCCTTTCCCAACCAGACAGTATGTCTCTTTAGCAGATGATGGCGTATGACTTAGCACAACGAATGCCGGTGGAGTTGGACCAGCTTTTCCGACACTATAAATCCCACCAAATCCATCGCGATCCAGATCTTCACCCTAAAAACGCAGCACTAACATCATAATGACGACCATCAAATATGATGAATTAATCGCACCGAGATGACCAATTTCTTCACACCGAGATCCTCAGCAATCGCCAAAGCCTCTTGAACAAGTGCATCGGTTGTCATTTCATTAGCCGGGGAGTCAATGAGACGGCAGGCATGACGAATTGATTGAGAGACAACGTTGAGAAACTTGATGTCATCCTCGTGAACCTAGAATTAGCTCTACACCGATCAGTCTATATCAGACAAATTATTAGAGTCTTGAAAATGTTCTCGATAGTTCTCCCAAATGGTGTTCCAAATGCAGGTACACACAAACATCCAACGTTATACTATTACATGATCTACAATGTAAAGCAATGCGACAATGAACAACAAGTACTAGAAAAATAGGAAAAATTCACCTCGCTGTCATCAGACAAGCACACCTCTACATTGATGTTGGCGGTATAAGCACTTTCAGTCTTCCGCGTGAATACTGGGAATGAACGAGCTATCGCGCACACATTCGCCAACACGTTCTCGGCATCACTGTACAATATGATATTCAGGTTCTGGAAAGCGATATTTTGACAAGAAAACATTGATATAGAAAACTTGGCAATAAAAAAGATGCTCCCATATGTTTCCGTAGAGCAAATCTCCCACAATCAAGAAATAAACAAAAGCGTCACGAATGAAAAATTTAAAGCCAACCAATGCATAAGAGAAGAGTTACCATAAAGCACATATAACGACCTAGTCTATATGGAAGCATGTTGTACACATTAAGCACCAACCTGTGTGTCCTTCGTGATAGGGAACACTTTCAACTCCTTCGCAATGAGGTGACAATTGGAAGGGGTGTTGTGCCTCGAGGCTGTATCGGGAACGGAGATGATCTTCGACTGGTTGAAGACAAGGGGGATACTTCCAGACGCTGGTAAAGCCTTTACCGCCGCGTTCCACTTCTTCTCATCTGCAATGATGACGATCTGTCAAGGAGGATTTCCATAGCAATTAATGAAAATGCGTCATTAAAAATAAGGTTTCGCTGATCAGATAGTTGAGAGTGTAGGATAGACAAGCTTAAAATTTTACAATAAGAAAATTCCGACGACTGAAGCTACTGGCCGCTGGTTGAAGAAGTGAGTATTGTTTTGCAACAAATACGGGTAGGAAGCGCTAAAAGTGCCACAAAGAAGGAGGATATGTAGTGTTTTCTCAATGAGCCACCTCGCTGACGATCTCTTCTCTCAATCTGACAAGCATTAGAGAGGCTCTTTCCAACAGTATTTGAATATAAACCATACATACAGGCTTTTCCATCGTTCCAACATGTTCCCTACCTCCGCATTATTGATTTCTACATTCGCGTAGGTTCAGTTCTACTCAAGCCATCAACCTTGACAACAAGTTCAATAGCTAAAAATACAAAACTAACTTTTGCTGCTTTTGAAAATGGATAGCTTCTTGCAATTCGCGAAATCGAGCAACACGAGCAATGTTTTTCAAAACGTCCATGATAAAACCAACAGTTTCAAGTCGTCGAATAGATGAGTGGTATAAACATTACCGACTTCCCCATTGAATTTGTCCTCAAGATCACCGTTGAATTGAACGTTTTTTAGCAGCTTATTCTGGCCAACAAGGATGACGGCATGCTTCGGCAGGCCTATGCTGGCGTTCAAGCCCGCCCGTATAGAGAACATCCACTGTAATATAACAAGAGCTTATAAAAATTGTGACAACCTTCAACAAACACCCTTTGAACAAACGAAAATCCACTCATGTCAGAACATTTCCAAACGAATTCAGTGTTGCAGGAAGTCATTTGGAGGAAGTCGACCCAAGTACAGAATCAAGGAACACCGAATCGATGTTCACTATCGTCACTGATAACGCGCCCCCGCCGACTTTGTTGATCTTGCTAGGGTTGATACGGACTAGGAACACGACTGCGAGATCACTAAGAATTGGTGAAGTACAACCATCCTCGAAATAACAACAAACTCGAGCATCACCGCTTTATTGGAACACTGAACATCGACTATAACTGTGCCTGCTTCTCTGCAACACAAAAAATTTGACAGTTCCTGTACTACCATGCTCGACTGAGCGATAAAACGAAGCAGCATAATACAAGCTACAAGAGATTGCTAATTTATTAAACTGTGGGCTAGAGCATTATCTCCAAACCTCACACAACTAGACACATACATGACAGATAAATTCAGTTCACACATTGCATATGCTGTTCGTCACCATAGAACACATTTGTTATTATATTTAACATAGACTATACTACAGAATGTACAGCACACTGTCTAGATGGAAAGCTCAAACTTGACATCGATTTGGGCAGCTCTGGCTAGATGCACGATGTCCGATAGCTTCACCACCATTTTAGCCGCCTGAAAAAAACAAGAACATTGAAGAAATGCCGCTAATTCCACACTGCGAGTTGGAAAACAATAACGTATGATAGATGCAGTTACATGTCGTTGTGAACTGAATGATATGCCTACAATTACTAACCCATTGCGACATTCGGTATCCAGTAACCGTTACTGGATTCTCAACACGTTCTGCTATGTACACATACACAAAATAGAATCGACTAGCTGGTCTTAATAAAGCGCGCTGCTGAGCCAGCGAATCAGTAAAAGGTGTAAGATAATTCTGTACAGGCGAAGTAAATTTGAATGCCTCGAATAAAGGATGAAAAGATTATGATGTTTACGTATGCAACAATTGTTCCATTCACGGATGTCACTCACTTCATCAAGATTGTCGCATGGAAGAATTCTTAGTCGTGAAGTTGCAATCAGAGCTTTGGCATCCTCAACTTTCGTTCCTAAATGGTAACATTTTACCAACAAGGTCAAACGCGTTTGTCAAACATAAAACATTAATAAAGAAATCGTGCAATGGAAATACCCTGAAGTCGAACGACGATCGGGATCTTAAGATCAAGCTCGGTTGCTGCTTTAATTATTCCTTGCGCAATAACATCACAACGCATAATACCACCGAAGATATTGACAAGGATAGCGTTCACCTGAATAACATCTAATCATCATTAACAGTAATGTCACCCAAGAAGAAATCCAACACGCATTACATATCACAGAACAATTCGGAACCTATCTTCAGTCTACACAGACTACAGGCAACGCCCAGAAAGCATGAAAGAAGGAACCTTCTTCTCGTCCGCGGTGATGATTTTGAAAGCTTCTGTGACTTGTTCAACGGTAGCCCCTCCTCCAACGTCGAGGAAATTCGCTGGCTCTCCACCGTGCAGCTTTATAATGTCCATAGTAGCCATAGCGAGACCCGCACCATTAACTGAACACGAGATCATAGCAGAACTCCTGATGTGAACTTCCATAATTTGAGTATTCTACTGATGTGATCTACTAGCGCAGTTGAAAAACATTGGCATGACTCGATAGAACGATAAAAGAAATCTCTTTGGAATGTTCCACGGGTTGAGAGATTGTTCGAATCTCCATCCCAAAAACCCTGACCAACTTAGAGCTCAACAAGGGCGGTACAACTCGCTAAAAACACAGCCACCAAAAATACCACCGCTCACCCATACAACCAATATTTCCATCGAGTCGAATGTAATTCAGATTTGCGGCAGCAGCTCGGATCTGAAATTTATGTGATATCAACGTTGACCCGAAAACATATCCGTCCTAATGATTCTCATGAGAAGTATGCACAAAAACCACCTCCAGCGGATCCTCTTGCTTACTGTCCTTGAGGCTGAACAGTTCCTTTTGACGGAATTCTGCGTTAGTATCAAGTAGCATTTTGCAGTCCATGCAGTATACTATAACACAAAACATTGGCCGTAATTTACAACACATACTACGAGCACGAACCGTCGCCATTAACGTCCTCAGCCATTGGATTGATTTCTAGAAGGGTAGCATCGGTTTTGCGGAACAGGCCATATAGCTTGGTGATGATTTCTGCAGCTTGCTTAGCACAGTCACCCTGGAACCGATTTTTTCTGCGTATTGAAACCATGAGTTGTTTATGGGTTGTTTGATTTGAAACAGTTCATCCAAACCAGTGGGACGCATTCATTACGAACCTGGAAACCCATCTTGGTTGCGATCTCGGCTGCAATTTCAGGTGTTACGCCGACACTCATATCTATCGGCATTTTCACGATCGCGTCAGGCTCAGTAGCAGCAACCTCTTCGATGTTCACGCCGCCTCGAGATGAACCGATTAGAATCGGTCCCTGCAACACAAATACTCCATTTGGTCGCAAACGCCATAATAACGCAAAAACATTAGAAGCACGGCACGATGGAGACCAATTCCCACTGTTTTACAACGCATTTTGTAAAAAATACTCATGAAACCGTGAGACTGACTATGGCAGACCTTTTTCTGAGTTAACTTTTCGTTTGATGAGCTGTACTGGACAAATAAAAAAACTTACTCCGATTATAGATAGAAAATAATCTCTGGATAATTCCAAGCAACTTACATTTGTTTTTCTATCCAGAGTGATGGAGAAATAATATTCACGACGAGTGAATAGTCGCTTGCAAACCATGACCTAAATTGTACTTCCTAGGATAACGTACACAACAAAAAAATTGCGGAAGCAAATCAAAACACCTCTTCGCACAGTTTTCCTCGATGGTCAGTCTGCTTAGTGATGAGTTTGGATCCAATCATCATCCTCGCTTTTTCCATTGCTTCCTCAGGTCTGAACATTGAACGATATGAAAATGGCAAGCACGATCAGGTGAGACTGAACCTTACGTAAAGACAATTTGTACGCCGCCCTGAAGACCGGAATCGAATCGTCCTTTACCACGTCCGCCAGCGAGTACCTGCGCCTTGATTACATAGTCTTTGCCACCTAAACAATACTAATAAGCAACTACAATATACACAACACACTGCCACGAAATTTGGAAAATACCTATTTTCTGCGCCTCATCTCTAGCTTGCTCGGCGGTCTTTGCTACGCCAAACGGTGGAACCTTCAATCATTCTTCGATATGATAAAATATTGGAATCGCTTGAAACTTGTGAGACATTCCACTGTGCTACTTCAAATGTTGCACAGCACAACGTAGTTCGTTAAAGCTGTAGTAAAAAGTGGTATGTGAATGCCTACCTTGATTTTTTCGCCCTTGAGCACGGCCATCCCATGATGCTCCTGCAGCATTAGTGTACGAGTCGATGCGCAGGCAATCTGAACAAGTTCTTTAAAGCATGGATATGTGAACAGAAATATTGTTAAAATCACCTACTCGTTGTGTGTTGCTGAGGATGCCCTGTGTTACACGAAACATTTCGCCTTATAGGTTATGAAATGCAGACTTACAAACAATCCTGAAATTGTACCGATCTGAGTACCACAATTGCCGATCAAAACTGATCTCGGCGAGTATACGAGAACATCGTTAGATGTTGAGTAACTTATTTAAATGATAAGGAATAATCCTGCCACTGCAAGCAAAAGAGCACGCAAAAGCAAAAGACAGCGCTAATGCTATTCGTGAACGAGCAATTGCCAACGTTTTTCTTCGAATTCTGCACTCAGCTTGTGTTAACCGTCGGCGAGAGTTTGGCTGGCGACGTCAACATCGCACGTTGTGCTTCATTTCTTATCGGCGAAGCCGCCACGTTGTCCTTCTTCAATCAGCATGACAAGTTCGCTCAATGATGTACCTCAGGAATATTTCCATGAGAGAACCACTAGCTCCTAGTTAGAAGCATAACAAAAGACAAGTGTTAGATAAATGGTTGTAAGCGAAAGTAATGTTGCCTAGCAACAGCGTTAGAGCTTTCAAAAATTGCTGATAAATAAATTAGAAGTCAATTAATATCGAAACGAGATGAACGGTACGGAACCGCGTTTGTCAACAGTCCCAAACCGTTTCACTTTTGCAGAGGTTTGACTTTCATTACCGGGTCATAAACAGCTAGAAATAGGACATGAACTACGGATGAACTACGGATAAAGGAAAGCCCAGCATTAAAACAGCCTGGATGGAACGCTCCGGCGTTAAAGGACATGTAGTAATGGGGCACGATTGCTGAGAACTACTTCGGATACATATTCATCGTCAAATTCGTCCAATCTCTTCACAATATAGATTGATCGACTTTACAGTAAACATGAATCGCTTTGCTAAAGAATCAGCAGAGAATCATTCTAGCCGAAGGACTCAAAAGCATTGTATTGTTGAATTCAAGGCCTCGAAAGTTCGAGGCTCTTTTCGAACCAAACAACGGTTGTCGGTAACAATACCTCCGCCACTGTCTAGATTGCGTCTCGCTAATAAGAAAAATGTCTTTTGGTTCATGGCTCCCATTGACTAATGGAACCATCACAATGCAAATGACCCATCGAAATTGGATATGATGATAACGACTCTTATTCATATAGTCAATTAGAAGTCACACAAAGAGCTATGAGTGTTGAAGCACCCGAAAAATACCAATGATTGAAAATCACTCGTAGTAAAACCGCATCTAGAATATGAGCATGCATCGGCATACGCGCCACAAACGCGCTCCGTTACAGCTGTGGTGCCGCTGTTCGGAGCGCAGGATGGAGCGCGTCAATCCGACTTTTTCTAGTGAAGCTAAAAAGCCGCAGCGAAGGAAGTTACTTTAGGCGTAACAAAAAACGTGTAACTACACAGCGTTAAACGCATTTTACGCAGATGATACCGTATACGGGGACGGGTCGACATGAAGAGAGCCAAGAGGTGGTCCATTGCAAAGTGTGTGTCGAGATGGCCGAGTGAATAGTGAGGGTGATTGTTGTATATGGGTCTCTAATCAAATCTCCCATTCGTGTGTAATTGCACGAACGTTCGCGTGGAATGCATTTCACGCACATGGTACCGTATACGGGGAAGGATCGAAAGATAGCCGAGAGGGGGTCCTTGCGGAGAATGTGTCGAGATAGCCGAGTGAATAGCGAGGGCTCGAAAAATCTCTCGAAAAAATCGAACGTTCGAAAATCGTCGATATTCGAATATATTCGATTATTCGAAATTTTTGGGAGAGCACAACTATAGTAGATTTCTAATGGGTTTCATGTTATATCCGGAGCGGACGTCCTGTGGAGGTGAATTGGGCAGAACATTTTCGACTGTCTGATTAAAGCGTGTTTTATACTTCTTTCATCAGTGGTTTTTTCTCTTGCTTGGAATTGATCTAAAGCGATATACTACCTAGGGCTTCTTCATCCGATGGTATTTTCTCTCTTACGTTGCTATTCGAGATGACTGATTTGATAGCGAAGATGATTGTTGTCTACGAGTTGCAGGTCGGAATCCTTCCTGCTGGACAGTTTTTGCAGTGCTCAGCTGAAGCTTCAACTGTCGCCCTGCATTCGATCGCTACCCTTTAGACCCTCCTTTGACAGAGGCAGTGGTTTACCCACCACGGAGTTACTTCCTTAGCTTGTGTTTAGGCAGATTTTTTTGGGAAAACTTTCGCTCGAAAGGCGTCTAGCTGACATTTCCAAGTCATGCACTATAAACCTGTTCCTATCTCTGCTCGTTGCCATAACGCTCCTCTCCTTATGTGCATTGCCGTTAAATACGGCATATCGCGCATGCTGAAAAACCACACCTATCGTCAAATACTACAACGGATGTTGTGCGATTGCGGACGGCCCGCGCTCTGTACGCCTAAAATAACTCCTTCGGTCGCGGTTTTTCGTGCTAGTACTTTTTCTATGTCATTGTTCCCATTTTGGCATCGTTATACTATGATGTGATATGGCTTCCGCAATTCATAAGAAATTAGAACTATGATTTAGAACCCAAGATCAGGAAGTTATTATGTATCTTGCTCAAGTAATCTATTTTTAGTGCCGTTGCGTTATCGACTTGTGGTTAGCCACGCTGTAGTTACATTCTTGCAACACCGAACAACTTTGAATGGCTTAGCTTGCCTGTTGTGCATTGTATGTTTCAGGTGCTGGTATTGTTTTATGTACTGCGTTATTTCTGCATGCATTCCACTGTTATTATTGTATTTTTTTGTTAAACAGTCTGAATCTGCTAAGGTTCACTCCAGAACCAGTGTAGGAGTGGAGCTGAATGATGTACAGGTGAGACTTTTGGCTGGGATTTTCTCAATTTCTATAGTGATGGCGTGTAGTGTCTTAGTAACTTGAATAACGTGATTTGTGATTCCTGGCGTTATTTTCGAAGTCGCTGTAAAACTTTGTATCGCATCCCCCTTTGCTGAAGGCTTTCGGGTACGTTGGGCTAGGAAATTGGAATGTTATCAAGTCATAACGGCGCAGAGTAAGATTCTTGTGGAATTCCTCTTTTCAAGACATCTAGAAGATTTTGTTGTTGGATGCGGTGCAGTCGAAATCATCTGTTTTGTCGGATTGATGGACTGAAAGTTCCGATCTATGTTTGCGAACGCAGACGTGCTAAGTTGACTAAATGTTAACAATAGAAATTTAACAAGGAAGAAAAAGCAAAATATTATTTCGGAATGGTGTGGTACGGAAACTCCTGCAGATGTGTAACGTATCCGTAGAATAGTCCCACCGGTTGGAGGATATATCGTTTTATTATCAAGTAATGTCGTCACGGTGACTAGAAGCAAGTTTTTCATCGTGTTAAATTGACTTCTATCGAATTTCCTTACTTGTTCTTGTAGGGTCTTGCTATTCATTGCGATTTTGATCTCGTTGCAATTGGAGCTCGAGATATCATATTCATCTATTATCAAAACTCCAGATCCGATGTTTCGGGTAATATAGGTGAGCTCATTTCAGCCTTACTTTTCAGTATGTGTGTTGCGTGATCGACGAGAAACATTAAGGTAGTCTCGCTGTGACAATACCATTATCGGAGCCGGTGTCTAAACAAGGATATACTGAGTTTAAATTTTTGTCCAAGACCCAACTGCTGTACTGTGACTCGTCGTCATGCAAGTGAGCATTTCAATGGAACCACAGTTTTAGACGTTTTGTTTCTAATTAAGCATTCGTCTGCAGCGCGACGGATTACATCTTTTAATGATTGCTTTTAGTTTGTGTAATATATCTGGACTTGATAATCCGCCGTGCGTGCCAATTGCGACATCCAAGGGGTCTGTGTCAGGTGCATCACTGTCGAGCGCTTCCGCTGTTCGTTCGTCTGACAAGCTATTCTTACGAATCGCTGAAACACAGAAGGCCGCGGTGTTATCATTCGCTTTAGGTCGCTTCGGGTACGTTTCATCCGATTGATTATCTTTTTACGACATAATTATGAGAAAAGAGCGAGCTCAGGGTAATGAAGAAAAGGGAAAGAGGAGCATCGCTCATGACATAACTGGTATCATTGCTTTTCTATTTTGAGCTTCACCGGTTCTAATTGTGACACCTGCTCTCATAGGGCGTCTAATAGGTTGGATAGATGACTAAATAATCGTACTTTTGATTTTTTGTACAGAGCACAGCTAGCTCATGAAGGAACTAACCATGTTGCGCAACTTTTAGTCGAGAGCTACCAATTGTCATTCGCTATCGAATGCGTGAGTACCCTCCGAACAGAATTCGGAGTCGAAGTTGAAGTCGAACCGTCAAATTCGAATTTCATCGGCACTCTTGGAACTTTTCTTAATCAGCTCAAGCTAAATCGAGACAAAAGGGTAATGCGCCGAATATATCATGCTTGGACAGAACAGCGTGCGTAGCGAGGCTTCACGAATGAGCTCTAGAACTTCCTTTATGTACTTCGTTTATTTTTGCTTCGTGTCCTCACCGCATCCGGGAGCAGGTGAGGTAACACATCCATTGAATCGATTCTCCTTGTCTGTTGCGTGCGGAATGATCTGCTCCAAATCATCCCAAATAGAGCGTGCGATCGGCTTTTATTCTCCGTACTCAACCTTCTTCATCGATAGCGCCTTTTTTTTGTGGAAGTGGCCTTCATGACTTTTGCCTCAAAAGATTAATCCATTTGAAACATTGACTTCTTGTAGCAGTGTCCGCTCCACAGTTCAGCTACGAGATGTGGTATTTTCAAAGGTGGAGCTGCTACAAAAGTCTCATAAAATTCCGATCTACCTATGATGGCCCAATGAGGACGAGTGATACGTCAATTTTAATTTTTAACAGTTATTTTTTGAGTGTTTCAGAGAGTTGAAGCCGGAACAGACTGCCACGGACGCTCCGTATATTACTCGATTTTCAACTGTAACAGGATTTTCGAGAGGCAAATACACTTACTTTGTTGGATCAGCATTTCAACCATATGAACCTCTTATAAATGCAAATCTTGGAGTGGAAAATCGGACAGTTTCCAAAATTACAAGGTATGTTTATAAGCAGATTATCTACTGGGTACGATGTTGTCATCTGTTCTGGAAGGCTTCTTTGAATCTTCTCCCATCGACAGGTGAAATGGCTTCCAAAGTGTGAGCTGCTACCAGAAGTTTTCGTTTCAGGATATGCTCTTCCGATATTACTCCCGATCTAGAGTCTCGGATGGATCTCGCCATTATTTGCGATGACGAAAGTTCGTAACAGAGCAGTTGAGAAGGTAATTAGAAAGCTTACTCGTTATTGTACGATATTCTCATTAAGGTACTAACCAAAAGGTTGAAGCAGCTTTGTACGACGCAAAGAATGACCAACTAGTTGTCGTAATGGCTAACACTACCCTAGATGTAAGTTTTTATATCAATCGTTAGCAGGTAAAGAACCGTTTTTTTTAACATTCCAAGTATTATACGTTGTCGGAACTTTCTTGTACTCCGTCTAGTTGCATCTCCAAAATGATTGATGTTGCTCTGAACACCTTCGCGTTCACCAGTGTAGCGTATTGCCATCCCTTTAGGTCACAAATAGGACCGTGTGTGTATTCTCAATGACGGAACTAGAGCGGAGGTTTGACCTAGATTGGTCGTTATGCCAGAAGACTACCTTTCACGATGGAGGTCAGGTCGGTATCCTTGCATTCTTGGTATTGTGTTCTTTACAATCCACTCTTTCTTGAAATGATATTGGAAAATAAGTTTTGTGTCACAGGTTTGCGAGGCCGCTATGAGAGAGTCCGATCTGGAGGATCATTGCTATGTATTTACCAGAAGGACTGATGCCTTTCGTATGCAGACTTGCACACGCTTTGGTCAGGTCGGCTTTGCTTTCATTCATCTATTTGCTATTTCGGTTCAATGAAACTTTTGGTGATTGTGCCTCAGTATTTATTACATTCTAGTTGCGTTTCAAACTAACGCGTTACACACTAAATTCATTAATGTTGCAGAAATATTCCTAATCAAGTTGAAATTGTGCGTGGGAATAGCCTTCTCACATCGCCGAGTTTGTAAAACTTTGTTTTCAATCTTTCTTTTTCAAGCGATGCTTTTTAGGATGTGAAACGTATATATGATAACTGTAATCTACACGAACATGATGAGAACACATACCGTTACGGATGGCTCGAGGATTTCCGTCCATTTGAAGGAAAAGTAATTGGAAGGTATTTCTCCAGTCAGCGTTTTATTTCAATTTGTTATTTCTCAAACACGATGCAGATTTATTATCAAAGCGTAAAAAACCGTCTATAGGGTGGACACGAAAATGGAGAAGGTGGTATCCGTAGTACCTGACGATTTACATGACGCGCTGTTCCTTGCTGGCCGTAACGGTGGCTCAACTGTCATACTTCGAGTAATTGTTATCTGCTAGTGTTTTTATGTCCGTTTACTTCGACTCGTTCTTTCCTTGCTGAATGTGCGGTAATTCCAATTCAGATACCGAAATCGAAGGATTCACAGTTGGCACTATCCCCAGTTCTATGGCAGAAGAAAAGTTCTCCGCACTCACGTTTCCCTCTTGGTCTTAGTAAAGATGGGGATACTGTCTTCATCTTAAATTCAACATTGGTAAGCCTAGTACCGTACTGGCACTTTGAGTAGCTTCTGGGAATTCGGTAATCTGGAACCGCCAATATACAAAATGTAGTTTTTTCTTTGATGATACATAACATTTACATGTTTAGGTGTCGGTTGTTCACATCAGCTGTTCCGGACTCTACAGTACCTGTGAGGATATAGTTGAAGGTACCTACAATGATGTGAACATTTTTAATGCATTGCTCATCGAAATTCCTTTAAGGCGGCTGGCTTGATCCGCTGTCCTGCATGTGGTGCCCGGATGAGTCACGGCAGGTCGTAATTTCTTCGTACGACAAGTTCTCCTGTTCTCATCCGATCGCTACAGTTTGTCCTCCTACTGTTGACCAGGTGGTTAGCATATCCTGTTTCTTATTCATTACTTGAGTTTCCTTCTGGTATTCTTTTTATCCGGTTGGCGCAAAAATTCCGCGTATATCTTCCCATGGGTCTCGTGATAGAAGGGAATCGATTGAAAACAAGTCATCATTTGATGGACCAACACTGGTTCATCCTTATGTCCTTCACTATGTGCTGAGTTATAACATCCCAAAAAATAAAGGTAAAAAGGTAAAGATGTCGGCGTTGATCAGTCCCCTGAGGACGCGCAGCCGCATTCGTGTTCAATTCAGATCGTAAAGGCACGGTGAATGCGTACTTGGCCTGTACAATAACATGCACGACCAGCCGCTATAGCAATTCAGTGTCTTCACCTTTCCAGACTTGTCTAGTACCCATTGACCCAACCCCGGAGGAATAGAGGGCTTGGTTGGCCCGGACTAGGATCGAACGACTGTGCAGGTGTCAGCAGCGCCTCTTACCACTGTACCACGCCGGTCCATCCCATCCTGTCCCAGTGTAATCCCAAAAATAAGGTGCAAAAAAGGACAAAACTTTCTAGACAACCTAATTCCTGGACTGTTTAACGGCTTCATTTTTAGGCAATTTGTAATGACAACCAGTCCGAGTGGGAATTGTTCGGTTCTCATTTCGACAGAATGGAAGATATTGAAGTGTTCGTTTGCGACGAGAAATGTACAGTGAATCGGCAACTTTCAAGCACCAGCAAGTGAGTAGCTATGATAAAGCTCAATATTTCAAACAAAGCGTTGAGTAGGATGCACAACTCAGTGAGTGCAATATAGTCATTGTTTCAAGGCTGCAGTGCGTACTTCCAAGTGGTTCCATGCAAGATCCTAACTGTAATGTTCGAGTTGTTGGTCGATTAGGTGGCTACGAGCAGTTTACAGTCAACGCCCGAAAGACCACTCATAGTATCGCATTAATGACCGACCAGTCACAGTTTGCTGCGAAGTCGTCTAGGTGGGTCTGTATAAAATATAACCTTCATTCCTATTGTGCTTCCGTGATGCTCAGCTACCGTTACCTGTTTCACTTCCAGAAGTTGGAAGATTGTGTTGGCTGTCATTGTGGTCGTTATAATTTTGGTTGCGCTCGGAATCATTATTTGCTTGGCCCGTAAAAAGATGAAGGTAGACAATGTTTTTGTTGCGTCGGTGTTGTTGTATAGTTTTTCCACAGCGAAAAGTTCAGAGCACAAAGGACGGCGCTGACGTAGTGACGGCCAGTAACCCGCTAAGCGATGTTCTGAGAAGTGGGCGTGAGTTATTCATTCAGAGCTGCCCTTGGGTAGATTCACTACGGTTTTTTCTACTTGCAGACTATACGAACAAGTACGATGCTTGCTTAATGGACTTCATTTCACCCTACGAGCAAATGTTTAAGTACGTTGACTTCATTGTAGCTATTCTATTATTTTGGCTTTCACTCATATCCTGCTATGTCCTGTGCTCTCGTTTCATTCTAATCGAAAGACAGGCGGCTTCGCCGCTCTTTGCCGGGGCCCCGTGAGTACTCCTCTGTCGAAGAGTCACTAAATGCTTGTATCCTCGAAAAGTCCAGCTATGTACTCCTCTGTCGAAGAGTCACTAAATGCTTGTGAATTTGACTACGAATTTCCGAAAAGTGCTAAACCTCTCGTTTCTATTGTGCTTCCGTGATGCTCAGCTACCGTTACCTGTTTCACTTCCAGAAGTTGGAAGATTGTGTTGGCTGTCATTGTGGTCGTTACTCCTCTGTAATTTTGGTTGCGCTCTAAAAAGATGAAGGTAGACAATGTTTTTGTTGCGTCGGTGTTGTTGTATAGTTTTTCCACAGCGAAAAGTTCAGAGCACAAAGGACGGCGCTGACGTAGTGACGGCCAGTAACCCGCTAAGCGATGTTCTGAGAAGTGGGCGTGAGTTATTCATTCAGAGCTGCCCTTGGGTAGATTCACTACGGTTTTTTCTACTTGCAGACTATACGAACAAGAAAAATTGTTACACATTCTTGCCTTTATTTTTCACACTTATGCACATACTGCGCGTATGGTAGACCTCTTTTCAGTTTATGATTCGTTTTGATAATGATGTTCCAGGGATATTGATGAGCGTCTGAAGATTGATGTCTCTCGGCTCGAATTCGAAAACGAAATCGGAAGAGGTTATTAACGTTTTATACACTTTACCGACGAACTGCTGGCGCTGCCGCAGGTGCGATGTAGATGGCGGAGTGGCGGAGTGTATATCCATTGGCAGGATCCAACTGCTTGAAGTTCAGTCTTCAGCTAGAATTTTCGAGCTACATTTTACCTGTATTTCGAAAATTGCTAGAGAAGTTATTAACAGCAGCCGGGAAGCCCGCGACACCCTGCTGTTCGTTGGTAATCGTCATCCCCATGTGGTTTTTGTTCTACTACCCGAATGTTAATTGTGTTAAGGCCATTTCGGTATTGTTAGCAAAGCGACGTACGCTGCTCCAGATGGGTCGAAAAGGAAAGTGGCGTGCAAGATCCTCAAGCAGTCTGTTGCCGGAATTGGTGACTTCATCATTGAAGGTCAGTTCTTTTCTGCTAATCTGTGAAGAGTTTAGGTGAAATTATCAGAATCTTGTCTCAAATTTCTACCTAACGTTTACCTCGTTATTCCCAGGTTTAACAATGGATCGCTTCGACCATCCAAATTTAATGCAGTTGGTTGGAATAGCGTTGACTGATGGAAGGCTCCCTATAATTGTCACAGATTTCATGGAGAACGGCGATCTAAGAAGTTACCTCCGTGATGAAAAAAAGGTATGGCTAACTTCACTTTTCAGCACGTGCTCCGTTAATAGCGGTGGTGCCGTGGTTTTTTTGAGGTCGTTGTTTCACATCTGGTTGCATAGTCACGCTACGGTTTCATTGGTTTTTGGTGACATTCACAGCTTGCCTTCTGTTCACCTGATATTACTACTGCTGGTGTATTTCAGCGACGTTGTAATTGACTGCTTCGTGGGGTGGAGATTGGGGTAACAGTTGGTTTCAATAAAAGGTGGATCATTCCTCACCTCTGTGGTTCCTTCCACTTTTGCTTCATGTCCGTTGAAAACATGCATGTGTATTTGTGATGGTTGCGTAACAGTCTTTTCAATTGTTTTCTTGTATGTAGAATTTTCAGGTGATTACGCTGCGAAGTCTCCTACGGTTTGCATGTCAAATTGCGGACGGTATGAAGCATTTGCACATGTGTAGATCTGTACATTGTGACTTAGCTGCCAGAAATTGCATGTGAGTTTTTTGGTTAGAATTTCCTCTGTCATACCCTTTTTCACCGATCAAGTGCACGTTACGGAAATGTAAAATTAGTGTTCGCAAATAGTTTTGGAATCGTTTTCCAAGTGGTCTAGAATTGTAGGCATTCCGTGTCGAACTGTAATAAGTAAATGGCGTTGTAAAAAACGGCAATAACTTTTGGCGAGAAAATTCTGTTTTGTCTTAAAACTACATTCTTCCAGTTGCTTGTATGTGGAGCCGTTAAACGCGGACTTCCTTGAGGACCTATTTTTCATCTGAAAGTTCTCTTGATTTTGCAAATGCAGAGTTGAATCGTTCTCAGCTGTAACAGTGAAGCAATTTGCAGAAAGTTATTGATGAACTGTGGGAGCTAACTGAAGGACACATGTTGCTTGCGTTGACTTCTATTAACTGTAGTTCTATGACATCGTTTTATCACTTCAGTCGCACTTTCTTCTCGGCACGCCTTTCGCATGGCATACAATTCCTGTGCATTTTATAAGTTTCTGCATGGCGACAACATATACTGTAACCCGGGAAGTCTTGGGTTCCAGTCTGTAAATGTGAAAAAGTTCCATTCTAGGTAGCGAAAAGTAGGCCCAGTAGTCTGATTAAAAGCCGATTATATAATATTTTTTCTTCTTCCAGGCTGGATACGTCCTTAAATGTAAAGATCGGTGATTTTGGGCTATGCAGGCGAGTAAGTGATGAAAGTGAGGCCTATGAGCCGTCTCACAAACATAGAGATGTACCTTTTCCATGGATGGCACCGGAGACAATGAGCAGTGAAAGGGTATGCTATAGTTATACTATTGATTTTCTAGCAATTTTACGAATAATATTACGTTCGGTATGTCTTTATTGATTCTGGATGATTCTCAGTAAAAGTGCACTTTTTGTGCCGCGGTTGGTTGGAGGCATACGCGTCATCTCAATTTGTTTCAGTTTACCTTTCAAAATGACGTTTGGGCTTACGGTGTCGTTCTGTGGGAACTTACCACACGTGGACTAACGCCATACGGTGGAAAAAAAGGCATCGAAATTCTGGAGTTCTTGAGAAGTAACAAGCGGCTGGATATGCCCGAATATTGTCCTGCTCAGCTGTGAGTTTCTTTCCGTTTTCAAAGAACGGATTCTGTCTGAGCCGATTGGTAGCAGTTTCTTGCCTTTGCTGGTCTCATGTTCATTGCAAACAGGCAGCGTTGACATGTTTGGAATTGGATCTTAATATTAGGTATAGGGGTCAGGTGGTATTTGAGAAATTTGTGCCTTAGGTGTTTAGCTTGTCATAGTTTCTCTTCATCGTTCTGCATAGACGCTAAAGAGCCACATTGTGGCTGTCATCGTGTCTTGTTTGAGTGTCGGTTGCACTGTATCACGATGACAAAGTAACAAATGAACACTTTGCAAGGCAAGCAACCCTTTTGAGCTTTGCCTTCAGCATTTTCGGGAAGTATCGAGTAATTTTTGAATAGGTTTCTCTTTCAGATATAACGATATCATGCTGCCTTGTTGGGATGCTGACCCGCAAAAGCGCCCTACGTTTGCCGACTTAGTCATATTAGTGAACAATCTGATTGTTTCTATGGAGAGTAGCAAATCTCAGCAACTTTATAGGAATTATGAAAAGGTATAATTTCCGCAATTTGTTTTGCACCACAACAGGAGACAGAATATTCTCTCGCATTGCAGTTATCAAGTCTTCGAACCGATTCGACAGCTACACACAGCAACGGGCTTGCCAATTTATATTAATTTCTATGTATATAGCTGTACTCTGTTACTTATACTTGTACTTAATTCGTTGATATCCAGTACGATACTGACTATCCTTTATTTCGAATATTCAGTAGCACCAATAGTCGGCAGTCATTCTAGTCTTGGTTTTTTGTAACATTTTGTATTTAGATAGTTTCTTTGTTCAGATTTTTATCATCGTTTTTATCAACTGATACGGTCTACCTTCACTGACATATATAGTGCCTTCGCTGTGTGACCCAATCTTGTCAAAAGTATTGATTACGTTGCCAATTTTTTGTCTATAATGTGATGAAAGCATTTTGTTGTTCAAGTAAATATCATATTTATGCCTTGTTTCTTGTCTGAAACACATTCAGCCGCTTGGCGTCGAACGAATTATTTGATGTATTGGAAAGAAGTTGGGGAGTGTGCTAGAAAGTTGCGGCTATGAAATATACAAATTGATCAATTGAAAAGGTAATATTTTGTGCTCTGATCACACGTAACTGTCTTACCTTTACAGCAGATCGAATGCTGCGCTCGAAAATTAGCCATTTTGTACTGTAGTTGTATGCAGTCTGTCAAAAAATTCTTTGGTTTGCCTTGTAAGAGTTGTTGGCATAATAGTTTACTGATGAAAGGACACAAATTGCAGTGACCTGTCAACGGTACGCAATATTATCGCTCATGAGGGACTACTTGAATATTTAGAAGCCGCCTTGGTATTTCCCACGTTTGTTTGGCTTGAAGGAGAGGGGAATCTGCACGACAAGTGTGGTACCATTTCTTGAATGTTTTTGCGCTATCTGCTGTGATTTTATCTATTCGTTTACTCTTCCGCTGACAATTTCTCCTCACATCTCTTGTTTACGGAGGAGAAAAAATCGTCAAAATTTGTGCTATAGGGATTTTCCTTATCCTACCTCATTTTCATCTAACAATAGTATTTATGCAGCGAAGTGACGCTTACGATTTTCGGCGAAGTGACGGAGCAGAGTATTGGGATAGTCGTTCATGCTCAATAGTTTTACCTTTTGAAATTGCATTCATAGTGCGTTCAAAATGTTCCGAGTGTGTACATTCGTCTATTCATCGACAATCATCGCTGAATTCGACGCTGGTCGTTGGGCCGAGCTAACACATGATAGAACAATTGACGTCTCCCAAGTGGTCTCTAATTGACCTCCAATCAAGCACTGAAAAAGCTTCCACGTCCGTTCCGTTGAGACGTGTGTACGCATGTGAATTGTCTAAACATGAACATCGTCTCGATTCGGCTACGACCACTACAAATGTGTCCAATTCTCCAAGAAATGATCTAAATGGATTCCGGGATGTTGAATGTTTCTGTACAAGCGGTAATTCTTCATTTTGTTTAGTGTTCTCGTCGATTTGACAAAATTGGCTAGCCAGCGAGAGATATGGAGCGAAATTCGCATACACTCAAGACGATTCGATACTGTGGAGCGGGTTGCAGGTATGCTGGCGATGTTAGCAGGACATAGTTTCTCGAAGTTGCTCTCTGGCTCAGTGGGGTCCTTTCGAGGCTGCCACAGGATAATTTCCTGGATGTTTTATAGCATTTTTTGAATACAGATTCTAACATGCTCCATGGAAGTGCCGATAATACGGACCCTTAGTGCATGGAAAGCACGTAGTGTCGAATGAAGGCTGTGCAAAAATAGGTCCTTCAAATCATCCTCGGGGACGGGCGAAGGGCACTCATTGCTATCGGCTATTGTCGGTCGTAAGCTGGCCGATGAGATATGAACCGAGCACTCCCCCCATTTCTCCCCCAGAATCTATCGTGGAATGAGCATTGAAAAACGAACAGTGCCTGACAAAGATGTCACCTTCGCCCGTTTTTCCCCTTAGACAGGTACCGATTTATGAACCGGCCCCTTACGATTACAAATAGAAAATGGGTAGCTGGAAACTGGTAATAACAGAAGGTTAGTCCTGAAATTAGCCAGCCAGGAGACTATTCATGATAGCCTGGGTAGCTATCATGAATAGTCTCCTTCATTCGTAGTTGCACTGCTTCGATAGTGTGAAAATCTTCGACTGTTGCCATCACGATCCGACAGCATTGAGTAGAATCTGTCATTATTCTAAGCAGTTATAGTGAATGAAGTTCTCATTTTGAAAAAAATTGTAAATCGTAATTGACTTGAAAAGGCAATTTTCGACGTTTAAGAAGATGTAGGGTCTAATTTTAGGCGGCAAGTAGCTGGGAATGACGGTATCCTGGATTGCTTAGCCGCTGAGTGTGATCCAGACTACGTCACCTGCTAGTCCCGATCATCTTTATGTATCCAATTACCTCAGGTAAGATTTTCTATTAAATAAATGCAGTGAAAACCGTGCAGTCCAAAATAAAGACACAGCTCCTACGTCTCCCACACATACATACATAAATCACTTCCGTAATCCCTGTCGTGTGAGAAGACCACGAATTCTTCACCGTGGTCCAAACAAATAGAGTACTGCTGAATAAGCGACGGGCATGTGCTCATAAGCTCACGCGGAACTGAATGAAAAGTTCCTTATTGCCGTTCTTCATGTACCTAAAAAGTTGGTGGGAGAAGTGGAGCGAAGGGTAACAAAATCAAAAAGGCAAATCTGAAGTTCAGTGGAAAGCTTACATGAAGAAGGCTGCTGGCATTTATTCGATTTTACTATTCTGGAGGAAAATGAAGCCATCGTATCTATGTTTAACGCAGCTACTTTTCAGAAACTGTTGGTGGTCAAATGTCCCAGATATCTAATTACTCTGTGCTCAAGATGTCGATTGGAACTTGTCTTTTTAGAGAAACATGTCCTTATCCAGGGATCGTAATTGCTGCGTCATTTTGCATCTCTCAACGAATATTTGCATGGATATTTTTGAATTGCAGTCATCTCATGCTCAACGGTGAGATTGTATCTTCAGATCCCATTGAAATAAACATAACCGATCCTAGCGGAAATATTCCGAGGGGGGTGTCGCCGTTGTCGATAGGGTTTCTTGGAAGTCTCCTATTCATTCGTTAGTTTCACGAGATCGTCTGTGATCAGTGCTTATCGCATGATCAATAATTTGTTCTGCGGTTTGATTTTTCTCGCAATATGTTCACGATCGTGTACTATATCTTTTGTTAAGATTTTGCAGTAAGGTGGCAGGCGCGGGATCGTGCTGAGAGGTGGATTAGGTGGGCGATTGTGTGTTAGTGAGAATGAGATGATAAAGAATGTATAGCGATGTTTCATGTTGGACTGTCGTTCTACTAAATGTCAGGAGAGTGTGAGTGTCATTATTTCTCCTCACTATTACAGACTAAGGGGTGAGGTGAGAGTTGCAGTTTTCTCACCGACGTCCTCATGCCATGAGGTGATCGATGTTTCCAATTGAAATTCGGTCTAACAATGGCGATGGACTTGGATCAGTTCACGGGGTTTTTTTGTCCGGATGACGTCCGGGCTCGGTTCAAGATATGTTGGACCGTACGGTGTGCGCAAAAACAACGACGAATGCTGTTCATGGGCGTGGCCATACGTATTGAGGACTCCCTCGTCTGGCCACCGCTCCACGAGCACAACGTCACTACGCTTGTATTGTCGAATCCATCTTCCTAGTTCTCCATCTCGATTCATTCTGGAGAAGAGTTCGCTACACCGTTCGCCGACCCGCTTTTCTGTCATCACACCTTGGATCTAATCGCTACGGCGGTAGTTTAGTGATTTTCTCAGCGATCACGTCATTCGACAAGGTTTGTTTGGATCTCAAGTATTTTAGTGCACCTCAGCGTGCTTTTCACACCTTGAGATTCTCTCGTGATTCACCGACGTTACTTTGTAGTTGTAGTTCTAGATGGTCGTTGCTTGGCGAGCTGCATCTGGTCTTCTCTTGCCACTTGTGCCTACACTTGCCGTTTTCGGTAACGTTCTTGTCATCATTGCCGTGTATCGAGAGAGATGTCTTCAGACGGTTACCAATATGCTCATCGTGAGCTTAGCGATTTCCGACTTCATGGTTAGTGCGCGGTGCAGCAGCACTTATTTCCATTGCTAAGAAATCACTACGAATGTAGTCTAATAGCTAGCAGTTGATGAGGAATAGGTCGAAACAACTGTAGCACTTTCAGCCCAATAGTCGTTCTATATGTGTTAGTCTTTGTGAATTTTCCATTCTATTGAAAAATTAGCTCTACTTATTTTGCATACATCGTTCATAGAACGAACGTTTTCGCTTATCAAGTGGTTACTATAAGTGTGCTTCTTTCCGCCAGCTAATTGCAGTTCTGACCTCGGACTATTTTATTAAGCAGAACGCGTAGTCGGATCGTATGCGAGGAAGCCGCATGAGGTGTATGGCTAACAGCAACAATTGAAATGGCTTCTTATGTCACTCCAAAACAGCAAACAACCGTTGCAAAAGTAGAATTACGTTGTAAAAAGATGAGTTGCGTACTTAAAGACTACGGGAAGCGGATGATTACGCAGATTTCGTTCGTATTGCTGCTGCCGTTTCCTCAGTAGTGTGTGGCGTCCAATAGGGGACCCATATGTCGAGACTCTTTCAATAATGGGCTGCTTCTTACGAACAGCTCGATGGACGAGACGAGATAGGCGGCGGTGGAGTGGGAGGATGTTGAACTACAATCTTGGAGCGTACATCGAGATCTTTGTCCTGTCCTTTTACTCCATTGCTGACAAGAACTCCTGAAACTGAACAAACACTTCAAATAATAAGTTTGTTGCTTTAAAGTGAGGGCGACTTTCAATGAATGTGAGAAGCGGAATTTACAAAGCTTGTCGTTTGTTTGCACAATTTTATTAATCTGCTTCTCTGAGTGTTTTTATTATTTGTTGTTCAATAATGTAGATAATTATACATTTAATTACTGGAAATAGCGTTGCTTGCATGCTACTGTAGAAAACTACAGTACCACAGTTGATAGTTCTATTCTTCCTTGCTAATTACCTTTTTATTCTTACACTTCTGCTCTCGAAAGAATGGGTTTCTCTAGTGGTTAGAATACAGTGTTCGCAAGAATTATAAATACGTGTAGTCCCTCCCAAATAACTTGCTTTGGACGCTTTCTGTTTAGCTATGATACTAAAGTTGGTTTTTCTGAGATCCACCCCGATTGCGCTGATCATTGAAAAGTTTAATAAAAATGCGCAAAAAAAACCGTGACTATTGCAATCCTTCAGAATTGACTTATCTCGGGAAAGCTGCTATCGCATGATATACTTTCTTGTTTTCAGGTTGCAATTTGTGTGATGTCCTTTGGAGTATACTATGAGGTATGTTTCTTATTGTAGATATAATAGAGAAGCCTTCGCATAATTTTCTATGTATAAGTGATATTAGACATGGCATTGAAGCAGAAGGAAAATGATATTTCTATTCGTAATTTTTCGGGTTCGAAGATAAATTAATAAAATTCTGGAGGCATTCTCCTTGCTTTCTATTTCGCTACGTCGGCACGTATTTATATGAAGTGCTTGCCATCGTTTCGGTGTTGTTGGCGGCAGTGCGCTTGTTAGCAAGAAATTTGTATGCAACACATAAAGGCACGAAAGAAGGCAAGTATGATTCGTAGAGAATGGAGACAGCTAACAGTATGTGCCGTCTTCAGTATAACATCAGCCCGTTGTTCCGATTTGGGTAGCCAGAAGAAGTGCACCTACAGCAAGGTTGCTTCTTAATCTTAGAAAGTGATCGACTGCAGTATCCTTATGAAAAATACTATGTGGGCTCATAGATGAGAGGCAGGATAGACAAAGTCGCCATTATACTGTTATAGACGCGATTCGCTCTATTTAAAATCTTTCCCACATAGCGAGTCTGCAACTTTTAGCTTAAGCAGATTCACCTTTTTCATTGCCAGTGTCATTTTTAATAAACACGCTGTTTACCTTCACTATCATGGGCAGGATTTTTTCCGAGGGAAGTTTCAACATTCTTAATCTTTATGTTGGAGAAACTATTTATTTCTATTTTTTTCACTCCTTCGACCACGCTTTCCGCGATGGCACTATGCGATTTTGTAGGATTCAACAAGCGGACGATAAGAAATCAGTACCAGACAATGTTTTTTTTGTTCGCAGCTGGATTTATTGCAGCGTAACGATTTCAAATGGAATATGGGACAGTTTTTCTGCAATCTCTATTTGGCTAGTGATGTAACGTGTTCAACGGCATCTATACTAAACCTACTCGCCATCTCCTTAGACAGGTAATATTTTTGCAAATGTACAGCTACTAAGTCTGAACATTGGCAATTTGTTTTGCATAGGAGGGAACATACATATAAAAAGTAACCAAAGGAATCATTTCGTGAGGCTGTGATGGTTATGCAGTTTATACTCTTTGACAATTTCCACGAATTTTTATGGTATAATGTTCGATAACGGGGCGAACCTTTTCAGTGGTTTCTGTAACAGAATGAGAAATGGTGCTGCATAAATTCCAATGGAAAACATCTTTTATGACTCAAAGCCTGGCAATAAGGTGACTCTTGATGTTTGGTTTCTGCTCCGTATTATTTTTTTTCACGCATGAAGAGAGCCAGCCACAAAGGAACACCTGAGCAAAGCGGTTGTCATTTAAAAGCACAATATACCCCGAGTCTAATTTTATACTATATTTTGTTAAGAATTCTCTTCCCTTTGCTTCGTGAAGTCTCGTTAATTTCTCTTGGCGTTGGTGAAGTGCAACATAACATAACATTATACGAAACTATATACGAAACTAAGCATTTTGACATTATACGAATAGTTTCGTATAATGTCAAAATGCTATCAGCTTAACTGGTAAGTGCCGATATCGGCCTACCGGCTCATTCCCGTGATTGCGGGTGAGTGCTGATAGCTACAGCCCGACCGGGCTAAAGAAAAGGAAGATGCTAGGAGATTCGCATAGTACATCGGTAGCACAGTGGTTAGTGCAGTCTGCCGGAAACAGAAAGACGCGGGTTCATTTCCCGTCCGATGTCAGTGTTTTGCGAATAACCTAGCATCTCCAAATATATAGGTCAATTAACATAACATTCCTCCGAATGAAAAAGGAAAATTGAAGAGAAATTTCGACGATTTCATTGTTGGTAATATTTTTCCGACACTAACGAAAGCAAAAAAAACTGAAGCACCAGTTGAAATCTCTTAGGCGTTTCGATCTTTCCACAGTTGTTTCTCGTTGTACAAAGAATTTGCAAATGAGAAAATGTCTGAAATGATGTGTTTTCTTTTCTAATCAAACGCAGCTGGCTGCAGTTCGTTCGATTCTCGGACTCTCCGCCCTAGTACTCAAAGGGAATAGAGCACTGCGTATTGAAGCAAAATCTGATTACTCAAAGTCAATTGCCCACCAATCTCATGAAGAAGGAGTCCGTTCATGATTCTATCCGAACCGATTGGTAAGATAATGAATTGTAGTGAAAAGCGTAATGAATGCATCTCAGCGACAACTTATTTTCTTCTTATCTATCATGAAACATATGTAACTAGCTTGAAATTGGTGAAACTACAGCCGCAAAGGATTAGCCGACTATTCACTCCGACCTTAACTACCCGCCTCAAACAATTAAAGGCGCGTGCTTATCGAGAGTTTTTTGCTAGTTCCTTTGAGGATTATAGCGCCAACGGAGAACTCGTTCATTTTACTGAGCTGGACCGGATTACTCCCAGCTTACGAGTGTGTCCTTGCTTTCGAGAATTGCTCCAATTGTTTTCTCTAGGCTCTGAATTTGTGATCGGAAACTACCAAACATGTCCTGAATAGTGTTAGGCCGGCAGATAGGTAAAGCTATCTGTGGTCACTCCGATTAAATGTTTCAATGGTCGAAAGGCGAACTGCGAGTTGCATAGGAAGATCTATTTGGTGATGTTTCATTGAAAAGTGACAAAGAAGGAAAAGCTGCTAGGAAATTCTCGCTCTTATCGTTTCAGATACATAGCAATTAGTCATCCGATATCTTATGCTCAATACGGTGCTCGTGGAGGAAGAGCAATGATTTCCATATCAATTGTTTGGGTTGTTAGTGTCATCGTTGGACTTCCAATACTTCTCGGCGTGAATCCTATGGAAGGAAGTGTAAGTCACTTTATTTCATCATTTACAAGATTACATTTCCGGTCGTCCGAATTTTCCTCTATATTCTTTGAGAAACTGACGAGGTTCTTTTCAATTAGTGACAAACAGTCAGGGCACTTCAGAAAATGGTCGGTCGAGAATTTCAACCAGAAAGAACGTCTGCTGAAACGGCGGGAAGTGTTACTCTGTTACTGAAGTGTTTTTGATGCTAAATTTTGGAACTCTGTTTCTCCATGAGAAGTGAAAGTGCCCTACCAATCGCATATTCCGAATGTGGTGGTTCATAGCTATCCGCTTACGATTTATTTAATTTTTTGCTACTAACCTGTGTTTGTTTCAGCAATGCGAATTGGGTAACGCGTACTTCAACATCCTTTCATCATTACTATCGTTCTTTTTCCCGTGCGCTGCAATGATCGTACTCTACACGGTGATTTTCCGACGTCTTCGACAACGAGAGCGGGCGAGAAGTCTACGACAAGCAACTAAGCTGGACAACTGTAAGGTGAGAATGTAACTACGTTCAACGTTTTAATAACAATTGCTCACTGCTCTTCAGTTCAGTGCTCCTGTGAGCTTTGAAAATCGGCTGAGCTCCTTGCGACGACCAATTTTCGGAGCATGACATCAAAAAATGCCTTTCCATTATTATTTCACTGTTCCTTTTTGAGGGTATGGGAATCCGTTATTATTATCAACAGTTTTCGATTGCCATTTCATAGTTTTGTATTTTCAAATTATGGTTAGAAACCATTCGTGATGGCGTGTTGAATTGATTGCACTGTATTTACATGCTTTGCTAAAATAGACACTTACAGATTAACACTGCTTTGCTAGGAGGTGCCCGAATGGCTCGGCAGATGGGCAAGCATTTCAAAAACAAAACCGATCGTATTCTGCTTGAAATCAGTTTTCAGGTGAGAATTGAATGCTTCGTGAACAGAATTGTTTTCTCTTAATTCAGCTGTCAATATATGTTCCGTTGCTGCAGTTGAATGCATCAACCGCCAACCTCTACAACTTTTCAAGTGTTGCGTTTGATTCCAGAGTTACCCTTTCATTTCATACACTGAAACGTGGATTCCTGTTTTCGGAATGTCAGGTGCAGACGACGCTGCTGTCTTCATCTCCCGGCGCAATGCCTGCGATTGACGTGCGCCCGCGTAAACGACTTATTCTCGGCAGACGTGCTACAGGCCTGTGTCATCAACGCTACAGATGGTCATTTGCAACGGAAATAGAAGTCCGCATATCTATTCCGAGCGCAGGGTTGAACAGTGTAACATAGGTGCATAATTGTGCGCATTAATAAACCCTAGTTTAGTGCGCGACAAGACCTCAGAAACCTATTAATTCCATCATGAGCGGTATAATGGGTGCTTGTGTTCTCAGTCGAGTCGGTTTACCTGTGGTTTTTCCCACATGTGGAGTATTATGGCTGTTGGATCACGTCCTCTTTCGATTCTAATCAACGAGCACATCCTTAACGGCTGCCGTCAAATCGTTTCATGTAGTCACTTGGCAGTATATTCCGCCATCCTTAGGACATTACCCTTGAGGTCTGAAACCGTCGATAAGTTTCGGAACGATTTATGCCACGATACTCTCGATGTACCACCTATTTACTCCTGTGTACCTTCCTGCTGTTAAGGTGCTACTGTAAGGTAAAGAAGTAAACTGCTCGGCGTCGATGAGTTCCTTAAGGACGTGCCGCCGCATTCGTGTTCCATTAAAATTCGTAGAGGCATGGTGAATGCATGTTTGACCTACACTACAACTTGACGGTGACAGTCGCTGTTTAAGCCAGTGCCTTATCCTTCACAGACAAGTCTGCTACCAATTTACCCGACCCGGAGGTATGGAGGGCTAGGTTAGCTCGGGTACCTCCCCACCAAATGCACCCCCTCCTGTGTATATTTTTAATGCTGAGGAGAAGTTTGTTCATCTACAAGATCTTTAAAGCATATAGTATCGGCTAATTTCTTTTGTAGCACGTTTGTTGTCAAGTGGCTGATGGGTGGAGGAGAGAACAGTTCGTTTTGAATCTCAAAAACAGAACGTTTATTGAGAAGCTAAGAAGTGTTGGACCAAATTGAATCGAAGTGTGGCAAGTCGAAACACGCCAAAAATGGGGAAGCCTATTGAAGTCATGGAATTTTGACGACGCTACCCATGATTTCATTTCCTTAATTGAGAACTGCTCAGTTTATTTTATTGCCAACTGTGAACCATCCTTGCAGACCTCGTCCTTTCCAACGTTATCCGAGTCGTCGGATGATATCTCGACTCTGACTCCTCTTGCCACTGAACTAAGTCTCGGTCCAACCACGCTTCCTCCTCTTCTTAGTAATGGCGGGACCACTTACCGAACTTCAACGTTGACAACAAATGGTGGTACGTGATTCAGAACGCCAACGTTAGAACGATGTTGATTACTTTCTTTACAGACGTCTGCAGAACCACTTTGGGAGACATTGGTAAAATTAAAGAGCAGCGGAGGAATTCCACAGTGAAGAATACAAATCAGGAGTGTAATGAAATGCTGAGGTAACGCGTTTGTTATTCCTTTTTCTGTTGAAGTAAGGTACTGCATCATGCAAGAGTGGTTTCCTTGATTTCAGTGTGTGTTGAGAGAAGTACAGAGTGCTTCTGCTACCCTATTGAGCGAACAATTGAATTAGTCCGAGATGGGGGGAAAACAAGGAAGCGTTGCAATAGCTTCAACGTAGTTAAACGATTTAGGCAGGGAAGGTACTCCATGTGAGATTTGAGGAAAAGATGTCTGCAATTCGGCACCAATTCTGAGCTCTTTCTGTTGCAAAATTGCAGGGTAATAAAGGGTTATGAATATAAATCTGAATGTAACGCGAATTCTTATAATCTAGATCATTTGGTGACGACTTCATGGAAGCGATACCCTATATTGATGGAGCTAGCTGTAAGTCCTCACTGGTCGATCTCAATGAGTTCGATTCGACACGAAAAGACAGTACCGATTATGGTACTCTTGTTTCGAAAACGGTGGACGTGAGTATAGGGAACGATCGCTACAACAATTGCATCAAATCGCGTTCATTCAATCCACTAATTATTGGACCTCGTAAAAACGTTGGAAAAAGTGCCTCATCATCAACGATCATGTTCCATCTTGCTCCGATATCTATTAACAACACTATTCTTCGGGCGAACGGCGAGGTTCGACGCGAAAACAAACAGGTCGGTTCCGATTCCTCAGATTCCAATTTGTGCTCGAGAATTGAGGAGTAAGAGGGAAAGAATTGGATTATTCAAACGATTGGATCACGTTGTCACATGGCAAAATTATAACAATTTGAAGAAAGCGAATGCGCACTTGAACACGTCACTTTATAATCTATGCATTAATCTTTTTTTCAACATTCAAGCGGCAATAGTTTGGCAAATACTGTTGCTTTACAGCTTGATTCGAAAACATAAAAAGAGCAGGGTAGCTCATCCACCTCAACTTTTACTATGGAAACAACTGAAAATGTTTACTTTCAATAGTTCCAGGTAAAAGATGGCTCGCGCAAAACACTTCCATGCATCGACTCTGAGACAAACGACGACATGTCGTTTGGTGAATCTGTCCGGTTGTATAAGGATCAATTGTGGAAAAGGTATGCATTCCTGTTAATAATTTCATTTCAATTCCAGTTTAGTGCCATTTTAGAGTGACAAACGGCTGGAAAACACGACCGTCACGACAATTAGTGAAGAAGGCGTCCAAGCAGATGCGTCGTGAGCATAAAGCGACAGTTACCTTAGCCGTGGTTTTAGGTGAAATATCTTCCTTGTTTCATATATTCCAGAATGGGCGCGCGAAAAATGTTCCGAACCGCATAACCTTTTGTTCAAGCAAAACGCGCTCTTTTAACATGTATGTACGCAATTTCGATGTGATTCCGTTACAATCCGTAAAAATCAAAACAGTGCTCTATTGTAGCTGTATTCCTATTTTGCTGGTTGCCATTCTTCACACTTCACCTAACCAATTCTATTTGCCTTATAAATGCTCGGGAAGACGGATGTATGGGCATGCTACCGTTATTTCTTACGACATGGCTCGGCTAGTAAGTTTCTTTCTCATTTGTCAGTTTGTTTTTCATGTGTTCCATCTTTTGGAGCTCCCATCGAAAAGTATCCAATCGTATCTAGCAATCCCTTGTTTTAATAGCGTGCTTGTTTTGTTTTGTCTAGCCTGAAGTTCTTGACTGTTCTATAGATCGTCCACGGGAATCATACAGCTATTCTCAGGGTTGACCCAGAATTTAGTAAAAAAAAAGTTCGATAGAGCAGGCCTTATTTCGAAATGCTTATAAAATGCTTATATTGCTTTGTTACCAAGGGCGAGTACGACACAACGGGTGTTGTACTGCTGTTTAGAATGCGAATCGAAGGCGTTTTGTTTCAGCATCAATTCATCGTTGAACCCTCTGATATATACAGTATTTGATCAACGTTTTCGAAACGCTTTTCGAGCAATTCTATGTTGTGGAATCGTACGAAGATAGATGTGACTAATATTCTCAGACCGACAGTATCTCATATTTTGCAGGGAAATAAATTATTATTTGTGTTATGTTCCTGTCGGTCTCCTAAAGGTATTTTTGGGAAGGTATGGTTTGTCCTGTTTTGAACTTTTCAGCTGCTGTCGTTTCTTTGTTAGAGAAGGGGACGTATAGAGGTTACGTTTCGACTATTTTGGTTCATTCGGGCTACGACAAGTCCTTGCGCCCAGGGTACTAATTTTCAGGAGTTAGCTACTTGGTCGTCATATAGTGCCAAGTGTATCAATCGAACACTCGAACTTTCGCTGTTTTGGTTGATTCTATGCTCTTCTCTGTTTGAACGGTCCTCAATCTTTTGCGTATTTGATTGCTACGGTTGAATTTCGCATAGACTTTCATGCCACAAGTGTGTGGTCGTGAACCCGAGTGGCGTTCAATCATGTTTTAAGAATTAGTATCCTCAGGGCTCATCGGGCTGAGATATTGCGCAACATTTGTTGTCTGTTACAATACGGATATTACAAATCTGTGCGCACGAATATGCGAAAGGTGTTAAACAGCGCCTATATTACACAGATGGTGATCTTGACGAGAACTTGCGACGTGTTCACCACACTAAGACACCGAAGCAGTTGCATTAATCATCAAATTTCGTCTGTTTTTTACCTGTCATGGGTGCGGACGAATTCTATCACAGAGGTCTTTCGGCCGTTAGTTGAGCGCGCAGTCGTTAAAGGCAACGACAACATATTCTGAGGTAAATCAGAGGCTTTTCGTTTTGCTGTAGCAGTCGCCATCTATTTGCTGAAGGGCTATCAAATCGACATCGACATAGACGAGGTGTGAGCGTTCGATTTCGAGTTGAACAGGAGAACTCAGTTCCGATCGTGCTCGAAGCTTCCTCAAACTGGCTGCCCCGCCCAGTTCAGTGATCTGCGCTAGTCCAATGTGCGCGGCCTTCATGTGGCCTGTTGTAATCCTTCTCGTCACACTTCCATGGGCAGAAGCTGGTACGTTTTCAACGTTTCCTTTTCGAAAAGTCTCTCATTAATTCGTGAACCTTTTGTTTTTGTGAAAGTCGTGAATTTGTGAAACTCCTTGTTTGTTGGATTACATATTCCGTCCCATTGCCGAGCTGTACTATTTTCTATTCTATTTCTATTTCACTTATTACGCACTTCTATACGTAGTTGAACAAATGATTATAATACCGTACAAACTTTCAAACTGTACCCACATTCTTTAATTTTTCTCACTCCTTCACCAGATTGTCTCTCAACCACTCTTTTCTCCATTATTTTTGCGCTGCAACCTGTACTACACAGTTGTTCTCTAATCGAGTTTGAACCTAACCAACTCAAATGCATAAAATACATTGGTTATCGAATTTTTCTTTCATAAGTAGTTAATTCGACAAGTTTCATAAAGTGCAAGGCAGACAGGACAGTACAAAGGTGTGTTGATTACAACTTCGGCAACAAGGGATGACCCCACCGAAAACCGTGCATCGTACAGAAGGAACAAGTGGCTTTAATTTTGCAGTGCTTCTTTTGATGCGTGTCCTTTTCAATGACCTGTTGCCACTTTGTTTTGCAATGATCAGTCGGAGTCGAACTGCGATTATCCTGAATTAGCACAAAATTTTCAGGTCGAATTACGGTCTCTAAATCCAGCAATGCGTCGAAAATTTCGGAAATATGCGCTCGAATGCACAACAACACGGCACTGGAAGGCATTGACCCTATCGAACTTATGCAGGTTTGTGCCCCGAAGGGAGAAAGAATTTATTTGGAAGGATTTTTTCAATTTTTGATTTGGTGTTTGAGCCACAGTCATCTTTCTGCCAAGGTTAACGCGATTTTGCTCCGATGTTGCTATTTGCTCATTGTCCACACAGTTTTAGAAAGATCATTCTTATTCCGTCGTGTTCACTTCAGCAAATAAATTGTAGACGAATTATAATAGAAAAAAGACAATAAGTTAAAGTTTATTCTATTCAGTGTAGGCAAACAATCATATTTCCAGGTAAATGCTGCAGAGTGTCAAAAGAAATGCGTAGACATGTATCCAAGCTGCTCAGCAGGTGCGTGAGAGACTTTATTTCTTAGTTCAGTCGTAGGTGGTATTTCTCTACTGCAAATATACAGCGTTAGTTCTGACCCAAGTAACAAATCTCTCCAGATTCAGCTGTGATTTTGCCTTAGTCAAAAGCCGGTCCGCATGCTAGGTGACGATGTTGTTCGTCTGTGAGGAAAGTGTTCACAGCAGGAGAGGTTTCCTGTCCACGAGGAATCTCAGTTACAACATGCTCAACAATCACCAACCGTAGTCAACTTCTACATGAGTATGCAACTGTACCACGTCCGCTTTCGATTGTTTGTATGTTGAAAGTGCATTTTCAGTTCACCGTTGGGATCCTGACTATGTTCTACAGGCTGGGGAGCTCTTTAGCTTTATTCAGTCAACCCCATTCAGCACGTTCCTACCATCGCTTTGATTTGATTTTTCATGCTCTTTCATGTTATAGGTTCTGTCACAAATCTGCAATAGTTCACATTAGTCCCCGAACCATCGCGTAGAGGGCCTGCTTTCCTAGCGAGATTACTTTCAGTGGTGATAGTGTAGCATTCTGTGAGATTTTCTCTCATTTTTGAGACTTTGGTCGGAGTGACAGAAAGCGCCGGAGGGGTTCCAATTGCATGGCCATGACCGCTGCACGTGTCAACCCATGTCACGTCGCCCTTTACACTTATCATGGCACGACGCCACGGCAACTGGCGTAGCCGGTAAAACGATGAGAATTACGTTGTACGTGATCGAACGAGAGACTATATATTGAGGAAAGCTTATTTTAGTGGTTTACTACTACTTGCACGGCGAGAAGAAGCATCACCAGTGCTATCTTTTCGAGTTCAACTCGCTTAAGGATGAGGTATTTCTGTGTGCTTCATTTTCGCGATGACTAAGAAGCAGGCCATTTTACTGTTGTATATATTTCAGGCCAATCTTGTGAAACAAACTCCCGAAAGTGGAAAAGATGTCGTGCGGATGTTGGAGATCGTCGCTAATTGCCACGCATTCGACTCATCACCGCCGCTTGCTGAAGACGAGCTCGTATCATCGACCGACAAGTTTGACAGGACGAAAAGGCGTGAGTGGCATTAATTTTCTTCTGATATTCTTAAAAAAAGGACAAGTATTCCTGCCACATGCTCCTCTCCCATTTTGGGATGGAAGTTGCCGGATTTAGGACACCGAACGCCGTTATTTCATACCAGAACTCCAGCGTCCTATCGGCCGACTCAAATGAAATGGAAATTCTGGAATTTTCGGCATTATTCCACTTAATCAGTCACAATCTTTAAGGTAGACTGGAAATAAATGAAGCAATTTGATGAGCTCCCTTGTCGCTTGGGTGCATTTAGTGTACGGTAACAGACTATTGCGGCGGGACCCATGTGAGCCACCCACGACAATCATCGCTTGAGTTTCGCTTGTTAAATGGTACGACCAGCCATTCAACGGCCGCAGGCCGCCAAATGAACTGTTTACCAGTTTAAAAGAATATGAACAACAGTGTGGCTTCACCGGTGGATCAAAACCACTGAAAAATTGAAAAATAAACAGAAGAAAACGGATGAAACGTTTTGAAAAATAGAAGGGTAACAACTATTTTAACTAAACTAATCTGGGCGCTGTGGGTGCATTTGGTGTACGGTAACAGACTATCGCGGCGGAACCCATGTGAGCCACCCATTACAAACATCGCGGGGTTCGCTTATTATACAGTAGGATAGTAGGATAGGATAGGATGGGATGAGTAACGTAACGCGGCCCATGTTTCTACCACGAGTATCGTCTGCATTAGATCCTCTATTCTTTAATCGAAGATAACAAAATGGTGCATACAAACTATTTTCTCTTTAGAGAACACTGACGAGGTCCTCGAAGTCGGAGAATGGACGGATTGGTCGCATTGCTCGCAACAAGGTAGGTGTTAGCCTAGTCATTTACCGACATTCCCAGCAAGTGTTGTTTTGTTCCGCCGAAGGTTCGTAGAGACATTTCTCTCGAAAATATCAGGAACTGATAATTTCCAGTGGAAAAGGACTCGCAGGTATAGTTTAATGTTATGTTTAGGGTTTGAGGCTCGATCACGTGCTTGTGAATACGGTCGCAAGATACAACGTCGAGGTTGTCCGGCTCGCCAACCGCTGCAAGGATTCGTCGATCAGCCTCGTTCAGCGTCAGCACCTCTTCCATACGTTCCTGCTCCACGACCCCAGCCACAACCAACTGCAGCTCAACGATCGCAATCGCAGTCACCATACGATCAGTACGCTCAGCTCTACATGGAGAGGTACGGTGATGAATTTCAAAAATCGATTCTCAAACTACATCTTTCTCTCCAGTTAAGGCTAATGCACTAAGTAGCAATACGCTGCTATATGTATATGCTAACCAGCTTTCCATCGGCTTATCGGCCGCCAGACGTCTGTTCGCGAACATCGTTAGGAAAGCAACTGTACTACCTTGGCGGAAGTTGGGAACAGCCAAAAAGCGCAAATACCGACAGAAAATTTGGCCTTAGCGAAGGCTCAAAACCACTGAACAATGGAAACTGAATAGAGGGAAACGGAGAAAACGTTTTGAAAAGTGTGAGCCGTAAGGATAAAAACACGATTTAAAAGTAAAAGGATGATAACGAAGGGCAGAGAATGAAAACGAAAGGAAACGTAAAAGATTGAAGCAATTTCATCAGCTCCCTTGTCGATGTGAGTGCATTTGGTGTACGGTAACAGACTGTCGCGGGGGGACCCATATGAGCCACCCATGACGAACATCGCTTGGGTTTTGCTTATTATACAGTAGGACTTATTATATAGTAGGGTAGGATATGCTGTATGAAGTCGTTTTTGTCCACTTGAGCTGATCCTGTCGGCTCATTTCACTATTTATAGAATTTTAGGATGAAGCAATATCAAGAACAGCAACGACAACATGCACAGCGACATCCAGCAGCTTCACAAGCCCAAGCATGCGTCGGTGGTGCTTGTCCCGCTCCACAAATTTATCAAGCTCCCGCACCTGCCGCACCTCCATCACCTCAGCCATACCCAGTCATAACTGCTGCACCACAAACGTATCCAGTGGTAGGCGACGGTTTCGTGGACTGGATTTTGTTATCATATTTACTCTAATGAAAATCGTATTAAGCGACGGCTCCCAGAAGAAGGTCGTTATCGCCCTGCCGCTCCACCACCACCTGCCTGTACTGGAGAAGGATGTGTTGCGCCAAACATTGCACCAGGTACATATGAAAAGGCGAATTCTTCTTGCTTTTTACCGCCATGGTCCATTGCCAGCTTCTTTGCGCATCTCCTTCAGGAGTCTGGTACGAGTGGTCCGACTGGTCCGATTGTTCCTGCACGTGTGGTGATGGCATGAAACAGAGACGTAGAGAGTGTTCCGGAAATAATTGTCAGGTTCGAATCGCATTAAATATTTCTATAATACGATATGTGATATTTTTGAGTAATTTTCAATGACGTTCAGGGTTCCGAATATGATACGGCCCCATGCAATATGGGTCCATGTCAGACATGGTCGGATTGGTGTGAATGGTCGACATGTTCGGCAAGTTGTGGTCGTGGAGAAAGGACAAGAGCCCGCTTTTGTCATCTGGGAACACAACGATGTGAAGGAAAAGACTTTGAGGTGAAATGAAACACTCGTTTGGATTCGGCGTATGTTTACGTACTAGAATTGTGAGGCCCACCTTGAATGCTGCTGTATCCAAACGTACGGGGATTCAATCTAAGAGAGTCGCCGTTTTCGGCATGCATCGCAGCTGACTGCAAATCATCCATGGAGTGTAAGACAGTCCATGATAAATCGGCTAATGTTTTAGTGCAAATGCAATTTAATTAATGCAATTTTAGTGCAAGGTATAGTGTCTGATCCATTTTCAAAAGGTTTGAGCTGCGCAACACAACTCCTTAATTTTTCTTTCCTTCGTTTTTCGAATCTGCTTATAAGCCCGGTATGATCTAGGTTTCAGCACCTCTGCCATCATTGAGCACATCGTTATGAGAAGTTTAGATGCTTGTAGGACGTAGAGAGGAGGACAATTCTGGAAGTTCTTCCAAAACCGTATGCTAGACAATTGATTTGTGAGCTATCCGCTTTTTTTGTTCGTGTTCGTTCCAGTAAGTAAACTATCATCTAGAAATTGGCGGCAGGAATCTACTTACTACTTGGTAGATGGTTGTAGTTGTCTTTAGGCATTTCATAACAAATGTTTCGCCGGTGAGATGATATGATATGTAAGTGGTGCGTCAAGCTGAAGCCTGTGAAAAGTCCATTTTTTTCAGCAACTATGAAAATGACCACAATTATAGGTCGAAACTTGTGAGGCTGCTCCTTGTCCGGATTGGGCTGCATGGAGCGAATGGAGCAGATGCTCTGCAAGTTGTGGAGCCGGACTCGCACAACGACAACGAACGTGTCTCGGTGGTGTGTTTGGTGATCACATGTGCCCAGGTTGGTATCATTTTTAGAACTTCGAACTGTATACTTTCCTGTGCAGGAAATATAGAGAAGGGCGACTCTTTGTTAAGGACCAAAAAGCGAAGAGCGCGTATGTGAAGAAGCTCCATGTTCGTTCTGGTCGACATGGCATGAGTGGAGTGGTTGTACCGTCTCTTGTGGTGCCGGTATGAAGCGTCGCGTTCGTGTGTGCCAGTATGGCACCGACTGTGCTGGACCTCAGGAAGTGAGCATACCTCTTGAACGGGACACGTAAGAGGCTTAAATGATTCTGTTCCAGGAGACAGGTCCATGCTATGGTCCTGCATGTGCTGCGTGGACAGAATGGTGTGAATGGTCCGGATGTTCGAGCAAGTGCGGACCCGGTCAGAGGACTCGAACCCGAGCATGTCATACCGGTGATGGTGCCGACAGCCGCGACTGTCTAGGGCTAAGCGTTGTTCGTTTACAATGAGCTGACCTTATTCTATTCTTGGATTGTTGTCACTTTTCAACCAGGGCGCATTTCTAGGAGACAACGTTATGCGAGGGTTTGTCTTGCTGCCGTTGGTCAGACTGGTGTCACTGGTCGATGTGTGACCAAGAATGTGGTGGAGGACAGAGTATCCGAACAAGAACCTGTATGAATGGCGAAGGTGGGCCTAGTGTGGTTAATTGCCTATCTGTGAACGCATAGTAACTCGTGAAGAAGCAGCAAAATATAAAACTAAAATGCTCCATGTGCTATATATTCCATAAATTAACTAATTGAGTTGTTTTCAACGTCCATTTGATCTTTAGAATGATTTCTGAAGGCCAACTGTCGTATAAGTCGATGTTTTTGTCGCCGTTGACAATTTGACGGTAACTTAATTGGCCCTGGAGAAGAAATGTCCTAGTCGTGGCTTCAGGCAGATGTTGAACATCGACCTCATTGAGGTGGCGGTGGAGTCAATTCCTTTTAGGGCACGTTTGGTGTGCGCGCGACGCGCGACGCGATGACATGCAAAAGATGAAAATCGACCATAGCGTGGGAATTCCCACGGTATGGTCGATTTGCATCTTTTACATGTCATCGCGTCGTGCGTCGCGCGCTCACTAAACAAGCCCTAACACAAGCTGCCATCATTTACTTTTTCAAAAGTGTAAGTTAGTGCTTTTAAGCGTATGATAACGTTTTAGGTGTTGTGGACGACAACTGTCACTGTGATGGAGTTGATCGTGAACAGAAACAGTGCAATACACACTCATGCCAACCGCAGTGCTCATGGACTCAATGGTGCGAGTGGAGCAGCTGTAGTACACCGAATGAATGTGAAATCGGAATCAAGAACAGGTAATGGATGAGATGAGCAGTGCTTAACTGCTTATCACTCTCATGCGTTAAGGCATCATTGATTAAGGTCACGACAATGTGTCGGAGAATCTGGATGTCATTGTTTTGGACCAGCCGAAGAGAGCCATCAGTGTCGAGGGCCGAACCCCTGTCCAACCACACCACCGTGCTGAATGTTGAACTCTATTTTTGTTTTACAATCTTGTCATAGGAATAATGAAGCAGATTTGACGAATAATATAATAGAAAGTGCAAACTATTGAATTGTGTTATGATACGACAAATTCTACTGTATACGTGCATTAGTATACTATGGGAATAAAATAAATATTCCATTCTACAGCAGCATTTTCTTTCCACATCAAGCTGCCTTTGTAGCTATGAAGTGCCTCTCTGCAGTTTTGTTGTTTGTCCAAATTCTTGTGCGTGGGTGTTTATTTTCCGCCATTGATATTGTTGCTTATTGTTTCATTCGATTTGTACATATGTGTCTTTTCGCAACGCCAAGCTGGATAGATTAATTGACTACGCACCAGCAACACATTAAATATAGGCTAAAATAGGAAATACCTTTTTTTTCTGTTGATAAATGCGGAAACGGGTGCGCTCACATGTTCAACATTCTTTCAGGATGCTCTGCTAGATTTTCGTCAGAAGCGGCGTTGAAGATGAATGAGCCTCAGCGGGAAATTAGCTGCATAGGGTTCATAAATTTTCTCAAGGCTCAGTTGCATAGAGTGACGAGTCACTTTTTGGGTTTTGTATTGAAATTAATAATTAATCATGAACCTTTTGGTATTTGAAAGACATGCACACGTGACAGATAATATAGAATCATGCATTTCGAGTATTCAGTGGAAACAAGGTTATGTTTATTTGGTACAGGCTTGTTGTTAGAAAAGGCTACAGGAGAGAAGCAACGTTATCAGAGATCAGTTTGACGAAGAAATGATCGGTGTTATCCAAATCGAAACATTGGAAGGTCAGCTGGCGTTGCGATTTTACCCACCTGAAATGTACTGATGCATGTACCGATTACTGTACTTTCATTAATTTCCTATATTTTTTGAATAGATAAGGATCTGCATAAAGAGTGTGCCCACCTCATTCCTGCTCACCCGCAAAAACGATGGCGGAATTGCTCCACGAGCTGGAGATGACACGAAATTGTCTTCCTGGGCCGCTGAAATTATCTCCGGCTTGTTACGGATAGAAGGTAGGTCATGTTCATTCTCTTAAGAAAAATGAAATCAGAAGGTGATTTGAAGAGAACCCGTTATTGTGGTTCACGTCGCTTATTTATTGGACGTCTTCATCAGAGTTGGGCCCTTACAGACCCGACGACGTGCAATTTGAGCGACGGATTAGTCGTTATAAGTGCAATTGAGCGAAACACGACGACGACGAGCATTCTCGTCCAACGCGACGTTTGTGGCGGCCGCATTGCTCTAATCGGCAGCTGTTGGTGACGCGCGGTCACCGCCGCGCGAATTCGTCGCTCAATTTCTTGTCGTCGGGTTTGTGAGGGCCCTCTCGTGAATGCCGTTGAATTGTTCAAAGATAGGCTCATGCTCAAGGTCCACTACGTTTCTTTCCAATTTCTTTGTAGAACTGTGACCTTGATAGTTTTCGGAGTTTGGACGGCAAGTCCCTGTGCAGATTTGTCTAGAAAATTTCAAATTGACTTGTGAGTTCAGACGGTTTGTTCAATTGCTTCAGATTAGAGTACTCAGAGAATTCAAGAGTATAATCTAGCGGAAATGTTTTTTGGAGCCGAAAAAAATAACACCACGTACCTTGTATCAAGAATCGCACGTAATCAGCCGGAAGAACCGTGCAAATCACATGCGACAGAACGAGCACGCACACCAAAAGTTGGAGCCAATAGCCGTGCTCTCGTTGCATATGACTGGAAAGAGCTCAAACATTGATACCAGACGAATATCACCGACGAAACAGCAAGAGCGTTGAAATATCGACGGCAAACAGAAAAAAAAATTGTCGTATGCTGAAGAAAATGAACGGTTCCTAGTCCGAACATTAGCGTTAAGTGCCCAATAGTTCAGGAGTCATCGAAATTTCCGGCTCATTAGAGAGCACTAACCGAAACCGTCAAGTATTACACCAAATGTAAAATATCCTATGGAGAAGCGAAGATATCAGAAAACGCACTGACCAACCGAGAGGATTTATTGAAGATGGCCAAAGACCCAACTTAAGATATTCGAGAGGTGAACATGGACCGATTCGCCCCTCCCCTTTGCCCAACCCCTAACCTGCTTGTTGATTAATGTACGTATCTGACGTACACCCACTAGTATCGATGCTAAATTGCGCTGATGTTTTCCTCCCCCATCCTCAAGAACTTCCCACCTCTGGTCAGCCAGCTTATCGGCACGAATTATGTTCAAGAGAATGCGCGATAGTTTCTTTACCACCCGAGGTGAAATGTATACCAGCAGCGACAAAAATCTTCCGGTGTGGGATACGATGGATTTTCGTGGAAGATTTCGGTCCGGCAACAAGTAATTTCGGCAGATCAATCGAGTCCCATAACTATCAGGAGGGCAGGAGTAAATCTTTGATTCAATGAACAGTTGAAACACGATTTCGTCAGCAAGACCATTTATCACAAATAGGAGTTGTGTAGTTGAGTGGTGGTTGGTTTGAGCACAGGTCAGTTGTGGTCAGACCACCGATAAGCCAGTTTCAGAATTCAAAAAAACGGATTTGACTGTGAATGGCACAATAGCGATGGCGTTTGGTTCGGAGTTGAGGCATTTACGAAAAAAACGACAATTCAGTCAAACCAATCTAGTGAAGGCAAGTGAAATCGCTGGCCAAGAAGAGCACCTACCCAGTGCCCTCTCGAAAGGCTCTATTTTGGAAGTGACCGAGCGCTTATTTAATTCAGATGAAAAACTCAAAATACAAGATGCAGTAACATCATGTAGCCGTTTCGCTTGTAGGAAAAAAGTCGTTGCTATTTTTGCGAATGGCAGAGCTCCATCTCAAATAAATCTCTTCATGTTCTATCGGAGAGGAGACCGGTCAAGCAAACAAAAGGCAACTGATGACGATGAGCTTTGTGTATACTACCTCGTGATATCTAGAGTTATTTAGAGTAGAATACCAATAAAAAGTACCATGTGTTTGTTGTCATCTACAATACGGGGCTAGTGTTCTTTCTCAAAAACGAAGATAAAAAAACAGAAATATGAAATATTTTCTGGGAAATATTGATGACAATAGTGCAGTGCATTGTGGGGAATACCTTGGACACAACGCTATTCTCCCAAGTTTGCGAGAAACCTGGATAGAGAATATTCAAGTGAATTTCTGCTGTAATAGCGTAGTCGTCATCCGAAAGTCATCTTCAAGCAACGCATCGCTGCAATTAATTGAAATTTCAGCGGTCAAATGCGTGACACGAAAAATTTGCCTTTTCCTAATTTACGCTCCTGTTTTTTTTTGCTCAAATTCGTAATTGTTCCAAATATTGCATCCGTTAGTGGTATTTTTGCACCACATGTTACATAGCACACCGCCTCACTTCACACTTGACTTACCTGAGTTGCCTCAATGGAGCCATTTTTGGACGGAAATAAAGTTGCTATTTGTAGCAGCCTAATCAGCCTTGGAATGTTGCTTTTATATTGTTGGGCTACTGAACATTGCTATGAGTGACGCGAGTGTAAGATTTTATGTAGAAAAAGCTTGGGCTTCATAAAAAAACTAATGTAAGAAACCATGAATCATGACATCTAATAATTTCTACGTGAGCGCACTTGGATTCACCTCATATTCTTCTTGATATTTGGGTTGTTAGTAGCTACATTTACGGAGTGATTCGATTTCACGGGTTTGTCGATAAAGTAGCACTCCTTGCTACCCAGAACTCATTGTTCTGATAAACTGTGTTGAACGGTTAAGATATTACAGTTCTCATTGTGTGTGAATAGGAGTGAATGACTCAAGACGAGGAAAATCTTTTATCAACAGCGAGAGAGTTGATGTTAGCTCGTGAATTTTTCAGAAATTCAAGTTGCGCAGCAGGCACCATCGACTGATTGATGACCGACATCGGCGAATACTTCTACAACAATGTGTATCTCTGGTGGAATGTGAGCATGACAAATGACGTGAAGTTGGAAAGCAAACAGCTTGGCGAGGCTTATCATAATGTCGGAAAAGGAGAGGACGAAGATGGATAAGTCTGGTCGTATAACTCGTAGTGAGTTTATATATTTTCTTATTTTGACGGTAGTTACAGTGGCACTCTAACATAACCGGTGCTAACACAGTTCAGTATGAACTCTATCATTCGTAAATGCTCTCAGTGAAGATACACTAGCGCTTTTCAGCAGAGCAATGTCGTAGTGCCGTTCCGTATTACTTGACGTCGTTGTGGTCCTGATTAAATTGTCACGATTTTTTGTGGCGCCTAGCTAGAGGCCGAGCATTTTTTACATGGAGCGACGAAGCGTTATCTATCAAATTTGAAACTCATATGAATAATTCAAACTGTCAATGGGCATTAAATGGGCCAGGCGATCGGCAAATTACAGTCGCACTTGCTCAATGAACAGTGCATAGTATGTTGTAACACAATAATACCCTACCCTCCAGGGCCCAGATTCATGACCGGACGAGCGGTCTCCGAAACCGCGGCGTAGCCAGAACCGGACGGCAAAGTCCATGAGAGATTGCGTTTAACATAAGAAGTTTAGGATAAGTAGACAAAGGTGAGCGCCGTTCAGGCTATATCTCGGTTATCGGGGGTTTACCAGTGATGAATCTGGGCCCAGGTATCATTCTTACGTCTTTCGACCTAGTTTTTCGGTGACCTAGCATCTTAATTGGTTCGTTCTGGGTTGTTATTGTAGTTGGTAGAAATGGTGTTTGCATTGTTCACGAATTATTTCGTCGTTTTACAACAAAAAAGAAGCGGAAAAGGTGAACTATAATGACGCAGAGTTAACTGCGAAGATAATATATGTCGGAATGTGCAACACGAAAGTATCACAGAGAAAGTTACGCGTTCGACCCTTCCACATTCAATTAAACGCCTAGCGTTATCCACATCGTTCTCCGGGGAATATTTCGAGGCAAAGGCCCGTGCAATGAAAAATACGTGCTAATCATTCCCCATCGCACATTCACGCGTTCGTGACAAGGAACAACGGTTAGAAAATGAAAAACAAAAGCTCCTTTATATAATACGACCTAATGCAAGTTGAACAAAACATGAGAGTCCGTCAACAAGTATTCACTTGTGGGTGTTCTATTCCAAAATTACAGTCGAGTTGTTTGTTACGCTTTACGAACGTAGCATTACTTTGTGGAGGTATAAAGGCAGTTCCGTTTGCTCTTCCACGAAATTCCTTCTGCACCACAAAATAGAGCAGCTTTACGAACGTAGCAAGATATAATCACCACTCATATATATGGTGACTTTGTGACGAAAAAAAGGGACCTCCATTTCCAGCTTGTCTCGGTTGTCATTCCATATCTCGAGGTGTTGCTCGTGAATATAATAATCTGAAAGAGCAAGCTCTGGAGAATAAGGTGGGTGCGATAGAACTTCCCAGCCTAAATCATGGATTTTCTCACGAGTCGCTCTTGCAACTTGAGGACGAACGTTATCGTGCAAGAGGTAGACTTTTCCCTTTCAGGGCGTTTTTATCGCATGACGGGAAATTCCACCGCACCTACCGTACTCTCCTTCTCCGGCACTCTGGTTCTTAAACAAATGGTACCGAGATATGTATTTTTTTTCGTCACAGCTGCCCGCGTAGACATATATATGAATGGTGATTATTCGTTGCAGAACATAATTACGTTTCACCTTATTATACGTAGACATTGGGAGAACATACATAATTACGCTTCACCTTATTATACCAGCTTCACGCTTCACCTTATTATTCCGGCTCAAGCTTCAAACTCTCAAAATCCTATTTTAGGTGGGCGTTTGGTTTGGTCAAAATTCATCGTCGACTGTTAGTGATCTCGAGCACTCCAATGAATCCGTGCTCTCAGGTGAGATTTTCTCTATACAGTAAGCGAAGGCGAATAGTTCGATGTTTTTCTCGGCTACTTACACTGATACATCTTATGTTAATGGAGGTTTTTTTATATTTACATTTTTTGTTATCGCCCTTTGGTTTCTGATTGCTTTAAAGCTGTCAGCCGTGATCGGACTATCGCTTCACCTTTTCCTCGGAGGACTCTTTCTAGCATCAGATTGCTCCTCATACGCTCACAAGACAATCAATTTGAGGTACTTATTGTCTAGTGTTAATTCATTTACTGTCGCCAATTCGTAGAAGTAGAAACACAAACAACTAACATGGTTTTTGGTGATCTCTGAAATAGCAGAAGTTCTTAAAATTATCACAGATAACATGCTGCACTTCATGTTTGAGGAAATACCATGCGTCTGATTCTTCATTTATAAACGCTTCTGATGAAATTTAGTTCATGGGCAGTTTTTACTTGCGGAAGGTCTCCATTGTTCAAAGAAGTTGCACCTAGTCAAAATCGAGCGCAGAATCTCGTAGAGCATGCGTTCAGTCCACTAGATCAGAACAGAGCACTGCACTCATCATAATTCGACCAGAGTAGTAGAGCCAATAGCCGCATAATCCATTTATAAGGCTCCTTTGAACGTCATTCGCTTCATGAGTCACAAGCATTTGAAAGCAATAATCGAACGCACGTTCTCCCCTCTCCCATTCCTATGGAAAATTCGATTCTATTACTATTTCAGAAATTCAGCTTCCGAAAGAGTCTAACTTTCTATTATCTACCTGCTTGTTGTATTTAACCATTCGATGTATAGGAGGCTAAAGCGCGATCTTCTTCTGAATTCTTGCAGAAATGGTGCGAAGATCTCGAAACAAATGAATAATTAATGCAATTACCTCCGAGAGAAATACGAATTGCATTAACCGCTGAAAATTCATCGACTTGGTCTCTAAAGCTATGTTGTGTATGCAGGAAGTAATATGCGAATAGATTTAGCAGATTAATAAAGACGAAAATAGTGCGGAACTCAGTTCTGTTTAATGGACACTGAAGCATACCGATCTATGTGATTGACCGAAAGAATCTATTTTGCAAAACGTTGTTTATGTGTGGGAACTGCAAAGGAAAAGAAGTAGGAGGAAACAACAAAAATTCACACATTTTTCCTATTCCTATTGCAGATTACGGATGTTATTCATCTTACAATGAAAATCAGGCTCAGAAGTAGTGACAAAGCTGAAGATAAGCGGAGGTATACGAAGTAAAAAACATCATTCCACAATATGTAGTTCATCCAGAAGATGGAGTGGGCCGTTTCATTTTTTTCAGTTTTGCTTGTGTGCTGCATATGTCACACATATTCATAAGTGTGGCATTGTCAAATATTCAGGTTCAAAAAGCTTTTGTTCAGGCTTCACAATCGTTGGGTATTGTTTGGACTATTTCACACTTGGTTAGCCATGGTGTGAATTATCCAACATAGCGAATTGTCGAGAAACTTCCGGAGCTTTTTACGAACAACAACGCCGAAATAGCGGATTGTGAACGATCGGCACGTTTCTATAGAGGAGGAGACTCAATCAGAAGTTCGTAAGTTCACTAATTTGTTCAGTCATATCCAAAAACAACTTCATCTCCAGACGGCTAATGTCACAGCTCCCTAATTCCTGTCGCGTTCCTAGTTAGCTAAAACCAATCAAAGATGATTTGAGTCGTTTTGATTGAAGTTTGAATACCCTTCAGCTCCAGGCAGGGCATCAGTAACAACAGAAAGGTTACTATTGTTTTTTGTCAGGACAGATGAGAACAAGGTCGCTCAGACAGGCTGGCCAATAGTTCTAATCAAATGCAATCACCTTTTGTTGATCTAAGCTTCAAATGAGATGAGTCTACAGCTTATCCTATGGTCGTTCACAGCAAGAAAAAGTCAGCCATTGCTGTTCCGCAAGAGGTTGACATTCTCCATCTGTCGGCAAATCTCAATCGGAGAGTGTTGGCAATAAATGAGGTGTTGCAGTTATTTATGAGCAATTCCGCCAACAAATACGTTTACATTCCTCATACGCCTTGCTGCCGAACAAATAATAATATCAAAAGAAATGAGGTTTCTTCTTCATAGCGAATACGAATTCTAAACATTAGATTGTTGGAAAAGTCTTCCGCCACATAGTTAAGGTGTTCGCCGAAATTTTGTAACGGATTACGCGGCCATCTCTCCGTCACTTACACATAGTACAGGTATTGCAGAACACGACTGCAAGCTCGTTGAACTGCTTTTCCTTTACGACCTTGCAAAAGAAGCAATACAGGAGGTTATTTGATGGCATATGCGTAGTGATGGCTCGTAACGTTTGTTTCGACAGTTCAAAAATGCTCAATGGTAAGGGCGGTAAGGGTAAATCCAGCGAGCTGCCTTATTGTTAGAGGGATCCACGGTGCAGTACAGAGGAATTCGAGTGCCATCACAAAACATTAGCTCGTCGCCTTCAAATCTTCAAAAAGATAAGGAAATGGGGCACATGGATGCTGCGTTTCATAGCAAATAATCAGCCACAGGTGCACATGTGTGCATGAGAACATTTCAACTTTCCGTTGGAATTCTTCTACGCTCGGCAACTACTGGCATCAAGGAGTGAATGGCATCGACTCACCACACACCCAATCTTGCACCTAACCAAGGATTCCTTTGAAATTGAAACTCTACCCGAAGAAGTTAATGCTCAGTGTGTGCTCGAAATGCAAAAAAGTCGCTTGGATTGAGCTAGCACCTACGAGTGCTACTGTCACTAGCGATGTCTACCGTAACCAAATGCGGCGCGGAGAAGCTGCTCTTCGTGGGGAACAGGACAAAATCTTCTTTACTCTCGATGACACGCGCTCACATTTTGCAAAGGAGGCAAATATGAAACTTCAAAACTCTCGGTGGTATATCGTGACACACCGAAGGTATTCAACGGACACTGCTCCAGCAAACTTTCATGTGCTCCTTTCTTTATCCACCCAGCTACTAGAGAAGCTGCACGGCGAGCTAAGGCACCTTGAACGGTGGACCGGTGAATTTATTTCATAAAGTTCCACGAACTCCGTGGAAAGACCGCCAAGAATTTCTCTGATAAATTTCAAGATATTGTTAAGAACAATGGCGTATAAGTTCATCAGATGTTGTATGAAATGAAGGAGAGGAAGAGTCTCGAAAAGTTGCAGAAGTGGCAGAAGACTTTTCACACAACCTAATAGTTGTGTTTATTACTAGTAGTCGTGTTGAAGTCCATTTCACATTTGCTAATGCTGACATGATCGTTGTCATCGACTAAACTGTAGAGATGGACCATGTGTGTGTCCGTAGAGGTGTGTTATTCAACGTGAAAATATTACGAAAAATGATAATGGGATTCGTGTAGCGTACGAGATTCGATTAGGTAGAAGGTTGGATGCTCAAGATGATACTGTGTAAAAAGGAGGTGCTCTTGTGACAAACACATAATCCTTCTACATCACGTTATGTAAGTCAATCCAACAAATATTTCCGCAAGTCCACACAGAATTTCTGGTTTTATTGGTTGATGTTGTCGTTTCTAACATTGGTGACATATCGCTGAGCATTGAGAGAGCACTCGAAATCCGCGCATTATTTTGACGCTCTTCTTTGAACGAGCAAATATAGAAGATTATCTGAAAACATCATCAGTGTAAGGCACGTCATATCTTGACGTATAAATAGGTGTTGACTGCAGACTCAGGAGGATGCTCATCGAGAAGGACGTTGCAAATTGTGCAAACATTTGGGATTCACAGGCCCTAGGCTACGTTTGTTCGATGTTGTGCTGTGCTTTTCGTAATGACTAGCAATTTGTGCAAAAAATGGCCTTATCGACTTTCAAGAGTGAGAGTTTCTAGAATTAAGCATCCCAAAGAGGTTCACAGCCAATCTTGAAACTGCAATGTGAAGAAGAGCTCTTTCTCCAGGCTAACGAATCAGATCAACATTAACCTCATCTCCAGCTATGTACAAATGCTCAATTGAAGTGTCAAACCGTCCGCTCACAAATCAAACAGGAAATCAGCAAAAACACCTCATTAGACCGAATGGAGTAATTAAAGAAGCGCCAGAGCATCGCTAAAATCTCCCCCCCCCCAAAAAAAAATCGGAGTCTGGGTTGCGACTGATTTGTTTGTGTTTGTAGCCGTTGTAGGATCATGAAAAACGACGACGAATCACTCAGTGTCGACATGATTATCGCTTTGAGCTGATTCGCTAATGAGCTATGCTTACCACCAGCTTCCAACTTGTAAATCCTATTAGCAATGATGAGGTCGCATAGAATACTCTTACAACATTCGTAGTAGTCTGAGAAACAAGTAGTAGACGTTTGTCGCTACGGCTGCTACTGCTACTGAATGGCTCATGAAATCCACGAATCCAATATCAGCAGCAAAGCGGCCTGAGCACTTTCGTCGGCGATCATGGTGAAATTAATTTCCAACCTTTGACGGAAGAGTGACCTGTTAGTTACACACACACTTCGCTAGTCTGCCATCCCAAATCGACGGCGAGGTAGATTCGGTGAAGTATTGAACTTACTTTCAGGCTCCTGACTCATAGTTGATGAGTTTACCTTCCCTTACTCCGCCCAGCTCCTATGGAATAATCAGAACCATGAGGAGAAGAAGATGAAGTTGACGGAGAAGGAAAATTGCTGGCGAACGGAGTCTGACGACGGGTGATCCTTTTTCTCTATCATAGCAGTTCTGTAGGTATAGTTCATACCTATAGTACCTCTCTCAAAGGCTACTATTTCAGAATCTGAAGGTCATCCATCGAATAGATTGTTGCTTTTTCAAGTCTTTTGAAGTTGATAAGTACCAGAGTGGGTGAAATTGCTGAAGACTGCAAACCAGTTAAACTAGAGGGTGCAGTATTGATACAAAATGGACAGCAGTGATCGACCATTTTTTGCTGTGAGCTTATCGGAGGCTTCTGATAGGTCCATATGTACTAGTCATAAACACTTGAATGACTGTCAACAATTCTGTTAATTACCGCTTTTTGTTTTGCGGGTTATAGACGAGGACTAGTTGAATGACTTATATATTTGGAGATGCTAGGTTATTCGCAAAACAATGACATCGGACGGGAATCGGTGGTCCTCAAACATACAATTAACTACATCGAGAAGGATTTTTTTTGCAACGTCCTTCTCGATGTAGTTAAAGGGGGCGGAAGCCAAAAATGTAACTTCCTTGTGAAGAATTTCAACGCACGATCATGTTCTAGCTCTCGTCGAGAACAGATTACTCTCATAACTTTCAAAAATTCGTATCCTGCTGTGCCGAACGAGATTAGTATGGTGGATCAACTTTATTAGGCCATAATAAAGTTGATCCACCATACTATCCTCGTTCGACACAGTAGCATACGAATTTTTGTAAGATCATGTCGAGGTTTCAGGAAGAGAGAACTTGGAGAATCCACATAACTGTTTGAATGCGAAAAAATGCAGAAAAATGGTGACGCTCGTATTGAAGGAAAACTTCTTCATGTCAGAATTAATGAAAATTGTGGACTTCGATTTTGCAAGGATTAATTTCGATGAACGCTCGACCTGTCGACGTGTACACGTAGGAGTCGAGTAGAAACCGCATTAGTGTGGGGGCGGATCGCGACCGGATGGACTGCTGAAGCCGTCACTCGACGGAGGCACATAGCAGAGAGAGCAGAAGAGAGCACCTAGCTGGCTGCTCTACTCTTGCTCCATAGAGGCAACATTGGCCGGCCGTAAGTAGAACTAGGAATAGAAGAAGGAGGCGGTGTACGTGGGGGTGGACGAACCGACGAGGAATGCCACAGGGGCCACATGTAGTCACTTAAACCACGTACATTTCTTCCTACTATTTTTATCCCACGTCAACAGAGCTCACATTATTAGCGACGTAGATATCGCGCACACATTTTTGTTCTGGCTTGTGAGTGCCCATGAATATTGAACCTCCAAATCTTGGGGAGCTGTACATCACTAATAACTAGAAATCTAAGCGAAATAACGTCAAGGCGTTGATAATTTTGTTCATTTTTGTTAGCCGATACATGCTGGCAAACTGTAAACTCGCATACGGAAAACTACATAAGCATTGTAATGGAGTACGACTGAAAGACTGACGAGTGAAGCAAATTTTCTTCCCAATTCGAAGTAGCGGATTATTTTTGTGGACTCAACAGCACCCCTTCAATAAAACTTTCAGTAATTGGTGTAACCCCTTAAGGCGACCGTTATAGGCATTTTCGCTATTTTCATCTTTTCACTGGTCGTATGGAATGTTACGTTAAGTGATGTTGCTTGATTCCATGACATGTCGCTATTAATGCTCATGGAATCAATCAAGGAGGAGTAAAGAATGCATGAAATGAGTATTAGTTGCGCTCCATGTAACTGGGTGGATATGTCGTGTGCGACCGACTGCGCAAAAAGTTGACGTCAGTGTTATTGAAGCGATCTCATTTGAAGAACTTCTATCAACTTTTCATTCTTAATTAGTTGATGACAAAATGACTTTCATCCCTCGCTAGCCAGTTTCGTTAGCGTCTCGAAAGTAGCGGTTGGCGAAAATAAGGGTCCCCTTCAGACTCTATTGTGGCAGTAAACCAGATATTCAGAACTTTGCTGACAATATGGATAGTTTTCGCCCACAAACTTGAAAACGGATGTCAGATTCGTGATCAGGGCCCTCGATAACTCCACAAAGCGAATTCTCAGGAAAAATGGTTTGATCGAGGTCAGATCCGATTTTGGAGTGACATACTGTGCTGCTGCAGCGCTGCCGCGGGTCCCGATCCTCCACCATTACTGCGTTGCTGCAGCAGTAAAGTGTGAACGGACCTTAAACCCGCAAGTTCTTGGGGCACTAGTGCATCAACATTTATCGGTCTATCATCTCACGAAGGTACGAAATCTCCTGGGCAGTTGAAAAGGTGATTTTACATCGCACACCTGTGTTGCCTGCCATACACGTTGAATTTTCTCGTACAAAAAGTTTGTAGGGACCGGAAGTAAACGAGCGGTAGCAAAACATTGTTCCAGATTCAGTTTGTTTGACGACCGATGAGAGAAGAGATTAAAATAAAGCTTAAATGGATAAGTATAGCGATGACGAGATCGTTCGAGAGAGCTCAAGCAAAATCAATCCGAAGAACACTCGAACCTCTCAAACCATTTTAGGGGTGAGAAATTTCATGTAATGAAAGCTTGTGCTGTTCTCCTTTCGCTCTTTTTTGTTATTCTTCTGTCTTGGTTCTTCTCTCGAGTTTTGTCTCACCTCTGTGTTCTTTACCTTTTTAGAGTTTTTCTCGCCTTTTCCTTTTTTGTTTCCTCATTGCCGTAGGCTGTGTTGAGGAAGTCATTGAAATGCGCAACATTTCTTGCATGAGATCACCTGGTGGGCGATATCATGCTCGCTTGCTATCAGCTAATCAATGAAAATTGATGATCCTTTAAATGCAGCACCGTGTTCACTGTTTGTCGCTGATCAAGGTGGCCTAAAATGACCGTGTTCATTTCACTCCATCAATACATTGCACATGTGCCTGTTTTCGAATTTCTTTTGTCGACGTTTAGAGAATCTGTCTGGAACCAAAAGCTTGCTATAGCTTTCATGGCTACATTCTATTCGTGTATTCTGTTGTTGGGTCGGTCTTTACCAAATCTCTTGAGCGATTTTCTTCCTGTAGCTGACATTCTCGTTTTTTTCGCATCTCTTCTTGAATGTATCGTTTGTAGGTATCATGTGGTTGCTTACTAGTTCAAGAAATCACCACTATTTGGTCTGATCGGTTTCTGCATTCATAGTGTCCCCGCATAGTGTTCAGAACGGAGATCGACGACGGAGATTTGATTTTATCTCAGACCAAATAATCTATGGTCACGTTGTTACTTAATCAGGTGAATTTCACGTGTAATTGGAAATTAGCAACGAACGTTTATCGAAAAATACACAAATTTTACAAAAATAATAATAAAATAAACGAACAATAAAGACAACCAGCGTACAAGCACATCAAATAACGTGCGTTGATCTTTCACGATAAGTGTGCATATGTGTTTTGCCGGACTTCTAATTTCTACTCAGCATTCCTTGAATTCTGTCTGCCAGACCATCGGTGCTAACTTCTGCAAAAGAAAAAATTTTCCTGGACGTTATATACATTGGGAAACCCAGGAATCACTTACGAAGTAGGAGGGAACGTGCCGATGTAAACATCTGAGGTAGTTCAGTCACAACAATTGGTGATCTGCTATATGTGTTTTGCCGGACTTCTAATTTCTACTCAGCATTCCTTGAATTCTGTCTGCCAGACCATCGGTGCTAACTTCTGCAAAAGAAAAAATTTTCCTGGACGTTATATACATTGGGAAACCCAGGAATCACTTACGAAGTAGGAGGGAACGTGCCGATGTAAACATCTGAGGTAGTTCAGTCACAACAATTGGTGACGTCCAACTCCATGTGTAGTTCGGACCACCATCGTCCGGGCCAGGAGGACCATCAGCACGTAAACGTAGCTGAAAAAGCAGTTTGAGATTTCAAACGTTAGCACACGTGTTTCCAAGATTTTCAAACCTAACATCTAAACGTCGCCAAACTTCGAATCTCAAATCTTTTCAATCTCACCGCTCTTTCTAATAACTAACCGAGTTCGTTCTCTCACTGCATCAACCGAAATTGACCTGTTTTACATTTTCGTCAAGTCTCCGTTTCAAATGTTTTGTGGAGTAATTTGTCCCAGTTAGAATAGTTTTGATGCAGTTTCAGATGCATTCAAAGTGGGAAAACGGATCGGTTTTGAATAACGATAGAAGGCACGATAAATCTGTTTTCCATTCCATCCCGTTGCGTTAGAAACGTTGTTCGTGACCGTCATGGCTGCGTGACTACGTTCAAAATGTCACATTTTAAACGCAGAATGTGATTTCCCATGTCGAGTTTGCGGAATGAAGGGGGAATCCCCTTTCTGCTCTCCGCTGGGACCGGTTTTTCAGTGGTACCGGTTTCGCATGCCCAAACATGATGCAATTTCTACCCAAGTACTGCTCTCCCCTTGTGTTTCGATTACAACGAATGTTATGCTGAGTTCGTCAAAATCATGATTTTCGGAAAAATTCTGATTATAGATCGTTTAAGCAATGCGACAGGTCAACCACCAACAGAACTGGTTAGGGCTAAGCGGCGCTTTTTCACGTGGCTTCCATTCTCGCAGTGCTACGTCTGTGTTACCCATTGTAAAATGAATCGAGAGAAACGCAATACTGTCTAGGTTCACGTGAAAAAATTGAAAGAATATTCTTGAAAATAGGACATGTGTCGTTTGTCCATTTTTGGTCACTTTCTACGCTCACAATAACATGCCATTTAGGTACGTTCTGTTGATTTGAACAAAAGAAGTCTGCTCTTGTATTACTCTGCTAGATCGAATGCACGGAGGTTCGAACAAAAGTTTTTTGGGCAGGAATACATTTCCGTCACATACCTCTCTAATTTATGACGGAATTTGTAGGGCCAGGAAGCATAACTAACTTATGACGTCAGTTTAGCTTTTTATACTCTGTATTTGGTGTTGCCCTCGTAAAAGGCAGGCAGTCAAGCTCACCGCTACCCATTCATCTCTTTGTTCACTATCTGTAGTGAATGCACAAAAAAATGTTGAAGCAATTTGTAGCCCTTCCACGATTCCGAACGTTTTTCTTTGACAATGATGGAAATTGTCCATCGCTTTGTTGTGTCTACGTTACGTTACAAAAGTTCCACGATGGGGTGTGCACTCATTCGTTAGCTACAAACAGCTACCACCAAACTTTTGTCGCGAATGCCTTCACGGAGAGCGAAACCTGGAGCTTTTCTTACCTGTTCGATTGCTTTTCTGTGATGTGTAGTATGAACACAGTTGCTCATAAACGGCACTGAGGACATCTGAAAAAGAACTTTCACAATGTTAGAATTCATTGTTGAGATTGAAACCTTTCTTTCACGAGACTATTCTGTTGCTACCGATATACGTTGCGACCCCCTAGCATCTTTCTTAAGCCCGGTCGGAAGACGCGGGTTCAATTCCCGTCAGATGTCAGTGTTTTGCGAATAACCTAGCATCTCCAAATATATAAGTCATTTAACTTTTCTTTCAGTTTTCTCCCATTCGTTGTTAATGGGCGGCTTTCTACACGTATTTATCAACGCTTGGTACATTTCGACGTTACCAAATGAAGTCAGGTATGTCGTTCGTCAATTGTGTATTGATCGTCTCTTGGGAAACGTCGTAAACATCGCAGACGTGTTTGACAGTTTTGGGGAATTACCCTGCGTTGCAGTGCGGAACATGTGAGTCCGATGCGGACGTGCGAATTTTCATCACGAGACGGTTGGTGATGGTAGGTCGACCTCCATTGTTACACAGCCGACCCGACACGGTGGGCCAAGCCGCGCACTGCACATTTCATCCGTATCGGCGTTTATCGATCGAAAATCAATATCTATGGGTGGCGTACGCTGACCACACACACCGTTCTAGATGATGACCGCTTGGAAAAGCGACAGAAGTCGGCTATAGATGGGAAATTGGCGGGTGCTAATTGCTTGAAGTTAAGGCTTCAGTTGTCCAATTTCAGCTGCTCTTAGCTGTTTTCCATCACTTTTAAAATTTACACCGCGGGGCGTTTACTAACACTACTCAATAAGGGCTTGGTAAATTTTGAGTACGACCCCTGCTAGCTCCAACCTCCGAATGTCCGCGATACGCCTCATTTATAGGGGATTTGTACTGTTGTAATGTTTTTCCATGGTATGTTCTCCTAAAGTCGGACATCGTACTCACCTTTAACGTTCCAATGAGACTATGCGTCTATTTGGCTGAGTACGCACAAGTAACTCGAATTGTCAGCTCACAGACACCGAAACAGATCACTGACGTCGAAATCCAGTCGCAGGAAAACAGTGTGGAGATTGGCGAGCAAAACCACGTCGAAGCTGAACGTATCATTTGCGAACACGTAACAATTAATGTCGCAAATTGAATTTATTTGAAAAAAGAAACACAACTGCAAGGTGAAAAATGCTCACCTCGGTCCAGGTTCGCGGAAATTTCGTGGAAACTTAAAACTTGTTGCAGTCTCCCGATGAGGATTGTTAGCATATTACAACAGAAGGGCTATCCATGCAGCGGAAGGGCGAGATTGCCTTTTCACACGATTGGGGACGCCCTTTCGCGCTCATGTTATATACGGTAGGGCAGAAGGGGGGAGATGGGGGCGGGATGCGAAAGTGGGCGCGGCCATCACTACTGAATACATAATTTGCCATTCGAATATGAAATTCTTTGTGAACATATATTCGTGTGGATGTGTTGGCTTCTCGTTGACTTTGTCAACATTGTTTTCATCCTCAGTTCACCGAACGTTATCCGTTCGGCACTACATGGGTGAGGTTGCGTGGTTGCGGGCAAAAAGGACCAGAGTCAAGAGCTATTATTTTGGTGAAAAAGTTCTCGCACATTTGGGATACAAAACAGTTCATTTTCTAATATCTAAACAATAGCAAGGAGTCATTTGAAGTAGGCACCGTTAATATCAATGGTCTTCTCTTCTCTATAACTTTTTTTGAGTGGAGCCGAAAATACCGGGGAAATCCCTTACAAATTCAAGAAGTCGCAAATGCCCGAGAACTTTTGCACCAACCTAATATCTCGAGCCGATTGAGGTTTCGGACTTCTATTGGCTATAGGCGCTATCCTACGACAAGAAGCGTTTACATTTCTTCAAACAAATCGGAACAAGAGAACATTGAATATTGTGTGTCTGAGTGATCCGATGATATAGCATGCTTTTAGGATCGAGAACAACTATGATATGCGCAGATGATGCCACCGTACGAGAGGCAATATCAGCTGTTTGTTGTACATTCTCTCCAGCACAATTGCGGTTGGTATTCGTAGATTTTTCTCCCATTATTTATTTATTTATTTAATGGACGCACACTAACACATGCGTGAAGAACAACAGCTAAACGACTAAAACAATGAAACATGGCAAAAATAGACAACCGCGTACGAGAGATGCCCTTTTAACAGACAGAAGAGGGCTAAAAAAACATTAATGGCAACATTCGAAATTTTTGAAAGCGATCCATGGCTATAAGGCCAGAATATGTAATACGAAAAAGAAAATGCCAACGGCTCTTCAGGACTGATAATGGTTCTGGTGTTGCAAGGTAGATGCCTAGCTCACGTCCAAAACACCAACATGATTCCATGTATCATGGTTAGTTGGGGAAAATGTTAGTCGGTTAGTCGTGTTATAGGCACAGGTGGAATTCAGCAGTTGGCAACTCAGCCGATAGTTTATCCGTCTCATTGAACATGCTGAACGAGAATTTACTTAGGTTCCTGATTTCAAAGAGGTCATAAGATATCCAAGTCTTTTAAAGGATTGTTTGGGAGAATTTAGCAGGGTTGTGACAACCAGTGATGACCATTTTCGACTTCTTATCAACACATGTGAAAAGGAGAAACTGTGGAGGGCAGAACTTTTGTGAGAAAAAAGAACTCGCGTTGGGCGCAGTGCACAAAAAACGTGACATTCGTCTTCAGAAAAGAGTCAACAAACTGTTTCCATCACTGACAGGTAGTTCTTGAAGTGCAGATTTCATTAGTGCTACACTCACGTGTTCATTATGATCGTCTATGATCTAAGTTTCAATCTAATCGTCGGGTTATTGTCACTCGATTCCATCACCATTGCGAACACTGACTGATTCGGCATCAGATACGGTGGGTGACGATGTGAACATTCGTTGGGTGTTCTTTGTGTAATGGTCAGCTCATCAATTCACGCATTTGTTCACACTTATCAACGAGGCCAGAAGATCGACAGGGCGAAGACCGGTCCGGTGAAAACAGCAGGTCTATGTCCAAAAATGATAAATGCTCACGTTCAAATCAGCGACTTTGGACGGGAGCTACCATTGCATCATCATCATCAAAAATTTGTAGAATAACTGTGGCCCCATATCTTTGCTAGAGGAACGACAAGTTGATGTCACACGTTACTTTTCAGTCATTTAGGTTAGTATAATTTGGCGTAACTTTAGAAGATGCCATGAAAAACAGAAATGACAAAAATCGCTGCAGTTTCGTCCACTGACGACAACCTAGCTGAGTTCGACTCCTTTAGTAGTCGTTGTCGGAAGACTTAGCTAGGTCCACATGCTACTGTACGGATTGAAGTTACTTGCTAATGAGTTAGCGAGGATCCTCAACAGAATTTCTGTTGTTCCTTCGGTCATACTCAACATTCAGGAAGTTGCTCCTTTAGTCAACTTTCCTAGGGTGCTGATCTTTCTTGACAAAAATCTCCTGAGCAGTTGAAATGTTCACTGTTTCGACATTGAATCTGCTCGAAAAAAAGCCGTCATCGTTTTCAAATTGTTGCCTATTGTTGCAGCGTCCAACTCCAACCTTTTTATAACCGTTTATGACAAATGAACTGTTATCAAGAGTTGTTCAATGGAATTACGCCAGTTGTCCAATATTTAGGCGGACTCGTTTCTCCGTGCATAGAGTTGAAAGAAGTGTGCACAATGATACAGTTGATCTCATCTTGTCTGAAGGTGAAAGTCCATCATGTGAAGAAGCTGTGGAAAGTGATTGAAACGCTCATTCAGTTGTGATGTTCATCATTTGGAACATACCTACGTGCAATTCATCTGTACAATTAGAATGTCTGATCGTCAGGGTAGCGAATGTTGTGATTGATAGAGTTCTGTGGACATGCCTAACATTGTCGTGGGTCGAATTCATCAAACGTAGTCGTTGTTTTGTTGAAACAACCAGTGGCCTGGATGGTGTGAGAGGTGGTGCAGTAGTTGGTGGTGGACGACCTTTGAGTATAGAACACATCGAGAAATGTAACAACTATCGATCATCGATCAAGTTAAGTTCATCTGGTGCTGTTTCTTCTAGAACGGATCAACGTGATTTTCAGAAAAACGGGAACATTTGAAGAGGGTTTTCCCATTAATTCGCATTTTTCAACAGCAGTTGCGTAGTATGAAAGCAAAAACTGCGTATTTCCACGGAAAACTGGGCGGATATTCTATCCTGAACATAGCAATATATGCAATTTCACAAATGGTGACAGAAAAAATCGATATTTCGAAAAATTTTCAGGTGTGGATAAATTATATACCAAACGATAGAGCATGAGCTGCTGAGCTCAAATACATGTATATGTTTTCGAATAATTGAGTTTCAACAAAGTTATTGAAAAAAGCCGCTTTGGAACGCTCCTAAGCGGCTTTTCCGGCATCTGACCAAAGGATATGTCCGGTACTGTGTGTAGTTACTTGACCGATTTGCTAGCTTCAGACATACAGGGTGCGCAAAAATTACCCGGACAAATACATCACAGGCCACAACTACTGGCAGAACTGGATTCTGAGCTTCATATTGGAATATGTTATACATCTATACTACATGCAAACGCTATCCAAGTTTGAGCTCTTGAATGCTCGCACAGCGGTAATAGCAAAACGAAATCTGAAACTATCGTCCATCATCAGTCCACACCTCTCTGGTCGTATTGCTATTTTTACCTCAATTTTCTTTATTGCTTCTGAGAAACTGATTTTCTTGTCTAGTAGGTTTTTGAGAAAAAAGTGTGCTCTATCTGACGTGCAATTTTGCTGCCTCTCATAGCACCGTTGACAAACACATGGAATGATTTCGATGAGGACTACCTGCGTGCCACGAGTTATTCGTTTGGCGCAATTGATAACAACTTTTAGAACTAAGCTTTCAACCTAATATTGGAGTAGTGGGTACATATACACTAAACTCAAATGTATTCCAAGCGTGAGTTCATTTGAGTTCACAATGTGCGAATGGCAAAGCCAAATCGAGAATGATCAGCAATCGTCGACTCATAATTTTGCTGTCCCACGCCGCACACCACAAGATGGCTGAACTTCAGAACTCACGGGATTTGAACCGCCTTAGTTTCTTTTCTGGTCGCTTACTGGGAGCGAGAATTTCTCTACACAACACTAAAATTTGGCTCCACTGGATACTTCCCTGCCTGAGGTAAAGAACGATATAGTAGAAGACTACCTCCGTGCCACGTGTTATGGGTTCGCTACTCGTCTGAGGACATGTGTCCGTAAGATAGGGGGCCACTTTGAACGAACTTGATACTTTTCTATTAGTAAGAGAATAGGGAAACTGTTTGTCAAGTTTCATTGTCAGGTCTACATTTTTGTTGAAGTTACAATGTGATATTTTATTCCGGGTAATTTTTGCGCACCCTGTAGAATAGCGTTTCGGAAAGTGCGCTTTTACCCCTCATTTTCAGTTGTCAATTCCTTCTGTCGATGCTATAGAATAGTTCTCTGGGAGTACTTGCGCTGATCACATTATGCGGGGCAATAGCTCTGTAGGTCTCACAGGGTATAACAAAAAACCCAAAAATGAGAATACGAATAGAACTTGGTCCGAGCAACTTAAAGTAACCGAATGTCGTTTGTTCAAAGTCGATTCCTTTCACGAAAGTATCCGATCAGTTGTTGTTGATGTGCGGCTAGACCGATTGACCACAGAACGCTTTCCCCGTATATACATACCTGAGGAAATCGTAATTCCGCATCACGCTCCGTTTCCGTATCAGATTCTTTTTCAATTTTCTAATCGTCACGTAACGTTCAATCGCACGTCGTGCCGTCAACTGATGAATTCATCTCGGTGGAAATCGTTCGCTGTACAAAACGTCGACTACATTTCTAGCTGTTCGTTTTCAGGGTAATCTGCTGCAATCAACGTCGTTCTGTTCCGAGGAATGTAAAGAGGATCTTTTACTATGAGCAAGGATCTCTTATGCGTTATCCTTATGAAGTATTTAATGCCTCGTTTTCACGTCTGGAGGGAAGAATTGGTTAGAATTATCCAGCGAAGGCCAAATCGAAGTGAAGCTTAAGATGTCAGTCAGCATAACGTCATCAACACAACAAATGTTTCTAAAGTTTCCCGTATGCGCTGTCTCACAAGCGTCCTTGTAAACGCCAAGTATTGAGTATTTTTATATTTATATTACATAATGAGTAGCAAGCCAAGTGCTCGAAAACTGCCATTTTCTTAAGAATCAGAAGCGCGGGGGCACCCTCTTCAGTGAACATAATTGCCAAAGCAGTATAATAACAAAATAAATACAAAGGAAGTTGCAAAGGTTCTGTGCCACTGTTAAACTTTGCCCTATCAGCTGTAAATCACCATCAGCACGAGCACCAGTAATATAGGAATTTGTAGCGACATAGATCCGTTACAGTTGAGTGAGCCTGTAAATATGGTCGTTTGTAATGTTGGCTCAATTTTCAAACCAAGTCTTCCGTAGGTTTACAACGAATCTAAAAGGGCCCTTGCAGACCAGACGACAAGAAATTGAGCGACGAATTCGCGCGGCGGTTACCGCGCGTCACCAACAACTATCGATTAGAGCAATGCGGCCGCCGCAAACGCCGTGTTCGACGAGAATGCTCGTCGTCGTGTGTTTCGCTCAATTGCACTCATAACGGCTAATTCGTCGCTCAAATTGCACGTCATCGGGTCTGTAAGGGCCCAAAATGATACACACCGTTCCACAGGATCGGTGGTTAATGGTACGCATTGAAAAATCAGGTGCTTTTTTTTTTATTGTGGTTTGCCTCCTTAGGGCCCATTTCACACTTTACTGCGGCGGTAATCCAATGAAGAGCAGTTAAAAAGGAGTACGAGTACTTCCGCAATAGCTGCGTGCTTCTGCGGCCGTCCACTGGACTGTCGATGGTCAAAAAAACTATTTAGTGCATAGTTGGCTGTATGCGTGGTTTTCGCAAGGAAATCAGAAATTGGGTACGGCACTACTGCACAACTGCGGCGCGCGCCGCCGGTACCTGTGTTTCATCATTACTGCGGCAGTAGCGCTGTAAAGTCTGAAGGGCCCTTAGAAGGATGACGCGCTAGTCGCTCTAGGATAATTGAAATTTCACCTCGACTATAGCGAACGTAGAGACCGTTTGATGATCCACCAGGTGATATGTAGCTAATGATCATCTTTGTTCCGCATTCTTCTACACTATTCACACCAGACTGTAGTGGATATCTAAAAGAATAGCTTTATAGGAGATGAATCGCTAAGCTTTCTACTGAATTCATCCATATTTTCCTGGAGACTAAAATATTCACGTTATCTTATCGAGAACTTTGTTGTATTGCTGCATTTGCAATGTTCCATATCCTTGTCCAGTCGATTTGAGAAACTCAATCCGAATACCCGTCATGTGTGTACTGTCGGCGATCTGAACAACTGAATATTTTTCAGTGAAGCTAGATGTTGAAGAGATGCTATCTTACGAGTTCAATGGAAAACTGCTGCTCGAACGGTGCCAGTGGATATTCGGGGAGGTAATCCTCCGACATTATGATTCCTGTGTCATTCGGCTTCATTGTCAAAGTGGTAACAAAGCCTGAATGATGAAAAGAAATCATGTTCCATAGCATATCCTCTCTAAAGTGATCTCGGTTTCAGAAACCCATTGAACTGAAAGGATCTGATTCTGTACGTATTCCTGACCTCGTTGGCTCCACGAATAGGTAGCAACATTTTCTTGTGAATTGTTGTAGAACAGCACCACATATGAATCGTAGATAAATTCCGGATATTCGTGACTTGTTGGGCTGAACGACAACTTTTCAGAGATCCGAAAAATTTCTTTGAAACGACTTCACATGAATTATGTGTTTCCCAGATATGTCCGTGGACGGATTGCTAAGCAGGTCTACGATGATCACATCTTTCTTCGAAGGTCCGTTGAATTTCAAACGTTCAATCCATCAAATTTCTCCTTTTCCGATGTTGAAGTCGAGAAAAAATTGTAAAATGTGTTTGAGCGAGTTACCTTTTTATAATGTGAGACACGTTCACACTAAGTCCTTTATAAAGTGTCACTGACGATGCTGCACCAAGTCCTACGGTAATGCCAATGGAGGAGTCGTAATTGTTTGTCGAATGATATACCTTCAATCGATAGTATTTAACATGCTGTAAAACAAAGTTAGAAGCTACGATTGAGAAGTTTAATTAGTGTTTACATTCATGCAAGTAGTGCCTGACAGCTGTACTGTCAGCAGCGTGTTCATCGAGGCTGAGGTCAACACCAACGGTGGACATGATCGATCTGAAAACAACTGTGTAATAAGAATAACGTTTATATGATTTAGGTTAGGGATATGAAGTAGTGTAACATCACTTGTCGATGTCGTAAAGAGTATCAAATGGCGTTCGATTGGGCTAGTATCAACTATCATATAAGTATTAAGATCTCAAGTGGTAGTCTCATTACAGCCTCTTAGGGGCAATGATATTTTTTGCTATATTCATATCAAGTACCCGCATCTAGCCTAAACAAACTACAAACTTTGATCGTCGTTCGATGCTCTCCATTAATGTACTGATCTTGTTGAGAATATGCGGCATGCTTACTGACCCCTATCTATACATGCCCCATCGCTGTTCAGATGCTTTTGAATGCATCTTTTCAAATTTCTCGAAACAATCGGCTAAGTGAAGTTCTAATTTCATTAAGGTTTTTGCGGATTACTATTATGTATACTAGAAAATGATGTTTTAATGGTGGTGCTAGGTTCATCGCAACATGCTAGGTTCATCGCAGGTTCATTCATTAAAACATCGTATTCTAGTATACATAATAGTAACCCGCAAAAAGCGGTAATAAAACCAGAATTTCACGATAATTGCTCCAGCTTCCAGCTTAACTGGTGCAATACCGAATTCGACTCAGCGGCTCAACCGGTTAATACGGGTGAGTGCTGGAAGTAAGTAAAAAGCCTTCGGGCTTAAGGAAGGTGCTAGCGATTCGCAAATGGTCGCCTTAGTAGCATACTGGTTAGTGTACAGCCCCGGATAGGTTGAGACGCGGGTTCGAATCCCGCCTGAGATGCGATTTTTGCGATGAACCTAACGCCGCCATTAAAACAATCGGTCAAGTGTTTTCGATGTGCCTAGTGCATGTGAGGCTTGCTTTAAGGATTAGTAAAATCAAAAGTAAGGATAGAATTGTTTGATGAGTGGTACCTTGCCGGTAATCGGTAACCATCGCCTGAAAGTCCAATACGGCCTTAACGTTGTAGAGGTTTGGACGTACTCGTAAGAGAATATTTCGACCAGATGAAGACAGTTGTAGTGGTTCGCCATCTTTTAGTGCAGTTGTATACAAATAACTGTAACGAGTATTTTATGAGCATTAAAGGATGGTAGTGCTAAATGGTGCTGTTAAGATCTTCTGAATATCACCTAGATAATTGACATGACCTCTTTGACATGCTTCCGGTTCTATGAGTTGTAAAAATTGAAATTGTAGACATCCAAATCAAAATCAGAAAGATCAAAAAACACCTTGTATTGATTTTCTTGCTATTGGAATCGATCCCATCATAAACATCCAAATTGATCATTCCATCTAGCGTGGTGAAGAAGTAGATTGTCACCTTAAAGTTTTGCATCTATGCTGGAAGTTTATATTCTATCAAATAGAACGGGTTCCCTTAAGATCCAATGAAGTTGTTTTTGAACAATTGGCGAAATTCCGTTCAAATTTTTGTAGCAACTGACCTGCATATTAGGTCGCGCTGTTATGCTATATTCGTACGTCATGTTTAAACCGTCGACAAATGAATGCGTTGATATGTCCGCGAAAAAATTGTCATCGGTGAATATGATAGTTTTGCGTTGGAAATTTTCTAAATACGATATTCTCTTATAATTATTATTACTATTATTGGGTCAGTCATGTCATGAATTTTCGTTTTAAACATGAGCGTTTGATCCTCTCCAGCGTGCTGGACTTCTTTCGATGTGTAAAAGTGTGTTTTGGACAAAAAACATTTAAATATTGACGGAAATCGTGGAAAAAAATGCAAACGTACTTTTGACGAGGGTTAGGTCGATAAGGAAACCCTGTGGAGAAGTTGGTGGCGGGAACGCTGTGACCGGTAACGAACTGAACTCGAAGAATAACTGTCCGGATGTCGTTATCATTACAGGTATTGGTACGTATTGATTTGAGTTCTCCCTAAACATTCCGTCTTTTTTTTTCTCAATTTTCCTTTCAAAATTCTTTCAATATAACATTAGCGCTAAAACCACACACTCTAGAAGTATTCTGCCGAAATTGTCCTTCACGGTGAGAAAATCCGTTTGTGCAGAGACGACACGTAGGTTCAGCAACAGGAAATTTGTTAGCACCTCGTAATCCGTTGAGAATTCAACCGACCACGAACAACTGACATCTGGACAGTACGTTGGAGCACCCGATAGAAGACCAGGTGATGAGATGTTTATTGACCGTTCCTCTTCAGAAAGAAGAAAAATATTCGGGCCGCACGAGCAGTCTGAACCAAAAATATTGTGTTGTTTCGTTGTAGTTCGCGCAGGTCTGTGATATCGGTGCATCAATTCAACATGGGTTTCTGGTCAAGCGGCTTCCTTAATTTCATTTTTCTGGGTTGTTAAACACCCTTAATATTTATAGCAATGAAAAAATCCTAAGGGCTCGTTCAGACGTGGGGCGGCACGCGACGCGACCTAATGCAAAAGATGCAAATCGACCATAGCGAGGAAATTCCCACGCTATGGTCGATTTGCATCTTTTGCATTAGGTCGCGCCGCGTGCCGCCCCACGTCTAAATGAGCTCTAACGGAACCCCTTTTGAGCAATTTTTCTTATAGAATCTGTAGCTTCGAACTGAAAGCGGAATTAAAACTAATTCAAACTGAAAAAAAAACAGAAAAGAAATTTTGTAACAGTTTGCAATATGAAGCACATTTTTAGATCCAGTAAAGAGGGCAATTTCTGCTGTAGTTTCAAAAATATTAGTTTTAGTGACACACCTATGTCGTACACATATCCACTAAAACCAGATCCTCCAACTAGACCATCCGAAGTGAATGCCATGCTGACCACGCTGTTGTTAGCGAATTGGAACAATGGCTGCATGTATCCTTGATAATTATAAAGCTATAAAAATTAGTTGTAAATTTTATTCCTCTATGATTATGTAATGCTCTGAATGAAAGTTGTAAAATGATTGCCTCACATCATATGGAGGAGGCGCGATTCCGTGAATGAGCATGATGTCACAACATTTCTCCGTCTCGTACTGCATACCTATAGGAAGACACATAAAATCAATGGGGATTCGAATATGATTTTGATAAATTTTCACTTTACGGTTTAGCCGAATTCCATCAGTGTTTGCAATCGTCTGAGAATCTTCTAAGCTTGTATATCGACGTGTAAACTATCGTAAGCATCTATCTACCAGAGTAAGTTTGAATCATAATTCTGCCGGATTTGAGAACCCCTTGTAATTGATTTCAATACCGGTCACTATATGAAAAATTGCAATGACTAGGTGAATCAATTGAAGGCCCATGGGTTATTGTCCCTCACTGAAATCTCCCTGGTGTCGTTAAGTTAGCTCGACGATACCGTTCTACGATACCTTTCAATTTTTTCTCCATTTTCAATCTGTTGCTGTTTTACTTTTCTTCTCGTTGATCGTTTTCTTCGCTCCGAGCATATCACTCAAGTTGTGGTGAAGCTGCGGGAGGCGATTCCCTTGACAAATCTGATCTTTCGAAAACAACGAGACTTTTTGTGACTGAATCATATATGACAGTGAGATTGGTCCGCCTTCCCTTAAAAACTTCATAATATATCATATTTGGAAATATGGAAAAGAAAACTATTATATTGCTAGATTGCTAGGAAAGCCTAGTCTAGTTCATTTCGAGAAAGCTATTTCGAGCACAAAAGCAGAAAGGCGACATTGCTTATTTCTATGAATATTATGTAGATAAAAGTTCAAACCTATAGCAATCCGATGGTTTTCTGCACTTCTATGAAAAGCGTAGGAGCAGTTGATATTGTTGGCATAGGACTCTCCACCGAATCCCTCCGTCTCCACAAGGATGCCTTCACCGAACTCCAGCACTCTATCTCCATCATTAACGCAAGCGTCTGATGAAGCTTCGCCTCCCAAAAAAGCTATTATTGTATTATGGAGCATTTTTTTCCTTCGGTAGAAGCTCTCCTAATAACCTATGGGAAAACGGTCGGGCGACCGTTTTTTGTTTTTTGAAATCGAGACGTCAATAGACTACATGGCAGCATGATATGACCAAGTTCATTTGAATTTCAAGAAAGTTTCTTTGTGCATTTCATGATGATTTAACGCTAAAAAAGGCTAATCACTTACTTGTATAGCTGTCAACCAATATGTAAAAACCTCTAGTGTAGTACGTAGATAGGTTTCTGAAGGCGAACGAGACTGTAAGCATGTTCAGGAAATATAACGCTACAGGCTCGTCGTCGGTCACTTCTCGTCCACTGAAATTAAACCATCTAGTACGTTAATGACTGGTGGAGCGAAATTCACTGTGCTAAACTGTTGTGAAAATCCTGAATGTCTTTCTAACGCGGATCGTATTCAGAGTTCGAGAGCATGTCTTCTCATGATCTTGATTTTCGTTTATGAATGTGCCGATATATACGATTTCCTATCCGAAATGTTACGAGTTGCCCACTTCGGGTGTAATTAACTCTTGAAATTTGTCGACTATATATGCAGAATTCATAAATTCACAGACTCCTTGTTGATTTTTGAGATAACAACGTCCATTAGAACGAAATTACGGAACTCGCAGTGCAACACCTCATGAAAAGTAGCCATATTTCAAATTTAACTTCCGCCCATTTTTGAACGCACACTTTTCTCAGGCTTGTTGTATATTGAAATGATCGTCTTGGCTTTGTCTCTTCGGATATGGTGTTCTTTTTTGATATTGCATAGTTATGTAAGTGTTACGATATAAATCCCAGATGTACTTTAGTCAGGAGTATCCACAGGATGTAATTAGCGAGGATGGCCTAACGACGTTGACCTTGCGTGGTCGTCGGTTGATGAGGTCAAGAAACACACATATGAAAATTTGAACAATTTAGAATTTCACTACACTTTCTTCACTGTTGGATAGATCATTTTGTTCTGATTACGGCCATGTGTTTTTTATTCAATACAACCGAATATAAAGTGATTTACGGTGGGTGAACGGTAAAGACGATCTTTATTGTTTATATCGCAATTTGGCGGATATTACCGACGGTACTGTATGTTGAATGTTGACATCGTACTTCCATTCCTACATATTTTCATTTCGATGACGACGTTTTGCGATGAAACTCTCTTTTCTTCCCTTTTTCAATCTTTTTCTCTCCACTGAGTATCACGATATTCCCATTCAATAAAGTCAGCACCCGAACGCGTACGCTCTTTATCCCCTGCTAGTAGTTTATTCAAAAGTCAATATCTTACCTGAGTTCTATTCGAGAATGGGTCCCTGATAGATCTGATCCTTCGAAAATAACAGGATTCTTTGTGACAAAATCATATATTGCAACGCGAATTGCGTCTTTGCTCTTGAAAACTACATAGCACTCGGAGAAATCGAATGGAGTATAGGGATAATTCTGAGAAACCAGAAAGAATGGATTTCCATCGTTAAGTTCTACTGTCGAATTGCAGTCAAAGTAGGATCGTTTTTGGAGATCTGAAAAAAATACTTTTTTCATTAGTTTTTTTAACCACAGTATGGTGTAGGTCGGGCAAATATGTATCTAAGTAATGTAAATGAAAGCCGTTCAGATGCTCACCCATGTTCACTGCTATAGGAAGCACTAACCGAACAACTGAACTGTCAAGTAAATTCCAGAATGATAGTAACCGTCCGAGTTCGATATTGACAGCATAGTTAACATTGCAGACGAATTAACGACGAGTGCTTTCTTCATGTTAACATGATCCATAGCATCTCCACATAAGCTGAAATTCAAAGACGGTCATTTAATGAGCTCAACTGTAGAACTACAGTATAAATATGATGTTGTAATGGTGGTGCTAGGTTCGTCGCAAAAATTGCATATATAATAGTAAGGGCCCTTGCAGACCCGACGACAAGAAATTGAGCGACGAATTCGCGCGGTGGTGACCGCGCGTCACCAACAGCTATCGATTAGAGCAATGCGGCCGCCGCAAATGTCGCGTTGGACGAGAATGCTCGTCGTCGTGTGTTTCGCTCAATTTCACTTATAACGGCAAATTCGTCGCTCAAATTGCACGTCGTCGAATCTGTAAGGGCTCTAACCCGAGAAAAAGCGGTAAGAAAACACTAGAATTACAGTATAAATACCTTAAGCAAACAGCTTGATCGTCACATACTGTCACGCAGTCGCCGGCGTTAGCTAAGAACTGGTAGAAGAAAACAGCTACGCCTTGTCCCTCACCAGCAATGAACTGGTAACGTGTTCGAAAAAAGTTGTTCGATTAAAAATGAACAGAATTGCATCAGCAAAGTTTCTTGAAGTGTACGCAAAGGATACATTTCTTAGCTCCAACTTCAATTGTTTCTGAAGGGCATAAGTTGTACTGTAGGCTAAAGAAACGAAAGCTGCAATCAAGTCTTTATGTAAGAAACTTTGCTTCGGTCTATCAGAGCGAAAAGCTTTCAGGTTAAACGTGTCTCTGGGATGTTTTCAAAAATATGAGGCTTGCAGATAGTTGTTACATGAGGCAGGAACACAAAAATATCGATAAAGCTCACGCTTCTCTGCGTATCACCCTACAAGGGCAGCTATCCTCCTATTTTATAGTATTTTGCGCAAAGAGAACAAACTTCTCAAAGCATGATTTGCGCTTGCCCAAGCTCTGTTGTAATACTGAAAGAAACACAAAACAAGAAAAATTACGTACTTCGGCAGGGAACCTTTGTACGGAATAGGGTAGCCTGGATTAGTGAGCGTATAACCAGCTTCACTTCTGATCTAGAATGAACTCCAATCAAACGTCAATCTATTGATTATTGTAAAAGAACACGCAAATGTGGTAATACCTCATTTAGTCCCAATATACATGCGAAAATGAGTATGTGGTAGTGTGAATAAGTTGGAAAGTTCATCGCATGACGATTTTCGTTGATAAGACGTTTGCTTTGGTGAGGAGCGAGCAGCGTTATCAGAAGCAACGTTCTGAAACCATTCTGATATTGCGATATGATCGACAGCTCCTTTAAATGAACGACGATTTTCTTCTTGAGAAGTTGTTCCAAGGTCAGAGAGAAATCTGAGGTAAAACTGCTAAGCTGATGAATCCTAATAGGAATGAGGAAACTTTTTAGGCAGAGGAATATCAATAGCCTCCCTCCACCTATTTGGCACTTCTGGCCTCATGGAGCTAACATTGAAAAGAAACTCAAAAGTTCGGCAATATAACCAATAACGGCCTCTAGAAACAGCAACGGTCATGCAGAGTGAGTGACGAGAAGTCCGACCATTCGGCAGTAGGCAAACGAATATCCAAATAATAATAATATAATATCAAATTGAACCATTCATGAGGGGGAAGAGAGATCGTCTTTTTCAAATTAGGTCGAAAGCCCCGTCAACTATCACAACCCTCTTTCCCCATAATTGCTCTTTAACAAGACTGACCTTTCGTTGAATTTTGCTCAACCCATCGAGTGTGGAAATCGGTAAGCGGTACTGTTATAGTGCTGATAATTTTTTTGTCCGGAAAAAAATTGTTTAAATGAAGAATCTGTCCATAGCCGTGGGCTAGCGGACATGAGTTGTCAGTCGAGATTTGTGCGCTGCGCGTTCTTCCCTCCATTTACGCGACGCATTTCCATCAAGTGATCATTGATGATGGCGTAGTCGTCTTTTTCAAATTAGGTCCAAAGCCCCGTCAACTATCACAATCGAATGATCTTTTACCAGGTGTAACAGGACGTTCTAACGGAAAGCTTATAAGTCTTGCCTGCCCATGAACTCTTCATGCACTGCTACTCCTCAGTATTCAACTTTTAGCAGAGTACGTTCGCTCAGCCTAAAAATAGTATTCGGGCTAGGTCTTTTACGTGCAGAGCCGCCTCTCTCCTTCCTACATCAAAGGTTGGCGTTCCGACCTCCTCCTGCTCGATTCAGAAGTTTAAGGGTATGGCCAAAGACCGAATTCTTACTTATTAGTGACTGTTGTTTGCTGTTGGTTATTGTTCGTTTTTTTCTCTTAGTGTTCCTGTTACATTTGTCTTTTCTTCGACGTGGATCTTAAATTCGCGTAAATAAATAAATAAATAAATAAATAAATAAAATGCAACTTAACGAACCACAATTTAACTATTAATGTAAAATTATAGAGCGATGAAAAGAACCTGAAACACAGCGGCCACAATGAACGTTCACTCCTCCACGAAGCTGCCAAGCAATTTTATTTACAGTTTTTTTTCTGAAAAGCCATTGTTTAGGGAAGTCGATCAGCAATATTTTTAATTTTTTAGAATTTTCCCCTTACTGTTCTGCTGAAGCCTATTTAATGGACGACGTTCAGGGCTGCATCTTTCAGACTCAGTTTGCCAGCGTGAAATTGTAGCCATGTTTTCTTTGTTTTTTCTCTGTGATTATATCTCATGTGTTGAGCTTTGGTAATGAGGAGAAAAAAGCACAATAGAGCGGTTCGAACTTGATGCATTTTCATCTCTAATCCGAAATCGGAAGCGTATAACCAGAAGAAAAGCCAGAATGCGTCGTTCGATAAAGCGGTCTCCTTGACTGCGGTGTCAGTTTTCTTCCATGTCCATTTGTCGAGCATTTAAGCGTTTCATTTCCATTGCCGCTTTCTCAGATTTGTCATCATGATTGCCCTCGAAACCGCTATTACGCTCTCTATCTTTGTATGGGTCAGATTTACGGAATTTCTGGTCATTATTCACACTACGAATTGGGATACAGGAGGGGGATAAAGCAAAATTTTAACAACGGCGACTTGATAGTAACTCAATAGTTTGCTTTAATAATAAATTGATGTACAGTCGTAGTACGTGTCTGCTGCCGTTGATACAGCCCTACTTGTTGCATTAGTTGAATAGCTTAACGTGGAGTAAACTGATTAAGCAAGCTGAGTCGGATCGGTGGGTAGGAAGCTAAAGCAGAGAGACGTTCATTCCGTTGTTCATTTTTCACATTATTCTTTTTATCGATGTTAGTCATCAATAATGTGAAGCAGCGTTCACATATGTATAGTCGGTACCGTGTCGTGTGTATTTCGTGATGCTGGTGGGACATCTCAAAAGCAACGGCGTATGCAAAAAGCGACACAAATTCGATTAGTCACAGATCCTCGATCCCTAGTGTTTCTGTTCATCTTCATATGCATTCTGTGTGCAACCTACCTCACAACCAATACTACTCATTCAACAGTGTTTGCTCGTACAGAATGTGCTCAAAACATCGACCTGTCGTTGTCAGCGCGCATCTCCTCGGGAACCTTTTTTTCTCTAGTTTTCTTTAAAGGTAGCTCTTGATGAATATGCTTGCCATGAAATAACATTTCAACGAAATAGCGTCCATTTTGTAACCGAAACTGCACGAGACGAACGATGGCGCAATTGGGCGAGTAGCGCGAGGGTGGATGATGTTATTGAAGAAACGAAGGAGCCGACGGAATTTCCCCCTGGGAGTCGGAATATAGATTATCAGCGCATGCCAACTTGTGTTTAGATATCCGAATCGTGCGATGAATGTAAAAAACCTTTGACCGTTGTCTGTCACTTTTCAATGCCATTCGGTTTACCTTTCACAACGTTGAAAACAAAACAGCATTTCATTTTGTGAAGTATGAGTGGACTTCGACAAGCACATCGGTTTCTCGTCGTTTGTCAGCTTTGCAGTTGCACTTTAGCAAGATTTTGGTGATATGTCACGACACTTTCAAGTTAACTCAAATTTATAGCCTCGTCGCTCAGAAATCTATCGCTTCGCCCGCTCTCTGGACTAGCTCATTTTATACAGGATAAGAGAATATGTCGTCTTTTGCATCTGTTTGTTGTGGGTAGTTTTTTGCTGATAATGTTAATTATTTTTTTCTGCGAACCTTACTCATTGTTTGCCGTACAGTAGCTGACGTTAGCAAGTTTTCAATATATGTATCTCTTGAAATCTTCGGCATGCTATTAATAGTATAAAGTGTTAATGAGTACTATACTCAATAGGAACTGATGGTTCTGTTGGAGTATAAACAACACATGAGATTCACTGAATGTATGTCGTTTTTTTGCATCTCGCAAAATCACCAAAGCTTCTCCTCAATTGCCCTTAGCTCGCTTTCGATTTTTGTGGTCAAGAAAAAAAAACACGACTTCCTATTCTAGAAACCGCTATACCTTGCTCCGTTCTCTGGCGTTCAACAGTGCCGACGGTTAAGACTTATCATCGCTTGTCTTTCGCTGACTTTTGAACTTTCTATTATATTATCCTAAAGTTTATCAACCAATGGATACCGAAATGTTGTGTGGCATTATTGATATCGATTTCTCCAAGTTTTTTTTTAAACTGAGAAGGACAAAAACGAGAGGACACGATCGTAAAATCTGGTATTCTCGCCCAACTTCCAGTACAAGAGCTCATTTCTTCACAATAAGGGCGGGTTCTAGGTACTTGGTATTGAATAGCAATTTGGTTCCGACACCTAACAACATTAAGCGTTTGAGAGCTATGTCTGAAAAAGCTTTACTCGAGCATTAGGGATATGGGAGGTTAAATCAACGAAGCGGTCATCCTTCGAGATTTTTGTTTGAAAATTGAGAGCCCTTTGTCTGCTGTAATTATAAATAACCTGTTCTTAATGTTTCATAAGTTTGTTATGTTTGATGTTGCGATTATCCCACGACTGTCTTAAATGGTCGTAATAAGTTTTTATTATTATGGAGAACTGAAAATCTCCCATGAAAAAGTGTTATTAACAACAAATTACCATAAACGAAAGGTAGCTCACTCCTTCTAATCTACGAGTTTCTTCGGAACAACAGCGTGTACATGAGACATCGGAACAACATTATCAGGCCGCAAATCCCGTTAGCCTATGCAACCGAGCTCCCGATAATCGCTGCTGAAATTTTCTGCTCACGTTCTCTCCATCGTTGTATGCGTAAATTTGAGAGGACTGCTTCATGACTTTTTCCGGTTTTCTCTGAAAGACGTTGTATCCCGTAGGTTTTTTTATGTATCGCCATTTTCGACAGAGGACGCTTTAATCTGATGAAATTTCAAGTCAATATCGTTGAAGGGGGGGGGGCGAATGAGAAGTAGGGTTTTCGTTAAACAGAGAAGAAATGGTAGTTCTGTATGACTTATATATTTGGAAATGCTAGGTTATTCGCAAAACACTGACATCGGACGGGAATTGAACCCGCGTCTTTCTGATTCCGGCAGACTGCACTAACCACTGTGCTACCGATGTACTACGTTGCGAATCTCCTAGCATTTCCAAATATATAAGTCAACCAACTAGTTCTTGTCTATAAACCGCTAAAAAAAGCGACAATTAACAGACTAGTTTTGTGGTAGTTCTGTATGTTGGTGTCTTCCACATTCTAGTGTGGCCGATGTGCTTTCTTCGCGAAATATTTGTGGCTAGCTATTTGTTTGATATTTAAAAGGCCAAAGTTCAAACGAAAGGACCACCATGGGCATGAGCCATGTTCCACTAACTAACTCTAACCTACCTGATTCATTTATTTGTTTACGCTGTTTAAGGCAGACGTAGAAAAGTGTAAAACAACAACATCAACACATAAAACAAAAATGTGCCTAAAACAATTAATTAGTGAGAGTAGAGTTTGCTGCAAGGCGTCTGAAAGAGGCTGGGGGATGGGAGCAGTTTTTACTAACTGAAGATAATCAAGACCTGCTCTAACAGTAAAGAACTTTGCTCTAATGGTTGATTTAGGTGTGGGAAAATGTAGTTTCCATATCCAGCTCTTTGCTATAGATGGACGTAAGGAGTAAAATTGGGAAAGATTAACCGCGGACCGACCATCCAGAAGATTTCGAACCATTCGTACATCAAACAGTTTTCGCCGTGACTCCAGACTTTGAAGACCGAAATATTTGTTCCTAACCGCAGATGTAGGACCATACAGAAACCCTCTCTTAGGAGTTTCTGGTAAAGTTATTTTGAATACTGATTTACCTAGCCAGTGGTAGGCAAACTGATGGCATGGAAGAGGTTGAGGAGGCTGTCCAGCGATGTGTGTGTGTGTGTGCATTAGACGAAAAAGGGGAGGGAAGCGGCCTCCGATCACCAACTTCCAACTTCTCAGCATCCGCACTCGTTCGCCGCTTAACAGCGGTCACTTCTTTCGGAGTTGCACTCGCTCTCTCTTTACTGTAGCATTCACTCTTTCTTCTTCTTCTTTTTCTTCCTTTCCATTCCCCTTTCCTCCTTACCCTCGAACTGGAGCGTGTTTTCGCCACACATTAGATTTGCTACTCAATCTCACATCTATATTCATACGCAGTGATTCGGACATGTTCAGCTGGACCGCCCCTACGGTGTGAGCTGTACTCTCATGCATAAATCACTCCGGAACCGTCTCTTGGTTCTCTAGCGGCTCGATGACGTTCTAATTCTACGAATGTTTACTAGAGATGAATTTCTTTGTTTTCCTGGTCACGTGGATGTCGTAGTGCCAGCGAATAATTCACCTTTGTTCCCGATAATAGATTAATTTACATTCATCAAAACACTAGTGAAATCCTACTCGAACTTCGTGTTGGTAGTCCTTTGTTAAGGCTTTCCACCCCGTAGAAATGGCGTTGGAAGTTAACTACTAATCAAAGTTTAGATTAAAATGACTCATGTTACAACAGAATCAGAGTTTTTTCCCAAAAAGTTAGATGTCACAGCTCTCGAGTCCATCTTCTGGTTGCCTCTAATACTGAAATGGGCAGATTCAGATATTTTCTGGAAGGTCCACGATCAAGTCTAACTGATAAATGTTCGTTGTACTGGGTGCGCAATTGAATTCCAAAAAAATTGACTTATCGTCAACTTCTAATGAAAATCTCTTGAAGATAAATTTTTCCGTTGCACTCCTCAGCTGCAAGATTGACACAGTGCTTATGCAGCGCAGTTTTTCAATATTTAAGATGTAGGTAGTGAATCACCTTGAATTTATGACATTTACGTTTATTAACAATGTTTCGTCTGCACGTCACTTTCGTGGAAGTTTCATGAGTCGATATGATTCCAGTCTAGTCGTTTTTGACTTTTTCCATTTGATTTTATTTGCAGAAAAAATGAACGCCAAGGAGCCGAATGATAGCGTTCATCTGCTCGACATACTGATTTTCTCCGGACTTGAATCACTCGGCTTTCTGGCTATCGTTGGAAATGCGTCACTGATCTGTGTTCTTCTCCGTGGAAAATATCTTAGTAGGGCGAGGTGAGCATTGTTCTTTTTTTTTATTTTTTTAATTGAAAGACTACCATAACAACATTGCTCGGTCGTAATATGGAACTATTCGCTGGCTGACTCAGCTCATCATCTTCGCAGCAAAATGCATTCCCCAACTCAACGAGCCGAACAAATGAGAATAAGTGGACGTGAGACGCTCGCTCTCATTTACGCTCAGACATTCATTGCCACGACAGCGGCATCGGAACCAGTACAGGGGAACAACGCTTTTATGTTGCTGTTTTTCAAGCGGTTATTCTAGCAATAATCAAATCTTTACATTCGCGGTGAAAATTGACTGATGAACTCTGCCGTGAAGCTGAACATGCTCACGATATCACAAACTTAAACGAATACTCGCTTGTCAACCTTTCACGTCACCTGATTCCACTGACCATTTCCGCTTCCGAGATAGCGTAATTCTAAAAAGTGAAGTACAATGGTTAGTTTGATATCCAAAAGGATATCCTAATGGTACAAAATAAGGCAAGCGGTTGAGCACGACTTAAGGCCCCCTCACACTTTTCTGCGTTGCTGTCGCACGGCAGCTGCCCAGTAGCGCAGTATCCGGTTTCTAATTTCTTCGCGAAAATCACCCATATAGCCAACTAAGCACCAAATAATTTTTTGACCAACGACAGTCCAGTCGACGGCCATACATTGGTTTACTGCCGCGGTAGAGTCTGAAGGGGCCCTTAGTTAGAAGCGTTGTCGCTAATTTCGCAGTTCAAAGTTCGCAGTTTGGGATGTGATAGAGAAACGGTACAGTTTAAGTGGGGTGTGTCTGCCTCTGGAATCTGTTGGTCATCAGAATAAATAAAGCTACATCTCCTATAATAGATTCTTATCTGACCTCAATCTTTTAAGCTAATGGGGTTCGGCAGAACTGCACTCATTCCAATATTAGGACTCCATCATTTAAAGGCGCTTCGTTCAAACACTATCTATTATCCGTTATCCACCTTCCACTTCATTTATTCTTCCTCCATCAGTAGTAACATTTTACGGTCCGACTCACTAGCTAAAATCGTAATCTGCCTTTATTACCCGTCAGTTATTTCTCTGTCCTTCTCTCTCTTTTCCTCTTTGCATATAAATTCATCTGTTTATCTCTTGTGCTATAACATTCTTAATTCTGTGTGTTGCCATCAACTCTCATCAGCACGTTTCCACCACTTTGTACGGCGAATAGCCAGCCGAACCCGCCCCGTCCACCTCTTGCGATGCTCCAGGGATGCCAATAGACGATATGGCAACCAGGCACAAATTAGATTGGCGAGAACGGAGCGACACAAGATAGATCCGAAATTCAAACGTCTAGGAAAAATGACAACTTCATCGTTCGAAAAAAAGATACACTCAATTTTCTGCCAATTGCTCCGCATTATGCCAAGTAAAAAAGGCTCTTCACTAACTCCATAAGAAACGCTAGCGATAGGGGTCATTTTAACGTTGAATATTTCACATTTTACCCGAGAAGGACTGTTTTGAAGTTTGGGAATGTTTCATTGTAGTGATAGTAGCTCTTTCAATGTTATCTTGAGCGCATGGCAGCATCCTTTATTTTCAGTTCTAGATAATATGAGGGAGAATGTGACACATCCTCGATCCAAGATGTCCTTTTAGTTTTCAGAATAAGTCGCTAATACACACGTCGGAATTTTAATACACTATCGAGCTGATTCTATTTCTCATGAAATTTGGGCTCAATTGGAGATCGTGGGTGAGAAACTCGGGTTTTTCTCCGATTTTAACACGCATACGGGGGACCTTTAGGAGCATTCAGAATGGTCCAATTTTTTTTTGTCTCATTTTGCGAAAACGTTGCATCTCAATACAATAAGTTGGTAATACACGCGTCGGATTTCTAATCATAAATACCCTGGCAAAATCGTGAACGATTTGAAACACTGGTTTGAGAATGTTATGAGATCAATGACTTTGTGATGTGTACACCGCTTGCTACAATTCCAATTTTGATTTGCAGATGATTAGGCAATGAAATACCACTACAACCCTGCCGCTCCGATATTTGAGTGGCAAATTTATGGGCGAAAAAATTCCACGGCTACGACATTTAGTCTTTGAATGAGTTCCTTTTGGCGAACGAGGAAACGTTCCATGTCGGCTGCGTTTGCGAGAAAAAAACTATTCTTCAAGACTTCGAAGTTATAAGATTCTGCTGTTTTTTCAGCTTCATTTTGATGCTCAATCTTGCAATCGCCGATGTGATACATGGCGTTGTTACGACCTGCTATTTCTATCCACCGATTATTCTAAAACGTACTCACGTGGGAGAGCTAGCGATCCGGATCTTCAATATCGTCGACTGGACGGCGTGGGCGATCACGCTGACGTATGTTGATAAGCTTCTTAATAATTAGCACAGTATTGAATTTTATCACAATTTTTCACAATTTCATTTTTTTGGACCACTACTCTCAGCGCATATTACAAACCGTAGCAGAGAAATTGCAAGTGCTCTAAAAGTTCATAACCAATCTTCTAACCGTAAAGCCGTCATGCATTACTTTTTGAACTGCTGCGCTTTTGTGGTGAATTTAGCAGAAAGCGGAGCGGTTCATTCTCTTTTGAAGATCTTGCAAAGTATGTATCCAGCGCTGCGCCTTCTTTTTTCCATCTAGAAATCTGCCCTTCAGTCTGCTCCAGCGAACTGAACAGCATCTGTAAAAAGTGAGCTGTCAGTCAGAATTTCAAACTTCGGTCACTCAACAAGGAAGGCTGAAACAGCGGCCCGGCAGATGAATACCCCACCACATCTCATGGATTCAAACAATATTGGTACTTCAGAATCAATTAAGAGTCCTAGTTTACGTTAAGCAGAGCTCTTTTTCGACGGCGATGGTCCGGTAGAAGTATCGGAGCTTCGGGTGCTCACTAAACGGTAACTATTGGTACTGATCGTCATGAAAAATAAGTGGATCAGTGAAAAGAAAAAGAGAGTAGCTATCTATTGTTAGCAAACACAACACTCAAATGATTACTGTTTAGGCATATGTCAGCTATTTGTCTTGATCGCCTGGTTGCAATCATGTTTTTTGACCGGTACAACGTAATCGTCACAATAACACGGATCAGGAATTACAGGTGCGTACATTTGAGAGGAAAATAGGTGAAATAAAGACTAGAGAGGGAAATACAGTTGGGTCCTCAGTAACTACGGAAATCTGTCATCCTTGCTCTCTACTTTCCGCCTCCTTCTCTACCTTGCCTTTTTTGTTTACAATATACAGCAGTATTTCACTATTTGGTTCTGTTACTGTTTCTCTGTTTGTGTTGGATTTAGATAAAATGATATAAGACAAAAATAGCTAACTCATCAAGGTGACGAACTGACACGTGAATCGCGTTCAGGAAAAAATAGTCGAAGATTAGTTGGTTCTCATAAATCGTCACAAATTTCGATGCTACGTTCAATGAGCTAATTTTCAGCATAATGTGTTGGGTCGTTTTCTTGGCCGCTAATATCGCATTGTTTTCACTCGATCAGTGCTGCATGATACGTCCTCTGAAGTCTCAACATTACTACAGCTTTGGATACTTGGAAAAAGGTTGTCATTTTCGTATAGTTGTTGTTGTGAAATGTGCTTCTCTAGATTTATTGAAGATCAGCCTGAATGTGAAACATACTAGATCAGTAAAACCACAACCAAGAGAGGGGAGAAGAAGAGAAAACGCTATTTAACAGATATTCCGTTGTTCAATTCATTTAATTCAATTATTCAGTAGTTTTGAGACCCTACATATTTAACTTATGGCACTGCAGTGGTCGATGAAGTTTTCTCTTTTCAATTTCACTCCAATATCGCTCATAAGTGTTTCTTATTACGAATTTGGCATCCGTTTTCCAAATTTCGACCAGAGAGCACCCATATGGCATGTAACGACGACTAGGCTTGTCCAGATAGGATCATTCGGCCAAAACTTCGTCTATGTAGACTACTTGAGATGCTGTTTAATAATCCGATGTATTTTCTCTGAGCGAGAGTACTGACGTCCGGGTGTTATTCGAGTTGTGATTAGATTTAATCCATTCAGATCACGCTCGTCTGATTAGAAAGCGAGATGACGTGCCGGTTTATACTCGGCAGCGCGCTGAGCACAACTTTACCGGCGAGCGTGTGAGACATAGTGGCTTCTTTACAATATCTGAAATGACGGCTGATAATTAGGCCAATCAACTGCAATAGTGGATCAGATCTTACAAGAACTACCTATTACCTCAAATCATTAGTAATTCAATTTTCCAGATGTTCTCAATATTTATGTCGTAGCCTATACTCCTTTGGAGATCGCGACAATTGTCATCTTATCTATCAGCAATCCCACCACACTTGTGCAGCTGTACAGAAGGCATAAACGAAAACTGGCACTGAAACAGTGAGTGTTTTCAGAAGTGATAATAAATTTGCGACTGTTTAACGCGAAATTTCAGACAAGGACTTCCGCGGAATAGCGAGACTAGCTCAATTATACTTAAGCAACACCGATCACACTGGCAGAGGTATTTCTTGTTTGAAAGGCCTCAGGATTGCAAAAGCTGTCAAAAGTTGAGAGTAACGAGGCGGAAGCAGTGCAGATAGTGTGAAAATTGGCGACAATCGAAATTGCTTTTAAAGCTCTTTTCCAGTTCCTTTTCAATTCAAAAAAAAACCGCCCCAGAGGTTCCATTCGATTGTAGTAGTGAATAGAATCAACAGATCATGTACTCTGTAGTTTATTAATTTCATCTTGAAAAATTGGCTGTCTTATAGATGCGAGTAAAAATGTTTTGACGATAGGATTTACATATCGTTCCAGTTCATCAATTACACTATCCAACTTTGCAGGTTGTCTGATAAATGCGGGTGAATTTAAGTGATATCTTGGCATGCGTATTTAACCTCTTGTACGAGCTTGTCACACTGTAGTACCTCTGTCCTTCACATCTAGTCCCATTTGGTCATCGAAATTTTATTTATTTATTTAATTATTAGAGACACGCATGTTTCCACGCGTGTAGAAAAACCCAGGCAAAAAATGAGTAATGAGTAAATGAGAAAAAAATGGGTACATTCAGCCCAAAATGAAAAGTATTCGTATGATTTAGCAGATCGAAGCCCGAAGTGTGAAGTCTCAAGCTCCCTGGGCCCGAATTCACGAACGGACCAGCGGTCTCCGAAACCGCGGCGCAGCCAGAGCCAGACGGCGGAGTCCATGAGAGATTGCGTTTAACATAGGAAGTTTAGGATACATCGAGAACGGTGCGCGCCGTTCACAGGCTATATCTCGGGGTTTAGCAATGAAGAATGTGGGCTCTGATTAGTAAATCGATGAAAGGATGGCGATAACCTTCAACAAAATGGTGTCTGCGTGTGACTTAGGGACACTAATGAATAGCACAGATGCTTTAGTGGTTCAGATATTTATCATTTTCTGGCGAGAAGTTTATGGTGGTATTTTCAGTAATTTTATTGTTTCCTTCCATTTTCACCCTCACTCCTTCACTATGTATCGGCTTGCCTCTTTGTGAATCAATGTGTTACATAGTACGTCTATGAACTCGTATTCAGGGCGAGTACAATGCTGGTGGAGATGTCCATGAAAATAGGAAGCAAATACTTAGTCGCCTCTCATGCTAGAGCAGTTGCTGCCAGGAAAGCCAGCAGACAGCAGCAGCAAAAAATTCTCCTTCAGGTGAGGGAAAATTTCTGCAGTAGTCTCTCGAATTCAGCACTTTAACGCTTCTCTAACCATAGAAGAAAGCTTTATCTCAGAATTCCTTCCGGGAAAATCATCATTTTGAACGTTTCCCAGGAATGTTTCCTTCCATTTTCACCCTTATTCCCGGGAATCATTTAATATGACGATCTACTGTTTTTTTTCAAGTCGATCTTTTCAAGGGTAGTAACTTACCTTCATCCATTGGCTCCCTTGACTCGTAGAGAAGAAATGAGAGCAGAAATGAAAGAAACATTATGTATTCTACATCTCATTTGCTTCAGATATCTGTAGTAGCCTTCATTTTCTATGGATACATGACAGCGTACTATGTGTCTTACTACAGTCGATACTTTCAATCAAAAGCGGCTATGGTGTTCAACAGCTTTTTCTACTCCACCACGCACATGATAAATCCAGTTATATATTTCACTCTGAATAGCGAAATGCGAGCACAACTGAAGTGAGCGATTTTCTGCTGGTCGTATTTTATTGAAATTCTGCCACGATCTTTCAGATCCGCCATCTCCAGCCTTACGGGCTGTTGCTCAGTTAGAAAAAAGGACGCATTTGGCTTTGCCGGTGGTTCGACTCGTTTCGCCAGTCATACAGAGTTTGTTGTCTTTTCTGCTCAAAAATTTTGTTTTCAAGAATATATATAGCATTTTGTTCTGAAGTGCAACTGCAAAGCGAAGCAATACTTCGTACGACGAAGCATCACCATTCTGCATGGTCAATCGCCACTACAGGTTCGTAAGAAACCTTATTCTTAACTTTTTTCATGTTTTATATTATATCTTCACCTTATCAACTCCTAAGCCTGCGTATTCGTCTACATGCCTTTTGAGTGGTGCACGGTTTGATGAGATTCGTTTAATGATCCGAGCCATTAATGTGTATCCTATTTTTAGGACTGTATCACTTCCAATCTAATCGGTTCATTTCAGGTCCATTTGCAAAGAATCGACCTCGCGAAAGAGTGATATCGACACAGTCTCGTATCACAAGGACCTACTCACTAGTACTGAGGATAGATTGGATTCTAACAGCATCGGTACAGGTTGGTATGGACAGTACTCATATTTATGGAAATAATAGCATAGAGCTTGCAACGGAGTGTAAAGAATCTCTATACGCAAGCTACCAGGGCCCAGATTCATAAACGGACGAGCGGTCTCCGAAACCGTGGAGCAGCCAGAACCAGACGGCAGAGCCGATGAGAGATTGCGTTTAACGTAGGATGTATAGGATAAGTAAACAAAGGTGGGCGCTGTTCGGGCTATATCTCGGGGTATATCGGGGGTTCACCAATGATGAATCTGGGCCCAGAACTCGCAGTATACCCACGAGAACAAGGGTAAAGGGAATATTACCCCTCTAATAAAGATACAGGGCACATGCATAAGTAAAGCTATTCGTATATATTGAGAGTTTGCTTTCCATGTTGAATGATTGGGCTCTGTTGAGTAATTCGGCCTTGTTGAGTGATTCAACTCAGAAAGGGTGAAGTTGCCTTTTTTCAAGTTTAAAGTTTGATATATTGTGTACTGGTAACTGTGCCGTTCTTCTGTCGCCTTCGCTGTTTTTTGTTCTTAATAATTCGCTGCCGTCGGTCCGTTGATTAGAAGATTGTATTCAAAGCTATTGTTCCAACCGTGTATCAATGTTTTCATTCTCAGATAAGGTATTGGGAGATGACGAGTACTCTTCAGTGAACAAAATGACCATCAAGGAAAGATCGGAATTTATGAACAAGTTGGAAAAGGTTGGGCTCCTCGTTCCGTGTGAATGTCGACAATGTGCTCAACTCACCAATTCAATTTCAGATTCTTCGACGCTCCAGCAGTAGCTCACTGACTGACAGTCCACGAGCGTTTGTAGCACGGAGATCTTCAGATACTGTTAGTAAGAGGTTTGCCGAACGTTGCAGATCTTTCACATTCGGACCTACAGGAAAACAGCAGTGAGATTTAACTGTATTAAAATATGGCTCTGTTGGTGATCTCCGAAGGAAATCTACGGAATAGTGATAGAATGAGATTTTAGGACTTCCTTCGGCTTTGTTTGCTGTAGAGAAGGGACAGAGAAATATCGACAGTAACATTACGAATCCATCTCCTCAGTGATTTTGAATTTTCGTTAAAAATGTTGTAGCTTCAAAAGATAAAACAGCTTGCGTCTTTAGTGACATCGCAGACTTTTCACTCACAAGAAAAAGACTTGAAACCATTTTAATGACGGATTTTGTCTTCAAAGAGGAATTAAACCCCTCACTCTCTGTGTCTAACTTTTTTAACATTCACCAAAGCGTTTTTCACGAAAATATTATTACGGTTGTCGTGGCCTTTTTATAGTTAGTCATAATTGTGGTTTAGAACGAAATCAATGTCTGTCCCTGATTGCGACTCAGCATCTTGTATCGCACATATCAACCGGGCTCAGTATTCTTTCTCCAGGTGCCTCTTTCATTTTGTTTTGAATTGAATAGCATATGTTAGCAGGTTCGAGATGTGTTCGAGTAGCGCAACAGTTTTCTCATGACGTAGTCGACTTCTCACCATTTCCCTTCGTAACAAGATAATCTAGTAAATTTTTAGCAAATGAAACTTTCAGCTCATCCTCTGTTAGTGACTCGTGTTCATCTGGAGTGACTACGGGAATCCTTTCAAGCGATAGTCTCGCCCTTCTTCTGATGCCTTTATCTGACGACAACGATGACGAGATAGCCTACTTGTAATAAACAGTTTCTCTCGAATTGGAATTATTCACCTTTTATTTATAACTTGTGTTCAATTGAACCTCAGTTATAAAGTGTGCTGGAGTGTGCTTCGAATAAATGTCTGACATTTCCTTTGCTTTTGGTTCATCAAGACGAGGGTTTTGAACCGCGCTTACTCGAAGGTTTCGTTCCTTTCTTTACCTTTCGTCGTGACGAGTGCTCGTACGAGTGATCAGTGGCGAAAGGAACACAAGGAATTGATGGAGAGTCTCGTTGTTGCTTTCCTTAGCAATGTACTGTTATAACAACTCACTTTTTCATATTCTATAACGCTCTGTAGTCATTGTATAGATTAAATTCGCATTCATCGTACCTCAACGATTCTGTGTAGAAAACGGGTGTGTGGCGCGTCCTTAGTGTTGTGGTAAAGTCCGCCCATTTCTCCCTTGCCCTCTCATCTGTAATATTATCGAAATTCTGCTCTGCGGGATGAATTCCGTTCTTCTTTATGTGTGCTCCTAGTTCTAAGTATAGGTTTGTTTATTATCTTTGATTTCGTCTTTCGATTTCTTTTGTATATCAACCCCAAGGGCAAGCTGATTTCCTTGTCTTTCTAGTTCTACATGTAAAATTTCATTTTCAATTTTTCCAGCAGTAGTCTTTCTCGAGAATGAATCGTTGACCGTTCTACTAGCCACTCTCAAATATTGGACAGTATTCAGAGGGTTATGAATGGGAGCCATCGGTTGTGTTATTTTGAAAGCCCCATGTTATTTATACTGTTTTTCGGATAATGCATCGTTGATTAAGAAGGGGTTGCTACGATTGTAGATGCATTGTGATTTTTCGCAGGCATTTATTCCCGTGCACGACTCTCCGGGTGATTCGCTTTACTCGTTCTTTCTTCGCGAATTCTTTTTTTTTTCTTTTAAAAACTATGGGTTTTGACAGTCCAAGAGGTCGAGGTGGAGGAGGTTAGTTCTTTTCTTTCCTTTCTTCCTTTGACCTTTTTAATATGTGGTTTTGTTGTCGTAAGGCGTGAAAAGGAAATTGCTCGCATTTGTAATTAGGACAAGGTTTCTCAACCTGCTTTATCCAAGCCAGTTCAAGTAATTTATTTGGGGTGCTGACTATTTGGTAGAGATAACGTGGCGGATATTCTGTCCATAAGGCCTTTGTTAGACCGACGCTCATGGTGAGCGTCAGCTGCTTGCGAGCGGTGAGCGCCCAGCCGCTGAGCACGCGACGCACGCACGCACGCGCCCGAAGCATACAGAGCAGCCCTCGACCGACCCCCAGCGAAAGGGTCAATCGCAGTGCAATGCACAGCGACTAGCGACGACGCGCGTGAGCGTCTGCATAACAGCCCGTGAGCGTCATCACCCCAGCGTCTGACGTGATAACTCGCACAAACGTGTCTGGCCCCACGGTGTCTGATACTGAATGGAACGAGTTGCGCTGGCAGACGCTGGGGGTGAGCGTCGGTATAACAAAGGCCTAAGATTATCACGCAGGCTGACCTCGACTATGGCGGTTGTTCCTTTCTCGAGACTCGATTGAGAGTCGGTATCAATTGGACTGCAGTGTCGTATGAAAGTCGATGTATGTCGTGTTCAGAATACGATTCCACATTCCTTTTTGCTGCCAACCAGGTTGCTAATCAAAAACATTCGGCAGAGAAAACAGAAGCGAAGGTCTGATGTAACGCTACCGTATTTTCTACCTTGCTTCAATGCAACGATGAATTGATTGTCAATCTTCATCCGTTGCAGCCCAAACTGGCTCGTCAAGGAGTCAAGAGAGAGGCGGAGTCAGATGATCGTGATGTCAAGCATATCAAGATAGAAGTGCGTTTTATAGTAGTATGTTCGTTGGTAAGCTTTGTGAGCGGTTGAATTCGGAACGTCTCATGGGAACTTTTTGATGTGCACTGTACATACGATGTAGTGCTGAAAATGCTGTTGCTCAATCACTGATTGCTGCTGCTGCGTCCGCGACGGGTTATATTTGCTGGTGAGATGAAGTTCTGTGATTTCAGTTGGATGAAAGTGTGATTGTGGAAGAAGAGAACAAGCGAAGAAAGGAACGAGACGAGAGGTCACTCTTCATCAGAGGATTCCCTAAAAACACGAAAGTTTGTTTGCGTTTGCTTTCACTGTTACAGCTCTTGCTAACTTTGAAATTGAAGAGTTGAAAAGAGATAGAACCTGACTCGTGTCGGAGAATCGAACCATCACTATCTGTCTCATTCCTAATAACAGTTCCTGTTACTTTCTTGTTCATACCGCTCCAGCGCTCTTTCGGTAATTTTGCGCATTCATTAAACATCTCATTCTTAACGGTTTTAGTTAGCTGATAATTGGTTTGGTTAACTTCTGAGATCGAGTTAGATACTGAAATCAGAAATATTCTGTAGACGCTATATTTTCAAACCGCCTAGTGGAGAGATTTCTCAGAACATGGTCCTCGTAATGACCTGACTACCATAATTATTGTACTAATCCAAAAATTTAATTTATCTGGTATAAAGAAGTGACGTTCGATACTGGGTTTACCCTACCGCGTTTCCGTTGAACGGTAATAACGAGTTTTGGGAAAGTAATAGTTCACGAATAGCTGTAGGGTCGAAAGAACGTGTTTCGATGCATACTCCGACTCAGCAGTTTTTGATAACATTGTTTTTGATTTTCAAGCACTCTTCTAGAACTGTTGAAAATCTGGTTCCTATGTTACCTACAAATTTGAGAATGCCCGCGTAAGTTTCCATCATTCAATGCTTTCCGAACGCTGGCTCGACGGATTCCTCGTCTACTTGAAGAACCCTTGCGTTGCGGATTCCTGCGCTCTACTCAAAGTTTCTCACTCATATGAATCGTAATGCCGTGGTCGTTGAGTAGCGGGACCTACACCTAACTACTACAACGGTTTATCTACGTATGCAATCAGGCAAAGGAACTGGAAGAGCTTTCTGAGGACATCGAGACTGTTCGTCATCGAAGAGGATCTTCATTCGCATGGATAGTGTTCAGAAACGAGGCTTCGTGTACAAAAGTGAGTTTAGATACCCTAATCTTCCAATAATTCGATACGCCCCGAACTGTTATATTGATTCTGTGTGAATTTTGATGAGGTTGTTATGGATCCAATCCTCGTCGTAATTCCAAGTAATTTGAGAATTTTGAAATATAGGAGAAATTTGACTAGTTCTTGACTGTACTTTCTCAACAGTTTCCCCTATGTTTTTATTTGTGATTCAGGCCCATGGAACGCTGACCAAAGCGATGCTGGGCGGTAAACCTCTTTCTGTTGACTTCTGCGGCTCGAGGGCAAAGGGTTCTAAAGCTCGAAAAGGTTAGTTCATAGTGGAGTTGACCCTGTTAGTGTCATTCTGCGTTGCCATAGCTGTCTTTTCGAAAGTGTGTCGAAATTGTATTGATGGCGGAGTTCAGTATCTTGAAGAGTGTACAGAAGTGGCTTTACCCATGATAGTTGTTTACGGGAACTCACGCACGTTTCACGTACTTCGCAGTGTTCAGTTCTTAAATATTTCAGAAAACATGCCGTTGGATCCCCTGAGGTTGTTTATAAATGGTGTGCCCCGAAATGTCACGAAGGATGACATCAAGAACGTTTTCCGAGCTGCTGTTTCCATTAGTATTTCAAATGCTCGTAATGATCTCGGGTTGTCTATATTTACTTATGCTTTTCGTAATTTTAGAAAGATGTTCGGTGCTGTTGAAATGCGCATTTCTAGGAAAGCCTTCGTAAAATTCTCGACTGAGGAGGATGCAAAGGCTGCTTTTGACAAGGGAAAGGGATTGAAGTTGAGTGGACGGTCTGTAGAAGTGTTCTATGCACGAAAGCCAAGACAAATATTGGCTAGTGCGAGTGCCAAAGCGGCGAAGGTATGTTTCCTTCTCCTTCGCTAGATATTCGCCAACTAAATTAAACCCATTCTGCAGCCTGAACCATCCAATAGAAAAGCGAAGGCAGCTGCTTCAAAGAAACCAGTAGTAGGAAAGAAGGTTGGCGACAGTGACGGTGACGAAGGCAGTGACAGGGATGAAGAAATGGCGTCTAGTTACGAAAATATCGAGGATTCGGTCGAGCAACCGAAGAAGAAAACGGCCAGATGCTATGTATACGTACACTGTGACTGCGGCGTGTTTTATGGTGTATTGCGTGAAGCTGCACGTAGCGTTCGTTTTTAATTTTTTATTGAAGATCATGTCAACCAGCGGAGACGCGACATGCGAAGTTTGCAATAAAGTTTTAAAATTTTTAAAATTAAATTTTTAAATTTTTAATTTTTTTAAAATATTTTTTTACTCGCGTTCAAGTTTCTAGGCAAATAAATATTCCGCTTTATCAGTTTGCTACACTGTTTCTATGCGATTTCGCCTTGATACTTGTACATCTCTTCTCACTCGCTTGTCTACTCAATAGTTCGATGTCTAGTAAGATTCTAGCAGTCGCCAGGGAAGGACTCTGTATCAAGAACTACTTGCCACTGCATGATTTTCGCGCTGCACTGATATGATTGGCGCTACTGAAGTGCCCCGGCACCATCTGAACAAGTCAGACTCTTTTCAGGCTTTTTTCCAATGAATGCTTATGTTAGTTCTATTCTAGGACTAACAACGACTGTAAGTCTACTTACCACTCGTGTACCAACGATGATCCAGCTACACAAACTCAACCAGCGGGATCTCCGGTGGAGTCCAGCTACTTATTATACTTCCAGGTATAGTGTTATTTCCTGGGGCCGTATGCTCGTCTCACCCGAGATGTTTAGGGGATGGGATCGCTCCCCGCGCCCGCCATGCTGAGAGGCGGAGAGGTTGGTACTTTATCTAGGTAATAAGATAAGAGGTTTCGTGAATTCTGGTCTTGACCATAGCTTAGAAATCTCATCAACAGTGGCGAAGGGTGAAGTCACGGCTACAAAAGTATTTGAAGCGTTTCGAGATAATAGCTGCACATTGATGTTAGCGTTGGATCAGGAATACGAAACAGAGAAGCTCGCAAAACCGCTGCCCACCGAAATTGTCGTATAATATGTTGGAGGTGAAATACCCGGATAGTTTTCGCCCTTGCAAAGGCTACTCCTTCACGTTGTGAGGATTCGGGCTGATTGCAGGTCTCTTTTCCTACCTCTAAAGGTTGGTTAAGGGGTCCGCATTGATCAGTCCTAAGGGTGCAAGGATGCGCCGAGTATTCGTCCACAATTCAAAATAGTAGAGGCACCTCGAATACGTCTTTGGTCTATACAATGATTTGCGAAGACCAGACGTGTATTTGTTTTCATGATTGATTACAGAGTTCATCTTGCTGCATCGCAATGTAGGCAGCGCGCGCACGCTTCTCTAGTGCATTATGGTAGAGTTACAGTACAATGCGGCGCCCTACGCAGTACTGTGACCCCGCCCCCTCGCTTACAGTAAGATTACGGTAGGTGCCGCGCTTCAGCCACCGCAAGTTTGGCGCTATGTGGGCTACGCTGTTTCCGAACCGATTATACTATTCCATGAGGTATTGCGGAGGTGATTTTTACTCATTTAACGTTCTCGAGCTAAAGGAAGGAACAAAGTTTTTAGAGTACAAGGCGTCACCACTGCTTTCGCCATGTGCGGCACCTCTAGTATCGAACCCAATTAGCACGTCGGCTCTGTTCGATGGGATTGGATCGGAGTGGCCTGATTAGGTGAGCCCGAATCGTGCGTTTCGAGAAGTTCCGTGTCGAGAACGGATTGATCGGCTCACCTTCCCGCCATCATGTGGGCTTTGTCCATCTCCGTCTCTGTCAGTGCCGCACTTTCCCCTCTTGGGCAGGTTCCCTTTTGCCAATCGGCACGTTGAACGTTTCGAGAAGTTTCGTTCGAGAACGGATTGATCGGCTCACCTTCCCGCCATCATGTGGGCTTTGTCCATCTCCGTCTCTGTCAGTGCCGCACTTTCCCCACTTGGACAGGTATCCTTCTGCCAATCGGCACGTCGAACGTTTCGAGAAGTTTCGTGTCGAGAACGGATTGATCGGCCCACCTTCCCGCCATCGTGTGGTCTTTGGCCATCTACGTCTCCGCTAGTACCGCACTTTCCCCCCTTGGACAGGTTCCCTTTTGCGAATTGGCACGTCGAACGTTTCGAGAAGTTTGATTGATCGGCCCGCTATTCCACCGTGGGCTTGGGCCATCGCCCGCCACCGCTAGTGACTTTCTTCCCCTTGGCCGGGTACTCTCTGGCGTTCGCCTATCGTTTTGAACATCATGCCTCTATTCCTCCCCTTACTTAATAAATCATGGAAAACAAGGGTGCTGAGCGGAATTATGACGATTACAGATTTCACCAATGTTTGATTACTCTCTCGTAAACCGCTCGCAATTCGTCTCTCCTGGAAAAGTGAGGTACGTCTTCTCCCAATACTGATGTAATTTATATTATTGAGTTGTGTGCTTATGTGGCTTTTATGTGTTATTATTATCTGTGTTATTATTAATTTCTTTTTTACAGGCAAGGGCACATGTGGTGACCCTGTGCACATCGCGTCGAAGGCACCGAGGGGAGAGGAAGGGACGAAGAAAAACTTTCACAATATCGTGCGAGTTCGTTTCGCATTTCTATACGCTCCTTTTATAATTGTTCTGTAATAGCTATAGTAGCATTAGCATTAGAGCAGTTTTTTGGTTATTTAATATGGTGATTACAGATCGCACGAGCGGAAACTTCTCGACGGAGGGCCATCGTCGATTGTCCCGATAGCGCTGCCGCGTCCGAGTGGTTAGTTGCTTTCACGGCTCTTTTTTTAATACGTTTCTAAGTTATTTACATTTCAGTGCTCGAGCCGCTCTGGACGGCGGCAGTCCGGTACTGTCAACGTCGCGGCTATAAAAGGTATATTTCATGTCTGTTTGAAAACAGTGATGATTTTGATTGAAGTATTTTCAGGTTTAGTGTGCCGCACATGTTTCTACATCACGAAGGACAAGGAGGAAGGACGTCGGCCGCGGAGCAAAGGTGAGTCTGCATGAGAGGGCGTATGAGAGTGGCGGTAGGAGTGGAGAGAGAGGGTCAGCAAGGGGTGTGAGATGGCCGTAGGTAAGGCAGGGAAAGCGAGGGTTGTGGCGTGTCCCTTCCCTCTCTTCTTGCCACCCTACAGACCATCTCTCACTCCCCTGACTTTCCTACACTTCCTCTTACCCACCCTCCTTCCCCTCAACGTTCTCTCCCTTCCCCTGTGAGCGGGTGGGAGACTGAGCTAGAGAGGATGAGTGAGAGTGATAGAGCAGATGTAAGTAATTATGTCTCTCTACCACTTACTCACTCCTCCTTTCGCTCTCTCCTACCCCTCACCTCCTTCAGTCCCTCTCCCCCATACCCTCCTCCTCCATGGGAGGATGCGGTTGGCTACTGGCCTTAAAAGGCACCCATCTGCTTCGGGATGTTGCTTATATTTACACCTCACTGCAGGCATCTTTCATTGTGTGATGCGTTAGATTGAGCATACTCATATCCTGATGCCGTAATCAGTGCATAGTTCAAGTTCGGGATTTACCGAACTAGTCTCGTTTAAGGGGGTTATTTTAGAATCCTCAATACATTCTTGATTTTTCGTTGGTTTCGACAGATCCAGGAAGTTACGGGTTAGTGAGGGTGGTGGATTTCGGATTATCCCAGGAGAAGTGTAAGCCATAGTAGATCTCTGGGAAGTACACTTTTATCAAGGGGTGTGAAGGAGTTAAGACCTTCCGTATGAAATGTACCTAGGACTAATTAAGTGGCTTTATTTCGCTTTTACTGTTGAACCTACTAGATTTTTCGAAAAGGGGCCAAATTGTTCTAGAGTGTACGTTTTGGAGTGCCTCACTCGGGCCCTATTTAGGTTAGGTTTCTGTGGGAAGTTATGAATTACTCTTCGAGTACACATCCCAAACCTCGTAGCACCACTGTAGTTAAGGGGGAAATGAGTCTGGATCACAGATTCTACGGGAATTTGTCAACTGGAGGTCATCTTGAGTGCTGATTACAACTCGAATACAATATCGATAAATCTTAAAATTAATCTCAAAATCTTAAAATAAATAAAATTAATCCTTCATGTTGTGGATTTGGGTCTTATCGGTAATTGATATATCATCCCTTCCCCTCACGCCGGGTTTTGCGCTGAGACTTTGGTTACTCTGAGCTCTCAGAAACTGTTCCTGAACGATTTCCGTTCACATGCTTTGTTAAGCTTCCCATAGTTCGGAATCAGGTTTTAAAAGATTTTTTCATTGATGGAAAGGTATCCCACTACCAGAGTTCGAGTGTATTCAGTATATGCTCTCTTTTACGCTCTTTAATTTTGAGTTTGGGTTGATATCTGTTTATTGTGACCCCCCTAGAACCTGTTTTGGTGTTACAACATCTATGAGGAGAATTCTGACCGACACAGTTCACTAAGGTAACCATAGTAGGGCATCTTTTCGTCGTTTCTTTGGATAAGATTTTTATGCCGCATACCCCACAGTAGCGAGATAACCTCTTACTGACGGAGGATCTCCCAGTCTTTTACCATCCCTACCAGCGTAGAAAGGCATGGTATCAGTGGCGTGACTATGAAGTCTTTAATTATACGTCTATTACGGTATCAAGAGGTGATTTTGTGCAGTTGAACGTAACACACCGTAAAAGTCGACTGCTGTTGGGTATAAGTATAAATGGCATCCTGTGCGCGGATGTTGAGTCCAGCACACCCCCACCACTCCTACCATCCCCCTTGGAGTGCGCACCCTCGTGCGCTGATCTTCGTCACTTTGGTGAAATCTCTCCTGAAGAGTGTTTCTCTATTATTGAAGAAGATGCACTTCGGTCAATGGTACCACACTCGAGGCGCTTTTCTCGTTGCTTTTTTGATTATTGCAGTCGAAGAAATTGCATCGTTGAAGAAATAGTTGAAGTGTTTTTGTGTTTGTTTGATGTTGTTGTTTGTTTGTTTTCACCGTGAACATGGAAACTGTGGCTGAACGGCATATATAATTCCAAGACATCATGATAAGAGAAGACCTAGTATTAGGCTAGTGTACTGGTACAGTTGTTTTGGGACGCTTACTTCCGCTCCCATCTTACTGTCGATTCTTGTGCTTTTCGCCTTCATCGCCGTATCGCATCGTAAGTGTAATCGTTAGTGTCATGTTCCATCCCTTCAAATTACAAACTAGAAATCATGTGGAAGAAAATAGTAGGCGCAGCCAGGTGTAGGGAATCTGGAGGAGTGTCGTTTGGAATGACACTCACGATGCTACTGGTAATATGATAGATACCATGGTCATCCAAGGCGCTCTGGGATGTACCTGGTGGTCTCCAGTTTTCGTCGTGATTCTTTCTACACTTTAAGGCATGGCGTTACGATATTTACGGCTTGTTTCGATAAGGTCACCCAGCTGCTTCAGTCTTCAGTTGAACTGTGAAATCCGGTCGTTTGATAGTCAATTATTTCCTCTTCGGACGTAGGCTAACGTCAACTGGTAAACCATCTTACTGTCGATTCTTGTGCTTTTCGCCTTCATCGCCGTATCGCATCGTAAGTGTAATCGTTAGTGTCATGTTTGGGTATTTTAATGGCCTTCCCTTAACAGGTGTGACTTTTAGTGTCTACATTTATGACCTGGTTCCTTGCGTTCCGTATAGATGGTTCCGGAAGGCTACATCCTTTTTCACATGGCAATGAGACAACGTACCGGGATGCGGATTAAGGCATCTCCGATGATGAGAGGATTCCGTTGATGTTAGAGTTTAGCTAAGTAGGTTCAAGGCTAGTGACTGCTTGGCCAACGTTAGGGTCTGCCGAAGGTTATACTACCCCTCTGGGTATATCATGGACCAAACGACAAATCGTCGGAGTTTGTCCTTCGTTGTCCTATTTCAGGGAACACGTGTTTATTTCAGTCGCCTCTGGTTTGTGAGTGGAGTTCTCTTATCAGTCTCTGATTCACGGGACAGTAGTTCCAGGGTAACTTCTACCTATCGCAAACTTCTACCCTCGTGATTAGGCCGTCGGTGCTGATTCCGTTTCAATCGTAGTCGATCGATGCCATCAGAACTTCTTCGTCATTGGTTTCGTGTTTAATTTGGAATTAGTCGGTTGTTGATACTGGACTAGAGCATCTGCGTCGAGCTTCACCAAATTATCATTTTATGCTTTCTTTCCGGCGTACTGGTGATTCTATGGCTTCAAATATTACGACTGATAGTAGGGGTGATGAGCAATGGTGGCTATTATGTATTATGCAGTGGATAACACTTTTTGGTTCGGCTATCCGCGATATGCGGGTTCAAATCCTGCTTCAGTGTCGTCCTCGTCACTCTGTACCCTGCCAGAGAATGATCTGCCGGTGTTTTCATAGACGGTCCCCGATCGGTTTCGACACTTCATAAACGCTCACGTTGTTGGAAGTTTAACTCTATCAGAAGCCCAAATGACTTGAACGCCTCAATTGATAACCTCGTTGGTACCTAGTACATAAGTCGAATACTTTTGATGTTAATTTCGATATTTTTCGAGTTCGTAAGTGGTACACCTTTAATGCGTTTGTGAGCGGAAGTGTGTAGATGTAACTGATCGATTCACTGCTTCAGACTGTTAATTAACTTCAATTAACTTCAAATTAGCGATTTCTAGTTTTCATCTACAGTTTCGAATTAATCAGTATATAGTGGGTAGTGGTGTAGTAATAAATATACATTGAATCTCTCAATTATTCGTTTGCTATCACACTTTTCGTCTTTTTTTAAATTACTAACTGGTTCCATTTCTTCTGAACGACCCAAAGCGTGACCATATCCCTTTCTAAGTAAGGGTTGTGTACCCTCGTCTCAGAAAGCGGACCTTGCTATGGTTGTGAGAACAAAATCCGAAGTAAGGAAATTAGTTCTCTATCAAAGTAGGTTGTTGATTGGGTGGTAAGCTTCATTGGATCAATTGAAGCTGATCTTCTGAGCGATGTGCCGTTCTGCCGCAGAAGGTATTTCATGTTCACGACTATCCAAAAGTTAGAAAATACGCATGTAAAAAGCAACTATTTATTTCAACGATGCTGTAAACAACATGAGACAACAAAAAACGACAAAAAACGTTGCTTGAGCACGGGTGGTGAAATTGTTGCCATTGGCGACGGTGCATCCTCTTCTGAAATAGAGTGGTTCTGAGGAGAGACTGTCCACCAAAATCAGACTAAGATCAGCTCATGAGCGTGGATAAACACCAAGGGGGGTGGTACGAGAGGTGGGGCTGTGGGGGACTCCGTCCGCAGCAGATGGGTCGCCGGCGGTAGCTAACCGTGTCACCCCGGGAGGAGGGAGAGGTGGAGGAGAATGGGGTGGAGTGGAGAGGGGGAGGTAGAGCAGCGGTGAGGAAAGGGGGGCGTGAGTGTGTGGAATGATTGGGAGGGAGTGTGTGAGAGGAGAGATACGGGGGTAGTGACCCCCGTCAGTACCACGCGGGCCTCGCAATTTTTTTCATGAAAATTTATGAAAATTTTCGGCATGCCCGCGTAGTAGAACCATTTTCACCTACCCCCGTATCCATGGGGGAGGTGTACCCCTCCCCTTTCTCTTCGACGGGCCCTCCTCCCCCTGCTGGCCTACTCTCCCACCCCCTCCTGCTCGACTCCACCCATTCTCCCCCACCCCTGATCTCCTCCAGGGTGATGCGGATCACAGCAGACCGAGCAGCCATCTGCTGTGGACGTAGTCCCCCACATCCGCACCTCTCACATCATCCCCTTGGTAGTGCCCACCCTGCTTGCGCTGATCATGCCTTTGGTGAAGTCTCACGGAAAATTAGTTTTTTCTTTTCAGATAAAGATGCGATCGACAGGCCTCAACACCCAGACAATTTCTGCAGATCCGTTTTTCTCTTTTTGAATAAGTCGCATTATTGGAATAAATTTTCATACTATTGGCGTGTACTTTATCCTTTTCTGATGACCGCGAACGTAGATCGAATTATTTGTGACACACAATGGCTTATGCAGTACTCAAGAGTTAAGCCAGCTAGCCGTGAATTTGAATAAATTTCCCAGAGGTGATTTGCCTTGAGCAAAGCCCTCGGCAATATACAACGAACAGGATTGCGAAAATGATTTTGAAGCCGAGTAGTTATTAGATTTTTCGAATTTTTTAGTAGAAGAACAGTCACAACCATCAAGTTGTTTGTTTAACACACATGTTATTTCTGAAAAATCATACACGTCTACACTTACACCCATTGTTTTGAGATAGTTACATAAGTTATGCATGATTTAAGCGCACCCCAGGGGTATAACTGAATAGCCCTCAAGGGAAGAAAGAATCAAGAAGAAACACTGCTGTCGACAAATTCTTAGATCGCATGGAGACGGTGCCGTTACCGGAAAACGAGGTGAAGCAGCAAAAGCTCGCTGATCAATAAGTCGATGACCCCCGCTGTAACGTCGACTAACTTTGAGTGGTAATCGGTGTCAAAGGGGGTTTGATGTTACATTGATTAATCGAATGATCGATTTTATCCGAAAAGAATCGAACACGGAGTAGTCACGAAGCCTTGAGTTGGCGATAGGTGCAGGTATACAAGTAGTGGAGAGGACTGATGCATGGGTTTGCATTCTGATGTCAGACAATGGCAGGCAGACCTTGGTTGATCCATGATAAACCCAGAAGTGTACCATATCCTACGGCGAAGCAAAACGTTCGTTAAGAAATCGGTTGGAAGCTCTAAACCGCCCTAAATGAACCCGAACACGAATCATGCACAGCGGTATGCTGTTTGATTGAGTGGTGAAGACGAACCAAATGAATATCGTTCTAATCCTACAGCTCGCTGATCGATAAATCGATGACATCAGCACTAGCCCCACCGGTAATCGATGTCAAAGGACGTTTTGATTGCTATCAATGGACATCTATCAACTTTTCTTATCGATTAATCGATTCATGAACGGAAGAGCGGTCTCCGAAACCCCGGCGCAGCCGGACGCAGACGGCAGAGTCGATGGGAGACTGCGTTTAACATAGCAAGTTTAGGATAAGTAGAGAAAGGTGCGCGCCGCTCACAGGCTATATTTCGGGGTTTATCGGGGTTTACTAATGATGAATGTGGGCCCTGGACGACTCTACCATTTATAGTCAACCAGCTGAGGGGGGGGGGAAGGCCGATGTAAGACCTAAGCAAGGCTAACGGATACCCATACAACGGGAGACAACAACGACGAAAATCAAAGCATCGTGTAAGGCTACGAATATTTACCAGATATCGTTAACCGTGATCAAAAAGGAAATCAATCAATGTTTAAGAGAGAGAAAGCCCAACATTTTCATTTTAATCGGTTTTCAAGCGGACTTTATTCACTGAAAACGTGGACATCCCAAGACATTGGATGTAGTACAGATTTCAGTGGCCTAATAGTTGAAGCCGTTCTTCTTGTATGTAGCAAATCTCAATATCTGTTATATTTCCCGTGAACTGCATAAGCCGTTCGGTCACAGTTTCCACATGAACAGTAAAAACAACACACAAACACAAGAACACAAAAATAGTTGTACTAAGCGACTTATTCTATCAAAATGTCAAAAAGGCTTCAAAAATAATCCCTCTGAAGTTGAGCTGTTGACAAAATCGCATCTTATTCGTAACGAATGAAAAGAAATCCTCTCGAGATTTTCTGAGACTTCACCAAAGAGACGAACATCAGCACAAAATGGTGCACACTCCAAGGGGATGGTGAGAGTGGTGGGGGTGTGCTGGACTCCACGTCCCGCACAGGATGCTGTTTATATTTACAACCCTCCGAGACTATTTTTATGGTAGGTTACGGTTGATTGCACACAATCACTTCTTGATACCGTAATCGAGGCATGACTGATTTCTGATCGATCCCTTACACACCCTGCCTATCCACGCCATTGGAGGCTGGCAGATCGCCTATTACAAAGGGACCATAAGGAAGAAATTTTTGTTTCCTAGAGATCTACATCAGCGATGTTCAGGTATAATACACCTACTCATTAGTGGTAACCAAAGTAGAAATTCCTCGTGTGTGGTCATTCACATAACTATCCGGAAAGCGTCCGACCTCCTGATGGAAATCACACACACCTGTCAAACTCAGCCTCAAGCTTAAAGCACAGAGGAAGAGAAGCCCCATATATCGCCATCGACGTATATCTGTGACAAAACAGCTCACCCCAAGAAAGAAATTATTCCCAAGTACGGGAAACCTAGCAAACTGCCCTCATGATGGTGCAGCATCGAAAAAGGCCCTGGTACAGAGGAGAAGGGGGTTTCGGTTATACCCAAACGTCGACGCAGACCGAAAATTGAATGGTAAGCGAATGCACACACCGGGGACTCGAATTCTGGCCGTGTATAGTTATCTTATTTATCAACAAAGGTGGTTTTCATGAGAAATTTGATCCCGGTTGCTAGAATAGTGACCAGCACTTCAAACACCCTTCCTAGTGAAATTTTCTTCGTGGGCGCTCTCGGAATGAGGTCACGGGCCCCTAAGCGCTGGAAGATAGAGAAGCCCCAAGGATTTCGGTACCTACCCATCGTGTGGTATTCACCACGAAAAAACTACCCAGAGAGTAACTATAAAACGATGTCCCCTGTGGGAAGCTTACAAACCAAGTGATCCGCAGCGCCTTGGAAGACAGCGCTGCATCATAAGAAGCTTGGAGAGTTCGGGACAAGCCCAACCCTCAACACAATTCTAAACATGAGTGGGGATAAAAGGATAAATGATGAATGGACACGTATCCCCGTTGTAGGTCATCAATTCATTTGTCGATAAGCTCAGAATCAGCACCTCTACTTACGGCCCTAGGGCAAGTCTTAGTCTAGCTGATGATCCTAGCTAAGTCACCCTACCTATGTACCTATACCGGTGCTACATGAGTTGGCAGGTGCAGCCGAATGAAATGTTTGAGCAGCTTCTAATTTTACTCCTAGAAATCTAACCTAATTAGTGCCCCTTTCTCAAATGCAGAATGCGCATTTTAAACTAATTTGATCTTTTATGGAATATCAAGCCACTACAACGATAATAACAGAACAACATCCCCAAATAGTCACTAGGTACCTTTAATACAATGAGTCTCTCCACTTTCACCGCATTTAAGAAAAGTGGTCATCCCAGCTGGTTGCACCCCCAAATCACAATACTCCTGTCCCCACCTGTCGCTACCGAAAAAGCCTTAAATCCGAGAAATGAATATCATATTTGTGGTCACAAACTCACCTGGACAATATTTCATATGAGTCAATAATCCCAAATCTACAACCCTCACCGACCTATAGCTACCTGCGCCTACCGAAATCGCCAGCAATTCAAGAAACGCATCAAAGATCGTGACTATCATAACCCTATTTGACGAGGCGAGGTGGGCGACTCTCGTATATAAGTACCTAATCTACTCGCCGATTACGGTATCATGATATGGGTATGTGCAGTCTGATGCATCACAGAGGAAGAAAAAATAGGTCTGCGAGGTGTAAATATAAACACCATCCAGACACAGATGGCTGCCCTTTGCAGCGAACCGCATCCTCCCCTGGAGAAGGACGAGATGGGAGAGAGGGGGTGGAGGAGGTGAGGGGTGGGAGAGGGTGAAGGAATGAGTGAGACACTCATTCCCTTTCACTCAGTCTCCCACCCGCTCACGGAGGAGGGAGAGAAGGGGCAGAGGAGGGAGGGTGGGTAAGAGGAAGTGTAGGAAAGTCAGGGGAGTGAGAGATGGTCTATAGGGTGGCAAGAAGAGAGGAAAGGGACACGCCACATCCCTCGCTTTCCCTGCCTTACCTACGGCCATCTCACACCCCTTGCTGACCCTCTCTCTCCACTCCTACCCTCTCTCTCACACGCATGCAAGACTCACCCTTGCTCCTCTGAAGACGTCCTCCTTGTCCTTCGCGATGTAGAAACATGTGCGGCACACTGAACCTGAAAATACTTCAATCAAAATCGTTACCGTTTTCAAGGATACGTAAAACTTACCTTTTATAGCCGCGACGTTGACAGCACCGAACTGCCGTTGTCCAAAGCGGCTCGAGCACTGAAACGTGAATAGCTTAGATCCATATTAAACAAAAAAACGTGAGAACAACTGACCACTTGGACGCGGCAGCGCCCTCACACCATCGACGATGGCCCTCCATCGCGAAGTTTCCGCTCGCGCGATCTGTAGTCACCATATTAAATAACCAGAAAAACTGTTTTAATGCTTCCAGCTAATATGTAATTACAGCTATGACCGAACAATTATAAAAGGAGCTTGTAGAATAGAGAATTAACATTTCATGTAATTAAAAAACGAACCCGAATGATTTTGTGAAAGATTTCTTTCGTCCTTTCCCTCTCCTTTCATAGCCATCGACGCGAAGTGCACAGGGTCACTACTCGTGCCCTTGCCTGTAAAAAAAGAAGTTGTCTAGCAAGTAATACAATAACACACACAGTAATGATAGTCACCAAGCCACATAAGCACACAACTCAACAATACCAATTACATCAATATTGGGAGAAGACGTACCTCACTTTTCTAGGAGGGACGAATTGCGAGCGGTTTACGAGACGAGTCATTGAGACATTCGTGAAATCTGTAATCATCATAATTCCGCTCAGCATCCTTATTTCTCCATGATTTATTAAGTAAGAGGAAGAATAGAGGCATGGTGTTCAAAACGATAGGCGAACGCCGGAGAGTACCCGGCCGAGGGGAAGAAAGACACTAGCGGTGGCGGGCGATGGCCCAAGCCCACGGTGAAATGGTGAGCCGATCAATCCGTTCTCGAACGAAACTTCTCGAAACGTTCAACGTGCCGATTGGCAAAAGGGAACCTGCCCAAGAGGGGAAAGTGCGGCACTGACAGAGACGGAGATGGCCAAAGACCACACGATGGCGGGAAGGTGGGCCAATCAATCCGTTCTCCAACGAAACTTCTCGAAACGTTCGACGTGCCGATTGGCAGAAGGATACCTGTCCAAGTGGGGAAAGTGCGGCACTGACAGAGACGGAGATGGCCAAAGCCCACACGATGGCGGGAAGGTGGGCCGATCAATCCGTTCTCGACACGGAACTTCTCGAAACGCACGATTCGGGCCCACCTAACCAGGCCACTCCGATCCAGTCGAATCGAACGGTCCCGACGTCGCAATTGGCAAAAGGATTCGATACTAGTGATGGTGACAAGAGGCGATCACTAGGCCAGAGATGCGAGTTCGAATCTCACGTAGGATACTATTTTTCGAGATCTCTCAGCATGCCCAAACCAGTTGGCAGAATGGGACAATTACTAGGGAAATAACGATAGACAACATATCGAAGCTTTTAATCTGTCCTCGTCTGGAAAACCAAATAAATAACAAAATGTTGCGATTGGACTTTAGAAAGTAAATGCCAGAAAACGCCTAATACTCCAGAATGTGCCCTTGCCTAGTAAAAAAGAAATTATCTAGTTAGCAAGTAGTTCAATAATGCACACGATAATAGCACATAAACTACCAAGTAGGACTGCATAATCTTTATCCAGAAAATCTGGCACTGATGTGGGGCTACGGCTTCCGAGATGTGGGGCTGTGTGGCTACGGCTTCCGAGATATTCCTCAAGAAAACTAGAAAACATGCCTCGGGAAATTTTCTTCTCCGGCTGCACCTTCCAACCCAAATAGCCCGTTAAATTCAGTCACCTTCAAAAAATGTGCGGCGAAGTTGCCGAGAAACGATTTTGCCTCCAGGCGTTCTAACTAGTGAACTCGGATGTTACTCGTCGAAACACGTCGGATGGTACAGGTTTAGGCTCATAGAACCGAGGACAGTAGTTCTCCGAGGCCGCGAACATGGGAAAATCGTCGAAAATTTCGACGATGCATTGGTGAAGTTGCCGGAAAACGAATTCTGCCTACGGGCATTCTAACTAGTAAATTCGGATTCTACTCGTCGAAGCACGTCGAATGGTAAAGGTTTGAGCAAGGTCGGTGGCTCGGTGACGGTCCAGACGTTGATCACCATGCAATCACCCAAATATTGTATTTTTACTGGCAATTTTCCGGGCTAAACTTACCACCTCGGAAACTCGTCCAGCTCGGCCGCCCGATTGTTGAGGCGGTTAACTTAAACCCGTTGTCAGTCCTTCATAATTCAAAAAAAAATCCTTCATCGCTGGCTTCTACACTTGTATCTCCCTCTTCTAAGTATGTGATCTGGCAGCAGTGTTAAACTTAATTGAATAAAAAGGGCTATAGACTTGAAGGATTTCCTAACGTTATAGACATCTTAGCAATTATGAATGGTATATGAATAAGGACAAAGGTAAAATGGTCGGATTCTACCACCACACTAAGGACGCGCCATACACTCGCTTTCCATTCAGATTCGTGGAGGTACGATTAATGCGAATTTAGTCTATAGAATGACTATAGAGTGTTATAGTGTTACAAAGTGAGTTGTTATAACATTATATTGCTAAGGAAAGCAACAACGAGACCAAAATTTAAGGAAAAAAGAAACCAATCGGTCTCAGCTCTATCAATTGCTACTGTTCCCTTCGCCACTGATCATTCGCACGAGCACTCGTCACGTCGAGAAGTAAAGAACGCAACGAAACCTCGGCCACAAGCTGATTAGAGGCGACGCTACTTTACTGCCGACTATGAATGGATCTTCAGCGATGTGCTTGAAATTTAGCACATCGCGAAGTCCGCATCATTCACCTTTGCATTCACAGAGAACAAGAACAAAGGAAAATACCATCTTCAAGGGAATATGCACCAAACATCAAAAGAACTCCGTGATACGAGGATGATTTCTTCAAAAAAAGAAAAAAAAACTGAGAATAGTTTCAACAGAGTCTGCTAGCATCGGCGAAGATGCCGGGGATGAATTTCGAGTCCGGGCATTCTAACTAGTAAATTGCTATTCCGCTCGTCTAAGCACGTCGAACGGTATAGGATTAGGCTCATCCAACCGGGAACAAGGTAGTTTCCACTGTACAAGTCGATGTATTCACCTTCGCAGACAAATCTGGAATCAATTTATCCGAACCCGGAGGTATGGAGAACTTGGTAAGTGATGGCGATGAACAATTCCTCAACCTTGTGTCAGTACTGCCTCGTACCACTGAAGCACACGTGCTTATAATCACATTACAAGACCCAAACTAGAGAAACGCGTGGTGCAGCGTTACGAGGCGCTACTTCAATCGGCATAGTTGAACGATTGATCTCCGCCCGGGTTAACTAAGCCCTTCATCCCTCCGAAGTCGACTAGACTGATACCAGATTTGTCTGCGGAAGTGAATACATGAAGCTTGTTCAGTGGTTGGCTCCGCAAGTCAGTCTGTAGCCAAAAACGCATTCATCATGCCTCTACCATTCTGAATGAAAATACGAATGCGTGGCGCGTCCTAGAGAACTGATCAAAAACCACTCTTTTACCTCTACCCTTATGTTATATGGACAGTCCGGTAATAACGCAAAAGCACGATAAATTCTTGAGACTGCCTAACTGACTGACTACACTTGTTACGGTTAACCCGTTAACTGTGAATACAACAAAAATAAGTAGCAAAGAAGAAAAACCTCAGCTTTCCTCGACACCTGTGCGTAATCCGGTGGCTCAATCAGCTGCTTTCTCAACATTTTCTGACCGCTTACCGTGTTTAACAGCCTGAAATAGGGCATTATTTAATTCTAGTGGAATAAAAAAGACTTCACATACTAAATCAAGAGGATGTTTAACAAATTGGACGCATATTCCAAATACGTTTCAAAAACCAGGGCCTTTCAGAACACCTATTGATAAATCTCCATGACTCATGATTGACAGACCCGCTACTAACTCTTCGAATATACCACGAGTGACGTCACGGCACTGAATCAACCATGCAGGATTTATTTCCAAATCAAAGAAGAACCCAGCTTACCTGGTATGGTTACTATATCTGCGTTCTGATAGGCTTCGATAACTGCGGCATTTGGTGGAACTAAACTGCGTAACAGATACATTAATCAATCGATCGATCAGATTAAACCAAATCAACGATGAAGACGACCATCCGTGGATGACATAGGTAGTACGATCGCATTACTAACACAAGAATATAACAATATATTTATCTTTACAAAGTTGTAAATCGAAGAAGTGAATTCTCAATAAACCATAGGTGAGCAGGTACCTAAACAGCTAACATTCTGGAGCTAAAAATCGATAATAGGTAAAAACATGACGTCATAGAGTCGAAACAGCACTACAGTATCGCCCTTGATCATCGAACACGGTAGATAACGACTGAGTACCCTACGGCAATAATCGATCGGCAGCGGCCAGTCACCGCCGATCTCCCAGCGCATCGCCAAGGGTAGCTGGTCTTCTTGCGGTTTGCGTCGTCCATGGAGCCGTTCCTCTTTTCTGAACAGTTTGAGCATAATAAAGTTCGTGGTACTGTATAAAGGTAAAAGGTAAAGGTGCCGGCGTTGATCAGTCCGCTGAGGACGCGCCGCCGCATTCGTGTTCCATTCAGAATCGTAGAGGCATACTGAATGCGTATTTGGCCTATACAGTGACCTGCGGGGGCCAGCCTCTATACCAGGTCAGTGTCTTTACCTTCCCAGACAAGTCTGGTACCAATTTACCCGACCCCGGAGGGATGGAAGGCTTGGTTAGCCCGGGCCGGGATCGATCGCTCGACCGTGCGGGTGTCAGCAGCGCCTCTTACCGCTGTACCACGCGGGCCCTCATGGTACTGTATGCGTAGCGGAAATTCAAAGTAGTTTAGAAGAGCAGTACAGACGGTGTGAGTTCAGGACTGTGAATTTGAACGTGCAAGAACAGCAACCCTGCCCTGAAGGCCACACATACCTATGACAGGTGATAATCTTGTGGGAGGTTGATACACTAACCGTTCACACACGAATATTCATCCTTCAAAAACGAGGACCAGTACGATTACCCAGGAGTATGGGTGGGGTTAATCAGGAACAAAATGTTGCAATTTAATTTTGGAAAACAAACGACAGAAAGCGCCTTACACTCCGAAAACCTTGTTCTCTCCTTCAGTTCAAAAATATTACATGATATAAAGAATCATTTCAGCAATGCGTCAAGGAATACTATATTAGGGGCGCAAGTTGAAGTCACTACTCGCTTTTATACTTGTTGGTGCAAGAGCAACCACGAGCACCCAAAAAATTAAAGAAAAATTATGTGTGCCCGTTGAAACTACGCAGGAACGGTTTGGCACGAGCATTTTTGATGTATGAGATATAAGTAGAATATAACAGAAATAAGACTAACTTCACCGATATTCTACCACACTATAGATCACTTAGTGCCAGTTGAATTCGTTGATCGGCTTCTGCTATTCGGCTTTCGAAGACTTTCACTTGCATTCGCATGCTTTGTATATCATCATCGAGTTGCTGCAACACGGTGGCCAATCTGAAACGGGACGGATATTGCAGTGTTGCATTGATGAAAGAGAGACTTTTTTCGATTGAAATCTTTCCGAACGTTTCACGAACGTAGGTACATAATTGCTCACCAGATAATAGAACGTAGGGGATATTGCTCACAGGTTAACGAACGCATACTTACTTCCGACGATCAGCTTATACCTTGCCAGGTAAACGAGTGTCAGAATGATTGCATGAATAAGGAGAAGTACCGTCAATTCGTGAAGTCGAAAACACCAGCCAGTGAATTCGTTGTTTTACAACTGGACCCCATGCCATTGAAGTGCTTACTTCTGCACATCGCTCACTCCATCGGCTTCCCTTGTTTTGAGAGCATTCTCACACTTTTTTGTCTCGTTACGCCACTTCTCCAGCTCCTTTATCATCAGTTCGATGTCTTCCTGAGAATAATGTGCGAAATTTTGCTCATTAACGAGAACATTGAAGTCAAAATACACTAACCTGTGCGAAATCGAACACACGAGCAAGAGGATACGTGGTTTTAGTTAATGATTGTAGTGTGCTTGCGAATGCTTCATTCTAAACGTAACGTATGATGACAAATTTTTCATATTGATTTAATTGGCATCGTAGCTATTTTGAACGACCATCCACAGATTGCTGTGATGTATTACCTTCGCCTTCCTTCTGTTCAACGCCACCTCATCCACATCGTCAACGGCAGACTGCTTAGTTTCCCTCAGCTCACTTGTCGTGTCTATCATTTTCTTCACAAGACCTCCCGCTCGCTCGATTGACTGAAAGCACAGTGTTAGAAGAATGAAAAACAACAACATGGTCCGTAGTACATTTCTCTATTAACCTCTTCTTTAACTCAGTGAATGTGTCGCATATGCAACAGCAAAGTAGGAAAGGTTAGAAAGCAGATAAGCTTTTCTTGCAACTTCGTATATTGATAGATTCTTCAGTCTTCTCTCAGAGATTAATTCGACAGATAAACAAGAGATCGTTATCTTGAAGATATCACAGTGCAGGAGCTTCTGCTCAACAGTTGCCCCGTGAAAAGCAGTCGAGTTTGTGACAGTAGTATGAGAAAAGAATTGAAAATCAACCATGTTGGAATATCATGATTGATTTTCTTAGTTTCCTATTGGGGGTTGGGGGAGAGTGAAGAAGGGTAGACGTTTCGTGGTATTTTTAATCGAGATCGTCTTCGTGATAACCACTATTTTTTATTTCATTTTTTTTAATTTTATTTTTATTTTATTTTTATTATTTGCCATATTGAAGAGCACAAAAATGCCGGAGGGTCATAGAAATTTGTCGTCAAAACAAAGAACCAGGGAAAAGTGACAACTAGCAGCATAATGCTTAAAACAAGAATGCGAATATAGGAACACAGGGCCAACACCCGAAGCTTTTAACCGAATTTCAATGAGTTAAATATCGACTCCATCACTACCATTACACATCTATCATCGGTACTATAAAATTAGAAGAACTCACAGTTTGAGTCTCAACTGGAACCGGAGGAGTGTAGGAAATATCCTCAACCTCCTCCACCAAAAAATTTTCGGCTTCGGTGGTAGGTGCTATTTCGACAGATTCCGGCATCACTTCTACTGGTTGTTGAGGTGCGCTTGCCTTTAATAGCATCAAATAATGTTCCAAATGATCAAACAATGTTTTGAACACTAGAATGACAACACTTGATTTTGATGTTATTAGGTTGTCGATAAAGTTTCGAGCCACTTTTGCAGAAATTTTCAAATTCATTTCTTTCTTTTATTTTCCTCGACATCCAACATCTTTATGCATCATTACCATTACCAACATCTTGTTATTTACCAGATAAATTTTGAACTCTCCTTCTACAGAATTTCGGAAGTTTTGATAAAAAGAATTCATCAAGCCACGTTTTGAGGTGCTCTCACTCGTCGAGCTGCTTCTCTAGTAACTGAACGGGGGACGAATGGAGCAAATATTATTTTGTTGGGGCAAGGTTCAGCGAATGTCCTGGATAGGTCAGAGTCTGCCATCGGGGATTTTTAAATTTTTTCCAAGTTTCATTCTCAATAGGTGAATGCGCATCATTGTGACTGAAGAAGATTTTGCCATGTTTTTAACGAACGGCTGCTCCATCGCCATCGAAGTGACCACATTAGACATCACTGGTGACAGTAGCATCTGTAGGTAGCAGCTTCTAGCGAATGCCTCATTTGCAGTTCAACTGCACACCGATCATGTCCCATTTCGGGTGGAGTTGCGGATTTTGAAATTTTCGCTGGTTCGCAGCAAGTGAGTAGCAGGAGATTTGGCTTGCGATTGGTGCACACTACCCACTCCTTGACGCCACTAACCAAATTGCCGGGCGAATGAAAATTTCTTTGGAAAACAAGGTGGTCGTGCATGCACCCGTCACCATCTGTAGATGGTGGCCGCTAAAGCATGCCGCAACTAAGTGCCCTATCTCCTTGTCTTCCCAAAGCCTCAGAGACGGACAGCTTGTGAGGGTATATGGCACTCGAGTCCCTCTATCAACACACGGTACTACGCCGGCCATCCTCTAAAGCCGGCACCAGAAGATCCACTAATTCCACAGCAATCGCCCTCCCCGACTACCGTTGTTCCTTGAAGTCAAAATGGTCCCTTTTGAACATACGAAACCAAACTTTTGCGACGTTAACAAAGTCAATTGAAGGACCTATCATAATTCATAAGCCATTAACTGAGCTTCCTTCAATGCGTTGTTTTATGAGCAAGTAAAGAAAAGGCAGTTCAAGATACGTGCAATCAATATCGATTTTCTCTGCAATACCTGTAGTGCTGAACCACGACAACCGTAATATATGTAACGCATAAATCATCTGTATATAAGGGTTACGGAGACGAGGACTCGGAACTCGTTTTCAAATTTTGGTGAGCGGTCAAACTGAGTGGCTCGAAACTTTGTCGACAACCTAATAAATTTGGGATCACATTTGTTCCACTCTATATACCACCCTACTGTGCGAGGAAGAAAATTGCTTAGTGTCAGATCTTCCGTTGATTGTGGTAAGCTTGCGGAAGCCGTCTTTCGTTAATGAGTTGGGTTAAAGGGCTAAAAAAATTCTGAACAACGTTCAGCAGCTTATTGCTTTGCTGATATTATTCCGCCCCAGATTTTCCAACACCGTCTGACTTAGAATCGTTCCTAAATCATCAAAGAGGCCGCAAAATGTGTCACAGGTCAGAAATCATTATTTAGATTGTTCTTTCGTTAACACAGCTGACCTGCCACTCTACATACGATAGTGAAACTTGCAAATTGCAATCGATCACTCATATACGGTAAAATATACAGGTGTACGCGACTACCGCAAATACAACTATTATTATAAATAAATGAATGATTACCTCAACTGCGCCTATTTGTTTCCTTTTCAGCTTGGGAGGTGGACGCCTAGCAGCTGCTGTTCCAGGCCTGTCCATCGAAGTATGTGGTCGAGCACTTGTAATCCTGACGAACCAAATAATAAGCACAAAGAAAAATTGAAGAAGAATTGCGCACGAGAATATGGAATCTTCGTTTTTTTTTCTGGCAGCACGGCATTAGTGAAAAGTTAGCCGCTACTGATAACCTTACCGGCGGAATGCCCAACGGGTAATCTCATGCAGCTTAAAATAAAGATAATGGAGAAAACTACAAAATTGGTCTCTCGGTTATCGCTCTCTCGAACGGGGTGGTTATCCATCATGGTTATAACGAAGATGATCTCGATTTTTGAAATAATATTATAGAATACCTTTCGAGAGGTGGCGGGGGTCGTGGGCTTTCAGTCATATCGCTCACTCCACTGTCGTCCGTTCGAGCTAAAAGTTGCGTCAAATAAAAAAGTTGCGTAGATTTACGTGATTACAATTTCACCAATCTCAATCCTGTAGGGACAAGGGACCCAGAGCCCAGCCATACTTGAGCAGAGATAAACCGAAGAACCAGAAAAAGAAAATAACCGTACAGTAGTGATTACGTTTCACACGTACATATATCGTTTTGAGCCAAAAGATGTGTTCATAAGAACATTCAGGCGAAAGCGGTACTCCTTACTCATATGGTAATATTACTCACCATTAGGGCTATCCACCTGAGACGTTGTAGGTTCATTGATGGGTTTGTCAACTTTGTCTTCTTCCATGTCCACGATCACATCGGTGTTGATGGTGTTCTCCTCTGCCTTCACTGTCTTTTTCTTGGTCTTCTCGGCTTTTTTCTCTTTGACCTTTTCAGTCGAAGCATCCGGAGCCACATCTCTTTCACTTTTCCTGCTTCGATGCTCGCCTGTTCCGTCTTTCTTCCTCTCGACCTTTTTCTCTTTCACTTTTGCTTCATCCTTCTTCACTTTTCCATCGGATGCATCCTGTAATTGGACACAAATAGGAATCCCAATAGATTTTTTCGGTTCGGCGATAGTATTGGGAAGTTTCTCAGGGAAAAACCATGGAAATAGAAGCCTCGATATTCAACTATCATTATTAAAGACCACAACGAAAAAGGGATGCTGAAAGAAAAAAGGGTAAAGATGAAGTAAGCAAGTCATTAGCTTTCCACCCCTCGCATACTCCAGCTGCGAATAATATTATTAATACATTAATATTAATAATAATACAAGCGTAAAGATGGGCTGGAAATTGGTAAGCAATACCTTTGATTTCCTCGACTTCTTAGGTGCATCCTCCTTTTCACTTTTGCTCGTATCGCGATTTTTCGACTTTGCTCGTTTCTCTTTTACCTCGCCGTTCGAAGTCGACCTGTTGTGCCTCTGCTCTTTGAATTCTCGTGCTCGTTCTGCCAGTTTGAGCAAGAGCTGTAATACGTCAGTCTGATTGTATTATATTCCACAAAAGATATTTAAGTAGCCGATGACAATGACTAAATGTAACTCGCACAAACTCAATGGAAATACCAGAACCTGACAGATACTGGACACAGCCAATTCAAGGCTTAATTCAAAGGAGATGAAGAGTATGCACTTGCCCTTCAGCAGTTCAGCAATAAATTCAAATGTCTACAACTTCTCCTTTGCAATTTCTCGCCTTCAACTGCAGATTGGAATTTCCGGCCTTGCAGCAGTTTACACGGCGCGAAATTTGAAATATAGTCCCCAGTTGGCAGCACAACAAATGTTACTCGTTGGAGGTGAAGTTCTTGTCAAGCAATTACATGCTGGAGCAGCATAACACAGTTTGATACTGCCGAATGACGTGTTGCCCATCCGAATGAAAGTTTGGCTCCGAATCACAGAAAAGGTGGTTAACGTGAAGATGATAAACATAGACAGTACCATGTTAGTGTTCTCCGGTTCCTTTCCAGCCACAATTTTTGTCGATTTGACGTTCGCTAATGATCCATCGTTCAACTGTTCGATCAGCGCGTCAAGAAACGCGATCTTATCCGCCTTTTCACGCATTTTTTCTGGACTGAGCGCCGACGATGGAAAACGGTCCTGAATTTTCCATGATCATGAATCACTTCACAGTTTCGAATGAAAACACTACCTACCTTTAAATAGCCTGTTTTGGCGACTGTTGACGAGACGACGTCTAAAATGAACCTAAACGGAGGTCGTGTCAGGAGTTCATCGGTGAGCACAGGTTTGTCGATTAGACCTGCGAATGCTGCGCGAGTAGACTTCACATCCACCATACGAATTCTACGCGTTTCTAAATGGATTTCGGTTTAGATTATGAAAATTAATACCACCATTTTCGATTGATAGAGTTAGGAGAGGTTGGAGATCAAATAAACTCTGCTAAAATTGAAGGTGAGATGCCCGGAGCCTTTTGAGATCTCTTTTCATTTTAAACATTCTGTACTCCGCTGGACAGCAGCAGTAGTACGACCAGACTGGTACTGAATGGATTGCTTTCAATGATGAATTTACGAAAAACCTTGGAGCGATTCACGGATTCGTTACGACCTCTTGCTGCACTTTGTTAAAAAGGATATGTTTGAAAATCGCCATGAATCGCTTTTTTTCAATGGTTTGCGTTGCTAAGGATTGCGTGCAGTATTTTTGCATGATTTAAGGAAAGACATGTTCTCGTGAGCCTGATAACAGGTAGCACATAGAAAACCAAAAGCGAATCCAACGTAGATATTTCGTTTGAGATGGTGCTATAAATTGAAAAGAATACGCACAGCAACCAATATCCGCTTGTTTTCAGCCTTGGCCATATCCTTGAATATGCACCTAACACGAATTATTGCATAGAACGAGCGGTGCACCGTACGTAAAAAGGGCAAACACTACAACCATTTCTTGAAATTCAGTATAAGGAATTCTATCAGTTAGAGACACGTAATTTACGAACGAGGAGAAACAGAAACAAATACGATGGAATTACGTGTCGTTGACGTGTTGCATAGCAACGGCACGCCAACTACGATTGACCCCGAAACGTATCCTTAGCTTCTGGAAGGCTCGGCGAGAACAACCAACTGCTACTCGAGGTGTTCTGATAGCCGATTAAAAACATCAGATCAATTGTTAACATCGTGCTCGATGCGATATCAAAACAGAAACCGATATTGCAATCTTTTCGGTTACACGCGCGCATTAATTTCCTATTTGTAACAGGCGGTAAAGAAGTTCTTTCCTTTCTTGCACCTTATTTCGGGAACACCACAACACAGCTCAAGTCTTACCGTTTTTCTTAATTTGAGCGCCATTGGAAAGAAATACATACACAACCTCCTCCAGACGTTTACCATGTTGCGGTACGTGCAACTGCACACATCTGCACCAAAATACCGTTTCCCACGTCTAGTTTAATTACCCATGGACTATTATAACGGGGACGAGGGAGGTGCCACGATCCTGTTTCTTTACTCGCCAACATTTCCCTCATGGAACTAAAGAATTCGACAGAAATTTCGACGTATACGCTTTTTAAGATTTTTTGGGCTTAGTTTTTTTCAACTCACTACTACTATTGCTGCTTACGTACAGCTCTCTGTTCTAACTAGACTGCTCAAAAACGGGTACACTGACTTTGAATTCTGAATGAAGAACTTGCATCTTTCAATAGTTTCAACAGCCGCTCCACGGTGAAATTGTGAGAAATCGAATTGTCTACTTTCTACACCTTCTCAAGTAGTGCGAATAGACCAACGGCAACTGTGCGGATAGAATAGCTGTTTACATCATAAAATAACATACATGCGTAAATTACAGTTTTCTACCATTGGGCCTTGTGGATTTATGCCAATAATCCGGCTAATGTTGACTAAGCACTAACACACCTCAGATATGCTATTGCAGTTGAAATGTTCCATGCAGTTTGAATCGACTCTCTTCCTGATCGAATACGAGCCGTAACATTGCAGTCTTAGGCCCTTGTTATACCTTCGCTCACCCCCCAGCGTAACTCGTCCATTCAGTATCAGACACCGTAGGGCCAGAAACGTTTGTACGAGTTATCACGGTGACGCTGGCGTGGTGACGCTCACGGGCTGTTATGCACACGCTCCCGTACCTTCCACGCTCTAGTCGCTGCGCATTGCACTGCGATTGACCCTTTCGATTGACCCCTGGGGGTGGGTCGATCACCTGGCGCATTGCTCTGTATGCTTCAGGCGCGTGCGTGCGTGCGTCGCGTGCTCAGCGTCTGAGGTTAGCGGCGCACGCGATCACCGCTCGCAAGCCGCTGACGCTCACCGCGAGCGAATGTATAACAAGGGCCTTACACACATTTGCTAAAGCACCATAGTAACAAGAAAACAGTCATAACACAACTGCTGTTAGAACAAGTGAATGCACTAAACCGACACTGGCGGCTATTCGATTTTCGAGCGAAAATTCTCTTCATAATACTTTTATATTATTACAAAACACGATCGCATTGAATAAACGTAGAAAATTTTATACACGAAACCCGAACAAGTGGTAGATAATGCTATCTAGGTAGCCAAAAGGAATTAAACAGACAGATGACGGGATGGGGGTTGGGGATGAGACACTGGAATGGCGTTGAATACAATGTTTTACGAAAGCATAATGTTCTATTTTCCTAGAAATAGATGGTGTCTAATGGCAGAGAAATGCGTTAAAGCTACACTGGGTTTTACACTGTCAACTAAAACCTATCAAATACTGTGCGAGTTATTCGAGTGCAGTATACGATCTGCCGATAATTGATACCGGTAATATACGCTCATTTGCTCTGCGACACCCTGCTTGCTATGGTATTGCACAACGTAGAAGAACATATAATTTGTAATGTTATATAGAAACACATATGCAAATCACGTTTCTGACATAGGTAGAAACTACGAATCAAATGTGATGTACGTCTAGGTAGCCCGTTACCTATACAGACGTACATGAGATCATGGTGACTGAACCGGAGGCTCTTTTTACCGGAAATTAGAACATGACATGACTGAACACTGAAAGAAGAGTATCTCTAGAGGATTCTCGCCATCAGCCAACACACACACACACATACATACACATATACGGATACATACGGAGTCTTCATCATAAAGCGAAGCGGCCAACGATCTTGGCGACAAGTAACAGACGCATGAAAACTCGATGGCGAGCTTCTTGCTGTCACGATCTAACGTGCCGAACTTGAAGACGAGACGTTAACCACTCCCTGGCATCACAATTCTCGTGTTGTAGAAGTACCTGAAATGATTTCATTTTCATTATACGAAAACAGAACTCATATCCTACTATATAATAAGCGAAACCCAAGCGATGTTTGTCATAGGTGGCTCATATGGGTCCCGCTGCGATAGTCTGTTACCGTACACCAAATGCACCCACATCGACAAGGGAGATGATGAGATAGCTTGGCACTCTTCCAAACTTTGGACTCCAGAGGTCGAAAAAAAAAATTTTCGCTGAAACTTTGCATAGGAGGGTTTTTTGGGGTCCTAAACACGATGGTGCAATCCGTTTTTCGATTGGCCGCCGGATACTGTAGTTACACGTAGGTCCTGACAGGTAAAGTGGGCGGAGTCAGGATCACCGATTTCGCTGAAACTTTGCGTAGGGGGTTATTTTGGGGTCCTAAACACGATGACGCAATCCGTTTTTCGATTGGCCGCCGGATACTGTAGTTACAGGTAGGTCCTCGGTGACACTGACTCCGCCCACTTTACATGTCAAGACCTACCTGCAATTACAGTATCCGGCGGCCAATCGAAAAACAAATTGCACCATCGTGTTTAGGACCTCAAAAAACCCCCCTACGCAAAATTTCAGCGAAATCGGTGATCCTGACTCCGCCCACTTTACCTGTCAGGACCTACCTGTAACTACAGTATCCGGCGGCCAATCGAAAAACGGATTGCACCATCGTGTTCAGGACCCCAAAAAACCCTCCTATGCAAAGTTTCAGCAAAAAATTTTTTTTCGACCTCTGGAGTCCAAAATTTGGAACAGTGCCGATAGCTTTAATCTTTTACGTTCCCTTTCGTTTTCAGCCTCTGCCCTTCGTTTTCATCCTGTTATTTTTATATCGTGTTTTTATCCTTACGTTTTACACTTTTCAAAACAAAGAGGTGTTGTATTCTTTTGAAATTGCGGTGAAAAGCGAGGCATCGTTGTACTGCAGCGTGCGCAACGCTGCGCGTGACAGCTGGTAATGTCTAGGTAAATACCAGTAAAGATCTAAACTAACTAAAAGATTTTGAGGACAGATGAAGGGATGGTCACTGCTAAGAAGAAAAGAGGACTCTCTAGGACTACATGCCCGTGTGAAGAAAGGGAAGGAGCAGAAAATAAGTAACACAAAACTAAAGTTCTGACGTAAACAGTCGTAAACGAGTGAGATACCATGGAGCGTAGCATAGAAGAAACCAATATTCATCTAGTGTTGCTTGAAAGCAGACTACTCTTGACGAAACGTTTGACTCTTTTCCTGCTGTTCCCTTTAGTGCATAAATGCTTCAAAGTCTGGCCTCGTAAAGACCTATTCATACTCAGCAACAAGGTAGCGCAACACCGTCCAAGAATTGGGCAGAGATGCAGAGGACGCAGCAAAACAGTGAGCGCCAAAGATGACAGCATGGAAAAGTTACTAAGCTCGCGAAATTTTGCATTCTGTTTCAGACAATAGTGAAAGCATAGCATAGCGACCTCATCGACATCATGAAGTCGGCGATATGATTATGATCGATTGATATGATTATGAGACGACGATCGGGTCCCAAAATTTCACCGACAACACTGAGATGCTTAATGAACAGCTACGGTATTTAGCAAACCTTTCAAGACGACGCTCACAACCGTCAAAAAAGCAATTTGTCACCATAAAAGGTATTTCTCCAAAGGGCAAGGTTGAATGTGCAACTAGCACAAAAATCTAAAGAACCTCGATTGAAAAAAATCTTTGAAAGCTTGCTCGACATCATGATGGTTTTTGAGCCCTTTAATCTTTGAAATGCAATGTGGACATTTGAAAAGTGTCCCAGACAGGCTAAAGACACTGGTTTGAGTCCAGCGCGATACGTATTTCTTCGCGATAATCCTGACATTCACAGAACATCATACATTTTTACATTATATAGTAGGGTCTTTTTTGCGACATCCTGAGAAGTAGTCGAAAAATATGTCCTCACCGCAAAGAAGTTAGTGCAACTGAAAGAGAACCATTTGTCGCGCGATAACTATGGAATCATCGGCATTCCTATAGTGATTTGTGATCAGTTCGCTGTCAGGCGATGATGATTCCCCAAGGTGCGACGATTTTTGGTCGGCGGCGGCGGCGGCGGACTGCCGACGGAAACACGGAGGCGGAGGAACATATGCGCTCGCTAGACAGCCAGCCAACGGGCAAGCAGGTGATTAGTTCGACAGCGCTCATTCATTCATTCAGTCATTCATTCATTCATGACGGTCGTGGTGAGCATGAGCGTGTGTGGATCGTTGCGGAACTCGAACGATCGATCTAGAGGAAGAGGACAGACGTCGCTGCCTGCTAAAGCATCAAACATCACCTCTCTCTCCCCCATCCATACCTTTTCATCTATCCGATCTCGAATCGGAAGTGCGTGCTAAAGAATTGCAGCGCGAGATTCGTTAAATGTGTGCGACCAGAACGAAACGAAGAGGAAACGCTGACATTTTCCCACGAAGCGGATCACATCGATGAGCAATGACACAGCGATAGTAGTACAATGACTCGGAACATATATATTTCTTGGGTATGATGTTTGAATCATCCACCGACGCGCCCCATCGACCAGCTAATTGAGTGCTACTGTTAGAGCACTTCTCGAAGCAACACTCCAGAATGGTTAGACAGCCAAAAACACGCTCTAATCAGGAACTATGACAGTGGACGAAAACGGAAGGGCCCTTACAGACCCGACGACGTGCAATTTGAGCGACGAATTAGCCGTTATAAGTGCAATTGAGCGAAACACACGACGACGAGTATTCTCGAACAACGCGACGTTCGCGGCGGCCGCAATACTCTAATCAATAGCTGTTGGTTACGCGCGATCACCGCCGCGCGAACTCGCCGCTCAATTTCTTGTCGTCGGGTCTGTAAGGGCCTGAAGCGAATGCTAACACCCATTATGTAAATGTGTCAGTGCTATGTGGGTTGGTGGGTGCAGCGTACTGGTCTGTAATATTACGTTGACTCTATGCTGGTTAACATGTTAAGGTGTGAACAATTCTGAAGAGCGCACATGTCAAACATGTCAAAACCGACCGAGTTGATCGATGGCAGATATAACAATGATAACACGTTAAAGTCGACGTAACGTTGCGGATCATTAACCTGCACCCCCAACCCACACAACGCCAATGGACCCTTACAGACCCGTCGACGCGCAATTTGAGCGAACTGAAACTGAGCGAAGCACGCGACGGCGAGCATTCTCGTCCAACGCGACGTTTGCGGCGGCCGCATTACTCTAATCGATACCGCGTTGCAACGCGCGGTCGGTCGCGTTGGACGAGAATGCTCGTCGTCGTGTCGTCGGGTCTGTAAGGGCCCAAGGCTTCCCAATAGATTTCTGCGGGTTTCAGAGAACCTATCGAAAACGCCGAATACAACATTGGGATTTCACAGTAGAACAATTGATTCGCAGCGCAGGGGTACGCATGCAGTAGGTCGGAGTCTGAAGGCAAGAAGCGACAATATCCGAAAATAAATCTTGAATGTTTTTGGAGCCCTTACATCCAACACATGCTTTTCGTCACAATATGAACGTTTGTAACTGCGAGCTACGCTTGTTAGTCCTCTTTCTTGTCATAGTATGAACAAATGCAGACGAAAACTTTATACCTCACTTTGGAAGCTTGCACATTCTACTAGTAAACTATTCCACTAGATGCCGGGAACCACGAGGACTACGCTTTCAGTTGAAACGATAAAATTGGAAAATCGGTTTGCGCGCAAACCGTCGAAGCCCATTTCGTTAAACATAATCTTTTAATCACCTGCAGGAAAGACCAAAAGCCAAAATAGAAGCTGCTTCAAGAGCGAGATGAAGTGTGGTGTCACACAACAATCTGTTCCTGTCCCAAAGTGGTTCCCCCGTCCGCTCCGTCCCTCTGTTCTCTAGAAGGATATCAAACTACCAACGTTCTAGTTATTCATTATTATTATGAACGTCAAAGCCGTACTACCGTATCTTTCGAGCGAGACTCGAGGGGGTAGGTTTGGAGTTGATCAAATCAGACATGGAACGTGCAAATCATTTGGTCAGCGAATACGCTCCCGGTGTTTTTAGACCCTAAAATTAGTAAAAAGCTTCAAACTGCTTTAGGCTCAACGCAATGAAAAATAGAGCATATGTGACAAGAGTGATTGCTAGGGTCGTCCTTTCTATAGCGTGAAAAGTTCTACGCAACCGAGACTATTCGAAAAAGAATCCAGCCAAAGCCTTTGTACCTCTACGGGGAATCAAACGGCAAACAGAGACGTCTAGAAATTATTACAATTTTCACTATGTATTTTTTCAGGTGATTTTCATGCAGTTAAACGTATTCATTACCAAAACACTCACCCTAGAGAAGTTCTTCTTTGATAGCGTCCCAGCCGTGTGCGCCAGGTCCAAATTTGTAAACAAGCTTCTTCGGATACAAACCAGTTTTTGGCACGGGCACGAGTATTTGCTTCTCATAGTAGGTTCTGAAGGAATGCGGGTAAATGAAGAAACGAATCAAGCACATGAGTAGCAAATTGCTTTAAATTAGGAAACATGAGCATGGTTAGATTGTTCGATACGATTGTAAGTGCAAGCTGCTCTAGAAAAAGCGACGCAACGCTAAATAACGTAACAAAAGAACACGATCAAGTCAATATTTTAGAAAAGATGTTAAATGAAATTCATTGGTATTTCACTGATCGTAAAATATCGTCGCGACTAATGCATTACAGCTCTTTTTCGTTTAGCAAAATCACCTTTTTCTCCGTGAATGAAAGCGTTTTCCCCTCGCTACCTATTCTCTATGAAATCCCGCTTTTCATTTATCAAAACAATCCTATTCGGCCATCGCAGTGTACAATAGAACTACCACCGAAAAGGAAAATTATCTCTCCACCAATTTTTCAGACTAACAGCTTCCTAACTACTCTAGGCACCAGATAAAGCCTTCCAGTAGAGGAGAGATTTTTAGAAGCATAAAATATTCAACCATTTCACGTTTATTACTTTAAAAAATTTCATATGCAGCTCGTTTTGATCTGGTTTAAGAGCAACTAAGACAATGAGTGGCTCCACGAGATATGACCCGGGTTGGGCGAGAACTAACGGTAGGCGAAGTTTCTTTACGTTCACTGCTAATGCGGCATATGGAATTTTTAGGAAAAAATTCCGACCCAATTATCAGCTTCAGGAGATCTCTAATCCACTTTCTAAGTTAGTAGAGCTCCTGGTCTTGGATTTACTCCTGTCGATCTTCATGTTTGTGTCACTGTTACTTGTTTTTTTTTAGTCGTGGTTCGATTTGCACCAATTATCATGTCTTTCCTCAGAAAATTTTATGTATATCGCACACAGGTATGCTTCAATAAATAATAAATAATAACAATCTATTGCAGCTTGATTTAATCTGGTCCACAATGGATCGCTATTATCCAGTGATTAGAGTCTGCTTGAAAAGCGATGCCTTGTTTAGAGGTGCTTCGCTCGTATTTTTCGAGATTAGTGAAACGGAATGGCGTGAGAAAAAAAAAACCAAAAATGTAACTCTATGGAACAGAAATACTTGCCGTTGAATTTACCCGCTCCAAGCACAAATAGATAATACTTTCAAAGCACACGAAAATCACCTCATCGCTCGGCTGAGTTTTTCGTACGTCATCTTCGTGTTGTTCTTTCTCTCACCCCATAGTCGAGCCAACTTTTCTGATTCCACTATCCGAAACACGCCCTCAATAGGATCTTCCCACCTGTAAATCCACGAATAAGAAGATGTACGGAACCTGGTATGAAATCGTAGAAAGTTCCAAATCAAAACGTACCGAACCACTGAAGGGCATGTGATCGGGTCCTTCAGAGCATCCCGTATGAATTCCCACAACTTGTTGCCTTTGCTGTGTTGTGAGTGCTTCCTTGGTTTGCCGTCTTTGTTCTTTTTCAGCTTCGCTTCACGCATGTTCGCACGTTCTTCAGAACCTTAACGATCTTATTCAGTTGAATGACGAATGTGACAGTGTGCCCTTCTCCACAAGCTTCGAGTTATTAACCGCTTTTCAAAATCTACTGACTTTTACGGAAATACCTACTATTAAACAACTAAAAAGGTTTTTCCATTATTAAGACATGTTCAACAGTTCATTTTGAGCTGGACAGCAAAGTAGCCAGTTGATGTGCATCCGGAAGCCAACTTCATGAAAAACTTTGCTTCACTTTGTGTTGAAAATAGAACCAACTTATTGTTAGGTAGAATGTTGCGATCAGGGAGTACCATCACATATCAGCGCCAGACACTTCTGCTTTGCACTTTTTGGGATGCAGTTTGAAATAATTTCTTTCAAAATCCTGTTGTACACCTTGCACAAGAAGTAACAAACACCAACCCCCGTCAAAGAAAGTGCGAAAAGGCTCGAAGTTAAGTGGACACCCAATGTATAATAATACCAGCTTTCCATCGGCCTATCGGCCGCCAAACGTCTGTTCGCCAACTTCGTTAGGACAACAACTGTACTAACCCTGGCCAGAGTTAAGAACAGCCAAAAAGCGCAAATGCCGACGTAAAATTTGGCGTTAGCAAAGGCTCAAAATCACTGAAAAATGGAAACCGAATAGAGGGAAACGGCGGAAACGTTTTCATCAGCTGCTTTGCCGCTGTGGGTGCATTTGGTGTACGGTAACAGACTGTCGCGGCGGGACCCATATGAGCCACCCATGACAAACATTGCTTTTGGGTTTCGCGTGTTATATAGTAGGATTTGCCACAATTACGCATATGTCTACAATCAGCGGCATTCCTCGGTCGTTATTATTGTGAATATAGAAAAAAATGACGAAAAAAAAGTGAAGAGACCTTCGAATTCCGAACAGGCGGAGGTGCCGCTGCCAGCACTGTATGACGGTAAATCGCTGTTCGGTAGCGGAGACGGCCTTTGTTGTAAATGAGGTGCTAACATCGGTGAACTTGGACTCAAACCATTATGAACGAGACCAAGATTCATTGGGCTTAATCCTGCAAACAGCATATACATTTGGCTTTTTCACTGTGACCAGTCACTTCTAGAAGATGAAAACAGACCTGTCGACAGCCCTGCTGCCAAACTCGTTGCGAGCGATTGATTGAGCGTTTGTTGCAAATTCTGAGCTAGACTAGAATTCAGTTGAATGCCGTGATTCAGTGTTTGGTTTAACGTCTGATTCAAGGTTTGCGTGAGACTTTGGAATTGCGGTACTATGGAGGACGGAGTCGGTGCAGCTAAGTGAGATTTTTGCAAATCGTACGACGTCGAAGGTCCACCACCAGCTCCAGACGATTCTTCATCAGCACTATACTTCTTCATAATCTCGTCAATCACAGATGTATCCTCTGTAACGGCTAGCATGGAAAATCGTAATTGTTGGAAAATAAATGACCACTGACCAGCGAGATTTTTCCGAAATTCGTTGTAAATTAATGGACCCCAAATATGATCTCGCTCAATGAAATTCTGCTCCGACATACCGATAAGCTGCTGACCGGTGAGATTTGCGAACTGAAATTACAGGGTATTTATCTGAGATAATTTTATTGTCTTGTACCTCTACGTAAGCTATGCCTTCATAGCGGACAAATAAATCCTACGGTACCTGATCCCTTTGATGATGCACTGCATTTTCTACTTCTGATTCAGTTAAATTGGCAAGGAACGTTAACCATACACAGAAAACATTGCAGAGACCCAAATAAGCATCATAGACAAACATGTAACCGTGATAAACACACATTCAACTGTTTCATGTATCAATGACCGTTTCAAAACATCTATTTACAATAACATGGCATTTCATTGAATCGCAACGATTGAAAATTAATCGGAATATCCCACACCCTATATGAGATCATAGCTCATGTATAAAACTGCACAAAAAACGCCCTTTCACTATGTGGTTATGCCTCAGTTCCTAACAACTTGAAAGGGTTTTTTCGGAAAAATACGTATGTGAGAGGAGTAGGAGGATCTGAGAAAAAAGAAGACTGTCGAAGTAAGCTATAACAAGAGGTAAGAGGTAAAAAATTGGAAAACTCGATTTTTTACTCTGGCACCCATCTTGAATAACTGAATATTACGAGTCGTTTAGCAACCTTTTAAAAAGACAACTCACTTTGTGCATATTCATCTCCTCGAAAGGAATTCCATGCCGCTTCGCAACATCCAACATCCACGAAACCACATCATCGAGCAGCCATTCAACAGGATCCTTGACACGAAATCTCGCCAAATCCACTCTAGAATGCCACAGAGATCAAGTAAAAGGGCAAGAATTTACAAAGCGATGCAGTCGGCTTACTTTTCGTTGTTCGGAATCGGCTTGAACGGTGTGGTGTTGACATGAGAGTGTAGGATATTTTGATGTCCACCCAGTTTGTCAAGTAATGCCGGTAAACACATAATACCAGGGTATAGTGGTAAGACCGGAGCGGTGGTTGGTTGAGAAACACTGGATGCTGGTGGCACAACAGAAAACGCTGATGGGCCGACGAATGCCAGTCCCGTGTTCCTTAAATGGTCAGTAAACAATAATTCAGAGGAAAGAATAATTTACCGTAAGTAAAAATCACATTTCGAAAATCCAAGAAGTCGGCACATACCCTGCCGGGAGTGTATTTGACGGTGGTGAGGCCAGTGCTGGCCAGTCAGACGCGCCAGGAGGCGTTGGCGCTACAAGGGGGGCCGGACACGCCAGCGCAGGACTATCCTAAAAATCTCTTCATCAACATATTAAAGTAAAACACAAATTTAATGAATCACATGCGAGTTGCGAACGTCTACAGCCGTATTCTTTTCACACAAATCTTGCAAAGAATCAGTGGATTGATCAAATTCACAAAACAATAATGGACAAAGTAAGCGACAACGAATAGGTGTTTGCCGGTTGACCTCAACACTAGTGAGCACTGGTGAAATGCGTTCAAGAATTCTCCACGCTAAGTTTTACCAATAAAAATTCAAGGAAAATAGAACAGAAAAAATGAGAAGAGAAACAGTATGATCAACAGCGATCAGATCCCCATGTAGAAGAAATAAGAGGTCTGCTGCTCAAAAAGGTAAACAACTAAGGGCCCCTTCAGACTCTACTGCGGCGGCAAACCAAAGTAGAGCAGTAAAAAGGGGTGTGCGCGTTTTTCCGCAATAGCTGCGCGCTTTTCCGGTCGTGCTCTGAACTGTCGCCGGTCAAAAACCTATTTAGTGCACAGTTGGTGATATGGGTGGTTTTCGCAAAGAAATTTGAAAACGGATACTGCGCTACTGCGCAGCTGCCGCGCGCCGCCAGTCCCTGTGTTTCATCACTACAGCGGCAGCAACGCAGTAAAGTCTGAACGGACCTTAAGCTGCAACCGCTGATCCGCAAAAATTTCTTTGGTTGACCTCTGTCCTTTGATTTTTACCTATATCGCCTAAATATTAAGATCTCGGTTAAAATCGTGTTTCAAGTTATCGGATGACAATTACACTTTAGGAGCTAACTGACGAAATGCATCAGCGTAGGATGTTTTTGAATTGGCACCAATGTACACGGAACAAAAATGTGCGAGACGTCATTCTAACTGAAATAGCACGGTATGGAACTGAAAAAAAACTTTTTTCAAGCTGCTATGCTCAAAAAGCCAGTTTTCGTTGAGTGTCTGATGACACTTGCTGCTAATTCAAAAGGAAATGGTAGAACGGTCGGACATTGAAGGTATGAACGGCATCAATCAAAGCGCACATTTTGAGCCAACAAGTTATATTTCATTTGTTATTAATAACGCAACAAAACACTGTTGGCGCTGATAGGAACTGAACTTCGAAGTCCACGCTAAGATTTTACGAATTATCCTATCTAACTGAGAACAGAACACACTGCAGGTCTCTATTAACGGATTCAAACAACAATCTTGGCTGACAATTAACCAGGCTACGGTGATTGTTTGTTTTTGGTTCACCCCACCACGGCAAAAGGTCAGGGAGATGACAGCAACAAAAAGGTGAGACAGGTGACAGTGCTTTACTCGGCACTCATTTAGGCAAACAACGTGCCCAATCTAGTAACGTTCGTAAAGCACCAAAACACTGTGATTTGCAAAATTTTGCACAGAAAAGGATCATCGTTGGTGTCGTGCATAGCGCCGATATTGAAAACGAAAGAAAGGGGAACAAAACAGACTCAAATGTTTGGAATTTTGGCGAATTGCACAGTCTGTCGGTGGAACTATGTACTGCTGAATTGTATCACCGAAAAAAAAACAAAAAAGGAGCGGTACACGTGCAAAACGGCTCGAATAGACTTTGTGGTTTCTGAGAAAAGAACTAGACGGCTGTGGGCACGACATCTTTAAAGCGGTCTTTGAAAAGATTGAGAAAATTCTATACTTGTCAAATCAATTCTGTTGCTGTTTATCCGTTAACAAAGCAGTTGACTGCAGAGCCACTTGCAATTAGAATGGCCTTTTGGATTTTTGTCATAAGGAATGATGACGACACATCTAATTATCGTTTCGGCCAGGTACACACGTGAAAATAATCATACAGAAACAACGTAAGTGTCAATTCACACTTCAGCCCACATATTATGCCTGCGGAACTAAACTTGAAGAGGTCCGATCGAACTAAGGAGTCGCGTCCTCAGATGTTCCCATTGAACGTATCTGATCAATGGACAGTGCATATTGGTAAGATAAAAAGACAAAAATTTAGAAGGTATTCAGAAATAAGAGAACGAGGACCTTAGGATCATAATGGGTGGAGTTCGTGACAAGGAGAGAAATAAGCGAGAAGAAGAAAATTGTTTTCGGACGGAATACCGCGGAGCAGCTAGCGAATGCATTTCCGATTTCACACTCTTTATCAATATGAACAGTTTTCGGAATAATCCCACTGTTCTGCTGTTGAATAAAAATTTTAAAAAATGAGTTTATAATGAAAGTACCATTCAAAACATATGAAAACCATGTCTTTCGAGTTGGCCGAATGGCCGTATGTACAGTAGCGGACATGCCTTTCGATCACTTCCCGGAAAAGCCGCATAGGAGCGTTCCAAAGCGGGTTTTTTCAATAACTTTGTTGAAACTCAATTATTTGTAAAAATATACACAAATTTGAGCTCAGCAGCTCCAGCTCTACGGACTGGTGTTCAAGGATCGGTACCAATGGGCAGAACGGTCCCTTTCTCTGACCCCTCAAATGTCGCCAGTCCGGCGCTCGAGCCAGGTCGGCCCCAGAGGGACTCACCAGAGGGACTCCCCTGGTGAGTCCCTCTGGGGCCGACCTGGCGAGATTTGAGGGATTGGCAAAAGGGGCCATATTTTGCAATTTTACCGATATTAGAATACCGGTCGATAGAGCTCGAGCTCCTGAGCTCAAATATATGTATAGTTTTACAAGTAATTGAGTTTCAACAAAGTTATTGAAAAAAAACCGCAATGGAATGCTCCTAAGCGGCTTTTCCGGGAAGTGATCAAGAGACATATCGGCTACTGTACTTCAAACTGCTGAAGGAAAAGAGATGCACTGCATAACGACTGTAGGAAGTAGTTCATAAAGAACAAAGCTGTAAGAAAGAGAATAATCACCTCGTTCGTTTTGCGACGAGCTGCAACGGTGTGAAGGCATTTTGCAACGGTCGTAGGATTGTTGAAAAAGAAAACCGGCAACGACCATCACCCACCCACCCAAACAACAACAGCGTTGGCTGCATTTGTTCATTACGGTGATAATGCAAGAACTAAAGTGATGGCCGTCTACAATATTCATTGATATTTGGAGTACCGAATAAGCGGATCAATATGCTACATTGCTTGGATGTCTCGAACTGATGACGAATTGCATTACAAAGCAGCAACGATCTCTGATAAAATCACATTCATCTGCAGAAGCACACATGTATGTAGGAGCTGCATTTCAAAATTTTATGCTTCTTCCAAGCCATCTACGTCTACTCCATTGTTCATACGTCGCTTTCAATAACAGCGCGAAACCGTTACTGAAATCCTCCAGCGCTGGACGTTGCTGTTTGGTGAATATTATTATTTCGTGTTGGTAGCACGTGAAAACATATGTGAAGAGGTTTTCCGTTTTGTGATGACGTGAAGTGCAGTCAACATGTGATGTCGATGTCGTCGGCCCAATCTAATTTGATGAATACAATAAATTAGAATACGGTTGAACTTTGGTGTTTTAGTCTAGTAACAACATTAGGAAAAGTTATGGCACCTACTGGAACAATTGAAGGGAAGGTGTCCACAAAAATGGTAGCGAACAGAGAGGAAAAAGAAGAAGTAAGTTAGGGTCAGAGCGTTTATGAAATTAAGCGAAACATGAGCAAAATTAGAAGATCGTACGAGAATGGAACTCAAATGTAAGTTGGTTGAATAAGAACGCTTTCGGTATGGTTCTGTAAGAGAAATGTCGCAATTACTGTCAAACCAGCCTAACGTAAGAACGCTCGAGTGAGGCTTAGTATGATTTTGAACGTAATGGTACATATTTTCCCTCGAGCAAACCCAGACAATATCTCGCATGGATGAGTTCTTGATAATTAACCTCCCACGTTTCTCTTTAACGTGACAAATGACAGATAATGAACGTAGAAATCAAAGGCTTCACGTGAATCTTGGCACTATCACACTTCTTTATCGAAACTGTAAGCCGCAGTAAGCACACATAAATCATCTATACAAGTGCTCTTATGAGTTTATCTGGCTGCTTTCTACCGCGCAAGTCAGAGTTTTCAAAAACCACGATGTTTTCGCTTCCGTTTATAAGCCAGCACAAGATCAGCTCAAGGTGACTAATTACGACCAGTAGAAATATGAAAAACAACTTCAGCAATGAAGCTGCTGCCATTGTAACGGAAGAATACACGTTATAGGTGGAGAACTCTAAAAATGCACTTTCTGTATAGTTCTTTGAGTTGAGCATGGAAGGAAAAAGTTTTGCAACATTCAGTGGACAAGAGAACAATGAATGATAAAGCATTAAGACTAGATAATGGAGGGATTGTTGGATAGAAGAAAGCACATCTCTGCTGCTTTGCAACGAAATACTGCCGAAAGGATAGGTTATTAGGCAGCTCGTACCCAATGGTAATGGAGAGAAGAAATGATAAAAAAGGAAGAGACGACGACAGTAGTACAAAAAACGGAAGAATACTTTCGCGCAGAGTTGATAGAGCCGTACTTTTCTCAGTTAAATTGCTCTTAGAAGTTTTGAGACAAATATAGAACTTCGATTTCGTCAGTGTTTATGCTAGCGTAGTGAATGACTCAGCTCCTGTGGAATGGTAAGCTGTGATGACGCTAGAAACGAAAGAAGACTAGAAAACAACGAGAAAATGCGCAGTCGAGACAACAAAGATCCGTCAGCTAGCCATATCTAAACCAATGCAGCGTTTTCGAGATGATAGCATATAAAATTGAATTTTGAAATTTGGAAATTGTTACTAATATCACTTTTTCTGGAAACGTCGTTTTTTCGTTTCTGAACAGCACTCCTGTTCAACTAACACATTCTTCTTATTCAGTAGCACATCCGAGTTTAAGGATGTAACAATAAATAAATTAATAAATAAATAAATATAAATACTACATCAACAGACTTCGCTTCAGTCACTGATTCTGATGGACGTCGTCCAATACCGCACATAAGTCATCTATGTATACAAGTGCTCTTATGAGTTTATCTAGCTGCGTTCTACCGCGCAAGTCAGAGTTTTCAAAAACCAAGATGTTTTCGCTTCCGTTTATAAGCCAGCACAAGATCAGCTCAAGGTGACTAATCACGACCAGTAGAAATATGTAAAACAACTTCAGCAATGAAGCTGCTGCCATTGTAACGGAAGAATACACGTTATAGGTTGAAAACTCTAAAAATGCACGCGAACAATGAAGAAGGGCCGCGCTAGAAGGATGAAAAAGTGTCTGGATATAAGTCCGTTATCTCGTTTATTGTCGAGCAGAGGATCGAGATTGTTAAAAATACCATTAAGGTGCGCTTCTGTTTGCTCCTTTGTACTTTTCTTTCCCGTTCTTCTGGACCTTAGAATAATCTTTTGTTATGAGAACTAGTGTTTGGGCGAGTAGTTTTTCAAATATATACTCGACCTTCCAGGCTCCGACATCGCCGAAACGTTAGCCGAATAAAGTTCTTAACAATCTCGGTCCTCTGCTCAACAATAAACGAGATAACGGACTTACAATGCTGAGATTTATTGAAAGACGTACATGGAATGTCTGGATGTAATAGTGTCACGCTCCCAAGGTCCGAACCAGGTGGAGGAATTCACGGGTGTGCGTGTGTTGCCGTCGGGCGATGACATGCATGCGCAATTGGCTGCTGCCTGTGCAGCATACGACTCGAGATAATAGCTTTAAGAAAAATCGGTCTTGAAAAGGTTGTGAAGTAGATGAAGCACTAGCGTAGACGGGAAGAGGGAGATAGAGAGAGTAAGACAGTGATAGAGAGAGAGAGAGTGGGAGGACATCAAGGTCGATGACGACGACGACGACGTCTCGGCACAACTATAATGAGCACGATGAAGCGATGAGAAGGCGACGAGTGAGGGCTGGTGAGGTAGTGCAGGGGTAAGAGCACGAGAGTTTGAAGAGTTGGCGATGGCCGCCGCACCGTGATGCTATCGATCGCCGTCGGACTACTACCCCAGTCCCCCCCCCCCCCCCACCACCACGTCTCGCCCCGTCTCGTCCCCGTACACACGAGACGAGGGGGCAGCGCCATCACCCAGCCAGTCATCCAGTCAGTCAGCCAGCCAGCCAGCTAGTCGACCGGCCGCCGTCGTTGTTTCTGCCACCAGACGGTGGTCGTATCGGCGGCGGCGGCGGCCTTTCTCTCGCGACGAATCTCGCCGCTGGCGAAGTCGCGCCGACGCCGCCGACGACGACACGCACACGCTGCACTTTCGCGGTACTGTTGTTGTCAGCCTGTCAGGACAGCGAACAACCCCACCAGCACACACACCACCACTGGCCACGGCACCATCCAGCGCTTGCTCAAGCACACCACTTAATACCATCCTTGGTCCAGATTCATGAACGGACGAGCGGTCTCCGAAACCCCGTCGGCGATACACCCGCTCGATACCGTCGAGGTCTCCCAAACCCTGCCTCATCGCGAAATGCGATATACCTGCGATAAACTCCGATTAAACCCCGGCGCGCGTTCACGAATCTCGATTTGCACGCCGTTCGGGGTATATCTCGGCGTTTATCGGGGGTTTACCAATGGCCCTTGTCTGCTATTTCCTATTGCTTGACAGTACGTTAGCGCTCGTTTAGACACCGCGCAGCGAAAATGCAAAATCGAAGCGCAATCAATAATTAACGTCGTTGATCGAATTTGCCCCGTTGCGTTAGTGGCGCAGTCCGGTGGTGCCGCGTCAAAGCAAAAAACTAGGCATATAATCACACAGGGAAGAAATTAAACGAAAAAAGTGAATTTCGCCAAAATGTCCTTTAATAAGGAATAGCAGCCTTCTAAAAAACCCGAACGACCAGTAAGTTTGCCTCTATGAGGCGCCACCGGACTGCGCCACTAATGCAAAGGAGCAAATTCGATCAATGACGTTAATTATTGATTGCGCTTCGATTTTGCCGCGCGGTGTCTAAACGAGCCCTGTCTAAGGCCCTTGTTATACTTTCGCTCACCCCCCAGCGTAACTCGTCCATTCAGTATCAGACACCGTGGGGCCAGACACGTTTGTACGAGTTCACCACGCCAGCGTCACCATGATAACTCGTACAAACGTGTCCGGCCCCACGGTGTCTGATACTGAATGGACGAGTTACGCTGGGGGGGGGTGAGCGAACGTATAACAAGGGCCTAACGGTGGTACAGTGACAAGAGGCGCTACTTACATCCGCCCTGTCGAGCGATTGATTCTCGTCAAGCATCACTTGACTGCCAAGCAGAAGAAACAGACGTACGGCGACTGCCCCCGAAAGTCATTTTATAGACTATCAATCATGCCCCTCCGATTCTTTATAGAAAACGAATGCGTAGCGTGTCCTTGGGAGACTGATCAACACCTAACCCTTTTCCTCTATCTTTCCAGCCCTTCCTTGTGATGAAGAAAATACTATGCATTCCGTCACCTTTCCCAGATCAAACCATATGCTTACATGCAACAGAGCCATAGTTCTGTTATTTACAGATTAATGAAATAAATATTGCTTCGGAAGCAAATGAGCGGCATCGAAAGCGTATAAGTTACCGCTTTTAGTAACAATATACGTTCCTCAGTGTGCTACCGAAGTTATAGAATTATTGTCTCATTAGAAGTTCATTTTTGTACTATTTCAACTGATTACTGAACTGATTGAACTGAAACTGACTGAACTGAACTTGACCTGATTAATCAACTAATATCAATGTGATCGGTGTTTCGAGCAGCCACCCGCAGGGCAAACGATTATAGGTGAGATACAATTACGAAGTATGCGCAAATGAGAATAAAATTGTGGATAACAATTCGTGAAGTACCAATTTGAAAATACGGTTCGTCGAGAGGTAAACCTGGGCCCAGATTCACGAACGGACCAGCGGGCTCCGAAACCGCGACGCAGCCAGAGCCAGACGGCAGAGTCGATGAGAGATTGCGTTTAACATAGGAAGTTTAGGATAAGTAGAAAAAGGTGCGCGTCGTTCACAGGCTATATCTCGGGGTTTATCGGGGTTTACCAATGATGAATGTGGGCCCTGGGCTCATTACCCCGATACCCCAAGTTCAACCCCGCCCGCTTGCACTAGTCAATGCCCGGTCTAGAAATAGCAGGAATTTTTGTCGATTCCAGCGTCAGATCCAGACAGGCGAACGTGTGAAGAAGAAAAACGTCTCCATCGGAGACTGATCATTCGTGGTCATGCGGAAATTTGTGCACTGGGCCTGCGATCGACGACACATTTACATGTTCGACATTCATACGAGAAGAACATTATTTCCCTTGCATTCACCTGAGATACATACTGAAACATTGCAGAGCCAAAAAAACCAATGAAATAAAAAGGAGGACATAGGTGTAAGAGGGCGAATCAGTGGAACGGCATCACCTTCATATTAATAAAATGGTCACAACGTGTTTATTCATCACGAGGTCTCGATACAATAAAAGGATTATTGCGGACAAGGAAGGAAAGTGCATGAATGGGCGTTGAATGGTGGAATTGCGTTTGGTTTTTGTGTAGATATCAAATCCAACACAGAGAACAAAGAAGGGCGTGCACAACTGTGAGCACGAATCAGGAATTGATGAACATGCTTCTAGCTGGCTTCGATATTACCATGAAGGGATCGGAAAACAGTGAGTACTGAAATGCGTTTTGACAGTACATGTCGCCAGGAAGGAAATGAAGGATACTTTTTCGAAAACGAGCAACGCAGTAGACATGGATGTGGAGAAACTGAGGCGGAAGTTTCATCTTTTCATTTCTCCTGGGAACTGTGGCGTGGAAGAATGTGCTAGACAAGAGCGAGCAACAAATGAACGCATCAAAGCTGCTAAAATCGACCAGCGGAAAAACTCGTGTCGACGAATGAGCTCTGTAAAGCTGCTCAACGTTCATGGATAAAGCACAGGATGTTGTACAGGATGATTTAAAAAATAAAATAAAATAATGTAACACTTCAGAGAAAGGAAAAATCATGACAAAGAAAGTGGATGAACTGGTTTGCTTAAGTATTTAGATGAGTTCAGGGCCCTTACAGACCCGATGACGTGCGATTTGAGCGACGAATTAGCCGTTATAAGAGCAATCGAGCGAAACACGACGACGAGCATTCTCGTCCAACGCGACGTTTGCGGCGGCCGCATTGCTCTAATCGATAGCTGTTGGTGACGCGCGGTCACCGCCGCGCGAATTCGTCGCTCAATTTGTTGTCGTCGGGTCTGTAAGGGCCCTAAGGCGGTTCTACGACCGATGCAGTCGAAACAACGCTCAACAAAACAGCGTTATGCAACAGAACTACTTTAACTTAGATCACATCGTTTTGCTGAGCAAATAAAATAAACACATAAAAATTTTTATTAACAAGATTTTAGGTTCACGTGTTATGGTGTCAAGTGGATTGTTTGATGATGCGCAACAATAGCAAATTAAATGTTGAGGCGCAATGAATTCGTCACGAGAAACCAGGGCCCAGATTCATCATTGGTAAACCCCCGATAAACCCCGAGAGATAGCCCGAACGGCGCCCACCTTTGTCTACTTATCCTAAACTTCCTATGTTAAACGCAATCTCTCATCGGCTCTGCCGTCTGATTCTGGCTGCGCCGCGGTTTCGGAGATCGCTCGTCCGTTCATGAATCTGGGCCCAGGTGAAAAAAGAGCGGACTGAAGTGGGAATGTATATGCATATATGTACATATATGTGTACTCCGCATGGATTAGTGAATGGCTCAATTTATTTCGTTTTATACCAACGCCTAACAACGCCTTAGAACACCTACTCGAGGAGCTTAGAAGCATACGCAAAGAGGATTAAGCTCATCTGCTTTAACAAATACAACACGTTGGTCAAGACAGCTTTAGTAAAGTGAAAACTGCAGCATGATTTAAGCTGCATTAAAAGATGCAGCAGGATGTTGCTAAACAGCGATGATGACTTGTGAAATTTCTGTAGAATTATTAGCACGTAGGTGCCTTGTAGAGGAGCTTAAAGCCGAACTACACTATAGTGAAGGAGTTAAAAGAAGCGAACATTAAGCAGCTAATCTAATGACATTAAAAGTTTGCTAATTCTTGTAAATTTCCGAACAGTGCTTCGTTCTTCTTGGTGTGTTAGAAAAAGCAATAAGCGTGATAAGAAGCATAGAAAAAGGCGCAACTAATAACTCAGAAACCAGTTCTGCATGTTTTGCGTAATTTCCGGCGTTATTGTTTTTAAAGGTTCAGTGTTGAATAATCAGTTGAGGGAGAAAGCTACGGTTAATGAAGAAATTAAACTAAGTTTAGCTAAACAACACAAAGGACATTGGCGTGGGTTGGTGTTTTCTATTTTCCGTGAGCAACTATACATATGTACCTAAAAATTGAGCATCGGTCCGATAAAGTCTCTGTGCATGATCTATCACTTCTTTCACTCTTCTCAAAATATACATTATCAGAATGACTCTCAAAAAGAGGCTATGAATGTGAATTAAAACAATGCAAATTTCGTAGGCGTGGATAGCACGAATGGGGGTGACGAGTACGGGAAACAAAGTGAGCATCTGGAGAACGTTTCAAATAGAAATTCGTATGCTGCTTTGAAGGACGAGGTTAGTATGGTGGATCAATTTATTATGATAAATGATAATGATAAATTGATAGGACATAATAAATTGATTAACCATATTAACCTCGTTCGGCAAAGCAGCATGCGAATTTTTGTAATATCATGGTGAGGTTTCAAGAAGAAAGAACTTGGAGTTTCAAATAGAAGTACTTGTAAAAGAATCATCCAGGTGAAATAGTTACTGGGTGAAGAAGAAAACACAATTGTATTCATGTGGGGGAAACGAAACGGTCTGTCTCGTGACGAGCTTCGCCTCGTCGTCGTCGTCGTCGTTCAGTTCTGATCAAAGACCACATCATCGGGTCCGCCACCCGTCGCCGCCACCGCTGCCCACGTAAAAGTGTTCGTAAATCGTTGACGAAGATCAGGGCCCACATTCACGAACGGACCAGCGGTCTCCGAAACCGCGGCGCAGCCAGAGCCAGACGGCAGAGTAGATGAGAGATTGCGTTCAACATAGGATGTTTGGAATGAGTAGAGAAAGGTGCGCGCCGTTCACAGGCTACATTTCGGGGTTTATCGGGGTTTACCAATGATGAATGTGGGCCCAGGTTGAATGAGCTGCATCATTGAGCCACATATACACAGACATACAGACACACACAGATACACAGACATACACAGTAATATCCAATCATGATCAGTGTCTTGCAAATGATGAAGCCGAGTCCGAGTTCTGAGTCCTTATATCATTTTATCACTCATATTCGTGCAAAAAATCTTTCCAACAACTCGGAGCCGATAAAGCGATCTTGCAATGTGTCTTCAAATTTAGGAAAATTCCATTTTTTGTATCGAGTGAAAAGTTCTGGTGGGGTTCCTGTAGAGGACATGTTTAGTATCAAAGTGATGATAATGGCGTGCTGAAGTCAAATCTGATGAGAAAAATTGGAATTTCCACAATTTGCAGTCTCCTGCAGGCAAGCTGTCCCTAGGACACTCCCGTGTGTCCTAGGGACAGCTTGCCTGCAAATGTGGAAGTTTCTTCGGAGCCCTACTAATTGTTTTACGACCACCCGATGTTCGGGTGGTCGTAAAACAATTAGCAGGGCTCCGAAGAAAACCGCCCATAACTAGGTCACCTATTACAGCTGGAGTGAAAGTAAAGGAATATTCGAGCTCATCGTTAGAAGACGAATCGAATGGTGTTTTTAAATTTGCCCAAAGTTGTGAGCGGTATTTTACGTGCAAAAAATCTTTCCAACATTCGAACACCGTCAAACACCATTTATACATGGCAGCAAAATAGTGCGGTAATGGTTAAGAATAGGACAGAGACGCAGAGGATGTACATGGCAGTAATTGACGAGCGGTATAATTAAAGTCAGCTCATACTTGGCAGCAAAGCACTGCAGTAGCTGAGCTGCTCTTCCCGTGGAACAGTGCTTTTCTTCAGCTTGCACATTTCGGGAGCAAGTACGCCTAGTTCCATGGAAACCGAGGTTCCAGCGGAAAATCCAGACTGTTGCGGCACTGTTTCTCTACCGATGAGGTTTTCACGGTAATTTATAGACCTATTCGCCTTCTTGGAAGAACGCAGAGGTGACAAACAATCGACCTTGTTTAAGAAGCAGGCTACAAGATGGAAGATTCTCAAAATGGAAACCCCACATCAAAGATCAAGGCAAATTGTAGTAAACCTGTCATGAGTTGAGCAAAATGTAAAGATGAGTTAAAAGCACTTGAGATTTCATTCGTATCTCTTATAGAACGAACATGGCATTGCTCTTTCCGGTGCCGAAAACATTCTCATAGAATTACGGTGGAAAGAATAAGAACTGACCCCACTAAATGAAGTATTTGCGTGCTCAAAAAATTGTTGATTACACGGGCAGCTGACTATCGACATGATTCGAATGTTTTCTAGGCGCCGCCACTATAAGTATGTGACTCTAAAGTAATATTTTTCGAGCACGTCACAGTAGTGATTTTTGAACCATCAGTGTTCAAAATACATTACAATCACAAAGAGGAGGTGAGAACTTCCACACGTATGGTGAACACCAAACATCTGAGCAGTTGAAATTTGTGAAAAGGTAAAATCGAGAAATGGAAACTTCAGTGCTGGTCGAGCCCCCTCCTAGTCTTGAAGACTTTACGTAATGAAACAACTATGAAACATTACAATCTAGCTGCTGCTCACTCGTCACAACGTTCCCTCTGGTTCTCACGAAGCTGTAATTTCCTGTTTACAGTGGATGGAAACTCATTCGTCTCTACTAGCCGTTCCGCATTAGGTAGAACACGCCCCCATCAATGGAACCGCTGGTTGAGCTGAAAAGAAGGAAATGCAGCGAAGTAGAACATCAGTATGACTGCTGTGCAGTTTCCATGGGATCCTAAGACTCTCTAGGACGAACACAACGTCTGAAGCAAACATTCTTCAGACTTAACAGTTTTTTTGTCAGAAACCTTCTGTGTGTATGATACAAGGAAACGAAAACATTCGGAAGTCTACGTGAGGCTCACGTTTCTCAGTCAGACAATTGGAGTCGTTTTTCGTATGGTCGGTACGTGAGAATGGTGATGTGAATTCACATTAGTGTTGGGAAAGGCGATCAAAAAGGAGGAGGCGGAAAACTAGCGATTTTGCAAGCGTTCACTTTTAATTACCTATATAGCCTTAGCAAGCGTTTAGCCGTTCAATACAGCACGATGGGAACACATATAGCACAACGTTCAGATGACAAAAGTAATTAGTAGCAAAAATTCGAATATGGAAGATTAACGTTCCCTCTATAGCCCGAGGGCTGAGTAATCATGCGAGGGGATTTCGTTGAAGTGAAAATACGGCGACGCATTGCTGACCAACATAGGGGATAGGATCTGTTCAGAATTTCAAAAAACCAGCACTCTAGCGGCCTATCGGCCGACTCAAATGAAATGGAAATTATGAAAATTGCGGCATTATTCCACTTAATCAGTCACAAGCTTTAAGGCAGATTGAAAAGAAATGAAGCAATTTCATCAATTCCCTTGTCGCTTGGGTGCATTTGGTGTACGGTAACAGGCTATCGCGGCGGGACCCATATGAGCCACTCATGGCAAATGTCGCTTCGGTTTTGCTTATTATATAGTAGGATAGGAAACTCAACAAGAACCGGAATGAGTTAAAAGTGAAATGTAAGAAGTTATAGAGTTAAAGATGCGGTTTTCATGACCAGACTAGAACTTCTATATCATGACGCAGCTGTGATATTCATCTCCGAGCGTTCAAATTTACCACTGTCCGAAAAAGGAAGGATATACTAACGCTGTACCAAGCGTAGATTTGACAATTAGAAAAAAAACACTTGCATTTCGTACGACATCGAAGAATAACACGAATCGGGGTGATTGCGAAGGATAAGCAAAGGATGTAACGAGAAGAAAAAAATCAAAAGAGACTGAAATATATCGTCAACAGTCACGTCAAGTGCATGAATGAATCACAGCCCGTCACTAATCGTATCCGTCGTTTGGAGTGAACAATCAGGCGACGAAAAGCGACAGGAAAAAGACGTCCAGAGGAAACATATCATATTTGTCACGTTCCGCAATGCTCTGACTGCTTGCCTGCCAGCCAACCACGTAGCTGACCATAGCGAGAGCGGATTTCTGTTTCGTCTCATGATTGACTACCAAACCCGTACGAAGTTTTCGCACACTCGTTTTGAAATATACGGTTTTTCTGTTTAGTTCTGTCTAGCGAATTTTGCTCACCCACACAACGATTTCAAGTGAATGATAGGCGTTTAGATTGTTATAAAAAGCCACCGTTTGTAACGTGAGGTCATACAAACTAGCACCGTATTCAATGTAGGGAAACTGCGTAAGCAATATTCGGAAAAAGAACGCTTTCTATGATGCTTCAATTGAATAGTTGCCAATGATACACACGGCGCGTATACGATGAATTTTTTTTATTTTTATTCTAATTAAAAAATAAAAAGTAAGCGTCACAGCGAATTTCCTTTCGACTACAGATGAGAAGTGCGGAAACAAGAATATGAAATTCCACCCACTCATTTCAAGTCGGAAGTTCATGCTTCGTCGACCTCCGCATCATTGAGGCGGTTTTTTATGCTGCTCGCGTCATGCGGGGTTCCGGGCCAATTTTGTGAAGTGAATGCGATGTTACGAAGAATGATGTCATGGACTAGTTCGTTGAGAAACAGAAATCATCTAGAAATTCAAACGCTTTCATAATGTTTACTCATTCTAATGCAAAAATCGCTTCAAATAAGATCAAATTATTTTGCAGCTCATTATTCTGGAGTGTGTTAAGGAAACGACTACAAAATATGACTTATTAATCATTATTACCCCATTCGGAGCAACTAGTGCCGTAAGGTGATTCCTTAAGCTATCGCGATGACAGGAGTGTTAAATAACATTCATCGAACAAAACATCTCACGTCGTAACCTCAACAAACTCTTCAAAAATCCCTGCAGAAGACGATGAAATAGACTTCTAATAAAAAGAAAATTATGACATTCTTCAATCGATCGCATATAGCTTAGCTGACGAAGGTCAGGGTGAAGCTTTACATATATCCATAGCAACAAGTTGCTTGGGTTTTTCTAGTAGACGAAAAAACTACCACGATTACAAACTGCAGCAGCTGAGAGAAAGCTCAGCTCTCCCCACGGCTTAACAAGAAAATTAACAGGATGTTATTTCTGAAGCGCATGTGATTCGATGAGAACTGGGCCTAAATTCGTGACTGGTATCGGCACCATATACCCGAGAATAAACCCCGGTCGGCGCGATTATTCGCATTCATGGACGAGCCGCGGAGTTCATTTGGGGGATATCGCGAGTCTATTCCACTCTGCGGCGCGTTCATGAATGCGAATAATCGCGCCGACCGGGGTTTATTCTCGGGTATATTGTGCCGATACCCGTCATGAATTTAGGACCTGGTCAACACGCGCCTGATCATATCGTTCTACCCACTGCATAAGATCATTCTATATTTTTACCCTTTCCGCAGTATTTATCTGTTGGCAACCTTGTGCCAAAAGGAACTCTCAACAAAAATTGATTCGGACGGTGACGTCTCCAAACGTTTGAATAGACCATTATTGACTGTGTTATTTAGCTTGCCTGTACAAGAAGCGACCTACAGCTACTAACACTAAATTAATGATTGTTTATAGATCGTAACAGAATGTGATATCAGCTCGGCCGGTGTCACTGATGACGGGGTAAAAACTGGGAAAAGCTTAATCCGATCAAAGAACGCCAGTGTTTAATAAGTCATACGTTCAATGTGTCATCAAGCAATGGTCAATTATCGTCGTCATCGACGAAGGCGAGTTATCTTCTCGACTTTGTCTTTAACCTATCAGTTTGGAAAGCGGTTCTTCACTATTGACATTTCACGAGTTCAATACGTAACACCTTACTAGTTGTGATAATACCTATGAATGAGTGCATCGTCGGAAAATGGCGGCCTCATATCTCGTCACAGATGAAAAATGAGATTTTACGTCAACTGTTTGTTCGAATGAACGGAACAATTAAAACTAAAGGACCCGAGAAGAAAAGTGAAAATAGGTTTTCGCGTCGCATAAAGAAAAGTTTGGTAATCAAAATACGAGGGTGCATGAGGAAAACTGAAACGAGAAACAAAATGAACGCGGAAAAACGCTCATATTATTGATGGAATGTGCGCTCATCAAGAGAAGTACGAAGGAGATAAATTTTTCAGGAGAAATTCAGCTTATTAGCAAGGAACATAGAATGAAATTTGTGTTGAAGCCTAATGGTGAGATCTTCTGAAAGCGAACTATTTAACGATGAAATCAAATAGGTACATTTCTAAATATGCTAGTGGACTACATGCACAACACAACAACATTGACTCAATAAGAAAAGATCACGTACCAGCTCGAGTTTCTTCCATGCAAGGTATTTTTTCATAACTTGTATTAGACAACAGCAATGAGATCGTCCGTTGACATGTCACACGAACTAAAAATTCGAAAATGAGAAGCGGTCTACAATTATCGAAACTAAATATGAGCGCGAGTAAACAAGAAGTGGAACTTTTCGATGTTTATAATGCCGAGATTTATTGCTGACTATTTTTTTAGCGAGGGCTTCGCGATGAAACCTGCACACAATGAATGCGAATAACGTAACATACTGATAAAACTTTCAAGAAGTGATTGTGGTAGAATGGTTGTGTTTTAACCTTTTTCCTTCACACAGAAATGAATCGATGATACAGGTGAAGAACGATGAGAGAGAATACGGATGAAAAAAACGTGCAAATCTCAATATTAATCGCGACAATATGACACAACACGCGAATAAATTTGCTGCAATATAATCATTGATTGGTACTGCTTATGAAAATGAAGCCAAATCAGAAAGTACTTCGTAAATTATTAGAGAAGGATGCGTTTCATCTGAGAATAAATGAATCAACGCTCAAAGCAGTCGGCCATCGACTTTCACATGAGCCAATGAAGCCACGTCACAAATTTTAAAAAAACTCATGTATATAGAGATAATTTATTTTATTTATTCGATACGCACTAGGGCGTGCTGTGAAAGTTTAGTGGGACATAAATATTGAATTAGAAAACTAGAACGATTAACATAACAGAAATCTTGTCAGTGATATCAACTGAAATAAGTACTTTCAAAGTAAGATATAGCAGGTCTTCCACGTAAAAATGAGCTGGAATTCCAGACCAGAAATGATTATCTTGCTGCAAAGCGGCTAGAAATATATATAATGTTATTTCTGGAATATTCGGAGAAAACTTCGTGAATAACTAGATGAAAGTGCTTCATATTACGAGAGAGAGAGAGGCAGAGTGTTAATTTATGAGAACGACGGACGTTATCGACAAACTCATCCATTTCCTGCTTGCATGCCGAGAAGCGCATGATTTTTTGCCGACCCTGTTGCTAAGGACAATCCGTCAGTTCCAACCACACAGGAACAGGGAGTTTATCGCACAGGAACTACATTTCTCCTACATTAGTGAAAGCAATTTCAGAAAACGATGGAAACTCAAACAGCTTCCCAAACACAGGCATCTGTCGAACACACCGACAAAAAACCTGCATATTGATCACTGTGTCACCCTGCGGGGCTGTTTCATGGTTGTCAAGAGCAGCGAAATAAATTTCACATCAATCAGACACGCTTGTAAACGTAATTAAATAATTGGTGGGCCGAAGATAAGGAACAACCATGACAATCAGTCTTAGCTGTCGAGAGCTGCGAATTTAGTTAGTCATCAACATATTTATGTGACTTTCTTAGGGCCCTTACAGACCCGACGACGTGCAATTTGAGCGACGGAGTAGCCGTTATAAATGAAATTGAGCGAAGCACACGACGACGGGAATTCTCGTCCAGCGCGACGTTTGCGGCGGCCGCATTGCTCTAATCGATAGCTGTTGGACGAAAATGCTCGTCGTCGTGTCGTCGGGTCTGTAAGGGCTCTACACGTTTAACGGAAACTTCGATCCAACTGACGGCTTGCTCACTGACGTCCTGTATTAGCATGAATTTCATCGCTTTCATTTATCGAATAGAGGTGATGATATCAGATCGTTATGTTCAATGAATGGCGAAGGTACTTGCATAAATAAGTCTGGATCTTCACAATTCTCCATCAACGGGAAATATGCGAGAATAATAACAAGAAACAACATGGAGAACAGTTGACAACGTGAGGTGAAGAGCGGAATGCATTCATATTAGATGGTTGGGTAATATTAGGGACAGTTTAGATGATGAATTTCTTTCGACGTTTCGTATCTTCATTTCCTATGAGCGACTGCAGAACATGCATCACAGATCACACGTAATAGGCGCTGGAGAAAGTATTACTGCATAGATAGCCTCGTGATGCGAAAATGTCAGTAGTAGTCGCACGGAAAACGCCTCTTCTTGGCTGATTACACCGCTCAATAATTATGAAAATGCGCTCGCTTTTACATAGATATATATTACACACAACTATTCACTCTCAAAAGAGTTATGTGTTGATGTGATTTCGAATGTTGTCGATGTGAAAGGAAATATAGAAGTTCGCCAACATCGTGCAATTCCCAAGAGAGGTGGCGATCGTATCGAAACAGGTTCGACGATCGGAAACCAACGCCGCTCTGCGTTTTACATCAGGTGGTTGGAAGGGAAGTGGAGGGGCGGTGGAGGGGGAAGCAGTGGGGGGGGGGGCTGCTGCCTGTCTGCTGGCTGTCATCGTATGTTATCATGATGACGTTGAGCTCCTAATAGAGAGGACAGGACATCCCACCCACCCGTCGCCCATTTCTCGAGATGATGTTGAAAGGAAAAAACGACAACGACAACAGAAACGCAGAATGTTCAAGGAGTGCTTCCGGGTTGCTGCGCTCACGCATCGATGAATGCTGGTACGTGAATTCATATCAGCTACCCGTGCAACAGAAGAAATGGTTATAAAACCTCACCAAATGGATAATTAATGTTCTGGTGGCTTCCACCTTTTTGCTGCAGTGAGCAGGCTACGTCTTAGTGCCTGTCGGATCGTAGTTATCCTAGTAGCTCTTAGCAGCACCAAACTCAACAGTTATACTAACCGACTACCATCTAACAAAACGAGGAAGGCTTTCCTCGCATTTATTCGTACACTATGGTCGCTCTACTCTTGAGTACTGGGATGCACCATAAGTTACTAACATTTCACTTTATTTTAGGTTTTAAGGCCTCTTCACACTTTACTGCTGCAGCAACGCAGTAATGATGAAGGATAGGGACTCGCCGCATGCGCTGCCGCAGTGCAGTATGTCATTCCAAAATCGGATCTGACCTCGACCAAATTATTTTCCGTTGAAAATTCGCTTTGTCAGGTTATCGATGGCGCTGATCACGAATCTGATATCCGTTTTCAAGTTTGTGAGCGAAAACCATCCATATTGTCAACAAAGCTCTAAATATCTGGTTTATTATACTGCCACAGTAGAGTCTGAAGGGGCCCTTAGCTGTAATTGAGCGCAGTACGATTGTTCAGGATTACTCATGTATGTTTTACTTGGCGCACACAACAGTGTAAAATAAATAAATAAATAATCAAATAGGCAGCGGTCACGGGAACGCGAAAAACTGTGGTGCTCGTTCAGGATGTCAAACATGGACAATACTATTAGGCTGGCAACTAAGTTCGTGGACTTTCAAGAGCCTTCAACAAAAATGTTATCTACTGAACAACAAAAGAACAATTTCCAACCAAGGTGTGGTCCTTCAGAGGGTCCATGTACTTCAGAATTCTTGGGTTGCTGCTCTATTCCACTTCTTTAAAATACTTGAGTTTTTGAAGCCAGAGATTTGGATAGGTGTTTTTTGACCTACACTTCATTGATGAGCGGTCTATCGGCCAAGGAATGGTGTGAGGACCGACGTGGGTGTCCATCACTAAGTGCACAACCTGTGCTCTTAGGTGCATGAACACGGCGTTACCAGCCCACGTTTTTCGTATTTTGGAGCGTCCGAAAAATTTTCGACATCCATTTCAGCCCTTTTCCGTGGTGGGGTCATGTGGTCAGGCATCTTTTTATCGAGTTTTTCGCAAAACCCAAAATGATGCAGGCCCTTACCAATTGCTCCATGTGAGCACCTGAAGTTGGGTTCCAACTTACCTTGTTGCCAGGCCCGGATTTCCTTTGACAGCAGAGCTACAGCTTTCATTATGTGCCCGCTGGTGCCTTTTTTCGATTCGATGCTGATTTTTCGAAATCTTCTAATATTTCTGAATACCATCAACTGACTAAGTACATCACCCCCAGGTGCAGCACATTGCCTTTGTCGAGTTTCAGTAACCTAGTGGCCAAGCAGGAACTCATGAAGAAGGCCTTAATAAACGCGAGTTTTGTGAGCTTCATTTTAAGCGAAAAGACATCATAGAAAACAAAAGTAACCGGTTTCCCAAATGGTTTAGGGGATTGCGTGACACGCACTATAAAACAGCAAAGAGAGCAAGAAAATTGGTGAACGTTCAAGCAAGTTATGTTTGCCAGAAGTAGTGGCTGCGAAACAGTCCACGAACTTAGTTGCCAACCTAATATTACTGAGAGCAAACGCCACTAGTCGATATACGAATACGATTCCGAATAATATAGCAGTACGGTGATCTCGAACACATATATAGATGTACTGAAACAATAAACGTCGAACTGCGTTCAGAGAGAAAGCGAGAGAGAGGTTATCGATAAAATGATGATATGAGGTGATTAGGCGGTAGAACAGACAACAGGGTGTCGTCAGCTTCAACTCTTCGGCTGTGTCCTTTGGTGCACTCGTCAGGGCTCATTAGTGCGGAAGTCGAGCCGAACGATCGGTCGGACGGCCGACATGCACGTCATCAAACGCTTTCCCACTTGCCACCACCACACAGCACATGCTCCTCTCGGTGTATGCCTGCGTGTGTATGTGTGTTTCAATGCTCTCGTGACAACACACTTTGCGAGCGTGATGGGCGTGTGCTTCCGCTTCCGCCTATTGCCGCCGGCGCCGGCCGTTCCCGCTCACCTCCTCTTCCTCCTCCTCCTCTGTTGGCAAAGTGCCAACATTCACTACTATCGTAGAAAGTGTAGCAAGAGCGCTCTATTCAACATTGCAGGCATCTTCAAGCGGCTTGTGTCCTGACTGGAAGACTACTGCAGGCTGAGGAGAGCACCGATAGTCATTCTGCAGGTTGCAGTCAGCCGTGAGCGGTGGCTCCAGGGCTATCTAGAGAGTTCATGTTGGTTTAATTACCCAAGTCTGAGGTAACTAGTGTCCTGTTCTGTATTGGAGTGCGGTCTCAAGCCGCCTATATCTTCATTGGTGTTCATAATATCGACGCAGCAGTACAGTCGACCAAATAAATAAATAAATAAATAAACACGCTGCACCCATTACATCCTCCTCTTCATCGTCGTCCGTTTCATCCATCCGTTCATCGCGGCAAGCAGCAGCCCAGTCATCACCTCGGGTAAACAAGCCATGCGGTAATCATGAAAAACACTCAAACAACCTTAACTCCAGCATGATTGCACACACACTCGTCTCATTCTATCGCGTTTTTGCCAACGACAGCGTCCAGAACTCGAACTCTCTGATGTTTTCTGTGAAAGGAAAAACGTAAACGGACCTATGTTGTTCACCCAATTTATTCATTTATAAACAACATGTGTGGTGAAGTGATAAGGGTTGCTGAGGGCAAAAGGAAAACAAAAGGTAACAAAAAGGATAGACGTCGGACGCCTTACACTAGCCGCTAAGAATGTTGGATCTCTGGATTAGAATAACCAATTTGGTGGAAAAATTAAACGCACATTAATTTGAAACGTTACGGAAATTCATGACATTTCTGTGGAATCGATTTCCTTGGTGACGAATGGCACCGATCTCACAGGCTTCAGTCAAAGAACAAACATAGAACACCCAAAAGCGAAGCACGTGATGTAGCGAAAAACTTCCATTTTAGCTTCCATTATGCCAGGAAGTAACGACGAAAGTAAAGTCTATGTCGCTTGCCCAAGTCTATGCCTTTTTCTTCCAAGATGAAGTCGTTGCTCTTTGTAAGCAGTGTTGATAAGGAACGCATAGAAAGTCAGACACAAGGAAACACATTCGTAAATTTTAAATACACAGTGATCTGAATACACACTACGACATTTCAATGACTCTACAAATTATAACATGTAGTGGAAAGCGCAATGTAGATCCATTAGTCTAGATTCCTCCTCCGTCTGGATTTTGATTTGATTTGATTTGATTTATTACACGAGCCCAGTCGTGCTTGAAAAGGTATAAAACAACACGAACCCTCCGAAGAAACATAATATCACAATAGGAAGTACAACCAACCAGAACGAAAACTGGAGCGAAATAAAATAAAACAAAATAATTTTCGTGGACTACGAATCAAAAATAATGCTCAGCGAGTAGAACTAAAGCGAATTGTTTCGAAAGGAAGACTCGGTGAGAGGTATGATGTCACAGCTCCCCGCATTAATCTATAATAGGGAAATTTTGAATATATGTATGCAGTCAAAAATGCATTAGAGTATATGTATGTGAAGAGTGAAACATGAAATAGCGCAAATTTAAACGCATATGTTTACAATTAAGAGTTGAGTTGGAGTATATGTATGTGAACCGTAAAGCTACACAAATAAGTATAGCTCATTACTTACAAATAAACCTAGATTTTGCACGAATTTCCAGCGTAGCTTTTTGTAGTGATTCCTGACGTGTTTGTCCAGTTTTAGCGTGATTTATAGAGCTTCATGAATGCAAATGCCACATCAAAAACATCTTTGTCACGGTAACGACACCCTCGATTTCATGGATTCCACTGTTCTAAATACTGGGACGTTCTTGAGTGACACCGCTCACAATTCGTATTTGGCATGAAAAAAAAACAAACATGACCGTCATGTTTTTGGTATTATGTTGCAGAGCCTTGGCACAGAAATTTCGAGGAATTTTTCCATCTGTGTGATAAAAAAACTGAAAACTGATAAAAAAGACTCACGGATGTCGTAAAGGTTCACAAGTCTTACAAAACAAAAGCGTATTTGATGCCATTATTTACATTTTTTAAAACACAATCAACTAAAGACGGACAGAGTGCTTATACCGTGGATTCTTTCTTCTTGTCCAAGAACATTATTGTACTTAATGAGCGGTGCAAGTTAGACTGTCATGTTAGCAGAGAACAAGTTAACCTGACTTCTTGATTTTATGTCTCCTTTAAGGTTACCAACAAACATTTTCTTTGCGTATTTTGTTAATGCAGAGAGTAAATTTGTTTCCGTACTGACAAAATCAAAGTCAATCAATCGAAGGTGAAGATAAAATGATAAACACTTTATGAAATGAGGCAGAAAAAAAGAGATCTAATATGATATAGATGAACTGCTATACGACAGTGTATCGATTTGAGTCATTAGGCATGACATTAACTGCTCTACACAATCGAGAGGTTTGATTTATACTTTCAAGCAAGAAAGCGAAAGACACAAACAACTGTCCTTCGAAGTGAAACAAATCCTGAGAATCAACATACCATTTCTCCGGTTGTAAGTAAAAAAATACATGGAGCTAATGGAGGCCAAATCGGATAGAAACACAACTTTACAACTTGTGGCTGAGAAATTTGGACATTTCTCCCGATATTACACCTATTCTTCAGAATCAAGAACGTTTCTCTTCGTCCGATATAGCCATGTTCAGATTTGCGAAGAAACATGAAAAGCGACCTCGAGAAGGTTTTCAACAGCATTGAGTTTAAGCGCTAAACATAAGCTAATAATATAGCGGACTAAGGGCAGTGTGATTCAATAAACGAATTAAGCAAAATGTTATGAAGCTTAATACTTGCTAAGGCACAGCTAATATTAGAAGATTTCGAGAAAATCACAATAACAAGCGTTCAATGCCGGTGATGATCGTCGATGACGAGCGAATGTGTGGTGCTGAATCGATGGATAGAGGTCAGATCACGAACTCGACAAGGTCTCATCCTTCATGACTAATATCGTACATGCTGACAACGAAATGTGAAAATGAAAAAAAAGAAACTAATGAGACACTGAAAAGGCGCTATATGATGGCGAGCAGAGCATTCCACAGTTGAGCCAGGTGAGCAAAAACTACCTGCATTGAACTGATCACTGATTTTGATCTCTTCAATCAAATATCAGCCAATGGGTGGCTATCGGTGCAACAGAACATTGACACTGCTGATAGGATCCCTATTGGCGGTCGTGTTCGATCGAAAGGTCCACATTTCTATCTCCAAGTACATCAAAAAACCAAATACAGTACCGGACGCGACGCAACGACAAAACGGCGGTAGCGACGCCTCGGAGCGCCGAAACCCGCCGTTTTTGAATAACATCTTTAAAATTGGTTTATTTGCAAAAATAAGTATATATTCGAACTTAGCAGCTTGAGCACTATCCCTCCATATACACTCCCCAAATTCGTAAAACTTGTTTTCAGTCGATTTTTTGACCGCTCGATTTTCGGATCCTGTTACCGCTTCGGTCTCTCGCTTGGTGATTCACCATCAACAGGCTCCGCCCCCTCCTAGCCAACTACAAATATGTGGCGCGCCTTTTCCTAGCGTCCCAAGCTACGGGAAGGGGACCCACGGGGTGGCTCGAAGGAGCTACCACGCGTGGCCCCTCGTTGGGCATGGGGTACAAATGAACTGCGGTTGACTTCGCACGGGTCACCACGCGTGGACACCGATACGGCGCATTTCGGCGCTGCGGAGCGCCGCTACCGCCGTTTTATCGTTGCGGCGCTTCCGGTATTGTAAGTATTTGAGGAGACACTACAAACTGAATATCGCTTTCCTTGCGTATTTTGAACCTGTGGAATCCACTACTCGTATAGACAGTATGAGATTTGTGAACAAATTTTGCTCGTTCAATCGAACGACACACAATTAGAACCTCTGCACATACAGTCTAATAGCTATTTAAGAGGAATGATGAGAACGTAGGAAATGAAATCGATGCATTGACTAGAACGTTCGTTGACGAGCAGATTCATCCGTCTTATACATACTTGGCGAAAAACGACATCTCATCTGAAATTGCAGTAAATATATTTTAAAACTTACAATACTAATTTTAATTTACTAGTAACACTTTCCATTTACGATTAGCGTACTTAGATGTAGCTTGAAAGTCGAACTCATGAAAGATTATAAACTGTGAAGTTAATGAGTGTGGCTGGTAGTGAATAAATCTTCTAATGAACCTTCTTCCAATTTGGCTCGCAAATTATATGTTCAATGTTGGAAAACTTGAAAACTAAACAATGAAGCATGCTAACATTGGACAACATGTACCTGTAAACTGTCGAAAACACTCGGTAACTTCCTTTGGAACCTTAAGTGTACTGTGACCATTTTATCACTTACCTACAAAACATTCACAAGATACCCTGACATTGAGATTGAATTTTTGCCAAACTTCGCATTCCTTCGAACCAACGTTTCGGAGAACCACAAAGTTCATGTGCTTCTGTCGACATTTTCCATGCGCTGGAATATTCATTGTTGCCTTCCTTTTATGACACTCATATATGTGTTGTTTCAAGGTCGTCCAATTTCAATTTTTTCGGCCGAATAGAAGCGAATTTATTTTTACGGATGTTCCTGTTACGCCTCCTGTTATGAGCACTCATTACTTCTTTTCTCAGTGTCATAAAAAAGATTATGAAGTAATTAATTGAGCAACGTAACGCTTTCCTTAAGCGATCTCTAATTACATAATTGATAGGGGATATGGTAGCCATAGTCGTTCTCTAATTGTGTCCCAAATGCTGTGAAATAAAGAAGACCTTATCAACCCTCTATTGGCGACAATCCACATGAGTTTTAGTTGAGGTTTCTTCCCTTGTTCCCTCACTAATGGGTGCTACAGTTTGTACAGACGTGCACTACTTTTCGCCTCCATGCCGCATCACTTGAGTGTCAAAGCGAAAGAAACAGAGTGGTTGAGCTAAAATGAGTTCGAAAATCGACCTGGAGGACTAAGCCTCTGCTGCCAAGTTTCATACGTTTCTTTTCCAGAACAAATGATGATAAGCAGGGGTGTGCGGAAATTTTTTCGAAAAGCGGAACACGGAAACGCAACGGAAGGGCAAAAACGGCCGGAAACCGGAATTTGAAACATGGAAACGGAAGTTCCGCGCACCCCTGATGACAAGGAAGCCGCAATCACGAGAAGAATAATGAATAAATGATTTCTCATCTTCAAAGGTAATGGAAAATTTTGAAAGCGTCTGATCGTGCCAGTGCATGATGAAAGTCACCAAACCGTCAAGTTTTTGCTGCCGAAAATGGCCGTACTTTGCATGGACTAGCATTTTCCTTCTCCACCCTCAACACTGGGTCTATGAAATCCTTCGAGCACTAGGAACCTCCGATTAAAGGCTTCTCTCAAAACTGGAAATTATAACGAGCTATTGTGTTATTTATTTCGAACACGCGGATATCTATCCTACGCGTTAGCATGAACATGTTATGTGAACAACATGAACGTGTTAGCTACGCCCGATTCTGACTCACGAAGCCAGTCGAATGCGATGAAAATATGTGGTTCATGCGATCGAGAATACGAGAACACTACCAACCTCGGAGGGTAAGTTTTCAAAAAAGTAAAGGAAACAGGAGAAAGAACAAGTCGCTCTCATTAGATGAACAGCAGCATTACGATCTAGGTGAGTTATTAATCTGCCTAATAGGTTAGGTAGCAGCATGACGAAAATATTCCCATACAAACTTACGATAGTCGTAGAAGTATAAACAGGCTTTGTCGCTGTCACACGTCACTTCGTTTATGAAAGGAGGAAAAAACGTTTCCGGAAGATGGCGAATAGCCTTAAAATAGAAATTCAAAGAGGTAAACATTTGGTCCTACGTATTTCCTGCCCGAACCGAAAACATGAAAACTCTGAACTGAATTTGACACATTCTGCCAAATGAACTAGGAATAATATATTTTTATTTCTGTAGAAAACTAACTTGACACGCTCCGCAAAGTCGTAAATATCCATCTTCCTCTGCTCCTCTTTTATCACAGCCGAAAGGTACGATGTGTGATTCACCTACAAGCCAATACAGAACGTCAAAGTATTGAACTCACTTATCACAATCAATTGGACGAATATATCTATGAATTTATGATATTCTAAATTTGACAGGCGACCGTTTGTTAAGGGAACGATTTAAAATTTCTCGATGAAATTATGAAAAATGAAAGACTTAGAGAAAACGTTTTGTCATCAGTTGCGGCACCTACGTTACGTCTTCTCTGATATGCTCCTAATGGAAATTTTCAGGTATTCGAAGTTAAGGAAAACAAATAGAAGTTTTTTCGCATAGCAGCACATAAATAATTATTCCAAGAAAATGAGACAATAAGAGACTTGTTTCTGATCTGATTCACAAAATATCCATTTCTTCGCATGTACAGTACCGGACGCGTCGCAACGATAAAACGGCGATAGCGACGTTTTGGTGCGCCGATATGCGCTGTTTCGGTGTCCACGCGTGGTGACCCGGGTAGACTCAACCGCACTCCTACTTTGGGACGCTAAGAAAGAACGAGCCGCATATTTATATTAGGCGATGAGGGGGATCCGAAAATCGAAGGTTAAAAAATCGGTGAAAACAAGCTTTGGGAGTCCCCAAGCGAGGGACCAAAGCGGGAACGGGATCCGAAAATCGACGGATCAAAAAAATCAACTGAAAACAAGAGTCGCGAGTTTGGGAGAAGTGAATATGGAAGGATAGAGCTCAAGCTGCTAAGCTCGTATATATACCTATTTTTGCAAATGAACCAATTTTAAAGAAGTTATTCAAAAACGGCGGGTTTCGGCGCTCCAAGGCGCCGCTACCGCCGTTTCATCGTTGCGGCGCGTCCGGTACTGTAGAGAAAGCCGTGGCAATACTAGTGTATAATTCGGTCTCTGCCTCCTAACCACAGTCAAGCTAGACATTGCAAAACTCGCTACATCAATACAAAACCTCAAAATCATGAAGCTTCGTTTCCATTCAGTGCAACTGTCCAGAACTCGACGATTGAGCAGCGGTAAGATAAGACGGAATAATAGGGGAACATTTCAAAACACACCTACTAATTTTTGTTTCGGCGATAGACCATCATCCTCCAATATCAATGGTTGGTCATTAAGACGATTCAAAGAAACGTTGGTGGAATTGAGTGTGCGAAGAATCTGCTCGACTTCGTCCAAACGCTTCGATCGACGAATTGATGGCGAAATTATACTGTGTCTGGGCTCTGCACTAAAACATTGCTGCTACAGAAAAATCTCAAAACGCTAAAAAAAACGCCGGAACCCATACAAAGTGGAATTATTCAGTCTTTGCACGATATAGTCTGATTTGAGATCGCATGTGACGTTTAATTCCTTGAGCAGTTTCGCCAATCCATCCACGTTGCGTGACAGAGCGTCTTCTCGTTGCCGACTGCGAACAGGTTGACGCTCAAAATTACAAGGATATTATAAGATTAAGAATTAAACTTAGCGCCAAACTGTGATCAGCACACCTGATAGTGATCATGAATCGATCGGTCTAGAAATCGAATGACACCGAGCGCATCCCATGCCATCAAGTCGGGGTTGTAGGTACCTTTATGTTTCAATTCAGCAACAAGCTCCGATTGAGTCAGGCGTTTACAAGAGCGTAGACCATCGTTGACGAAGAAACTCTGAATCGGGCAAGGAATGGCTGGCTCAGAAAATTTTTTGCGATTGATATTGTCGTCCTAGTTTATCTGTTTCAATTTGAAACTGACACTACACATTTTTAATTACCGTGCACCAATCGTGCAAATGGCAGCTGCATCACTATAGCACCAAAAAATTAACATTCTTACGTTCAGAATCGAGCTAGCTCGGACCGGTTTTTCAGTTGTAGTGGAAGTCCTTATAGAATTGCTTTCCTCTTTTCGTTTTTGTGGCGGAGAGCTTCGAAGGGCACCCATTCGACTCAGAAAATACGCCGATTTCCTTAAAAAAGACATTTGCTATAAATATATAGAATGTCTTGGTCGGCGACATTTGTAAATTTGGTTGAAATAGATTATCAATGATAGACATTTGGTAGTCTAATTTTACTTTTCGTAAAAAAATATCGTGAAATGAGCAGCAAGTACTGAGATAAAATCTTTTATATTCAAGAGACTAATGCCTGTATATATTCCACAGCTAAGATTTTGAGATGCTCACCTGTTTGGAAGCGAAGCTGATATAGGTGACGCTCGTTTTAATCGAGCAGAGCCAATAGCTTTCTCAACCTTCCGCATTTGTGAATTCAAATACATCATTAACTGCTGAAGTTCATCTTCTGAAATTTGATCTGAGTAAACCTTACTTAGCTTACTCTATACTTTTGAGCACTCCAAAATAGCATTGAAGTGAAGTTCATGCGTACACACAACTAGAACGATTTTTCGATAACCGCCGAAAATTTCAACCTCTTTTTCAACCTCCTACCTCCTAGCAGATGATCAAAACGCGACGAAAATACTGTTCCACTTCATTTTTCTTCTTTTTTTTCTCGATTTTATCGTTGTTCCAAGACATAGATGAACCAAAAAATGATGCTTTCATCGAATACTGTCTAAATGTGATCAAATCAAAGATGTAAAACATTTGAGTTGCGATGTAATTAGGCATTACCATCAGCTGTAATTAGGAAGGATCGTACAATAAGCTCGACCTCATTAGCTCGCCGCTCCGCCGAGGTCAAATAGGGCTCATATGAAACTCAAAATCTTTACAATATTTAAAAAATATATGTATGAATCATAAAACAGACCATCTTATTGTGACTCCAAACACATATTCATATAGAATGGTCAGAATTAAAGAAAATTATGAAGATGAGGTAGAAACAAGACATTGATCTGCCGCCTTCAGCGATTTACTAAATAATTAGAGATGATACAGTAGGTAAGAAGCGCTAACGAGGGTGCACAACATTGTGTCATCATTTAGAAAAGAAATAACGACACAATTAGAAGGAAAGATCCTCGGAAAAAGAAACACGATAAGGCGAGAGAGAGAGGGAAAGGGTTAGTGTAAATGAATAGTCACTTGTCCATTCTTTTAAAAGTTGGTGTGCATATCACTTTATGAAAACAGATCTCTTTCAGATTATCACTTATTCTGGTTCTTAAAGCAACACCTTCGAGACATGGGATTCGACAACCGAGACCAACTGGCAATAGAGGTCGGCCAGTTTTTCTCGTCACAGCTCTCAGAGTTCTGGGTCCACATTCACGAACGGACCAGCGGTCTCCGAAACCGCGGCGCAGCCGGAGCCAGACGGCAGAGTCGATGAGAGATTGCGTTTAACATAAGAAGTTTGGGATAAGTAGAGAAAGGTGCGCGTCGTTCACAGGCTATATTTCGGGGTTTATCGTGGTTTACCACTGATGAATGTGGGCCCCGGCGGAGATGAATTGAGAAGTTGTCCTAAAGATGGGGAAGAGACATAAATCTGAATAGTGATTATATCGTTGACTGAGATTTTGTTTGAATAAATTGCTGTCAATTTGAAGAATGTTGCGAAAGTGTCGCAAGACTTTTGCAACAACCTGTTAGTATACAAAAATCGGTATGTATGTAAAGACGTTAAAAGCAATAAGATTTACTGAACAGTGTATAAGAGCTGAGAGATTTCACCGTTTTTCGAAACCGGTTATCTTTTCTCAATCACTGTTCAACGACGAAAGACGAACGCGCGTTGAGGTCTCCAAACAAGTTCGTGTTCAATCAGCGCTTGCCTTTTCGTGTCTCGCGGATGTTCTCAGCCAGGCGTTGTCACTTCACAACATTTCATTCAGATTATTTTGTCGTTGAAAAACAAATCGAATTCGACTTCAACTACAGCTACGAATCTAGCTTCAACGACAATTGGTTTCCGACGTGTCTTACTAAAGATAGATTCCAAAGAGAACTGTTTCTTATTCATTTGCTTGACTGACATACGGAACTAGAATTCTAGAGGAGAAAATGCTGCTTTTTCTACCAAAAGAGGGATTGTGGACCAAATAGAGCAGATGCAGTAGGTGATGAAATTGACGAGAGTAAGAAGGTTGTCGTAAAATATTCGAACAAATGAATGACAGAGAAATCGTTGCCACTCACCAGAGGATGTCGACAAATCGATATCGGCTAAATCAACGACAGCATTCGATGTTGTTATCAGTGGTATCCATGCTGTGATGAATAACGCTGCGGCCCATTTCATGTCGTTTACTTTTCCACCAGTATAATTGCGTGATAGCTGGCTGCGATTTATAATAATAGTGCGATTGTATGAAGTGTTGTGCGATGATGACGAGACGAGAGAGAGGTGTTGGGGGGAGGGGGTAGAGGAGATGAACAAGCTAATATGGAGATGCTGAAGATCGTTATCGGCTAGCTGCTGAAGACGGAAAGGCTTACAAGATCTGCACAGCCCCTTTGCGGTCTTTAATCCGACGCTCGCACATATCTTCTTTCGCCTCGTTCTCCCCCCCCCTTTCCCAATCATCGTTCAATGTCTCTCATATTGCGCACTCCTTCCCAGGTCGGCTATCCACCCCACACACACCCCTCACTGGAACAATAGCGGCGAAATAAAAGCTGCATCTGTTGTCCGCTGAGAGAAATCAAGAAATCATATGTTGCATGATCCCCAGGCTCTCACTCTACATTCGAACCATTGAAAAGTCCGCGAGTTTCCCTAGCTCTGGCACTAATTCACTTTTGCGAGATGCAGCCAACACCACCCGTCTTCTGCTGCTAACTATAACGTCCTACATGTATAGGTCTTTATTCTTTATTCAGATACTGTACATAAGGTACGCGTGAGAAAGCAACATAAGATCTTAAAAGCTTAGCAGCCGCTGCATTGCTATTCTTTTGAACCTATGAACCTCTGATGGCGAGAATGGCAAGTCACCTCCAAGAGACAGGAAGGTCGAGCCAGCTCTACATATGAACGAATACAATCTCATTCCCTTCTTGGGGACCGCAAACCAGGGTCCAGATTCACGAACGGACGAGCGGTCAAGAAACCGTGGCGCAGCCAGAACCAGACGGTACAGCCGATGAGAGATTGCGTTTAACGTAGGAAGTTTAGGATAAGTAGACAAAGGTGGGCGCTGTTCGGGCTATATCTCGGGGTATATCGGAGGTGTACCGATAATGAATCTGGGCGCAGATTTTGTCGGGATCAGGTCGTGTTATAATGAAGGTAATTAGGATAATTAGAGTAACTAGGGTAGTTCTCGTTCTGTAGCTGATTTCTTCTTCATTTATTTCATCTTTTTCTTTAGAACAATAAGATAAACAAAGTGTAGACGACGTTACATCATAAACGATTGAGCTTGTGGCTGCACCAGCATCTACCACACTCTCAATCTGTTATGAAAATGTAAAACCTACCACTCTGGTTCATATTAATCGTACCTCCACACCTGACGCTGTGGAATCCGTTCGAACCTTCCATTTTTTGGGAGTTCTGCAACAGCTCTCAAGCAATCTGCTAAAGAATGAAGTCTGAGCGGACTCTGGCGCAATATTGACAAAATTTAGGCCAAACAGCAGTGAATGGCATTAATGTCGAGATTTAGACTCGAGAATATCCAACCATGACACGTAAATAAAATGTTTATGCGAATTCCTACGACAGTAACGTACTGTCAGAATAGTACGAATGTGTAACAATCAAAACACAACACTAAAGAAACAATTTTCGAAAATCTACAGTTAAATACATAACATGACACATAGTTTTGACATTTTTGATTAAAGCTGGCCAATAATAATTAGTACTGTTTTCACACATGAGTATTTCATGATGTCGCTTTTCTAATAAACTGCAGTCGGTTATTTCAATCCCCGTAACTTCTGAAACACATTATCCTCGATTACAAATAAAATAAAGATGAAAAAAGAAAATAAATATTCTCTCATGGCGAAATATTAGCACTGTCGACAGCTTTTGGCACATTTTGTTTGCATATAGTCCTGGAATATTGCTTGTGTACACATTCCGCTACTGGCCCATCGTTCACACCACGACCTAAACGGAACGTGTTACGTGAATTAGCGACAAAATTGTAACAAAACGTGATTCACTGAAATTTCGTACCGGGAATCGAAACATTTCGAAGCAGTTGCTTTGGATGTGGATGAATTGTCACACAACTCACAACTGCTCGAGCAATTGTCACGCATGAATCCGGCACTGAACACTGAACGACAATGACCAGCACGAGCAAGGAACTCACAGTCGGAACGCCTATAACATTTCGTTGAGTCTAGAACAGTGATATGCAGCATCTACTCAATTTTATTGGGTCCAAAAACGAGAGATTGATTCGACGAGCTACCGACTAGCTATTTAAACATGCTCCACAAGTATCATACAGAAAACACACACGAAAGATCAAAAGGTGCTGTTGAAAAGGGATCTCAGCATAAGGGCTCTTACAGACCCGGCGAAGTGCAATTTGAGCGACGAATTAGCCGTTATAAATGAAATTGAGCGAAACACACGACGACGAGCATTCTCGTCCAACGCGACGTTTGCGGCGACCGCATTGCTCTAATCGATACCGCGTTGGAACGCGCGGTCGGCCGCACTGCTCTAATCGATACCGCGTTGGACGAGAATGAACGTCGTCGTGTCGTCGGGTCTGTAAGGCCCTAACGAAAATTTAACCCTTCCAAAAATCAAGCAGCAATACGTAACAGCGCCTTCCTGAACGAGAAAAAGTACAAGAGGAAAGTAACATACCTATCCTGACAGGGAACTTCCGCTTCTGGAGAAATAGTGGTGCTTTGTTCTGAGCTGTCGCCAGTGGTGATAGACAGGTTGCTCTGAGTAGCAGTACTCTCAGTGCTAGCACCAATAGATGGAGAAGGAGTCGACAATTTTGAACCGAAAGATCTAGCCCGCATCACTGTTTTTTCTGTCGGCCGCGCAGTAGTTTCTGGAAAAAACGAGGATGAAAAACCATCTGCTATTATTTCGCTTGTAACAAGGAAAGGGTGCTGTCTCCTTAGAAACTAACCGACTTGTGGGCAATCATAAAGCTTGTTGATCTTATATAGATCGGTATCGCTGAAATCGATACGTTGCCCAATCTCGACGCCTTTTTTTCGCGGTTCAATCGTCGCTTTGCCATTCTACAAAAGTCCAAAACAATTCAATTTCCTGACACTGGTGGCAACATTCATTTACCTTACTGAATGCTGTCGGCGCATAATGCATTACAGAACCATAATCGTACTCCGTTTCAAGATGGTCTATCATGTTTAAAGAGTATTTGTCGAACTGATCTGTAATAGTGATAAATTTCATGGAAACGCAATTGAACTATTCAAATCGGCACCAACCCTGAAGACCTGATTCAACATTGCTCCAATTGATGATCACATGCTCGTCTCGATCTGCTCGACCTGCAAAATTTGAATTTCGTAACCGTAAGCACCACTAGATCACCAGAAAACCGCTGAAGTTCCTGAGCTCCATTCTGACCAAATTATTGTCTCGAAATGTGCAAAGACCAAACTCCTTCATATTGGTCCTAAGGGTTTTGGTAAAGAATATACTGTAAAAGGAGGCAGAATTGAGCTGCTAGACCTTATTCGTGATCTAGGTTTCTTGGTCAGTAGTAATCTAACATTTGATAAACACTGCAAATCGTTAGCATGAAACGCATCCAAGAGAGTATCGGACCTATTCAGAGGTCTTTCTAATCCAGAAGTCTTATTGTTAGTTCGAGCTTACATAACATATATTAGGCCAATGTTAGAATATGGTATGGTAATATCTACTCCGACCAAAAAGAAATTGATAACGTTGATTAAATCAGTGCAGAATAGCTTCACTCGAAAAGCTGTTATTCGCTCTATTGGTTTTTAATACGATCAAATTCCATCTTTTGTAGACCGGAATAGAAAATTAAAACTTCAGACCTGGAATTCCGAAGAAAGAAATTTGATCCGTTGATGCTACATAAAATTTTGAATGGTAAATGTAGCCTCATTTTGCATCACTTTGTAGCCGAGGGGAGATCTATTGCCAGAGAAAGTTGTCGCAAAATTCTGTTACCGAAAGCCAGGACTATGTTCCGGCAACATTTCCTCTCTGTTCGTACTGGTTCTGATATGGTTAGGCTAGGTACAAAAAAAAATTATCCATACAAAGTGATTTAAAATGTTTCTCTAAACTGTTAGACTGTCATCTGAATACACCTCAATCCACTAATCTTGTTCACTGAAAACTTATGTTCAAAATTATGAAATGGAATTAATGTTGATGTTGACTGTCTGTCACCGTTGCACATGGCTTGTTCATGTAATAAATGAATAAAGACTCATTCTAGCACTTTTCTTGTGTTCTAGTTTCGATATTAATTTTTTATTACGCTTTCTCAGTTTCCTGCTGCGACCTGAAATTCTTACAAAGATTTGCACAGGGGCAAAGTATCAAGCATCGATGGTCGTCCTTAATCACTTGAATGTGCTCTTTTACTATTTTGTTGTAATATAAGAGACAAACTTTGCTCATGGAAGAACCCAACAGCATGCATCAGTTCGTGAATAATAATGCCCTTCTGTATGCATCCATCGCCGAGGCTAACGGGCTGCTTTCCACCTGAAATATCGCCATTTAGCAAGTCATCTCGCATGGTGTTGACTGAACAGGTTTCTGAGCGCGTGTTGCATGAAATTGAACAGAAACTAGTTCGCCACTTATGTAATGGTTACGAGCAGCCATCGGCAAAAATATTCCGCCTAAACAAAAATGGAGACATATAATTAATTTTGAGATGAAAGCTACAAACTAGCTCCATCTCCTATTATTCACAACAAATATACCATTTTCATTTTGATTTGGACGTTTTTTCAAACCACGTCGGACGTTTTTCAAATCAAACAGGACGCTTTGTATTCTCAGTGCCTACAGACGTCACAAGTTGGGAACAGAAGACGTCCGACGTGGTTTGAAAAACGTCCAATTTGGTTTGAAAAACGTCCGACGAGATTTGAAAAGTGTCCAATCCAAAATGAAAATGGTAAATTTCAAAACCAAGTGAAATTTTAAAAAATTACCTATTCGTCCCACTAACGAGTAACATCCGTCATCAGGAACGATGTGTATATAATCCTGATCTGCTGCACTTTTAGGTGAGAAGTCGATACAGGTCTTCTTGCGGTACTCCTCAATAGCTTCGGCTATTTTTGCCCGACTGAAGTTTGATTTTCAATATCAATAGAAAACAAGTAATCTCTCAATATCGCAGACTGAAAACTATGTTGCAGATGTTAAAATTAAAAAAATCTGAACGAGCAAACAAGGGTTGTTCGTGGCGAAACAACGAAAATATTAAAAAAATGGCTGTTATCGTCTAATAAGAGGTGAAGGTAAAAAAGTAAAATCGTTGTTCGAGATCAATAGAATTCGAGCATAAGTATGATTTACCTGTATGAGGAGTACTGCGAACTGACTGTGTAAGGTATGCGACCATCTACCCATTTGAGATAAGTTTGCCGAACAGCATTTCGTTGAACTCCAAGCACTGCAGCTAATCTTGACTGACCAGGAATCGTTCTACGTGACAACGAATTCAACTCCACATTAGCTGAAACTATGCTCAAGTACTGAATATAAAATAAATATAGAAATAGACAATGACTAACCGATATCTCCCTCGAAACGATTGGCATTGTACATTGCTGAGTCGTTGACAAAACCACCGTCGTCATTCTGATATAGCGAAATGTGATAGAAATCGCTATAGGTGAGATGAGTCTCTTCGTCTGGCACTGATTTGTCGTAGTACTGTAAAGGTCAACAAACAGTATTGTGGAATGACACAAAACATAGCTCAGCTGAGGAGCGCACAGATGTTTGGAATTGAAACGAGCTCTTTTTTAGTCCCATTGGGAGTGAAATCTACCTCGGTTTCACCCCCTGATGATTCGATGTTTACTGAGCTCCCAACAAAAACTACCAAGTTGTAGGAAGAGCTTCCCGCTGCTCAGTTTGGCACAATTTTAAAACGCGTTCTGGAATCTTCACGACGTAAACTACATGTAGGAAGATCCACCCGTTGCCTTTCATGACGAAGTGGAGATTAGGTGTCGAATGTTCTAAAATGTGTGCACATTGACATGGAGGACCAAGCGCAACCAGGGCCCAGAAGACAAAGATGGGCGCCGTTCGGGCTATATCTCGGGGTTTATCGGAGGTTTATCAATGATGAACCTGGCGGACCAGTCACAGCGGCTGAGGTGAGTCTTCTCGAGCTGACTCAGTGGGATCCCTGGCGTAAACTAAACTCATGGTTTGACAACTAAAGTCGAATGCCATCACATTACAGTAGCTGGTCACCTTCAAGGCCTTACATAGACAACTTGATAAGACATATGGATGCCTTATATCTTAGCGTTCACCAGCTACAGGTACAGGTACACATGAGTGCGTGCCAGTAGGACCCTTAACCAGCTCATCAAGTGTAAGCAACAAAACGGGTAAAATTGATGAGTAGCCTAATCGTAAGGGTCATTCAGAACGGTTGAAAATACTCCATGACAATTCTCGTTTGATTTTCGTGCGTAGAAAAAGTATAAAACAACGCTCCGAAGAAACATATAGGAAGTACATCACAATAGAGGTACTAACAACCAGACGAGAACCAGAACAAAGAAAAACAAAAAGTACGGGAAGAAAGAGTACACAGAGGCGAACAAATACAGCTCCAATGCGGAAGTAGCTAAGGCATCGGGAAACTACGGGCTTAAGTGGCGCTGTAGAAACTTTTTGAATGCTGGCAGGCAAACAGGAATCTTCACTTTGGTCCGAAGCTTATGGTATAAAGGTGCTGCTCTATATGAGAAGGAGTAACGTCTACAGTACAGCTTGGCTCTACCAGGATCATATTTAACACAACCGGCTCTGGTAGAGTGTAACCTTACAGCCATTAATTCTGAAGGCTTAGTAAAGTAGTAAAGTTGGCTCTCTGTTACAATTCTCGTAGCATAGTATTGTTGAAAGAAAACCAACCATATGTTGTGCTCTGAGAACGGAGATCAAGCACAGCAAGTAGGGTAGCATAGAGAGGGAAGTGAAGGATTATGTGGGCGGGACAGCACTCACTCGAAGCGCAATTGAACTAGCCGGCAAATACGATTACGATAGGAATTACCGTATCGTTGTCTTTCTTGGCTGTTGCACCGAGCATTGTGAACTGTAGTGATCAGACAGTGAAAAAGAGACATTATTTCACCCTAAAAGATACGCGTACGTTTACACTCCTAACGTCCTGCCCCCTACCACTCGCTATTCGATTTCGATCGTTTTTTTTTCAAGACATTTCTTTACATTTCCTCCATCTACAAATCTAACTCAACAGCGTTTCTATGGAAAGCGCTGTTGTGGTCGACTCAACCATTCACACAAAATCCAAGGCCATTTCAATGGAAAACCAGATGTACAAATCCCGACAAATGGCGACGGCGAGTTTGCCTCGCGTGAAACGTGACAAAGGGCCTCTGACCACTATAATACTTCCATCACAAACGTCGATTTCACTGGATAAATCCCACAATAAGCAAAAGCCACGTTCAAGTTCGATCCACAGTCAAGGGCTCCTTTGATAGGAATCTCTTCCGTGCACAAACAAACCTTTTCAAAATAATGGAAGAGAGAATAGAAATATGAACTCTGCCCAGTTAGCAATTTTGCGTTTCCGTTAATCAACAAACCATAACATCTAGAGCTCACATAAGCTCTCACATTCGCAGAATCTAATTTTATCTTCCGTCCTCTTTCACCTCAATCTGCGAGCAAACACAAGGACAACGGCCGTTGAGCTTCATTGCCAGTTGATAATATTTGATCGGATGGGTCGCCCGACACCCAAGGGGAACCGGTCCACTAAATCACCGGATTTCATTGTTTCTTGTTGATTTTCCTTTTCGAATCACCATTCAACGAGTACATTCGTTAGTTAAAATCACAACAGCGAAGCAGCAGCTCTCACCCAGTTAGAAAAATGTAGGAGTACATTCTCCGAGGTAATATACATAACCATGCTCAAAGCACGTTCATGGAATTCAACAGTAGGGCCGGAACGACAATTTCTTACCTTACCATTGGCGTTTTCATTAAAATCGCTAAGTAACTAATCCACAGATAACCAAAATTTCCGCGCACAGATCTCCGAAGGCGTATTCAAACACGGCAGCTAAGCAACACAGTAAGGACCCGACGACGTGCAATTTGAGCGACGAATTAGCCGTTATAAGTGCAATTGAGCGAAACACATGACGACGAGCATTCTCGTCCAATGCGACGTTTGCGGCGGCCGCATTGCTCTAATCGATAGCTGTTGGTGACGCGCGGTCACCGCCGCACGAATTCGTCGCTCAATTTTTTGTCGTCGGGTCTGTAGGGGCCGTAACGGACAGGTATGAAGCAGGCCGTAAACCAGCGTAAAATGCGACGTTAAAAAGATTCATGGGATTTCTTCGAGAGTAAAACGCTTTTGAATGCTCTACATATGCCCAAAATTGCAGACCAAAAAAAGAAAGCGCATGATAGCCAAAATCAAAGGAAACTGCATTTCCAGCGGCAAACCACCCAGCTGCAGCACTGCACTGTTGCTGAGTCTGAACAAGCCCTTAGAGTGATCATTTTACACATGACATATAACATTTATGTATTCAATTACAAGGCAACCCGGAAAATCACGTGGCAAAATCGTTGAGTAAGCTTAATCTGATCCATACGATCCATACTATCTGTGAAGTCTACAGCTCTGAGATAATCATGTTCGGCTTCAACGCAATATATACGACAAAAATTAACCATGTTTGAAAATGCGGATTGCAGATAATCGTAGGGAGGAATTAGAATCTATACACACACACTGTTCACAGGATATCTGTATCACATTTAAGAAGGCCAGCGGCGGTGTTTTCGACATTTAATCACCGATAGCAACACTCACCAGCTATGCAGGTATCAAGGAGCATTAATGCCGATAACAATAACCAAACTCTATACATATATCATCTCTTTTCGGGAACACTATAAGACAACAAAATGTTTGCCTTGTTTGTTGAGGCAGCAAGAAGTACAATCATAGATCACGAGTAAGAAGATTTTGAGAACGCATCTAAACATTCTGCATAGTATTTTGTCATATAATAACAACTAGCCGTTGAAAGATGATCGGAATTATTAGAAATGGATTCGCTTACATCGAAACTGACTTACTGACTGTGTCTGACTTTGACGGGTTGACTGACCGACTGACTGCAGATAAAGCAAGGCCGAGCTCACGGAAACATTCGATAGACGTCACACTAACAGTTGGGCAGGGAATACAACACGCATAGACTGAATATAAATGAAACCTATACTCCGTAGACATCAACAACGGATTAATTTTGTTATTAAACGAAAGAATAAAGTGACACAACGTCGTTAGTAGAATAAGTGAATGAATCAAGCGAACAACATAGCTATGTTGACACACATGCGTAACTTATTAATGTGACCAGCACGTATTTCTTCACAGCCTGCAGGACAATGCTGGACAACAAGTCGTCCAGCAAATGTCAGTGTCGGCGGTGCTTCAGAGGCTGAATTTACGCTGAGCTGCACAACGTTCCAGCAGCGCTTTGATGTCACGCATTTCCTGCTCAGACATCGTCATCAGATCGCTGAAAAAAAAGGAATCTCATAATGAAGAACTTCTGAGAGCGTCGCCTACTGTAATGATTCATGATTTCTCGCTCAGTGTATGGATGTCAGCTTGAACAAAATCACAACAATTTGCCCATCAGTGACACTCAGTAACACTGCACAACTGATGTTCTCATTCATTTTCACTCAAATTCATAGGGCCCTTACAGACCCGACGACACGACGACGAGCATTCTCGTCCAACGCGGTATCGATAAGAGCAATGCGGCCGACCGCGCATTGCAACGCGGTACCGATTAGAGCAATGCGGCCGCCGCAAACGTCGCGTTGGACGAGAATGCTCGTCGTCGTGTTTCGCTCAATTTCATGCTCAACGACTAATTCGTCGCTCAAATTGCACGTCGTCGGCTTTGTAAGGGCCCAAAGATTTTCCTTGCAAAACCCTCGCCGATCACAGCATTAAGCAGGTTCAGCACGAAACGAAAAAGTGTAGCTATATAAAGAAGAGTTGTTGGTGGAGGTTGCTGATATTTGAACTACTCCTCTAACCCCGTCCACTTATTGAGTTAGATATCGGGTTCTGTAGACGAACACACTTACCGCTCCATGGACAGTGAGCGAACTTGATCGAGTCGTTTCGCGAAAATCTCCGACGAGACGAATTCTTCGAGATAGCGTTGTTGTTCAGCGGGAGGAAGAGACGTTAACCCCTCATGGAACTGCTCGAGACAGTTGCTTATCCACCGATAGGCGTCTTGTCGAGTTGTACTTCGGTCTGCTCGTTCGAGATACCTACAGTGCAATAAAATTTTTGTAATATATCATGAATCTCACTATAAGGGCAGATAGCAAGGTTGAAACAGAGATAGACGTGAATGACATCGTTAACTAACCGGCATTTTGCATTGAATATTCTACAGTCTATCAACTTACATTTCACAGAGGTGGATTTTGACCGTTTCCAAAGAGAAGATCTCAGTGAACAGGTTGCGGGTTCCGGAGAGATCGACAACGTGCTAAAACAGTCACAGTGGCACAATGCATTAAATGATTATAATAGACTTGAGACATGAGCTCTGCCTTCGGCTCCGATGGGGAAACTTTGCCTCTGGACCGTAGTAGTCGCCCTCAGGGGTTAATTAGGGATCTCATTATAGAGGTGACCAAAAGCCTTGACATTAAGCCAATTTGGTAAAGATAAACATAAAGTGATCGTCGCCGATAAGTCCCCAAAGGATGACCAATGTATTCGTGTTCAACCCAAAACCAGGGAGACATAGGCCCAGATTCATCATTGGTAAACTCCTGATAAACCCCGAGATAGAGCCCGAACGACGCTCAGCTTTGTCTTCTTATCCTAAACTTCCTATGTTAAACGCAATCTCTCATCGACTCTGCCGTCTGGTTCTGGCTGCGCCGCGGTTTCGGAGACCGCTCGTCCGTTCATGAATCTGGGCCATGGTTTATGCGTACCTGACCGACTCGGCGATCTGCGGAGACCAACCACTATACTAGTTAGGGCTCCAACATTCCCTTACATTTTCTGCATAACACCAACCTGCACTGCTTTCTTGATGGCCATTCTTTCAGGTCGATCGTGCAAATCAGCCAGTTCCACGGTAACTCCTCTATAGGCCTTCTTCAAATCCTCCGATCGCTTGGCAATTAAGGATCGAATGTGGTTGACCTCAGGGGAATCAGCGCCGCGTTGCTGAATAAAAATGGTTCATCCACAAGATTAGCATTATTGAAAAGAGCTATACCTCACCTTGATTTCCTCAACAAGCTTCGTATCCAACTGCTGCATCAATTCATCGTTTCTTTTTTGCAAAGCCAAGAGCTTCTCTCCGCGGAATTTGATTCCAACAATAGCGTTCGGCTCCAAAATGCCTAGAAAAGAATGCTAAGGCCTACAGTGAATTTAGTTGCAGTTTGTACCACTTCTTTTACAGTTATTACGCTGGCATACCTCCTCGAGATTCTTCATCCGCAACCATTGTGATGAAGCCAGGATTGATTTTGCTATCGAGTACCACCCAGGCTCCTCCACGGAGTTCACCTTGACAGGGAATGTAGATGATCACGGGCCTTCGATATTGACGTAGAGCGTCAACAATGTGGGCGCCGAATTTCAGCACCATTTCGAACATGTCTGAATCGAATGAATAAAAAAACTGATTTCAGATATGGTTAAAAAGATCGGTACCTCGTTGTCCGCCGGAGAAACCACGAAGCGATGCGATGAAGAGAAGAGGTAGGCCTTCACGATTGAAGTCTCCAATCACCTCTGCTGTTTTGAAAGCAGAGTCCGGATACCATACCTGACCGGCTTGATGCACTTCGACAGATTGACTGTTCGGTGAGGCTGGGTCAGCTGGATTGACGGACATCACATTGCGGAGTTCTGATGAGATGACTCCGATAGGAATGCCGCAAATGCGAGCACGTCCAGCTGAACAGGATCATCAATAGATGATGAAAACAAACCACATGCAAACAATAAGGTGGGGTATCTTACCGATGATGGTTTTCGCCCAGTCGTTCATGATCTCGTCAAATGAATTCGAATCACAAATACCACGAAGATGTTCGGAATCGCGGCTATCAATCAGAGTGCGGATATCGTACGGTTTGTTTGGTTCGATTGTGAACTGCACTGGACGCGGTTTCGAGTCGAAGCCGAGGTATCGCCGATATGGGAAGGCCGGAATCTGAAGAACAACGATAGCGACCCTCCTGGACATTGTGGTTTTCGATAGCACTTACCTCATCGGGTAGGTAACTCATCCACTGAATAATTTTACAGATTCCTTCGAAGTCGTCGTTCACAACGGCGTGAGTGACACCGTTCTTGAACATGATCTGGATTCCTCCCAATTGGTTGTTAGACGTGTATACCTGAACAGGAACTGATACAGCGACAGAAGTTTCAGTAAACCATTATAGTAATCAAAATGGAGTAATTAGGGTACCTCTTTCCCAAGTAGAGTATTCAAAGCTGGAGCTCCCGTGAGGATGAGATGAGACGAGCGCGTCTGAAAACGCACGATTTTTAATGAACGATGAGGTTCACAGAATTTCAGCACTGACCTGTACAATACGGTGAGCCAAACGAGCAGTGTAAGCTCCAATTCCAACTGTCCGCCCAGTTACAAGGCAATAGGTTGGCACCTCATCATATGCTGCTGATGTTTCTCCAGCAATAAGACCAGATCCTTGCAGGTTTTCCACACCGATGTTTTCATTCTGAAGAGAAAAATAAAACTTTTTTTCTAGAACGAAGGGCAGAAATTCACGAATAATACCGGTTTCCCGACGACTGCTTTTAGCTTCAGCAAACCGTTTGGCATTTTTTCGTAAACGATTTGATCCTTGAGCTGTTGCTCTTCACTACCATCCACATAAAGATACTCGAAGCCCTCTTCCGGATGGTTGGGATCCTGAAAGTATTGGTATGTGATCTGTAAAAAATGAAAAAAACACAGTGACAAAGCCTACTTTAAACTTTGCACGGAATGTCTTCGATACATCTTCGCAGAGACCAATTCGAGCACCAGAGTTGCAGGAAACATTGACACGAGGTAGCTAGAACACTTAGATGTCGAAATACGAAAAAAAGAAAAAATTACAACATTCTATTCAATACATAATTGAAGTACTTAATTAACACTAACTTATTGACGACCGCGTTTTTCGTTTTCGTGGGACCAGCGCGCGTTTCGCCCGCTGCAAAATCGACCCTTGGGTGGGCGAAATTGTCCCAGGAGACGTTTTTTTCAACGTGATACGTTTCCGGTTGAAGTTCAACGTAGCTTAGGTCAAATCAGAAGCATTGATTGGATTGGACTACTTTATTTGCAACGTGGGTCGTCTTCGATCGTAGTTCGGGAAACGGCCATCACCATCGTATTCAGCACCCTTGATAACCCCCAAAGATAACGTTTGACGACGGTTGGCCGAAAAAAGTTTTCTGGGCCCAAATTCATGAACGGACGAGCGGTCTCCGAAACCGCGGCGTACCCAGAGCCACACGACAGAGTCGATGAGAGATTGCGTTTAACATAGGAAGTTTAGGATAAGTAGAGAAAGGTGCGCGCCGATCACAGGCTATATCTCGGCGTTTATCGGGGTTTACCAATGATGAATGTGGGCCCTGGAGGGAATCCGGAAGGCGGAACTCCTTGAATAGTGCCGAAGTAGTTTTGTTTACAATGTGAATAAATGTGCTTTGAAAAAATTATTTCACTGAACGACGATGTTTACAGCACCTTTGGGACAATGATATGTTGTTTAAAAAAATAGGGAGTTTGTCAAAATGCGGAGAAAACGACACTTTGAAAAAGTCCGACCCACTGGTGGGTCGGATTGTCACGACAGACAACGTCCTCCCACCCATGGGTCGTCAATGTGTTAAAAATCTGCACTTTTGAATTTCAACAATCAACCACACCTTTCGTTTACGACTGTATTCGGATGCCAAGCTGTAAAGAATGTCCTCCGGAGTCGCGAATGATCCTGATTGGAAGGTAATGTCGTTTGCTATGGCGATAATCGTGTAGCCAAACGGTTTCTCAGGTGTATACAGTCTGCAAACTCTCACGAATTAGGCCCAATAATCCTCATCTCTAGCACGAAATGAGAAAATTACCTGAGCTCCCACGCTACCATGCCTGTTTCGTTGTTACAGTTATCAGCGCGCATCTTCAGTTCTTCTTTGTCGGAAATTTTCGCAATCTCTCCGTTCTCAAAATGATGAAAAATCTTTCGAAACAGAATCCACACAACATAAAAAACAACTGTCAAAATCATTTAGGAACTACTAAAATAAATAACACACCTTCACTACCAACTCTTCCTCTGAGAAAAATTGTCTGTAGTCACCGTTGTAATAGGCGGCTCTCTGAGCTGCTGATAACTTTTCGAATTGCCTGAAATTTTTTACAGATTATGATCCGAGAATAACGAGAATATCAAACAAAAAACTACGAGTTCCATGAATTTCGATAGCTTTAGGATGTCTATGAACTTACTGTTGGAAAAGCGTTCGTTCTAGGCCATCCTCTGCACTGTCGGATCTATCCTGTAGTTTTTTCCACTCTTCAAGACATGCACGTCCAATAAGGGTTGGATAATCGTACACATAAGATGTGCCATTTGCCCTATGACGGATTACATCAAACTGCAAAATATCTACAAAAATCAAACGATTCATTATTACCTTGTCGACGACCGCTTCTTCTCGATCTTCTTTATTTTTGAATGCTGTTCAAGCTTGCTTCCATACAACAAATGAGACAGCTTTCGAGGATATATCGTTTTCTGAATAATGACGGAATAATAATTTCTTGACGAGGTTACCGAGAGTGCTATGCATGATCCCTAACAGAACTAGAGTTAACCTTGTGCTCGTCATAGATACCAAATTCTGGTGTGACACCGGTCTCGTCGAGGAACTTCACCCTGCGTTTCCAGAGTTGTCGCACACCTCCAGCCTCAGTGAGTTTAGTGTAAACGATCTCCACCTGAAAACTCTCGATTTCCTTACAGTAATGCAGTTTCACATACGGACGAGGATAGCATGATGCAAAAGAGCAGTCCTGTCTTTCCTACGAAAAGCAGTATGGGCCCTTACAGACCCGACGACAAAAAAATTGAGCGACGAATTCGCGCGGCGGTGACCGCGCATCACCAACAGCTATCGATTAGAGCAATGCGGCCGCCGCAAACGTCGCGTTGGACGAGAACGCTCGTCGTCGTGTGTTTCGCTCAATTTCATTTATAACGTCTAATTCGTCGCTCAAATTGCACGTCGTCGAGTCTGTAAGGGCCCTATCACAACAAAAATTCCTCCACTGCGTCCACGGAACCCGTTTCCCTACCATTATTCCGAGTGGCGCCAAGCGAAAAGTGTTAACCCAGAAGCCTCTATATGAGCAGTTCAGTTCAAACTAGACAGAATAAGCAACCTCAGTGACGTGATGTTTGTACAGGACTGATCGTTCCTTCTTGACAGCTTCCTCGAATATGGCATCTAACGTGTCCTGATATTCCGTTGTATACGATGATGGCATTTTCGGGAATGTGACGTACATCAGTACATGGTTTGACACGTATATATTCCTAAACAGTATATATCGTTGATAAGATGAGTAATAGTTAGAAACTAGAACGGTGCTCAAAAATACGCTACTCTAGCGCCTATATCTATATACTACGACAAGCATTTTTCTAGTTTTTATCTCTTCTACTCGGCGCTATCATGCAAATATAACAAAGAACGTGAAGGATTTACCACAGTCCCGCATCGCTCCTGAAAAATACCTCTCCTTAGATATCAAGGAAATTAGAGCACAGTTTAGGTAGGAACAAGCATAAAATTGAACAACACCAATGGAACTTACTTCTTGAACTTTCTCATTGTGACGTTGATCGCTCCACATGCGCTGTCAAGCTGAGCCGAAACAGTGTCTTCAATCACATCCATGCTGTAAACACGCAATTAGTTAGAATTGTGATTTTTTTTCTAGAGAACATCATGAATCGTACTTTGACAGACTTGAGCATGGCAGTGAACAAAGGCAAAAGGTCACTAGATTGTAATCGATATCTAATTCACAAACCCTTCATCGACACTCCGTATCGGAATTTCTAGCATTTCCCGCACGAATAGCCTGGAGAAACGCTTGTCTGGGTCGTCATATTTAAAGACGTTCACATTGGACAGGCGATCAGAAACCATTCGAGCATCAGATGGTAGCCGCCAAAGTTCGAGACGTTCCGCACCCAACAGATCGACCTGAAACATCGATCGAGCACTAATCAAACAGCTCTTTCATATAGTCAATGGATAAACATCGACTCCAATGCATAGCCAACTCTTACCTGCATAAGAGGCTTGCAGGGGTTGCACACGAGGACATGAGTCAAGATATCAACAGCGGTAAGCTTCTTAGAAAGAGCACCACAAATGACACTCGATGCACTCTCGGCCTCAGTGACAAGCATGTCGTCGTTGTCCGAGTGGGCTGGGAGTTCCTATAAATGGAAACTTTAACTACTAAAACTACTGTCGCTAGGGACCGGTGAAAAACAAACCTCTAGTTGAGCTTCGCGATAACTCTTCTTCGATACATGTGGAGTGGCAGGTTGAATGACATTCACTAGGAGCGTCACCCATAGTTGCGAACGAATGCCGTTTGACTTGATTCCACACTTGGAGAACTTGTTCACCAATGAGGCGATCTGAAGTAAAAGCAATTTAGGTAGTGTTATGATCGCTTTAACCCCAAGAATTTATTGAGGCTTCATCAACTTGTAGATTTTCTATCGTTCGCTTGGGTAAGGTGTACGGCTTTATAAGGGTCTCAGGTCTTTCGTCTGTTCATATCATTACTCCGCTTCGAATTTTACAGTTCTCAACCTGATTGCCTCGTTTAATTGGGCTTCATTCCTGGGACAGGAAGCTTCGTTGGCCCTTGCCGTATAGCCCTTTACAGGAGCTGCGTAGTTCTAAGCTTTACTTCGACCTTAGACATTTTTTTCTACGGCCTTAATGATCTGTGGTTATATTTTATTATCTAATATTTATTTTCTTCAAACCTTCTATTGTGCCTTCGTATGTTCTATGTTTTAGTTTAGAGTTAATTTGTTGGACGAGCAGAGTGCGCATGCTTTCTACCTCAGGAGAATCGCTAGGTTTTTTTTTTAACAAAGCAATCTCGTCTCTGATGGTATTTTGAGTTTAACTTTACTTGTTTTAATGTTATGTCATTTTTTTTTCAAGGTTTTACATGTTTTGTGAGGGTCTGTTTGTTTTCTCTGTCTGTTTAGCTCGTCTTCTGACGTATTAAATAAAAAAATAAAAACCAACCAAATTTTCGTGGGTAAGAGCTTGAGTGAAGTTGTCTCGGTTAACACTGATCTTGATTATGGAAAGGTATTGGTTACTGTCCACACTTGGCGAGATCATGTAATGCCTTAAATGAAAATATTGCATTACATTGTTTAGTGAATTCTTACTCTAGAAAAAGCACGCCTATACTCACACAAGATTGGAGTTGTCAACGAAAAAGTCGTACACTTTCGCGTCCTGATCACACGGCAAAGGTGTACAGATCACATCATCAACGGCAAAATGCAGGCCAATGTAGGCACGAATAGCAAAATCGGCGAGCTTTTCGTCGAAGAAGAACTCGTGAATAGCTTTGTGCACCCAAGGGCTCGAGCTGAACATGTCCTTCGGATTCATGCCGTTGTCCATCATTTTTCGGAAAAGAGCTCGAAGCTTCGTCACTGCGTCATTGACCGACAACACCTCCTTCATGTCTCTATCGGCCAGATTCACTTTCTCAATATCCCACACGATCTAAAATAATACTAAAAGATGAGCGGCACAAAAAGCTGCATTATGCTTGCCATACCTTATTCAAGAACTTTCTGTATTTCACTCTACTATTCTGAAGCAGCAACTGCCTCGATTGGTTGCAGACCTCATCCGTGTGGAACATGTTACCAATTTCTCGAAGGTTATCGACAAGAGGGGCCACCTAAAAAATTTCGGATACGACTGTGAAAATGTTTGGTTCATGACAAAATAATTATGCAACAAACCAAATGCATTCCACGTTCTTCGATCGCTTTCAGCAGAGCCATCATCAACTGATTTTTTCCTTTGAGTTGAGTGTGAGAGTAAATCATCGCCACCACTCTGTCTTTGTCAGAACCGAACTAAACGAACGATTTCTCAGCAATTTTGTGGATCAGAGTCTTACATATACAGAATAATCCATGGTAGCAATATAGCATTACATTCGCTCAGGACAAGACGGAACCCTTCCCAACACTTGGAATTTTCCCAAGCGTGCTTTTCTAACAGTATTTCAAATCTCATATTTGGGGACGAATACATTACAGGATACTGGAAAAACTGAACGCTCACGAACCTCCTCGTTCAGCAGGGCCACAGCATCGTCGTAAACCCGACCTTCGAAGAATTTCTCACACTGTTTATATTCCGCAAACAGTAGATTTAGCACATAACTGGTGTTTGACAGAAGACCGTTTTCGAATCTGCAAATTAGCAATACAAAAAACCATTGAAATGCCTTTAATGGCAAAAAAGAACCTTTCGCAGATTTGGTACGCGGCGTTGCAAACCGCTTTCGCCATTTCCCATTCGGTGTGACTCAGTGAACCAAAATAATCATCAAGGATTGCCTAAGCAAAAATATATGTACACTACACCTATCAACACCGTCAACATAATTGCCACAGTCAATACCTTGACAGCTCTGAAATTATCCATCGAGTCTGAGTCGATGATAGCCTTGATTTTTGAGCTGAACTTCTCTGGAAGGCGATTCACTACTGGACTTAGGGCTTGCTAAAAGAATATCAATGTTAAAAAATTACATAAAACCAAGGCCAATAGTAAGATAGCAAACCTTGAAGAGAGCAAACGGCAACGTTTGGCTTTCGAGATAGGAAAACAACTCTTCGACAAGATTTTTCATGGTGTTGTAGTTGGAGCCAGGTGGAATTGAGCCGTTCAGTACATTCATACACATCTTAAAATAGTACCGATGTAACGGAGTATGAATAAACAAACGTAAGGAAAATGAAAAAAACTGACTTCGAAGCAAATGTTGTGTTTCTTTGTCTCCGGAAGTACACGTTCGTTGTCAGAAAACTCGGCCCACTCAGGGAATGGCTCCAAAAATGGCTTTGGCCTGTATTTCTCGCCATCTTTCTGATCAACCAAGCGAGCAATCACCGATCCGGGGTACAATAAGTCGCCTTCTTTAGCCACATGTTCCAACCTTAACCAAGCAAATGAACCTTCACAAAGTACGTAAATCTGTAAGTTCAATTAAGAGGATTGCGGCCATTTTTGTCGAGTGGCTGTGAGTTGAATTTCGCGGCTACTGTAATCCGCCTGGGAATCACGTGCGCCATGGGTAAAGCAATTTTACCAGACCATATATAGTTACCATTCGTGTAAGGATTTGAGTAATCTGAAGGGGAGGAAAGAGATGATCGATTGGATATCGATCTGCACTAGCAACATAAAAGTCTATGACCCTAACCTCCAACCCGTAAGAGCATTGCCATCTGCTTCAGAGGTTTTGAGGGCACTATTCCAGGGGCCAGATTCATCACTGGTAAACCCCCGATAAACCCCGACATATAGACCGAACGGCGCCCACCTTTGTCTACTTATCCTAAACTTCCTATGTTAAACGCAATCTCTTATCGATTCTGCCGTCTTGTTCTGGCTGCGCCGCGGTTTCGGAGACCGCTCGTCCGTTTATGAATCTGGGTAGCCTGGGAACCAGCTGGTAAGTGTAGGAGTGGCAGGAAGCAATTTTCTACTCAATCCCTCTCACACTTGGCTCTTACGTGTTTTCTGGGGAGCTGATTACGAATCTTACACCCGTGATGGCCAAAATCCGATGAACAAGCATCAAAATCGTAAAATCGTCTACGTAGGCTCAGTTGAGCCGAACCTAGAACTATGAGTTGACCACTGTGGTGGACGATACGAGTGGTTTTCGGAATTCAACTCGCAGCCACCCGAGGGAAAACTTCTCCAATCATTTAGGAATATTACCTTCCCGGTGCTTTCTTCACTTCCACGTTGAAAACCAACTTCATTGACTCGACAGAAGCGTACACTGTACCCACTCCGACCCATTCCTGCAAACAAACTCCACTAATTCAAGAAAATTCAATCATTTCCACAGATAAAACCCCACAATCGCAAAGTTTCAAGCCAGATCGCCTTCGATATTCCGCAAGTACACTCTCTGTGAACCCGACAGAATACCTCGATCTTGCGACTGTCAAAAAGAGTGCGTTCTAAGCATACATTGCACTTCCTGTGCTTCTAACGAAATAAATCGAAACAAACAAGAAAATCGTTATACCCTGTTAGGTTTCTTGTAGCTGAGCAGTTTTCCAGTATACGGTGATTTCAGGATGCTGGGATCGTTGTCCTTTTCGAAGATCACAATGGATCGGCCAATGGTTACCTAAATGTTACACCTGAGAAACATTTCGGAATTTAATAACGGAATCAATACCTTGAATTTGTCGGATGTTTCTTCCAAGTTGCAAGTGTAGCTTCGCTCATGATGCGTCACCAGTAGGCTTCCGTCTCCCAACAAACGGATTTCCACTTGTGTTTTGCCACCATTCAAAGAAACAATATAATTGAGCGGGCCGCTGCGAGTGACCGTCACTTTGTAGATACTCATATCCTTCACGAGATCGAAGAGGAACGTTTCCGTGAGGTCTTTTGTTGGAAGAACCTGCATGAAATCACTTTAAGGTGTCACTGAATCGAGAAGAAAAGACGATTAACCAACCTGTCCCCGCTCAACCGCATTTTTGAAGTTATTGAACGCAGCTGTTACCCTTGCATGTCCAATGACCGCACTGCTGATCGCGATCATCTCGTGCTTCGGGAGAGGTACTTTCTAAAGAAAGAATACTCAGCAACAAAAAAAGGAAGCCCAAAGGGCACATGTTAAAACACCTACCTGGAGAACTTTGTTTGCAATACGATTATCAAGCCACTGTGTGTTGAAACGATTCTCCGTAAAATCGGGCTCTTTGAGCATGTCGACGAGATAAGATACTTGTGAAGAAAACGAGGCACGTAATTCTAATTCTTGCAAAGCGCACAACATCACGGAAACGGCTTCGTGACTGTAGAAGAAAAACATTGTCAATCGTGCACATAGAGCTCCATTTTGCAAGTGGCAAAAACCTACCGAGTACGACCACGGGCAAAAAGATGACCAAACTGAGAATCGGCAAATTCATGAACTTTTCCGGCGCTAGATACAGAAAAGTAACCCCATACATTCTGAGCAGATCGGAAATTGAGCACTTCGACCGAACCTGTCGAAGGTCGAAAGAAATCTTCTGGATCCTGGAAAGATGTTCAACAAATATATATTATTTCTGTTGGAAGACAAGCCTTTTGTCACCCTCTCAGTCCATGTGACTATTCCAGCTTCGTCACCCAAAAAATACTCGAGAGAGGCTGGTGACGAGGTGAAAACAACGAGCGCTCACCTCGGAAGTAATCCTGGCAGCGATAACACTGTATTCCGTTTCGGTTAAAATAATTTCATCCGGAAGTGGAGTGGTTCCATACCTATCGAGACCTTAAAGCATATAATAAATTTCATTAGTAATTCTATCTTTACGAACGCAAGAAGTTGATACCGTAGAATAGTCGAATATCGGTGATACGATTGAGTGGAAGACCCATAGCGATTTGCATTTGAATAGCAGGAATATTGATGCTAGCCAACATTTCCGTGCATGGATGTTCCACCTACAAATGTTTCACATGAGGAACAACACAGCTATAAAATTGCCTTAATGCACGTCTCTGTTTTTACTACCATCATCTCCCTTCATTTCCAAAAAGGGTCTAGATGAAAACAGAAAACAAGTTATTTAAACATTTTAAGAACAAGTTTTCTTTGCACATACCACATTTTTTACTGAGTGTGATTTTTTTTGAATTTTTTATTCACTTCGTCAACTTAATTTTGCACTTTTTTGCAAACGTATAGTTTTCGTCGACTCTACCAAGAGCTCAAGGCCCGAGAGTTTTCCTTCATAGTGGGATTATTGGAGCTGCCAGAGAATGGTATTCCAAAGCCTTCAACAATAACAAATTCCTTCTTGTTTATCAAACAACAATCTGCGTTATCAAATGGAAGGGGCTGTTTGTTTGCTTGTTGTCCAAAGATGAACGAACGAAACAAGTCAGGCTGGTCATATTGACAACTGTTTACCCACAAACAATAAGTCCTTCAGACAGGGCTGTATTGCTCTGATGTCGAAGGGAATTACAAATGAGAGAAGGGGGAAGGAAATGTGCGACCAATTGCTTGAGTGGGAACATTTTTATTTAATTATTTATTCATTTTCTTATTTATTTCTACACCATCTGAAAGCGTGCTCAAGTCAAACAGGATTAGTAACAAACAAAAACAAACGACAATTTTTCGCTTCTGCACACACCACCTTCATCTTGGATGATTTTCTCCTATAACAAAACAGTCCCTTTGTGAAGGATAAGAAGAAATTCATTGGAAAATTCGCCATGATGCCTTTTTTGTATGTTAACGCAAATTTCAAAACCTATACTGAAGCATATAAGGTGGACGACGTTACGCGTAAACTTTAAAGTAATCCTGAAATGATTCACTCACCTGAAGTCTTGGGTTGAGCTCAAGGAAGAAATATCTGTCCTCATCGGGAAGATACATGTACTCCACAGTACCGGCTGATTCATACCCGACGAGCTTGGCGATTTTGACCGCATCCTGAAAGGAAGTGTGGAAGTCTTAAGAGAAGATCATTTAGCAAACACAATTATGATACTTCTTGCATCCTGCGAAGGGTTTCCTTAGGAGCAATACTGGCCGGGGCTTCCTCGATGATTTTCTGACATCTTCTCTGGATAGAACAGTCTCGAGTGAAAACAGGAATCACATTCTCATACCTAAATGCTGCACCGTCGGACAACGAGAAACTTCTTGATGTCATTAACACTATCGTTTTCTCTGAAGTCGAAGCCTGACACTATTTTAAAAAAAAGAAAGAATGGTGAATAGCATGTAAGGAAGCATTAAACAAAACAATTTCAAAATCAAACGTGAACAACAAAATACCTGTCTGCTATAAGCTGCACTTCGATGTGTCTGGCGTTCTCGACGCATTTCATTATAAAAATTGGTGAACCCGGCACTTCGGTTTGTACTTGTACGAAATTCTCTTTGAAATCTGCTTCATTTTTGCATTTTCGAATTCCTTTTCCGCCGCCACCTTCAGAGGCCTTGATCTAAAAAACACAATGATGGCATTATTAGGAACTTTTAGGCATCAAGTGTTGGGCAAAGCAGAAACGAAGCGAACTCTGCTCACCATCAAAGGGTACCCAATGTTGTGCTTTTCGAGAGCTCTCAATCCCTCGTAGAGGTCCGATACAGTGGCTTGATTGAACAACTCATCAGTAACGGTGACATTCTCCCCTTCCCTTCTTTGGGTGAGATCCAGTTTCAATCCGCTACCAGACCATTCGATTGTTGGAATATCTAATGTCTGGAATAGATGTGATTTCCGAAATACACTGAAACTCTTATGGGGGTACACTTTGCTAATTTTCGAAATTTTCTACAAAGCACTCTTCTTTCCATGAAAACGTCTTGCACATCTACGATGAAATTACTGAAAACAAAAGGGAACGCCAAATAGAAAGAGAAAATAAGCGAGCCAGAATACGAGATAGCTGATATGGTATGAACAGAGCTATGCAAAACAAAGGGATCGAAAATCACGAAAAATCACGAAATTTTCTGAAATATGAGACGATTAATGGAAGCCTAAGATAATCGGATTCCCAGAAATGAAAAATGTTCCGCCGCTTCGCCATTTTCACCATCAATGCGCTAACCAAAGATATGCCGATCGAGAAACTGCGATTTTATGATCGAAAAGTTGCATCAATAAGAAGAAAACAAAACAGACAGGTAAAGATCGAGTGACAGTTTGGAATCGTAATAGAACTGTACGTCACAAATCACAAAGAAAAAACTGACAACAAACCTGTGCTATGATCGTTGACGCAATTTTGTCACCTAGGGAGAACATCGCGGTACATGGTGGCCCAATAAATACTATGCCACGAGCAGCCAACTGCTTTGGAAGCTCAGGGTTCTCGGAAGCATGGCCCCATCCAGCCCAAACCGCATCGACCTACATCATTTTAGTATGCTGTGAATTCCATATTCTAGGCTTTCAAATTGACGTCCCAAACTTACCCCCCTCTCCACGGCATGATTGACAATCTCCTCAACATTTGCGTAGTTGTTCCTGTTATCACCGCCGGGTGAAAACACAAAATGATCGGCAAGCTTCAAGTATTCTGTAAGCAATGCTATCAATGCTCTTTGCTAAATTTGTAATAAAATCCGACGACTTGCCGTTCAAAATTTTACGCTCACAAAGTTTTAATTTAAAGATCCAAGCACACATATCGTGGCATTTCCACGGAGATAAGAAGTGAAAGTATCATGAGGCATCTCACCTAGGTGACACGATTATCAGAAAGAACCAGTGTGATTGATTCTAGACAGAAAGCTTAGGAGTGGGTCAGGTGGTTTCGCTTCTTATCTCCGACAATGAAATGTGTTCTTGGATCTTTGATTAGAAACTTTGTGAGCATAGCACTTTGAGCGGAAAATCGGCACACAGAACTCCACAGTGACATACTGAACGGCAAAAACAAACATAAAAACATTGTTAATGTTAACTGCGACAGACCGCAACAGAAGCGCGTCATGGATGATGATCAACTTACCAGCATTTGACCGGATTTCCTGCTCCGTAGTGAGACAAATGAACTTGATAATACGATCATTGCGAAACAGCTGCATGAGCAATTTTCGGATAGAAAGAATGCAACGAACTGCGGCAATACCATTTGTCGCCACGAGCATCTAAACGACAACATCTGTGACTGGGAAATGCATTTCATAGTCAAAAGCAGAGCGAACCTTTCTGATCGGACGACGTTTGTTGGCATCTTCGACGTATGTATTAACGAAATCTTCGACAGTTTTGAACACTTTGTCACCCTGATCTAGTTTGTCCTAAAACCGTAAATATATAGCAAAAAGTCTACATATTTTGTGGCCGTGAAATGAATATTTCACGAAAACACCAATATTTTCTGGGTGCTTAATGAAAGTCCAGTGATCTGTTCGACACGTCCATTCGCTGAAGCATGAGCGAGTAATGAATGACCATTAAACGATGTAAGGCAGAGGGCCCGTATCACTACTGTCGGGTATGAGCGGAAGTCTAGAGTCACTTCACCATTCGAACCATCAACTTGATCACGCAAAACAGGGGTAATTTACGAAGAAACCTGAGCCCAGATTCATCATTGAAAAACCCCCGATAAACCTCGAGATACAGATCGAACGGCGCCCACCTTTGTCTACTTATCCTAAACTTCCTATGTTAAACGCAATCTCTCATCGACTCTGCCGTCTGGTTCTGGCTGCGCCGCGGTTTCGGAGACCGCTCGTCTCTTCATGAATCTGGACCCTGCTTCCCAACTTGATATACATATCTAGACCCTCTATTCCAGAAATTTAATTGCAGCGACTTTTTTACACAATAACCGAAATATACAATGCGGGCGAATATTGACGCGATATTACCAAGGCCCAGATTCATGAACGGACGAGCGGTCTCCGAAACCGCGGCGCAGCCAGAACCAGACGGAAAATTCGATGAGAGATTGCGTTTAACATAGGAAGTTTAGGATAAGTAGGCAAAGGTGAGCGCCGTTCGGGCTGTATCTCGAGGTTTATCGGGGGTTTACCAATGATGAGTCTGGGCCCAGGCATGCTATACCGGAAGAATAAAAATGATGATCGGAAAAGAGATCGAAAATAGGAAAAAAATTTCGCCTCCTAAGTTGACCATTAAAAACACTACAATGATCTAGTAATTGAAGATAATTCGCGATCAGATGTATGCAGTAATCATATGCTTATGTTACAAACAATTTCACGCAGCGTTATACCCTCATTTCACACATGATTACTCGCGGACGTCATTGAACTTGCATTCTATCGCCGATATCACGCGACCCTTGACCCGATCGCCCTTTAGTTACGACGATTTCCGCCAACCTGATCGCACCACCATAAGTGTCGTCGTACATCGATCACCTCCAAGAAACTTGTTGCACTGCTTCACCGTCACAATAACAGTTCCACTCGACGCGTTCAATTCGAGGTCACAAAGTTAAGAGAAAACCAAAGGATTGCTTCCCAGCCCATTTCACTTTCAACTCATTTTCAACGAAATCCAAAGCGCTTATCTACGCCCCTTTCTGCGTTCCAATTACTGTTAATGCACCTGTTGAAGCACCATTTGAGTAATGAAACTAATTAGTTCCGTGAAGCCAACATCTACTTAAGGAGTAAGAGTAGTTAATTTATATACGAACCGTTCTATCATAATGTAAGTACTTTCCAGTCACACATGGACACAAATATGTTGACCCAGTCTGTTGCTGTCAATAGATTTGTTATCGTATCTCCAGCAAATTGCACCGTAATTTGCTGAGACTGTTTGACTGACTCACAAAGACAGTGTTTGTATAGAAGACCACATTGTCAGTTAGAACATGGTCATTAGTCACATTATCATAACTTTTTAGCGATCGTTATGTATTCTGTTTCAGTGCGGCACATCGCCGTCTCGTATCCCGATACAGAATTTGGAGTAACGTATGGCGTCGTAAATCATGGGCATAGCTACTCTTCCGAGTGCGTGTGACCCTGATGTAAGATACGGACGGACTCAGAAATATCGAACAGTGCCGCCCTTTCTACCCATAGATTCCAGACTTGGAAGTATTGAAAGCGATCAAGAAAGTGAAAACAAGACGGAAGAATTAAAAATAAAAATGAAAAATAAAAAGCCCTTCAATTTGAAACAGTATAGACAGTAAAAAATGATACACCTTTTTTGAACCCCTACTGCTGCACTGTTCAACATCAGCAAAGAATATGCAGATGGTCTCTATTGCAAACGTAAAATTTCATGAAAATGGGAAAATAGCAGCAATTTTGGAGAGAAACGAAAAAATAACAAGAACAGGTGAGATGCTTACTTTCAGGCTTCCACCTTTATAATGGCTCATGTGGATTGTCCTCCGCTCCGGCCCACTCATGTTGCTGTGAGCTACACAGCCGCTATCGTTCCTGAAGTAGAAAAAAAACGTCGGTAGATACTAGGACCAATGCTATCAGTTCAGGATACTGACAGCTGTAAATGGCAAGAGAAGGTATAGTACGATAAGAACGCATGAGGAGACGTTAAATATCTCACACCACCGAATTCACTGATAAGCGGCGGCCTGATGAATAACAGAATCCTTTTTCAGCAGACCAAAGATTCACCAACTTTAGAAATGTCACCAAAGATGCAAAACATTACGCTACCGCCATCATGATTTGCACGAAGTGACCAATAATATACACAACGAGTTAAAATAATGTCCTTAATAAGGATGCTCATACGCTACATTAGATCAGTTTTTGCATATTTCTCGGTAAATACTTCTAGCACATAGAGGAGAGCTTCGTTCGATAGCCTCGTATACATATCTTGAGCTATCGCCTATGATAAAAATGAATGACCATGACCTTGCGCACAGTTCTCAAATAGAATCGGGTGAGAACTGTCAATAGTTTGCCACGGAGGTATGTGGTTACAATGAAGGTAGATAAAGTCGCTTTCTATAAACTCTTCAACAATCATGCTTTCCTTTGAGCAAAGAATAATAATATAAATAGCGAAAAAACACTAATAATTTATCAATCATACTGCATGTATTTAGTGGTGGAGAAACGGAACAGAGACGATGGAAAGCGATGTGAGAAGGAGGAAAAATGTGGAGATGAAGAGATGAGGAAATGAGTGAGGAATGAGTGAGTGAAGAAGACGTGTCACAAGTTTCGCGTGTTAGGCGTTCAGCATAAGGGGGCAACGAAGGGACGACCTTCACCGATTATTCGCGAGCGGCGGGCGGCAAGCGAAATTGCATCGTCGTCAGACAGTGCTCGCATCGCGCTACTGTCAGATGAAGAGATAGCAGTCGAGAAGGAGGGTCACTTAGTAAACGCGCGACGAACACAAACCTAAAACAATCAAACTCTCACAATAACACAACTATTTCCGACGTTACGACCCCAAATTTGTATTGTTTTGGAGTTTGGTTTTTTGTGGTGATGTTTCTGTTTTTTTTTGCGTATCCTTGGACGTAAATGAATAAATAAATTTACACCCCCACAAAATTGTATGACACATTCGTAGCTGATCGCTCATTGTCAGATGTTTGCCATACGAGTACAATGGCGGTACTCGCCCATTACGATATTTTCTTCACGCCCACAGTGTTACCAACATTCAATTAGGACACTTCAGGCAACTTCAAAAATGACGTCAGTAACCTGTTTCACCCTTCACAACTTATACAACAATTATGGCATTGGCGCAAAAACGAAAAAAACAGGTTTTAATGCTTATAGATTGCTCAAAGTCAATATTTTTATAAATCACTCTGAACCTATTTAGCTCTAGTTCAATATTTCTATATAAACGCAGCTGAACTACGTCTCGAAGACAAGCGATCATTGTTCACAGATCATGGTTCCTACATTATCGCTGAAACCATCTTCAAGCAAAAGAATAGAACAGAGCCCAAAAAAACTATAAACGAACTAGCCGGGAGGGTATTCGACCGTCCCACTTGGTGCTAGCTCTCCAACTCAAAAGATACACTCTGAAGGACTGTATCTAGTAAAACCACAAATCTTGTCGCCGCTGGTGAGGCCTCGTATCTGCCAGGATGGAAACTAAGTCGTCTGACAAACAACTCCAGCATCCATTTTTGTCACTGCTACTTGTGTTCCAAAGATATGAAAGTCACAGTGTAACCCGTGTAGATGTTGAGCAATACGTTGGAAAGCAGTACAGGAGGCTCAAACCAGAAATGCTACAACTAGGGTTGCCAAAAGTGCTACAATTTACACACTTTATTCACCCGAAAAGATTTGTTGTTAGAATGTTTATCATGCGTATGCTTTTTCTTCGGTGGCATGATGATTATCAGTAAGAGCGGCTTGGTGCGAGGCGAAAGATAAACCATTTTCGCCACAGATGTTGTTGGAGAATCATTATTTCTAGGATACTAACTGCTAGAAACACTCTCGAAAAAAATTTAGGCCCCTGGTGCACCTCGAAGAACGTTATCCCAGCATTATAGAGCGCTTCTGTATGCTCTTGGCTATAGCAAAGGGCCTCAAGGGCCCTTCGCGATATCGCAGTGAGAAATCAACGGTGTATACAATGAAGAAACCCCGTGATGTCACAACAACATAGTTAATCATGTTGATCAATCAGCATCGACGACAGCACATCGATTAAAGGGAAGATTTAGCTGGAGAAATATAAGTTTTCACACATAAAGGCCTCAAATTTACAGTGTGAATTCGAATATCTACATTCCCGCCTACAAGGTACAGCCGATACCGCACCGAATTTGATGCAAGCTCAAAAATAGCGCACACTACTTACTTAATAATCAATTAATTTTCAAGGCGACACACTATTCAACAAAGGCGCCCATTAACCTGAATCCTCCTGCATCACAGTGAACTAAACAACTTCACGCATCAGAACAGTAGAAAAGAAAAATCAAAAAAAGTTGCGCCAATGGATTAATAGCATAAAAGCTTATGATTTCTGGGCGATCTCCAAAACTTTAGACACCGTAAACCTAAAGGATGCCATCCAAAGATGTTGGAGTATTCATGACCACCTATCATGACATATTTTGGGAAAAGCACTGAATTCCGAAAAAAAAAAACTGAAAAAACCTATGCGACAGGTAAAGGTGCCCTTGAATGACAAATTACAATAGATGACATTTTTGCGACAATTCTCTCAAACGTTCAAAGACCTCGATACAAGAAAGACGGACATACTTATATGATCCTCTCGTAGTTATCTAGAATAGGTAATTTTCCTGAGAAGTTCGTGCTCATATTCCCAATTAAGCTCCTCAAAATATTGAATACAAAGAGTTAATACTACTGAATCAAGGCATGAGTGTGGTTCGTGTGCTCTAAGGCAAAAACTATTATATTAAGCACACAAAACGAGAAAATGAATTCAAAAGTCACAGGGCTTTTGCTTTGACAGACAAAATCCACCGATCCAATTAGCCTTTACGAGATTTCACGCCTTCGCTCTCAAATGCAGAAAAATATGGAAGACGACCAAGAAATAAACTAACGTTCGCGGCCCTTTCAATTTCGATATTTCGACAGAAAAGAAAAAACGACAGACCTTCAACAAAGTGAGAAGAACGAGCGGCTTAGAAACTTGAAGGCTAACATAGATAGATCAGATGTTCAAAGACACTTTTCAAATATTGCGAGTGGTCATCATCACTCGACCACAACTGAACGTGATTGAAAGAAGAGACGGCTACGGTTTCTGACTATTGAGATTTGGAAGTGGAAAGCGACAAGAAAACAAAATATAAGAGATCGATTTGTGGAGTTGTTTTTAGTTTTCGTCCATCTACCGCATTCCATTTCCAAAACAGTGTACGCTACACTTTCAGTTGTAGCACAGCCCTATAAGAAACATGAAAACCCGTATGTCATAAGTTCTTACGGTACACAGCAGATTAGCTGTGACAGCTGAAGGCGTAAACGATGTCGGCGTTCGAAATTTATATGTTCGGCCAGAACAGAACCATGGGGTGTTCACGCGATACGCAAGAATCGTGTGAGTCGTCTTTTGTCGTCTCATTCACTCGCACTATCGCTCGCACCACTCTGATTTGAGTCGGGGGCAACGGACACCACGATCGTTGCTCGCTCGACGACTGCCCTTACTACTTAGCTAAATTTAAGTCTTCCGCCGGCATTCGATTATAATCATAATAAATCGTAATAATAATAGAAATGAATAATAATAATAGAATAATATTTCTTCCTTTCGATTTGGGTCACTTCATTATCTACCTAAGTTTATTTTCTAGTTTTCATCGCGCCTCATTCCCACTGTGAGGCTCATCATAATCATTTTCTTTTTCTTTTTCTTCACTTCTTTTGCTAATAGTATCCACTCAGTTTTTCTTACTTTCGTCTTGGTTGGTGCGCATCCTATGATGCAACGAAATAAATAAATAAATAAATAATTATCCAAAGTAGCATTTTCCAAGTTCTCTCTTCTTGAAACCTCGGCATGGTGGTGTAATTCTCGAATGCTGATACGAGGTTAGTAAGGTGGATCAAATTTAGTCGCCCTAACGTCTCGACCTTTTCGTCGTCGTCAGATATGTAAAAGGTATGTAGTTTCGAACCACTTTTTAGGCCTCTGACGACGACGAAAAGGTCGAAACGTTAGGCCGAATAAATTTGATCCACTCACTAACCCTGTACGGCACAGCAGCATTCGAGACTTATAGTAGCGTTATTCCGACGAAATCAGGTGAAGAAAATCCTACATGAGCTAAGTTTTCTTCCAAGTCTCGCCTACGTATGAGAAACTGTTGATAATCACAAATCGGTGGCGATCAGTTACTAAGCATATAGTATTCTTAGTCTTTGTGGTGGTAAAATATTTTCCCGAATTTCTTGTGTTGTTATTATTTTTATACTACAAGTTTCTTGTCTAGGATCGCTCGGTTTCTCTTAACTAATGTATTTGTTTTTAAAGCAGGTTTATGATAGGCGTAAATAAATAAATAAATAAATGAGTAGATAATTAATCATGAGCTCAACATACTCAAGAACGAACGGGTTCGAGTTGGTGACCGCCAATTTTAAGATGTTGTTCTATCTCACGCCAATCTATGGAGCATCGAACAGTCATCAACGGAACTCTTCAAATCGACTTGCGGTGTTTTCAAAAGTCGTACAAATGCTTCTAGACATACACTGGAGAATCCATATTTTGAAGTACTGGTCATCAGGGATGTTGAATACTCAGAAATAGAAACTGAACTAAGAGTTTGGTGTACATCAACTAGCGAAAAAGACATTTGTAAGCTGATGAATGATGGGCTGTCGATTGTCCATTTTCAGACTACAAAAGTCGCAAAGTGTGAAAATTTTTCTCCTTCCTAGAGGAACGGTTTTTCTTCCTGGCCTAACTTATTTTTTCCGTAGTAAGGAAACCACAGAGAATTAGGTAATTACTCTCGTTGGTGAGTCGATGTGCTGTTTGAATTTGCTGTCAATCGGCCGAGTGTGTAAACTAATCACTGGAGCCTATCGTCAATAGAAGGCACTTTCTGGTCGCGAAATTGTCATAACAAAAGCGATGGTCACCACTTTCAAGGTCAAGAACGAAGTGTGCCCATACAACTCCCCATTCGTCACAGCACCCAGCTTAAAGTATTTTGTAAGAACAAAAAATGCTCGTTTAGGAACATCTGAGGCGGTAAGTAAAAAAGAGAGAAAAAGAAGATCCATGGGCTTTTAACGAGTAGAAAGTCCACTGCTATCAGCGATTTCATATTTCTTCCAAGACAGGAATAAAAAGTGGAAGCAACCATCCATGGTATGATTCGCGGGCTACTTTTTCATGGCCACGTCGTAGCCTAACTGAAACAATGATAGTAAGTGACCCCTCTTGTTCCTTTCACTTCTGTGCCCTATCCAATGAATCCACGTGCTTTCGAAGTTAAATGGCATGCTAGCGTTTTGATAACGTTCACCACATAGGACGACTGCGGTTATTCGCCGTGCTACTGTATTTGGAAACGTCAACAAAACGGATGGAAGGACAGCGAGCTATGCATTTAGACTATTACCTTCACTATCGTTTGTAGTCTACTGAGAATTCAACAGTTCACATAAGACAACATTACCTTTGCAACTTTGTAAAATCCACGAAATTCAAGAATTGTCTCATCTTAACGAGGGACGACGAGCAAACTGTTAAGGAGAGTTTAGACAATGAAGTGAAATTTGATAGAAATCGGCACAAAGATGTTGATCAAGAAAAAAAACTAAAAAAACAATTACAAAATGTAGGCGCCTGCAAATCTGCATAGACAAATAAATAGCCAAAAACTACGTAAATAAAAAATAAACATAGGAAACGGAAGCATTTTCATCACAAGAGGATTAGTAAAAGACGAAAATCTTATGCAAGTCGAAGGTGGAAGATACATGAACTTCTTCATTTGCTTTATAAATAAAAGAGAAGTTCGATCTTCGTAAACAAACTTTGCAAACTCGTGTATCGAGTGAACTACCAATTTTTGCGAAAATCGTGTCAGCAAAGTGTCAGCAAAGTAAAGCTCTAATTTATGTGAATGTAATAGCAAAAAAACAGATCTAGAATAAACTTACAAGGAGCAGATTGAGTCATCGACGGAAGAGCTGGTTTCAGGCGAAAATGCTGAAAACAACATTATTTAGATTTAAATGTTCTCAAACAGCGTAAGCCAAGAACCTAGTCACAGCGAGAACTTTCGAGGACGGATTCTTCCTCTTTTGGCCCTAAAACTCAACTATATACAGTAGTCGTCCAAAAGATATCTCATTCCCTTTTTCAGTTCAAAAAGCTCCAACCGAATGATCCATAACCTTGCTGCGAATTCAATGTTTTCAAAGAACCTTTTACAACGATTTTCAAATGCGATTTCAAACGAAAATTTCTCAAGAGTAGCCCAGTTAACGAACAATTTAAGGTGATATTCCGATGGAGCATGATTCGTTTAGTGTAATAGGCTTCTGAGCTGAGATTTAGATTAGTCTTTGAAAGGCATAATTGAAACCATTTGATAGGACTATTCGTTCGACAAATATTCAAAGTAAAATATTATATACAGAGGAAAAATAGATAATCTACAAAAGAGTAAATTTGGTGTATTTTCGCTACACCGGAACAAACTTTTTTCGATTTATATTGTTCAGTAGAAGAAATTTTATTCAAGACATGCTCGCAAAATTCCACCAAAATTTGACCACGAAATTTTACTCCAAAAAGTACAATTTAGCGGGCAATCGACGTTTCTTACAATGATATTAGTTATTATTGATGTCTTTGGAACTGCTCACTCTGGACGTATTATTTGTTCTGTCTCGACCCATTTTGTGGAAAAAAATCTTAAAAAAATCTAATCTAAATCACGCACTCGTAGCCTATTATGAGCGAATAAGCCTTGTTCTACCAGAGGATCATCATAGACTGTTTGGAAAATCAGCGGTTCTTGATATAATTGCGATTGAAATTGCAAGTGATAAACATAAAAAACATTTTTAAGAGATCTAGAATTCGCAGCAAGGATATTGATAGAAGCATCCTCAAGTGGAGCCCTTGAAACTATCAACTGGAATTGGGATCCCTTTAGGTATGACCAACACAAATTCCACAGACACATCTTTTTGGCCGCTACTGTATGCTCCCTCGCCAATTCCTACTCTTCGTTTTTGTCACTGCAAGTCCTTGCAAAGTATAAGTATGTCATATAGGTATTGGCATCCACAATGGGCGAAGATAAGAATAATCGAAGCTAAATAGAAAACGAAAAAAGCAGAACTCAAAAGATGAAACTGCAGCACCGTAGGCCTGTAAGAGGTCAGTTGTGGTGGAAAACGCTGTTGTATGAATAAATTTGAAAAAATTGGAATGGATTATCATGGCGATGGGATGAAGTTTGAACAGAAATTTTCACTAATTTTGGGACCAAAAAAGACAGCGCGAGCGTGCAACTCTCTCCTTCACATGTGAAAATGAAAGCGGAACTATGTATGAGATTGTTGGGATGCATCTATCGGCAGCGCGCAACCTGCTTGAAAGGTTAATTATAAAACCGACTCTCGAACACACTCAGGATTCTAGCAAAAAGCATGATGGAAAAAACGAGATGAATGCAACATATCTCAAGCTTCTGGAAAACAAAAAATATCTCCACGCCTTTAGCACGTGTATGAACGATGTATTTTCGGCAACAGCAGACGTTCCCAATAGTTGTAATTGAGTGAAAACAACGGCTGACCGCGAAGAAAAGCGGATAACACAACAGCTCGCAGTAATTTCTATTGGGGCCAATTCAATGTGAATTTTTCAAATTGATTCAGTTAGACGAATTTTTACACTTTGTCAAAAAAGCTTACAACAGAGTAGAATTGCGAAAAAGTGAGCAGCCGGTGAGCTAACGACCTGAAATTGAGAGAGAAAAAGGAGCAGGAAACGAAGAAGTAGGGCAAACTAAGCTGAATCAGATAAAGGAAACTTGAATTCAGTCAGAGACTAAGTATATCTGTCAATTTATATCGAACAGAACTAATTGAGCAGTACGATGTATGCACAACAGAAAGTGAAGCGAAAACGAATTCGAACAGAAAACAGATTCAGCGAATGGAGACCCTCAATGAAAAGAGTGATGGCACAAATAATCCACCAATGAAAACCCGAAGAAAACGTGAGAATAAAATCAGTCGAGATGAAATCACACAAACCAATACCTAATCTATCTATCGAACCTAATGTGATGAGTACCCGTTCCACCGGAAAATTAATAAGTTGAAATTGATCCGAAGAGAAAGGAATGATTTGGAATCCCAGAGCACGTGTGGCGAAGAAACCGTTCAAGTCAAAACTTACAGAATCTAGAAGACCCTGATGTTAGCCGTAGGATTCGAACAGTTGAGAATAGTTTGAACTAAGTGCACTGAAAATTGGTTCTTCAGCGGTCACACATATGCCTTCGTATTACAGCAGAAGCATACAGACCTTAGTACGATTAACATCGAAAACCGATAAAGATTAACAATTTATGCAGCATTGAAAGAAAGACGAACAGCTTGTTCGCGTCCTGATCCAAACACTATTCACCCCCAACCTCAGCAGTCAAATATGTCCAAAGAAGAAATAATGAAACTGAGCGGAAAATTGCTAATTTCTAAGTGCTTGAAAAATACCTGGAATTGTGTCTCCTTCAGCTAGCGGTGACGACATTGCCAGAGGGCCTGTAATTGAAAAACAGATTAGTGTCCTTCACTTACAAATGAAAAATAGAAACCGTGCCTACAAACTTTACTTCGTTTTAGTGGTACCAAGAGACGAACCAACAATTAATGCCAATAAAAACAGTGACATTCATACCTATCGATAAATCAACAACAACAATATCGAATGTTGCTGCACATTAAGATCTGCAGAATGTTGAGCTTTCTAGAGTCATTAACAACGGGATAGGAAATTTACAAAAATAGCAGAATTGTGAGAAGTAAGAACTACGTCAACCCCAATTGGAACGAGCTTTCTTCGAACTGTCCAACTACGATGCCCCTCGCCTTTTTCAATCAGATCGCTTCACGATTACCAGGCAACGTCAAATAATCAGCGGTCTCAGGCACTAGTACGATTTCAAAGATCATGAATTGGTGTTCAAACAAGAAATCGTACATTCACTTGAAACAACCTTATCAGCTCGCCTGGGGCGAAGTAGCGACAAGACTTTAAAGAAACCGTTGTGTTTTCACAGTTACGAGTGTAAAATTTATTTAGTTCCGCTAGCCTTTATCGCAACAGTTAACCAATAAATTACTACCTGTGTTGGAGCAGCACCATTTGAAACACGATCTTTGATTCAGCACAAATTTATGAGCCTCAGATCTGATCCAGCAGTTCGAGCCCAATGATATTGAATAGTTGTGCAACTTAATTTATGGGAACGTCCGACATTCCCCTATTTCCCCTATTTGCACACGTAAATTTTGATCATGACTAGAGCTGCACATCTTCCACTGCCGAATTTCTACCGTGACACTAAATTCCCGTGCAAGTTGTTTTTTTTTTGTTGCCGGATAATGTTATTGTTCTACCACCCTATGTTCTTGTTCCACCGCGCGTCAATAGAGAGTGTAGCGAAAGGTAAAAATAGAATTCACTCCAGTATTTCGAATTTAAAAATAGTATTCACTCCAGCATTTCCAATTCACCTTCCTTACATTGAGTTTCGAAACCGGCTATGAAGTTGCATCTTCCATACAACCAAAAACACTATCCCATCGAATTTATCTAACACATTTATTGCATACCATTGATATCCCCCATACAGTTCACACTTATTTTTTGTCTGACTCCTAGCTGATGAACGTAACACTCGCAATAATTGATCACTGAACCGGCGTCAACAACTATTTCTTTCTCACGAGTTGTAAGGACCCTGGAGATGTAGGAAAAGAAAAAGGGACAACAACTGAACAAGCAGAAAAGAGGACAACAACTAAACAAACATCTTTGGTTGTGTGTGAAACAGGGACACTTTTAGGCACGAATGAGGTATAATGTCGACGTAAAGGCAATGCGTTCTCTGATCGGATTGTTGGAGGTAGATTTGAACATCAAACGTCAAGCACACATATAGCTTCTACAAAAACTGTTGAGCTCACTTCGCAAACTCTTGGAAGCTAACGGAACTTTTTCTTTTCTTCAGCCTTGTTATAAATCAGGACGCGTTTTCCTACCTTAAATTCTGAAAAATGCTCCATCTGGTAATGAATATTTCCTATGTGTAATATTTTTCGCCCGGGTGTACAGGAATATCAAAGACCTTTCTAACGATAAAAACTTTTTGGTCTGGTATCGGAATCGGTCTTAACAAGCATCATTCCAATGAGCACACTTGGCCGACCCATTGGAAAAATAAAAAATGAAAAAATAAGGCGAAATAAGTACAACACTGTTGTTGTCCGAACTTCGATCATGAAATTCTTCTACTGATTTGACAAAAATGCCAGTGTCGAATCGGGAAAAATATTCCAACTGAAATGGTGGTGACACCTCCTAAGCACAGTACGAATAAAGACAGCCGCGTTTTCTTAATTTCAGGCAATTCAAAATTCTGATGGTTTCAGGACCGAAACGATAAAAATGTTCCATAAGGGAGGAAGCGAGTCCCACCACCAGATAAAGTGAATAAAGTTGTATAAATTGTGATACTACAACGAAAGCATGCAGGACCAATTCCTTAACATTTCGAAGGTAGAGAACTTTTAATGTTCATCAGTGGAAAAAAGTATATTTCGAGAAAAAAAGGAAACACATGACTAGAGTAGACTACCGTTCAATAGGAATATTACTTGAAAGCCATCTCTTAAAACTGTCGAGTGATGTTTTCACTGACTGCTTGTGTTTCAAAAGTTGTGAAGAAACACTGAAGGAAACACTCGTAAAGTGAAAAGAGACCCCACCAGCACAGAAACACTGAACTATGCCACATTTACCAAGGACATAGTTTACAGAATGAGCAAGTGAAAGGACGTTTAATGTTTTGATCATCAGATAGTAGCAGAAAGCGAGTCCACGTTTGCTTGGTTGGTTATCCTAGTACGATCTAAGAACAGGACTGGTTATTAGACCAGAGAACAATATGCACAACTATCATTCACAAAACAATAAAAAATAAAGCGGAATGATCGAAAAAGGAGCCAACCTTTGGTCTTCTGCTTGCTACGTCGACCTACAGGCTTGCGACCCATTTCTGTTGAGGAGTGTTTAGCTAGTATCCTGAAATACGACGGATAAAATAAAAATGGAGCACTGAAACCGAAGAAATTAACGACACAAGGAAGTTCAAAATTTTTGAGAATCACATTAAGGTAAGATTATCTGCAGATTTCCACAGAAACACGAAGAAATAAAATAAAAATTGAAACAAGACGGAGCCAATTCCCACCAGGGCCTAAATTCATGACGGGTATCGGCAAAATATACCTGAGAATAAACCCCGGTCGGCGCGATTATTCGCATTCATGAACGCGCCGCGGAGTTTATTTGGGGGATATCGCGGGTCTATTCCACTCCGCGGCGCGTTCATGAATGCGAATAATCGCGCCGACCGGGGTTTATTTTCGGGTATATTGTGTCGATACCCGTCATGAATTTGGGCCCAGAACTGTTCTTTGCAACGTAGCTGTCAAAACGGAAATTCGATGTAAAATTAGTAACGCAACATCATCACTAGCTCAAGGGCATACGTTTATTACGCCTGGGTAAGTACTCGGCACAAGGAGAATTAGTTTGGAAGATCTTGTAGTGTGACAACTTGCTGTTCATGAACAACAAGACATTACGGAAGAACCATGTTAACTGGGTACAATTGTAAACGGGTTTCGGTACGAAAACAGCTTCGGTCAGCACCATCGCTGTTTTTCCTGCTCACTGTTTTAAAAGCGGTTTCTTTCAAGTAGGCATTACTACTGCCATATACCAGAACGGATAAAAATATAAAATACTGAATGGCAGGAAAAAGGATCGAAGATAGTTTTCGGATTCTTCGACATATGTGAATTCATTGTAAATGATGTTGCACATCGGTGAAGCCCATGGCACTTCTGTGTTTCTCATATGTAGCGGAAAAAGATAAATCTACTAAAATATTTCTGCAACATGGATGGAGCCAACTATACGAACAATTCATTCTCGAACATTTCCGCTTCGTGATCAGTGCAAAGAGATCAACTAAAAACTGAGTTCATGAACACCCTTAATAACCGCAAAAATAGTGCACTCAAAAATAGACCTGACATTTATCGTGACAGGAATCATTCATGAGGACGGCTACCTTGAAGCAAAAAAGTGGCACATCGTAAAAGATTCATTTCCAATGAGTAAATAGAGATGAATTCGCGTTACTATCGGAGACATTAATTAGAAACATTCCCATTATCAAAAAATGTGATACTCGGGTAAACGTATGCAATATTTTTGGTGGCACAAGTTCTTTATTGTTCCTATCGAGTCATGGTCACTAAGATAACATTGAATTTCAGTTAAAGAATGTTTGAAAATTGCATGCATTTTTCATGGACACCGGCGAACGATAAAATAGTCAAGACACCTATATCGCATAAATTGCACAAAAAAAATCAAAATGCAGAAGAGAACCATGCTAAAAGAATCTACGAACCGTGAAGACAATAAGAGTCGCACATCTTTCAAGGAAACAGCAGCGTTATTGCACTCAGTAAGAAACGCGCTCCACTGAGAATGCGCGCTCTAGTGGTGCAGGGCGACGTGGGTGGTCCAGCAGGCGGTCCCTAACGCAGGAATATGTGCACGGGCACCTGGAATAAATAAGGTCAAATCTTAAGGATGAATATTTGGGAAAGCTAATACTGGGCTTCAGAATGAAAGGAGACTCTAAGGAAGCCCTAAGTTGGGTTTTTAATGGTGCAAAATCTCAATACTTCTTCACGTGATCGTGCCAGGACCACCCAGGCCACCCACAGAGAAAGAAGGGGTCGCCCGTTCTCTGTTAGTTCGGCGCGGCTGTGTACCTGTGGGTGGGACACTCGCAAAAGCGACCGTTCGGCTCTATCTGTGGAATCGAGGACCAACGGTCTGGTCTCGAAGAAGCCAATCTCAACCGTATTTAGTGCGATCACAACTGATAAGTTGTTTGTATTGAGCTTTCATGACACTAAAGGCTTGTTTACAGTCGTGCTGCCAGCAGCAGCAGCAAAATGGGGGCGGGGCGTGGGCCCAAAATTCTGCTGAGGAAGTTGTCGTGGTGGGACCAATACAGTCTCCTTGGAACGTTGCCAAGTGAAGGCTGCCGATCGATGCCTGCGCCCCACTCAAAATGGCGCGCCAATCGTACGGTATTATTCGCGATGGGACCCCTGCTGCTGCTGTCGATACTTGAAACACCCCCCTGCTGTCGGTCTGCTGCCGGACGCTGCAACTGCGTTAAACCCCCTATCCTCCACTTCTGCTGCTGCTGCCGGCAGCAAGACTGTAAACAGGCCTTAATGCACTTTCTAAGGTTGAATTAGGACTACTAACAGTTTACACTAGTTCAGTAAACCATGGGTATACGGTGTGCTCATTGCACGAGGGTATGACAGGTTGAAATTTGAAGCACATTCTGTTGGCTCTAGTAGTTTCACTTTGGTATGGGTGGTTTGCATTCTGTTCGGTGCTTATTCGGAAGAGCAGTGGTCCTATATGAAATTTACTATGGCGAGATTTTTCTTGGCTTTGGATCCCTTGCTCACACCATCTTTCGTTGTAAAGCAGTACGAAGTTGCTGCGAAGTTGCTGGATTACTAGTCAGACGATAGCAGTTATGAAATCGTCAGAGTCAACATTTCCACAAAAAAATGGCAAATAAGTTCACTTGGACGGTGCATCCTAAGATACCATTTCTTTGGACACGCGCATTTGATTTACAAGCGCTCCTTGAATCTAAGGAGTTTTGGAAAGCTTCAGATACTTGAATAAAATTCCTTTCAGCATAAAAGGCCCGAAGCATTCGGCCCAGCATCCGTTGAGGCGATTTCTGGCACGTAAGCGCTAAGGCTGCCATAAACTGAAATGGGTAATAATTTCAAATGCACTATATTGAAATAAAATCTTCGGAACCAATTGCCGGCGTGAAGATCTCCATCCTTCTTGAGTTGTTCGCTTTGCACTTGTTTGCTTTCTATCTCACACTGATTAAAACAGAGTTATCAATCTTCATATATGTATATATAGATAAAAATCAATAATTTAAGAAAAGAAGCATATCACATTGTAAAAGATCTAATAGTTATTACACTGATGAGATTTTGAAAGGGTGATTCACTGGTTAAAAAGAAATGGCTGAAAGGTAAGCGATACAAATTGTCAGAGAAGAATCGCACTAATTTACCGATACACCCAAAGGAAATGTACTTTTGACCGGTCGAGGCCTCATCGTAGAGTTTTCGCCTCGATACAAACTCACATGCTCACAACCATTATGCGAAGGCGAGAACATATGCACGAAATTAGCATCTGGTACACGATTTTCGACGCTGTGTTCGATGAAAGAATGGCCTAGAAGATAGAAGAAAGCACTCTATCTACAGATATTCTTGTGAGGCGACCAAACATACTTGAATGGGAAGTCAACGTGGCACGGTTAACTAAACAGTCAACACTACTACAAAACAGAATAGTAAACAAAACAATTCACTACTATGTATCATTGGGGAAGAACAATGAACCGAAACAAGGAATTACATAAGTCACCTCACCAAACGCGTAAATCGGCACACGCGTAATAGTGGTCATGTGCACGAAACAGTGAACTGTACGCTTGATAATAAACATTATCAGCAATTGCAGTCCTTCTTTTCTTGCCCAGTCGCTGCTGCCGCCCGCGGTAGATTTTGTTTTGGTTGAACACCCGTATCTGCTGCATTAAGATCGATACTGAAAACGTCAGGATAATACTTGCTCTCGAACACTTGCATACTTTCATCCAAATTTTAGTCAAAATGCTACAACGGTGTGCAATAATTCGTTACTTCGGCACGCCCTTGAGGGCGGTTTTAATTTGTAATGGTCAGGCCTATCGTTAAGACTCTACGACATGAAGCGAACCAAATATCAGCCATAGCCGTCCTGCTTGCTGTAAGCAGCTGAGTGCGCGGGTTCGCTTCTCTCCATTAACACGTTTATCAAAAGGGCAAAAGTGACGGATCAGAACCCAGTCAATTCGCTAGCCCTTCGATTCCAATCAAAATTTTACCGCCTAATATCCTATTATCTTTATTTCGCCACTCACACTTAATAAAAAAGATGTTACGAAATTTCTCTCAATTAATTCATTACAAATTGAAGCGACTATGATGTAGCAACAATCTATCAGCATAAGGTAAAGGTAAAGGCGTCGGCGTTGATCAGTCCCCTGAGGACGTGCCGCCGCATTCGTGTTCCATTCAAGTTGCAGAGGCTTGGTGAATGCGTAATTGGCCTATACAATGACCCGCGGGAGCCAACCACTATACCAGGTCAGTGTCTTTACCTACCCCGACAAGTCTGGTACCAATTTACCCGACCCCGGAGGGATACAAGGCTTGGTTAGCCCGGGCCGGGATCGATCGCTCGACCGTGCGGGTGTCAGCAGCGCGTCTTACCACTGTACCACGCGGGCCCGTCAGCATATGTAAGCATGCTAACATACTCGCCTAAGCAGGCAAGAATAACGCCCTCACTTATGCTGACTGGTAAATGGCTTACAAAAGCTTACTTTTGAAACAGACCGACTCGTTCGCTCATAATATGGACATCGCTCAACTGCACCTCTGGGGACGGACTTAGCTCTTCTCTTGGATACCCACGTCATATAAGAGCTTACTGCGCTCTATATTGATCGGTAATAATGTTCTGCTATTCCATGTTATCCTTGAACGCGTACATCGCTTATTTGCTGTCGTTTTTTTTTCAAACGGCCAAAATCGGGCATAGATTACGATATATGATCGGCTAGATCGGTTATTTGGCAGTACCAAGGGCAGAACTAACATACTCCAGCGAATTTTCTCAGCGTAATAACCACAACTAAAGTGATACAAAACAAAACCAGTTACTCAATGAACAATAGAGTAGTGAAAACACTGCGAAATGCATTATAAACAAAAGCCACCTGCCGTCCTTGACATTCTGGTAGATCTTTCTTGCTGTTTCCAGGAACGCATCCTCCACATTATCTCCGCTAAAAACAGAACATTCTTTATTACCACCCTGGGCAACAAATATAACATTCTTTATTACCACCCTGGGCAACAAATATATCATAAGTCACAAAAATTTGTGTAGCCTGATAACCGGTTTAGTTGAAGTGTTTAAGTACAGTGAACAAATTCACGTCAACTGTTTACTTACGTCTTTGCTGAGCACTCGAGGAACGTCAAGCCATTTTCTTCCGCGAAAGCCTTAGCCTCCTCATATGGCACGTCCCTTTGCCCATCAAGATCAGATTTGTTACCAATCAGAAATATAGCCTGAATGGGAAACGGTTCCAAATCACCCCACATCGTTTCGAAACTCTTTTTCATATGTTAGCATTGCATGGCAAACAACTGCGATTTCACAGAAAGAGGATGCGTTGGAGCAGTATTACAGAACCAAAGTATACTACGGATTTATAACTTACCGTATTAGGATTTGTGAGATTTCTTGCATCCGTCAACCAGCTACTAAGATGGTTGTATGTAGAACGTCTCGTAATGTCGTAGACCATCAGAGCACCGGCCGCTCCGCGATAATATGAACGAGTTACGGCACGAAACCTATAAAGTTCTAAACTGCTTCTAACGGTGACGAGTGACCACAAAAGGGAACACAATATGATGACACACAGCCCTCAAAATGTTCAGGGCCCACATTCATGAACGGACGGGCGGTTTCCGAAACCGCGGCGCAGCCAGAACCAGACGGCAGAGTCGATGAGAGATCGCGTTCAGGATAAGTAGAGAAAGGTGCGCGCCGTTCACAGGCTATATCTTGGGGTTTATCAATGATGAATGTGGCCCCAGGACTCTTCGAAAGGGATACGTCAAAGGTAAAATAACGTCTGTGAGAAACTCGATGAAAACCTCGGAAGCAGGGTATATTTACATGATTACAAAACCTGGAGCCACATTCATCATTGGTAAACCCCGATAAACCCATAAATATAGCCTGTGAACGGCGCGCACCTTTCTCTACTTATCCTGAACATCCTATGTTAAACGCAATCTCTCATCGACTCTGGCGTCTGGTTCTGGCTGGGCCACGGTTTCGGAAACCGCCCGTCCGTTCATGAATGTGGGCCCTGGAGGCAGTGCATGTGTGAACTACAAAAAGTTATATTACTGCATTAACAATTATAACCGCGGAACAACATAACAAGACAGAATGAAATATCACCCATGATCAAAATAGCAGAAAAGGAGAACATGACTGCACCTTTCCTGTCCGGCTGTGTCCCAGATCTGTAGTTTGATTTTCTGTCCGCTAACCTCGATGATGCGAGTACCGAACTCGACACCAATCGTATGCGGGCAGTCGGCCATAACTAAAACTCTCACGTAATAAACAACTACAGGGTTTTTTGGTGTCTTGGATGAGTCACTCCCATTTTGTGAATCAAAATTCGAAAAAAAGATAACTAATAAGATCAACGATATGACGGCAAAAACTGCGCTTAAATCACTTACACTTCTTCTCGGTGAACTGGTGCAACAGACATGACTTGCCGACACCCATATCACCAATGATAATATATTTGAAAATGTAGGAGTAGTTGTACGGAGCTCCCGACATTCTCCGAAAACGCCTCACCTGAAAGCGAAAATATAAATCATAAGTAAACTCAAGCTGCACTTTCAAATTAACGGTCTCGCGATAATTTTATGATAAGAAGGCCAGAGAAGCAGAACATGTATCATATCCACGTAGAGTTAAATTGATCGAAGATGGATTGAACATTCCCACGCATCATTGAACCGGGGGGGGGGGGAAGAGAGACAACAGCATGATTATTACGGTATGTAAATCATTTTAATCGCAGGAAATTACGAGCCAAGCATTGAGAGAAAAATGTTTAAGAGTATGAAACAGTATGATTACAGACGCCTCTTAAAAATCTACTTCGCGACAAAGTTAGAAGAAGATGCAATATGCACATTAAAACAGATTCAACACGAAGATATGGGATGAGTAAGCGGTAGAAAAGGGACGAATTTCGCAACCTCTACGTCAACACAAGTCCCTAGCAATCAAGCCTATTAATACCGACCAATCGCCGACCTAAGAGATTGTTCTGGTGGGGCACTGTTCAGAATTTGTGACCAAGGAACGATACAATACAGATATCGCTATCGTTGATAAACAACAGGAAAACAAGTGCAGCCAACTGGACAACAACCAACGCCTGGGTGATTGGTACAATCGATCAACAGAGAAGATGAATCAGCTCACAAGAGAGTGTCACTTGAGTCAAAAGCCTCACGGATTCAAGAGCATGAAACCGTAACCTATTCTAGGATGTCAAAACAAGAACTAAAACACCGCTACATCATGTGATCGATGATACGTTGAGGTGCGAAATCGATTGAGGCCATACGGACGTCAAGTCAGATATGCGCCAGCAGATGTCGTTGACTGACGCGCCATCAGCTGACGCACCATCGGTTCTGTGCCGTTTTCAAATTTCATTAAGCAGGGTGTGGAGAGGGTCAATTGCTTCGTTCTGCATAGTAGAATATATTTGGCCTTTTTCAACAGCATTCACAACATCCCATTCGTTCTTTCGCAAGCACTTCTGCTTGGTTAGCTTCATCAGCACCTTTTATACTTTCTATGCGGAGCCAAGCGTTTTCTCTCTGTGGAACTGCTATATTAGAGCTTGGGGCACTATTCTACTTAATGTACTCCAGTCCTCGATTTTTTTCGAAGTTCAAAATTCGCTGAACCTTTGTACAGGGAGGTAATTGAGGAATCACGAATCTGGCGTCCGTTCTTTACGTGGGTGGTCCCGGACCACCCAAATCGCTACTTGTCCAATCAGGATCATCGATTTCGCTGAACTTTCCCCATGGGGGTTACTTGGGGGCCTGAACACGATGGCGAAGTCCGTTTTCGAAATGGCGGCTGAATACGGGCGGGCTTGGGACAATCAGAATTGTCCCCTCTTCTACAATTCTTTTCCGAGGGTTCACTGCTTTTTCTGTTTTGTTCTTTTCGTAGGCTCTACTCCCCTTTCACCTGACATCACTTTCTGAATGAAGTAGATGGTAATTAATAATTCTTCCTTTGGGTAATTCTTTGATGTAGTATGATTGACTTATTTTGTCACAAAATCAGCACCGATCCCAGTTGAATCTGAGATTTTTTAATTCCGGAGACCGTTATTAGTACTGGTTGAGCTGGAACCTATCAACAAACATCCCAGGTCACTGGATTTCTCGTTCCGCTCGAGAATCCACTCCGTTCGAGCTGGGAACTTGATATTGGAAGCAGGGCCCGGATTCATCATTGTTAAACCCCTGATAAACCCCGAGATATAGCCTAACCGGCGCCCACCTTTGTCTACTTATCCTAAACTTTCTATGTTAAACACAATCTCTCATCGACTCTGCCGTCTGGTTCTGGCTGGGCCGCGGTTTCGGAGACCGCTCGTCCGTTCATGAATCTGGGCGCTCAATGATGGCAATATACCAAGGTGATGTGCTACTAGCATAGGTGAACTCCTTGAGCTTCTTTAGTGGTCTCCTACAGAACATCTTCTTCATGGGCAGACCCATGAAGATCATCTACGGACACACCGGTTCAAGTGAAAATTTTTGTTTCTCAGCGAACAGTGCCAAAGTGATGTGCTCAACGAGCTGAACTTCGTGGACAGTCTCCTACAGAACATCTCCTCCATGGGCAGACCCATGAACATGAAGATCATCTACAGACACACCGGTTCAAGTGAAAATTTTTGTTTCTTAGCGAACAGTGCCAAAGTGATGTGCTCAACGAGCTGAACTTCGTGGACAGTCTCCTACAGAACATCTTCCCCATGGGCAGACCCATGAAGATCATCTACAGACACACCGGTTCAAGTGAAAATTTTTGTTTCTCAGCGAACAGTGCCAAAGTGATGTGCTCAACGAGCTGACCTTCGTGGACAGTCTCCTACAGAACATCTTCTCCATGGGCAGACCCATGAAGATCATCTACGGACACACCGGTTCAAGTGAAAATTTTTGTTTCTCAGCGAACAGTGCCAAAGTGATGTGCTCAACGAGCTGAACTTCGTGGACAGTCTCCTACAGAACATCTCCTCCATGGGCAGACCCATGAAGTTCATCTACAGACACACCGGTTCAAGTGAAAATTTTTGTTTCTCAGCGAACAGTGCCAAAGTGATGTGCTCAACGAGCTGACCTTCGTGGACAGTCTCCTACAGAACATCTTCTCCATGGGCAGACCCATGAAGATCATCTACGGACACACCGGTTCAAGTGAAAATTTTTGTTTCTCAGCGAACAGTGCCAAAGTGATGTGCTCAACGAGCTGAACTTCGTGGACAGTCTCCTACAGAACATCTCCTCCATGGGCAGACCCATGAACATGAAGATCATCTACAGACACACCGGTTCAAGTGAAAATTTTTGTTTCTCAGCGAACAGTGCCAAAGTGATGTGCTCAACGAGCTGACCTTCGTGGACAGTCTCCTACAGAACATCTTCTCCATGGGCAGACCCATGAAGATCATCTACAGACACACCGGTTCAAGTGAAAATTTTTGTTTCTTAGCGAGCAGTGCCAAAGTGATGTGCTCAACGAGCTGACCTTCGTGGACAGTCTCCTACAGAACATCTTCTCCATGGGCAGACCCATGAAGATCATCTACAGACACACCGGTTCAAGTGAAAATTTTTGTTTCTCAGCGAACAGTGCCAAAGTGATATGCTCAACGAGCTGACCTTCGTGGACAGTCTCCTACAGAACATCTTCTCCATGGGCAGACCCATGAAGATCATCTACAGACACACCGGTTCAAAAATCTTTTTGAAGATCATCTACAGACACACCGGTTCAAGTGAAAATTTTTGTTTCTTAGCGAGCAGTGCCAAAGTGATGTGCTCAACGAGCTGAACTCTTATATCCTACTATATAATAAGCGAGACCCAGCCTTTGTATGTATGTTTGTTTGTTTGTTACAACGGACTCCAGTCCTCGATTTTTTTTCAGTTGTCGAAACTCGCTGAAACTTTGCATAGGGGGGGGGGGGTAATTGAGGACGCTGATCACGAATCTGCTATCTGTTTTTCACGTGGGTGGTCTCGGACCACCCAAAGCTCTACTTGGGTGGTCCAGGCAGGATCACCGATTCCGCTGAACTTTGTCTATGGGGGTCATTTGGGGTCCAGAACACGAATCTGTTGTCCGTTTTCCGCGTGGGTGGTCTCGGACCACCCAAAGCTCTACTTGGGTGGTCCAGGCAGGATCACCGATTCCGCTGAACTTTGTCTATGGGGGTTATTTGGGGTCCAGAACACGAATCTGTTGTCCGTTTTCCGCGTGGGTGGTCTCGGACCACCCACGCGGGAAACGGACAACTATCCTAAACTTCCTATGTCGGAAACTTTGCATAGGGGGGGGGGGTAATTGAGGACGCTGATCACGAATCTGCTATCTGTTTTTCACGTGGGTGGTCTCGGATCACCCAAAGCTCTACTTGGGTGGTCCAGGCAGGATCACCGATTCCGCTGAACTTTGTCTATGGGGGTTATTTGGGGTCCAGAACACGAATCTGTTGTCCGTTTTCCGCGTGGGTGGTCTCGGACCACCCACGCGGGAAACGGACAACTATCCTAAACTTCCTATGTCGGAAACTTCGCATAGGGGGGGGGGGGGGGTAATTGAGGACGCTGATCACGAATCACGAATTTGCTATCTGTTTTTCACGTGGGTGGTCTCGGACCACCCAAAGCTCTACTTGGGTATTCCAGGCAGGATCACCGATTCCGCTGAACTTTGTCTATGGGGGTTATTTAGGGTCCAGAACACGAATCTGTTGTCCGTTTTCCGCGTGGGTGGTCTCGGACCACCCACGCGGGAAACGGACAACTATCCTAAACTTCCTATGTCGGAAACTTTGCATAGTGGGGGGGGGGGTAATTGAGGACGCTGATCACGAATCTGCTATCTGTTTTTCACGTGGGTGGTCTCGGATCACCCAAAGCTCTACTTGGGTGGTCCAGGCAGGATCACCGATTCCGCTGAACTTTGTCTATGGGGGTTATTTGGGGTCCAGAACACGAATCTGTTGTCCGTTTTCCGCGTGGGTGGTCTCGGACCACCCACGCGGGAATCCTTACTATATATAAGCGAAACCAAGAGATGTTTGTTTGTCCGTCCGTCCGCCCGGTGTGCGGTCCACGGCCCACGCTCAATGATAGGACGCACTCCGCAAAGGACGCTTTCCCTGGGACCCATACCAAGGTGATGTGCTACTAGCATAGGTGAACTCCTTGAGCTTCTTTAGTGGTCTCCTACGGAACATCTTCTTCATGGGCAGACCCATGAAGATCATCTACGGACACACCGGTTCAAGTGAAAATTTTTGTTTCTCAGCGAACAGTGCCAAAGTGATGTGCTCAACGAGCTGAACTTCGTGGACAGTCTCCTACAGAACATCTCCTCCATGGGCAGACCCATGAACATGAAGATCATCTACAGACACACCGGTTCAAGTGAAAATTTTTGTTTCTTAGCGAGCACCTGGGACCCATACCAAGGTGATGTGCTACTAGCATAGGTGAACTCCTTGAGCTTCTTTAGTGGTCTCCTACAGAACATCTTCTTCATGGGCAGACCCATGAAGATCATCTACGGACACACCGGTTCAAGTGAAAATTTTTGTTTCTCAGCGAACAGTGCCAAAGTGATGTGCTCAACGAGCTGAACTTCGTGGACAGTCTCCTACAGAACATCTCCTCCATGGGCAGACCCATGAACATGAAGATCATCTACAGACACACCGGTTCAAGTGAAAATTTTTGTTTCTTAGCGAACAGTGCGAAAGTGAGTGATGTGCTCAACGAGCTGAACTTCGTGGACAGTCTCCTACAGAACATCTTCTCCATGGGCAGACCCATGGAGATCATCTACGGACACACCGGTTCAAGTGAAAATTTTTGTTTCTCAGCGAACAGTGCCAAAGTGATGTGCTCAACGAGCTGAACTTCGTGGACAGTCTCCTACAGAACATCTCCTCCATGGGCAGACCCATGAAGATCATCTACAGACACACCGGTTCAAGTGAAAATTTTTGTTTCTCAGCGAACAGTGCCAAAGTGATGTGCTCAACGAGCTGACCTTCGTGGACAGTCTCCTACAGAACATCTTCTCCATGGGCAGACCCATGGAGATCATCTACGGACACACCGGTTCAAGTGAAAATTTTTGTTTCTCAGCGAACAGTGCCAAAGTGATGTGCTCAACGAGCTGAACTTCGTGGACAGTCTCCTACAGAACATCTCCTCCATGGGCAGACCCATGAAGTTCATCTACAGACACACCGGTTCAAGTGAAAATTTTTGTTTCTCAGCGAACAGTGCCAAAGTGATGTGCTCAACGAGCTGACCTTCGTGGACAGTCTCCTACAGAACATCTTCTCCATGGGCAGACCCATGAAGATCATCTACGGACACACCGGTTCAAGTGAAAATTTTTGTTTCTCAGCGAACAGTGCCAAAGTGATGTGCTCAACGAGCTGAACTTCGTGGACAGTCTCCTACAGAACATCTCCTCCATGGGCAGACCCATGAAGATCATCTACAGACACACCGGTTCAAGTGAAAATTTTTGTTTCTCAGCGAACAGTGCCAAAGTGATGTGCTCAACGAGCTGACCTTCGTGGACAGTCTCCTACAGAACATCTTCTCCATGGGCAGACCCATGGAGATCATCTACGGACACACCGGTTCAAGTGAAAATTTTTGTTTCTCAGCGAACAGTGCCAAAGTGATGTGCTCAACGAGCTGAACTTCGTGGACAGTCTCCTACAGAACATCTCCTCCATGGGCAGACCCATGAAGTTCATCTACAGACACACCGGTTCAAGTGAAAATTTTTGTTTCTCAGCGAACAGTGCCAAAGTGATGTGCTCAACGAGCTGACCTTCGTGGACAGTCTCCTACAGAACATCTTCTCCATGGGCAGACCCATGAAGATCATCTACGGACACACCGGTTCAAGTGAAAATTTTTGTTTCTCAGCGAACAGTGCCAAAGTGATGTGCTCAACGAGCTGAACTTCGTGGACAGTCTCCTACAGAACATCTCCTCCATGGGCAGACCCATGAACATGAAGATCATCTACAGACACACCGGTTCAAGTGAAAATTTTTGTTTCTCAGCGAACAGTGCCAAAGTGATGTGCTCAACGAGCTGACCTTCGTGGACAGTCTCCTACAGAACATCTTCTCCATGGGCAGACCCATGAAGATCATCTACAGACACACCGGTTCAAGTGAAAATTTTTGTTTCTTAGCGAGCAGTGCCAAAGTGATGTGCTCAACGAGCTGACCTTCGTGGACAGTCTCCTACAGAACATCTTCTCCATGGGCAGACCCATGAAGATCATCTACAGACACACCGGTTCAAGTGAAAATTTTTGTTTCTCAGCGAACAGTGCCAAAGTGATATGCTCAACGAGCTGACCTTCGTGGACAGTCTCCTACAGAACATCTTCTCCATGGGCAGACCCATGAAGATCATCTACAGACACACCGGTTCAAGTGAAAATTTTTGTTTCTTAGCGAGCAGTGCCAAAGTGATGTGCTCAACGAGCTGAACTCTTATATCCTACTATATAATAAGCGAGACCCAGCCTTTGTATGTATGTTTGTTTGTTTGTTACAACGGACTCCAGTCCTCGATTTTTTTTCAGTTGTCGAAACTCGCTGAAACTTTGCATACGGACTCCAGTCCTCGGGGGGGGGGTAATTGAGGACGCTGATCACGAATCTGCTATCTGTTTTTCACGTGGGTGGTCTCGGACCACCCAAAGCTCTACTTGGGTGGTCCAGGCAGGATCACCGATTCCGCTGAACTTTGTCTATGGGGGTCATTTGGGGTCCAGAACACGAATCTGTTGTCCGTTTTCCGCGTGGGTGGTCTCGGACCACCCAAAGCTCTACTTGGGTGGTCCAGGCAGGATCACCGATTCCGCTGAACTTTGTCTATGGGGGTTATTTGGGGTCCAGAACACGAATCTGTTGTCCGTTTTCCGCGTGGGTGGTCTCGGACCACCCACGCGGGAAACGGACAACTATCCTAAACTTCCTATGTCGGAAACTTTGCATAGGGGGGGGGGTAATTGAGGACGCTGATCACGAATCTGCTATCTGTTTTTCACGTGGGTGGTCTCGGATCACCCAAAGCTCTACTTGGGTGGTCCAGGCAGGATCACCGATTCCGCTGAACTTTGTCTATGGGGGTTATTTGGGGTCCAGAACACGAATCTGTTGTCCGTTTTCCGCGTGGGTGGTCTCGGACCACCCACGCGGGAAACGGACAACTATCCTAAACTTCCTATGTCGGAAACTTCGCATAGGGGGGGGGTAATTGAGGACGCTGATCACGAATCACGAATTTGCTATCTGTTTTTCACGTGGGTGGTCTCGGACCACCCAAAGCTCTACTTGGGTATTCCAGGCAGGATCACCGATTCCGCTGAACTTTGTCTATGGGGGTTATTTAGGGTCCAGAACACGAATCTGTTGTCCGTTTTCCGCGTGGGTGGTCTCGGACCACCCACGCGGGAAACGGACAACTATCCTAAACTTCCTATGTCGGAAACTTCGCATAGGGGGGGGGGTAATTGAGGACGCTGATCACGAATCACGAATTTGCTATCTGTTTTTCACGTGGGTGGTCTCGGACCACCCAAAGCTCTACTTGGGTATTCCAGGCAGGATCACCGATTCCGCTGAACTTTGTCTATGGGGGTTATTTAGGGTCCAGAACACGAATCTGTTGTCCGTTTTCCGCGTGGGTGGTCTCGGACCACCCAAATCGCTACATGGGTGGTCCAGTCAGGATCACCGATTTTGCTGAAACTTTGCCTATGGGGGCTCTCTGGCGTCCTGAACACGATGGTGAAGTCCGTTTTCCAAATGGCGGCCGAGCAGGGTAGTTATAGGTGAGTCTCACCAGGTAATGTCGGTAGGTACCCACATATAACTACCGTATTCGGCCGCCATTTCAAAAATGGACTCCACCATCGTGCCTAGGACTCCAGAAAACCCCCATAGACAAGTTTCAGCGAAATCGGTGATCCTGACTGGACCACCCAAGTAGTGAATATGGGTGGTCCGAGACCACCCACGTGAAAAACGGACAGCAGATTCGAGATCAGCGCCCTCAATTACCCCCCTATGCAAAGTTTCAGCGAATTTCGAATTTCGAAAAAAATCGAGGACTGGAGTCCGTTAAGTTGAATAGCGCCGAAAAATATGGTTGAAAGTAGAGAACTTCGAACTCCATCTATGGCAAAGAAGATGTAGCAAAACCTTTATGTAAAATCAGTCACTAATAGAGTAATCGTTTGTGAAACAAAACTGAGAAATGACTGATGTACTGTAGAATGGTGTCGTGAGGCTGAAAGAATGGTAATGCAGTAATGGTGGATAGCTTATGGTGTGGACGAAGTTATGAGAAACACAATAAAGTACATTTTTTCGAGGAATACCTTTGTCTTCAGCGGGTTGTGAAAATCTCAGTCACTAATAGAGTAACCGTTTGTTTCTCTATTAGTGACTGATTTTACATAAAGGTTTTGCTACATCTTCTTTGCCATAGATGGAGTTCGAAGTTCTCTACTTTCAACCATATTTTTCCTGTGTTCACATTTAAAAATTTCGAGAGTGATGAGGGGGGGGGGGCGAAGCCCCCCCCCCCTAAAGCCGTACGGCGGCCGTTAGGCCGCTGAACGGCTGGTCGCGTCAATATTCGCTTGCATTGTATATTTCCGTTATCGTGTAAAAAAGTCTCGCCGCAATCAAATTTCTGGAATAGAGGGTGTGGATATGTATATCAAGTTGGGAAGCAGGGTCCAGATTCATGAAGAGACGAGCGGTCTACGAAACCGCGGCGCAAAGTTGTCAACGAACGATATTCGCTTTACCCTCCCATTTCATCAGAGAAAATGTAAAAAGGAGAAAATGGTTTGAATGTCTGTCGTCCTGTTGGCACCCGTACAAATATGTGTGTGAAGTTATACTCAAATTTAACAGGCTCGTGTTATTAGGTTGGTGCAAAAGTTCTCGGACATTTGCGACTGCTTGAATTTGAAAAGCATTTCCCCCCTCATTGCCGGCTCCAGTCAAAAAAATATGTGATAGAGAAAAGAAGACCATTGATATTAACGGTGCCTACTTCAAATGACGTTATTGTTCAGATAATATAAAATAAACTGTTTTGTATACCAAATGTCCGAAAACTTTTGCACCAAGCTAATGATACTGCTGTTGGAAAATGTAGTATGCGAAGTATTAATATACTCACCTGGTGTTGTCAGTAGGATTGTCTTGTGTCCTTACAGATTTGTAAGCTTCAAGTACCCTAACTACTTAGACGGGAAGACTGACGTAATTTGAGGCAAATCCGAAAGGTGATTAGAACGCGATCAGAAAAGCTGTTAAAGCTGGTCTGAGGTGATGGTTTCTTGGAGAACGTCTACTGATAAGATAACACCTCTTCATAGTGTTAATGTCATAGTAATTCCAGCATTATGACGTGTTCCATATGCATCAGCAGTTCGAGCTTTGAAGTTGTCCCATAAATGAAGGACAATTGAAGGATTGTACATCGTGGACGCTCAACTAAAGACTACAAGCATTCGCCTCCTTTGCGAATTCCATAGAAACCTTGAAGCAGGTGAAAGTGTGCCGACGGAAAAAATTGTAACGGAAAAGTTTTTAGAGTTGTTGACTGCCATGTGAGTAGTAAGACTCACGATTCGCAGAACATTGTACTATGCATGTGAGCGTGATCGTAGTATGGTTTCTGCTTAAGACTCTGAACTCAAGTACGTTCATAAAACTTCCTGCTAGTTTTCATGAAGTATTGTAGTGATCGAACACGCAGTCATGTCATGTATATCGATATTTTTCATATTTATTAAATGTACCATCTAAATCATACAACACAAAAAATAAACTACTACCGCATAGAGAAAATTATTGCATTAGAAGCTCTAAACTGTGTGGTAAGTGGGTAGTGTACAGAACGTTATTGCACCAAATTGGCGCCATTACGGTAAAGCTTGAACATTGCGGGTTTGTTATCAGGAAGATGGATAGACATTTACTCAAAAGACTGTTATTTTGTATTGAACATCGTTGAAGTTGTTCTTCGAGAGTTTCAGGATGCATCAGATTTGTACTTGTTAACAATCGAGGAGGGAACAATGGGCAATACAACGAAAAAAAAACAGTATGACATATCAATTCATCAGGCATAACGACAAGGTTTTCACACATCCAAATCTACTGCTAAGTAGTCAGTAGAGATCATGCTTTAAAGGCGCATCGAGAATTTATAAAAGCGGTATATGTATGTGCATAGAAGCAAGTGTTCATATGTTTGTTTTTATTGTATGCAGAAGTTTGTATTACACTTTATATTTTAGTGTTGATAACTTATTCATGCACTTAACACACTGAATAGCTAGAGTTGGAGTGAAAAAAAAACGAGAAAAGATCGGACCTGGTCCATTAACTATATGCAAACACACAGACACACCGGGATGACGAACGACAACATAACGAACGTCTCAAATACAAGGCAGACATGACAGCGGCAAAGACTAACGATGACGACAATCGGTCACGTTCAGGATTTGGAAAAGGACAACATTTTGGCGCTATTAAGAGAAGCTGCATATGCATCCACAAGCACATAATATTGTTGGGGTAAGCATAAAGTTGTGGAGTGTTGGTAGCGCAATTCGGTGGTATCGGTTTGTGGGGGCGGTTGTGAGGAGTAACATTTAGATAGTTTTTGACGCTCTTTTTTCTGCAGAACGTTAGTGAAGTAATGCTTAGAGGAACCAATGTGTCGAAAAGCTTCGGGAATGATGAAGTTGGACCAAAATCTCACGACAATTCCATGGGACGAGGACGTAGCTCGTGAATAGACCCTTACAGATCCCCCGATTTGAGCGACGAATTAGCCGTTATAAATGAAATTGAGCGAAACACGACGACGAGTACTCTCGTCCAACGCGACGTTTGCGGCGGCCGCATTGCTCTAATCGATAGCTGTTGGTGACGCGCGGTCACTGCCGCGCGAATTCGTCGCTCAATTTTTTTGTCGTCGGATCTGTAAGGGCCCTATCGGAATTGCGGTGGCCATTCCGCGGTGCAAGTATAAACGGCAAGCCAACTTATTGCTTCACAGGTGGTGTCATCTTGCGAATGTTGAGGTGTCAATTCTGATCCACCCGTTACGTCCCTCATCCCGTATGAATCAAGCTCCATTCGGTGCTAAACCCAGCTGTACAACCACGTGTGGTTTTTGGAACCATATCATAGTTTCGATTACTTCCTACCGAGTTCATTGACGCTATACACATTATCACCGTAAACGTCGTCTACGATAGTATCACAACGTACCCCTTCTATGTGGAGACCGACAATTTTTTAGCAAGAGTGGAATGCTACTCGTTTTTCGCGGGTGAGGAGCTGATGAGAGTTGAGAGGTCGGAAAAATTGGCTGATGGGGTGGATGTTGTGGGTGATACGGTTGTAGTGACTGCTGCTGGTGGTGATGAAGTGACCGGTGATGCGACACTGCTCGGTGAAGCTGCGGCCGGTTGAACGGCGGCAGTGGCAGCGACATGTGTGACGCCTCCGGCAGTGCTAACCGGTGTGAGCTGTTTGCACATTTCATTCAGCCTCGACATGTGCTGTAAGTACATCAGTTGTTGTGTTTGTGGCATTGACGCCATCACCATGGTCAGCACGTCTTGTTGCATTAATGCTGATGGAAATGGCATCGCAGTCACTGTCTGTGGAATGAGCGGTGTTGCTGATGTCGCAGCCGCGGCCGCAGCCGCCGCCGCTGACACTGACACTGCTGGTGCGATCGCTGGCGAGTGTGGACGTCGTGCAGCTGCTGCTGCCAACATTGCACTCGGCGACATGAGCAACGATTCAGCTGAAAAAAGAAAACAATTTTTAAAAAAAATCACTCTCAATAAAGACTAAACAAGTAAATAGACTACGCAGACAAGCTAAACTGCATCTCAGTCTATGACGATAGTTCAGTGTTTTAACACATCTAACAAACTTACCAGCTGCTTGAGCAACATGATTCATAGTGTGCTGGTTCATCACTGCCATCAGCTCCTGATTCAACATCATCGGATATGGCAATTCACTGATTGGCGTTGGGTGCGGGTATGGATGGTGACTACTTCGCTCCTGTTTTCGGAATTTGGCACGTCGATTTTGAAACCAGACCTAAAACCGCAATTGTCTCATTTATGATCAGAATTGGGAAAAAAGAACGATATTGAAGCGCTTGAGATGAAACCGAACATTTTTGTCTTCATTAAAAGCCTTTGCTATTGTAATACGACTCCTTTTATCGGTGCTGTTTTACCGGATTTTACCGGTTTTTATCGGTACTGTTCTTTTCATTTTCATTCCATTGGTGTTAGCTACGTTACCGATGTTTTGAATAAATAAATAAATAACTAAATAAATAAATAAATGTTCTCTTGAGGGAGAGATTTATATAACATTCCCGTTATCATTGCCTCAATAGGCGTGATGAAATAGATATAAGCTTCTCCCTCGTGGAAAGTTGTTCCTTTTGTTTGCCCTCGTGGAAAAAAAAACTGATAGGGGGCGTTCTACTCTATTTCTACCGTCACCATTCTGCTGGTTACCGCTGTGTATACCAGGAGCCAGATTCTTCATTGGTAAACCCCGATAAACCCCGACATATAGCCCGTACGGCGCCCATATTTGTCTACTTATCCTAAACTTCCTATGTTAAATGCAATCTCTTATCGACTCTGCCGTCTGGTTCTGGCTGCGCCGCGGTTTCGGAGACCGCTCGTCTGTTCATGAATCTGGGCCCAGAAGGGTATGTTGTTCTGATGGTGCAACATCTCGTCGTCTTCAGGGACCTTAAATTTGTCGAAACGCAAAGTTTACCGATATGCACTTTTATTGTGAATTTTATCAACTAATACGAACCATGGTGAAGGTCTCCGCAACGACAATTATGAGCGTTCATCATGGGATCATTATTAGAGGAGATTTAGATAACGGGCTGTGGGTGAAGGCTCGTTAACTAATGATCCGATATCTATGGTAATCTGCGCGTACTGAGGCTTCACACTGACGCGATTCAACTTACCGAGAAAATGAGAATCTGTGAATTTTAAAGTGTTGATTCTCAGACATGAAGCATTTGTGTCACTAGTGCTTACATGCACATTGGAGGAAACAAAAACAGTATTTTAAAAAGTAAATTCGGTCACATCAAAGTGTATGAGGCAATCAAAAGACGGTGATCGTATCGTATATTTATTTGGAGGTCTTTGAACTCCATTCGAAACAGGATGTCCGTTTTCAACATTAATAAAACAGTTTAGTATATTAGTTCCAAATGCTTTCATTTGTGCTTATTCTTGACGTATCTTTTTTTTTTTCAAAGAAAGAAAAACGTTGCAAACCTGTACTCGAGCTTCCGTAAGAGTGACACGTTGAGCGAGCTCCTCCCTGGAAACAAATCATTGAGAACCGTGAATGAACCGAAATCCCATCAGTTGTGAACGCATTTTGTTTTTATTTAGTCTTTCCACCTAAAACGGAACTTTTTAAAGTTTTCTGTAGTCTGTTGCTCTTTCTCTATACTATGTTGCTTAGTATCCCGTTGTCAAGTTGAGCTGTCTTACATTTTAGCTGTTAATGTTAGATCCTAATTTCTTTTTTTTTGCGTTCTATTAAGTTATCGGCAGCCGAAAGTCTGTTCAGAAGGTTTTGTTTCCCTCTTTATGAGAAACAAATCGGTTTAAATTGGCACTTCAACCTAAGAATGAAAATTTTTCTCTTGAGCCAGTGTTCAATGCAGACGGCGGGGACGGTATGGGTTCACTGGGAGTACGGTAACGGGCAATCGCGGCGGGACCCTAGGGTTGACAAACAGACATCGGGATTTCGCTTATTATACACGAGGAACAGGGATGTTATTCCCTCTGTTTTTTAAAGGTTGCATAAATAAGGACGATAGAGTTTCTTTCAGATTATATTACCTTATTACATGCCTAAAGCGTGTAGTAAATGTTAATGTTAACGGAACACATCGAATAGCTACAGAATGCTAATTGATTAGCAGCCGAATCATCGTTAATTGATGTCAAACAGGTGGCGATAGAGTCACTTGGATACCACTATCCACCTGATGTTATCCACTAACGCACAGCTCGAAATTCTGTGTGCATTTCACGTGTTAAGAGGAAAAAATCAACCCCTTTAAAATAAGTCCTCGGGCCGTACAGTGTACTATGCAACTGACTGATGATAGAGTTCCACCCTCGATATGTGAGGTAAACGCAATAATTAATGGTCGTCAAGTCATCAACAATAGTCAATTAGGCTCGCACGCAAACCGCGAAGCGATATTTGATGCGTATGCGTGTTACTCTAATTGCTTCGAAGGAATGATTTGGTGACCAATGGGTAGGAACACGAAGCGTATATGGCCCGTCGTCAGATCACCACAGCTCAAATTAGCACTTCCCATCATTTGCTCCTATCTTTATATAAATAACGGTTTTGGTTATAGAATCGCAGATCCATTTCAATTACATCAAAACTGCGTTGTAGAGTCATTTGATGTTACTTCATTGTATACCAACGTCCAAAACGATCAAGCTCTTCAAGCGTTGTCCGAAATGCTTGATAGGCACGTCAATAACATCAACACTTTTGGACTTGAGAGGAACTCAATAATAACTCTGGTCAAGGAATGCCTGAATTGCAACATCTTTAAATGGTCAGGCTCCTACTATTCTCAACTAAGGGGTCTAGCAATGGGTCAACGGCTTGCACCTGGTTTTGGTTATGTTCTAGTGCATCGGATGGACGGCGCGATTTCTATCGGTTCCATTAGTTTGAAATTCTCCAAAATTTGGGAGTGCCTTTGAAACTTCTAGACTTCTAGATACACTCAGGCAGTCAGATGGTGTTCATATAGTGTCGGCCGGCACGAGCAAGATGTGAGCCGAACTGACAGTCAATTAGCGGCATATTCGCAGCTCCAGTACGTGAGAGTTTCATGCAATTTGCGCTATTACATAATGCGACGAAGTGAGCTTAATGGGCAGAACTTGACGACGACGTAAATACGTCTCCAGGAGAACCGAAAGTCAGACTCAGCTGCGTCATCTGCATCATCATCACCATCATCATACTTACCCCTCCCATCTCACGTCAACAAATCTGAGTAAATCTACAATGGCTAAGACAGTACATCATCAGCTCAGCTCAATTGTCCCCCAACCTGAGAGAGAAATTACGAAATTCAGAATCACCTTGTGAACACATCCGGGTAGTGTGTACGGGCGAAGACTTTTTCGAGCTCGTCTAGTTGATAGGCACTGAATGTGGTTCGATACCTGGAAAAAAGAAGAAAAACCACTTAGAAAACCGTCACTGTGAGAATTTCGAAGACTTCTTCTTGTCGAATACGAACCTCCTCTGTTTGCGTTTACCGTTCTCATCAGGACTCTCACCGCCATCGTCAGAAATGTTCAACGAATCGCGTTGTTCGGATACGGATGGCGCCGCGTCGTGCATCACTGAAAAAAGAATATAAAAAATGCAAAATTGAAAACGAAATTTTTTGGGAGTGAATCGAATGAAAGTGGAGCTGTACTGATGTACCTTGCTTCTGCTCTCGGCGCTCTTCCTTATTGTCGGATTTTGTTAGCGACGCAATGGCGAACGGACTGTCGAATGGAACCACCGGAGGCTTAACCAATAATGGTGAAGCCACTCCAAATTGCGCCTGAAACATAGATGAAATGAAAAATAAAATGTTTTCTCTTTCGCCAAGTCCACATACAGGAACCGGCTAATTCGCAGAAATGATTTCTGTTATTTCTAAAGATGTGGTATTGTTAAGAAATTATAATTATATACTGTTCTACAATTCGTAAGCTATCCACTTGCAGAACGGTTTCCGTCCAATGAAAGATGGGTGTCATTTTTTACGCCTTCCACTCTTACCCTTTTTTGCTTCTTTTTATTCCCTCTAGTCATTCACTACTTAATCTGTGTAAGTTTACGTAGAACTTTTGTCGCCAATTTAACACGAGAGACTATTGCAGTGGAACACTGAAAGAAATTGAAAAAGCGGATCCGTGACTCTGAAAAACGCAAAAAAAACTGAAAAACTATTACAAAAAATTAAATCATCAAAAGAAACTGTAGCACTTTTTCAAGGAAACGTTATCATAAAAAGACCCCAGAACTAACTTTTTGTCGAACAAACGCCTAAATCTTACCAAAACTGCATTTAGTTTCGAATAACGTTATCACCACGATAACATCATCGTGGTACATATTCCTGGACATTTTTTCTAACTGATGGATTCATTAGAAGACAAACATCCGCTGGTTGGATTAGTGGGAGAGATTTGAATGCTAGAGAACTTGTGATTTCTCGCTGTTAATGCTTTCTAATGCCGCTTTGCTTAGTCTTTTCTTGTTTCGAAATTTCTCGAACATGCTCAAAAACACCATTTTATATTATCCGCTATTAAATGCAAAACATCATCACACAACTTTCGGATGTGACATTTTGGAGTGGTATGAGACAACTTGTCTCCAAACTTCCACTAAAAAACACCTGATCTATTGATGTGCTTATAAACAAAAATAGATGGTATGATGGTATTTGATTCTGACCTGAAATTGCTCGAGTTGCTTGGTCATGTCGGGTCGCATGACGAGCTGTGCCATATTCATAATGTTCGCAAAATCGTTGCTGCTCTTTTGGCCGAAAATATTCGACGGCTCGAACTTTTCAGCAGTGCTTTGTGTGGAGACCTGCTCGGACATCAAAATCGAGATCTTAAATAGCTGGTTGCTTATAAAAATATAAAAGTACATAGTAGTCAGTCCCGACACGACAAATAACACGATTATGTGGGCGATGGCGTGTGTTAAATTGCGACTATTCTTAATCGCCTAATACGTAAATGTTCGCCGGAAACAATGGCTGTGAACACGAATTAAAAGTGAGCACACATTAATAAAAGCGGTTCATTAACACTCGGCAAGATCCTAACGAATGCAAGTTGATCATGATAACAAAGCCGTAATGATGATGATGACAATGGTGATGAAGAAGAAGAAGAAGATGACGATGATTTTGTGAGTTTTCTCATAGTATAATAAGTACATACTTTAGAAAAAAGGTAAAAAATTGATAACAGTGTCATTATGGATAAGAATAGCAAATAGACGTAGAATTCTGTCGCGCGACGATCCGAAATCGGCACAATACCTTCTCAGCATGTTTTTTTAACAAATTCCTCCTCTTCTACAAATCTCGTAAGGACTTCTACACGACAACGAATCGCCCTATGCCACAATAGTGCTGGGTATCTATGTCGGTAAGAAGCAAAATAGATTAGAGTTTGTAAGTAAGAGTCAGGGAAAAGATTGAGTGCCTACGACGCAGCTTCGAGTCTCAGTTGGTATATCCGCGATAATTGGATAAATTAATGAGATTGCGAGGTGGCGCAGTATTAGTGAGAATCATGGTTATTAATTTAACCCTGCATAATTCGCAACCGCTTTATGGGAAATACACACACACACACAGAAGCACTTCTACTCAATCGCAACCGAGAAAGCACATGTGTGCTACCACAGCAGAGCAAACCTAGCAGATCTGTGATTAGCAACCGGGTTCTGCTCTGAAGCTTTTGGCTCTTTCGAGGGAACTGCCGGGTTTTTTTTCTGTCAGTCGAACGCGTGAAATAAGATGACCCATCCCACGGTGGTTGCTCCAAAAAATGACAAGCGAGACAACGAAAAACCCAGTAACCAATGCAAATTACAATGCAGTGCTTACTTGATTTTCGTTTCCGAGCTACCAACCCTCATTTCACACTGATGATGTCTCCAGGGCCCAAATTCATCATTGGTAAATCCCCATAAACCCCGAGATATACCCCGAACGGCGCATAAACCGAGATTCGTGAACGCTCACCATAGTTTAATCGGGTTTTATCGCGGGTTTATCACACCTCGCGATGGGGCAGGGTTGGGGAGACCTCGACGGTATCCAGCGCGTTTATCGCCGACGGGGTTTCGGAAACCGCTCGTCCGTTCATGAATCCGGGCCCAGTATAGATTTGTGATAAGCGAGACACGTTCAGCGCTGGGGATGGACATTTTTCTGATTCGCAGCCTTTGTCTATAACTTCTACGACTTCAAACTCTGATAGTAGATGGTCGCGTAGTTTAGTGTTTGAGACATAGTTCAGGTGAGCATCATCTGGAAAACTAAGAGCCGTTTTCTAAACGTTAAAAATCATATTAGTTTAGGGTGGACTTAAAATGCTTATCAACAAATGTACCGGTGAGATTATCCCGCCAATAATCTCAGCTGTAGCTATATAGGGAGGAAGTTCTGACATTGACAACAAATCGCCTCCGATTAGTTGTGTGTGTATGTGCGCTCATGGGAGGTAGAAGGAGTGGAGAGCTATATGTAGCTGCACCACACCTCCTCTTTCCTGATACACTCCACTCGATGACTCGCATCATTCTCTACGTGGGCTGATCCGAAGAGCTCTGAATTTAATTCTAAAACATTGTAAATAGCACACGAAACATGTGACAAAATGTTGTCAGAGCTTATCAACCCCGTTATATTCCCACTGGTTTTCATCTGAATTTTGTCAAAATTCTCGTACTTGGCGGACCTCGAGCAGAAAACGAACAAACACACGTAAACGGATTCTACAAAAAGCCAAAGCAAAATATCAGCTCATATCGTCGCAACTCTGCAATATGTGGCTGAGCACACATCATAATGAGTGTGGGAAAAGCACGAAAAATGCGCGATTTCTGAGAGCGATTTAAGAATCGCTCTCATTTAAGCGGCTATAGGACATGTCGATATGGACTGATATGAGAGAGCTCAAGGTAGGACCGTTGTCATTCGAAAAAATAACACAACAATGTACGCAATTTATAGAATGTCCTTCTCTTATTCACACACATACACACATTTAGTCATAGACACATGCTATGAATATCCTCTGTGGCTCGGATTAATTCGGCGTGAATTATCCCGTCAAGAGCATTAATTAAGCTGTGCGCTTTCATTAGTATTCTGATTGGTGCACATAGGTTGAACGGGACTTGCTACCACAACCGCTCAAACAACTGACAGCAACGGTAAAGCCGAATGAAACATCGAGCGAGTATATTCTTCGCACCATTATGAAGTTATTGAACGAAATGCTCTGTGCTGATATGAATCTTATCCCTAAAAGTAAATATGAGAAAACAATGGCAACTACCTTCCCAGTCTAAAAATAGAACTGACGATGGGAACTAATTTGACAGACTGCAGCAAAATGGTCTTGATGTCGATCTCATCCAGCCTTTACCGAGGAAAATATAGACGACAAAGCTGAAGTACAACTTAGACACCCCTTATGTACGTAACTAAATACTTCCTCATTTCCGTATGTCACAATTTTCTATTCAAAAAGCAGCCTCATAAATTATCAAAACCATTATTAGGCACAACGTTTCTACACGATCTTTCACCTGTGATTAACAGAATTAGCAAATCAAGGCTGGCCGAAGAAATTCTCGACGACGGGTAGAGCACCGACGGTCCAAAGTATACCTTCAACACAGCTTTTACCTGTGCCCAGATTCATGAGCGACGAGGGGTCTCCGAAACCGCGACGCAGCCAAAACCAGACGGCAGAGTCGATGAGAGATTGCATTTAACACAGGAAGTTTAGGCTAAGTAGACAAAGATGGACGCCGTTCGGGCCATATCTCGGGGTTTATCGGGGATTTACCAATGATGAATCTGGGCCCTGGACTGCCGTTTGCCTCAAATTCAGCAAAAGTGGAGTTGTATTAATCTCAAGAATAAAGCGTGGAACTGTGTTACGCGGATGCCACCACGTTTCAGGAGAATACGAGCCATCAACGGGGTAATATAGCGAATCAAGCAGCGCCATGAGTATGCTAAGATATACCTCTAATTTTCAGTGATTTACACACATGAACGATCAGCCGCTAACGAGCCAGACAGTGATGAGGTAATGAATGTATGCACTTCTAAGTAAGGATGGAGTAGATGCTTTTTTTACGTACGTAGTCACTATGGAGATATTCAAAACCATGAACAAATGCTGTTTATAAGCACAGACTTGGACAAAATCTTTTGAGAACGAGGAAGAAACGTGACTCAGAATAAATGGACATGATAACGAAAATAGAAAGAGGGAGAAGCGGATTTCACCTTTCTTGAGGAAAAAACGACGATGAAAAATGCTTGAAATCGTCTCCCAATACGTTTTGGTGTTCATTCTAGTAGAGGAGAGCTGGTGGATAAAGACAACAAATTAACAAGTTCGTAATAAATCTGTCACGCGCTTATACTCGACTTTTCTATAAGATTTTCTGCTTTTCTAATCAAGAAGTTGTCAAGCAGTTCAAGAACATTTAGGAACACTTTTCACCCCAAGACCAATGGTCAGAGCAAATAAAGTCTCATAGTGGATCGTTTCGTGTACCATAGGAGAATCCAGAGGTGTTAAAGCAGCCAGTTGAAGAGGCTTGAGCAGATGATTCCCTATGAATGGCCCTTTTCAATGTAATTAACATGAGCAACCAGTCACTTCACACCTCGAATACAACTGAAATCTAGGATACTTGAACGGCGTAGTCGTCCTCTCCTTAGCTGCCTATGAGGGTCCAATTAGAGCACTTCATTGCCAATTAACAACCACTGATTACTTCCTGTGACATGTTACACTACTATGACAGAATTTCGTATCAGAACGTCGTAGCGTAAGGCTGGCTAGAGCAGGTAATGAGCCAAATTAGCATATTAAGTATCACTGGTGACCCACGCATGTTGCAACACGCAACATAATGCATAAACGATTGTGAAAACTAGTCTAGCATGTAATGTGTTAGCCAAATGAGTATTGAAACGTGAGATTTAGATATGAAAATCGACAAGATAAACAGTGAAAAGCGAGAATGATGAATGATTACGGTCTCCTTTTCGCATGAACTGAGTGATTTATTGACGATAGTGGTGGAACGTGCTTGAAATCGGACAATTGTTGGCGTGAAGATGCGCTCTTGCTCCATTAGTGAGTTCGACTTGAGAGCCTTGAGCTGCTGCACAGTGTGATTTGTCACGGCTCTAATTGGAGGAGAACGAGCTGACGATGAGATAAGTCTTTTCAGTCGGGTTATTTTTTTACTCGCTTTTACAATTATCGCCATCTTAAGTCAAGTCCGCAATCCAGAGAAGAGCTGTCAAGGCGACAAAAGATTCCGCACTCAGTTTTAGAGCTGAAAGATGTAGAATAGAGTCTCTAATTGAAAATATTGTACTATGTGCGATCTCGATACGCAACGATGTGAACTACCAACACTTCAACCAGCCAGGTTTTAAAATGAGAAGACCAAAAAGGATTTCAAAGAAAAATGAGAAGTAAAAAAGTGAGAAGGTACTATCAGATACTTCAATACTGCCTTGAAATTGGTAGCTTTCCTCAAGCTGTTACATCTCTTCTTAGATCGAACAAGATTAACAAGTTTAGGAACTGGATCAACAATAGTTTGAATCTATGGATCACGCTCTGAGCATATTCTGTGATCACAAAGCTTTTATGAATATGCCTAAAAGATGTGTTCGTCGTCGTTCTGAGTTTCACGACAAGACGACGATGATGTCGTCATGCTTTCGCCGTCAATACCGCTGAATAGTGATTATCCCCGCATTTTCGCATCATGTTCACGGAGTAATCACTCGTAAAGTGCAAACAGGTGAGTGATGGCCTGAACGGCTTTCAAAGAAAAGAATGAACGAGATTTCACAATCTTGTCATCTGAGAAAAAAAAGCACAGGGTAGATGTTACTAAGACTATATTATCACAAGGAGTATGGTACACACCCAAAATATCATGCCTACAAATATGAAATTCCGCCAGAGACGATCTGCATTTTATCGTTAAAATTCGATGATTGAAGAGCGAACATCGTACAAGTACAAGACAGACTGTTTGACTAGAGTTTGGTGTCACCTATGAATAGTTGCGAGTCGGTGCGGACATCTCAACTGTGTGACGGCAGAACACGAGACAAATTGCCTCAGCGTTGCTATTCAACAATGCATTTTGTTGCTCCTACAATTACAATAGATACACCGTAACGCTTCTACGGCTTTAAATGCAGCAATTTGCATGGTGAACTGAGCACTGAGTGCTACGTCGCTAGGAAGAAAATGCATTTTAAGCGAGAAGAAGAGGAAGTGAGGCGCGTTAGGTGATAAACCCACCGTCGCCCTATTGGAATAACAGGTAACTACATATAAAGAAAGCTATCTATAGAGCTACGATATCCATTTGGTTAGAGGCCGTGACGATGTGACAAGTTATTTTCGGTGTAGGAATAAGGGCAGTGATGTTAATTCTCACCGCATCAAGAGCTGGAGACGAGACTTGCGGATATTTAAATAAGCTCTACGAAAAAAAGAGATTGTTCTAAAAGCTTTGCCTAGTGCTCTCTCTCTCGAGCGAATAAAGTAGGAAGTCAGTGGTCGAATGAGACAGTACACATCGAGTGCTCAACAATTTCCCGCAGCAAAATGAGTTTCCAGAACGGATTTTTGCTGGGTAATTGAATCTAGAGGTTCGCACAAATGTATGTGACTATTTTGTGGTCTTCACAAATCGAGTGCTGGAGTACAAAAACGCTGTCGCAACAGAAATGGGAATTATTCGAGCTATGAGTCTTTGTTCCTGATGAGAATGTTAGAGAGAACAATCGTGATTACTCTTACCGAACGCTAATAAAAATATTGAAATTGTATAGCGTGTTTCTGATGAGCTAGGCGATTTTGGTGAATCTCGAAATATATGAGATATATGAGATTTGTAGATGTAGAATGATAGATAATAGTGTTCCGAAATGAAATACGATGGTACGACGTCGAACAGGCGTCCGGTATCCGGTCGGAAGACGACGATGAGTATGTGAAACAGCAACGATAGCGGCTAATTGATATTAATCGAGGCAATGATGGTCAGTCAGTCATCGTTGTCCTCATGTCTCCATGATTTTCACGCTCCCTTCGGACCGCCTCACATCATCACCATCACCATCAGGACACGCCCATTTGTGGTGGTTGTGGTGTGGAACAGCAGCAGCAGCAGTAGCAGCAGCAGCAACATGGAGGAGGCACGAGAGAGGGCTAGGGAAGCATCACCTCTTCGTTGACGTTGCATGGGTGGGGGCAGCGCACTTGCGCACGCCCTTCTTACCTTCTGCGGTTCGTCACTGAGACTACTGTACCATGACGACCACCGAACCACTCACACTGACTGACCGAACGACCGAACGAACAACCAATTCCAAAAACTTGAAATACTCTACAGTGTCATTTATTTATTTAGGTACAACATTAAAATTTAGTACTAATTCAGCAACATATAGCTACACAGGTTAACCTCTTTGTTTAATTTTTACGAAATTTACATGGTTTTCCCTTCACTACTGATGAGTTCGGTCACTATAATAACAGAATTATTAAAATTATTTATAATGAAATCTCTAGTTTCCGTTTCGTTCCTCAACACTATACGTGGTTTATTTACTGATGGTCCCGGAACTCATCAGTAATGAAGGGAAAACCATGTGAATTTCGTAAAATTAAACAAAGAGGTTAACCTGTGTAGTTATATGTTGTTGAATTAATGCTAAATCATAATGTTGTACCTAAATAAACCACGTATAGTGTTGAGGAACGAAACGGAAACTAGAGATTTCATTGTAAATAGTTTTAATAATTCTGTTATTGTTGCTGTTATAATTTTAGTTCATGTTTATTTGACCAATCGACAATTTTATGACGAACACAGATCAATTCCTGATCAGGGATCATGAAATACTACCCAAAACGTTCACTGTTTCTCTCAGCTCAGATGTATTTGCTACAGAAATTGTCAACATCTGGGTGTACTAACAGCACACTGTAGCCTAATGATCATGAAATTAAAATTAAAACAGTAATTTAGACTATTTATAACGAAATGTGCATTTTCATTTGCAATTTGCATACAATACAATTTTCATTTGCTCGATGGTCATTCAGTTTTCTCCTATTTTTTCGGAGAATTTAGTGCGGTATTCACTGGGTAGTTTCTCAGGTTAAACGCGACTTGTTCCAGGCTCTGAAGAAGGCGAGGACGCCGAAACGTTAGCACGAATAAACTGTAATATCAATCTTGGTTTTGGCTTCAAGTACCGGACTTTCCACACTGAAATGTCTAGTTTTCGTTTCGTTTCTTAACACTATACGGAAACTAGGAAAGAGACTATGGTTTTCCCTGGAACTCATCAGTAGTGAAGGGAAAACCACGTAAAGCCTGTAAAAATTAAACAATGGGTCGAGATTCCTAAGTTACAATCGGAAAGAATAGTAAAGTCCGGCTAGAAAATTATGATGTAACCAGTTGGAAGCTGGAGTAGGTCTATAAATTCACGCCAGAAAAGTACTATTTGTAATAGCCACAGAAGCACAGTAAATGTGATAGCGAGAATTTCCGATGTACTCGGACAGCTCTTTTCGAAGTGCAATGTGCGATGTCTTCTAGAACAATTTTAATGAGCTTTGCCTACGTTTGCTCACCTTCGGAAATTTAATTGTTCGCAAGCCTTAATTGAGATTATTTTTTGATTAGTGCAGGCGGTCAAATAAAGAACAATGTTCATCAAAGAGTCACGTCATAGGATTGGACACCGTTACCGGAATGGTGTCCGGTGAAGTGTCAAAGCTCACGTTCCAAAAGAGTATTCTGTTGTGCAGAATATGCGTTGATAGCAAATGGCAATTAGAACGTCTACTGGGAACAAGATTTCCACTAAGCTTGTTAGGCCCATTATATGTCTACTTCCTCAACGCTGCTGTTATCAAGGAACGCTCTTCTTCTAATGATTTATATTCATTACGTGATCGGCATCAACCATAACATACGTATCACACACATTTTTTCGCCGAACACTTTCATGGCGACATGTCGCTTCCGGAATTTGCTTAATGTGATTAGTAAACGGATTTACAACAGATTTTGTTCGATCGAGAATCTTTGAGAGGCTGCTCAGGCTTGACGATGTTGCTTCAAATACGAGCACGTCATTTGGTTAACAGCGTTTAGGGTGCTGAACTAACGTCGTGTCGGTAAATTGTAGAACAATAGACGATAAGAGAACAGTTAGGTAGACAAGTGAAGAAGAAGATGGAGAGGGAAAGAGTGAGTGTCAGCGGCGCGAACACCTTTTCGCACCTCACAGGTTAGCGGAAATTAGTCGGCAACACGTAAAGAGAGTACTTAAAGGGAAGTGTGCTCGTAGCTGCCAATTTACACTGTCTGCTACACATACTTTTTTCTCCGGAGGCAAGTACCCCGTACATCATGCCGTCCCACATTGTTAGCCAACGGCAACTAGGTGCTAAATGATTGCGACAAAGCGCTCCGTAACGAATATTGACCGCAGTATTACAGTAGATGAATGCAAGAATAGCGAGGAGTGTTGGCTATATGCAGTAGTGGTCAAAAAGCTATGCCACCTTACATTTTTAAGTACAGATAGCTCAAATCGGAACGAATCTTACTCCGTTTGATAGTTCTGACAACTTTACTTGAAAATACATCGAAACTTACCCTTGTTACAAATTCTAGATTTTTTAAAAATATTTTTAGTGATTTTCATGTGCTATTAGGTTGGAAAGTCATGAATTTCCGCTGCGTTTTTTGACATGCATTTATCCTGTAAGAAATGAGTTGTCAATTTGGCGTAGCGCATTTTGAAGCACAACTCGTCCCGCATCGGTGAGTGTACTTACCGTCCTAAAAATTGACTTTTTGTGGAAAAAATTATTCAGAAAATGGTCAGGGAGAAACTGCGAGTGCGTAATATTTTAACCGAAAGTAAAACCGCTGAATGAGAATCCAATCAGAGACGATATTCTGATAGAGCATAGTCTAGTGTTCTCTTACTTTCATGAAACAACTGATTGATCAAGTACCACAAACGTTAAATGACCGCGTGGTGCGCTATGTACGTAGGTTTTTTCTGTTGGAATAGCTTTTTACAGTTCTCGTAAAAAAGGAAAATAGTAGTTAGGCAGCTTGAAAGTGCTATAAACTCGTAGATGATACAATACTAATTGCTGTACTATACAAGAGCAATTCCAGAGCGACATTATGATTCCCGAAGTTCAAAGGTGAGCAGAACATCGCCTTCAGTAAATGACCTATGCCCAGTAGACGTTTGGGTAAGCTAGAATGGAAATTTTTGCAGTTTTTTTTTGAATTTTTGAATTTTTCCAATTTTTGCATTTTTTACAGCACTCTGCCTAATAAACCTTAGCGACATCATAGACAGAAAGATAAGGACATTGGAAGGTCTGTGTCAGAGTTGAGAACTGGAGTCAGAAAGAATTCGAATACATCACACTAACCAACGAGTCAGCAACTCGTTGCGCGTGTAGACGATACAATTGAATTAGCCACCTTCAAGATTTACCAAAAGAATCATATTTAAGTATAACACTCAACGGTTGTCGTATCTCTTTGATGTTTGTACAGGTGTATTTCAAGAAGGAAGCAAAAATTGGAAATAATCTTATTTACGTGCTTACTGGATCAAAAGCTGTAGCTTATGTTGGAAGCGTTATGTGGAGCCCTGCAGTTCGTTTCAGCGACGGACGATGAAGGTGTGATAGCAACAGCATTTTGGAGGTGTTTTTTGCCATTGGGAGTGCTCCAGAATGAGCAGCGGGCAGTCACGACAAACATCCTCATCCATACCGTATTAAATGACATTATTCGATGCCTCAGCCCAATGTGCCGCAGTCGCGCGCAGCAAAGCAGCGGAATTGACGCTATAAATGCCTAAACAACTCGTCAAATGCAATACAAATGAATAAGAGAGTGCGTGCGGTCGTCTTCGACATCCGTTCTCCGTTGTTGTGCTTCGCTTAGACGAGACAGAAGGATGTTGAATACGCACACATCCACAAAAGTTGACTATCAAACAAATCATTATTAAGGCCCCTTCACACTTTACCGCGTTGCCGCTGCAGTTATGATGAAACATAGAGACGGGCGGCTCGCACGGCAACTATGTAGTAGCGCAGTATCCGGTTTCTAAATTCTTTGCGAAAACCACCCATATCGCCAACTATGCACTAAATAGTTTTTTGACCAACGACAGTCCAGTGGACGCCCGGAAAAGCGCGCAGCTATTGCGGAAATACGCACACCCCGCCTTTTTGCTGCTCAACTTTGGTTTACTGTCTCAGTAGACTCTGAAGGAACTCTTAGGCAACACTTACGACATCGAAACGCTGACCAGCCCATGATGTGGCTTCTTCTTGAACTCTGTCCTATTGCTCCACTGCTATGGCTCTTCGAGCAGATGGAACTCCGACGTTGATGATGAGAAGATTCCAATTCTACTACTAGAGCAGATGTTGATTTGAAGGCCGATAAAGCAGCGGTTTCCTAGTCACGCTGAGGATTAGAGAGCCACGTTCTAATACAGTATAATTGGCGGCAATTAGCCCGACTCACTTGCACCACACAAGTCCACCACGGTCGGCTAGATCTTCTATAGGAGGGGCTAGAAAGAGACCGGCAATTCTGTGGTTTCTGTGTGATGGCGGGGCAACTGGATCGTCGGCATCGTCACCCATCACACACAACTAAACGGTGCCCGTAGCCGGGCGTAAAGCCGAAAATCGTCCGACCCTTCACTGTGACGAACAATGAGAGTAATGACCGTATCAAATGCCACCATCAAGAATGGCATCGTTCTCTTCCAAATTTCGCCAAGATTATCGTCAGCGAGAATGGCAAAACACGAGGCAAAAGACCACAATGGATTTTAATCCGGTCACATCCCTTTCTCCAACACTGATTTTGGCTTTTGAGCAATACAGAAAACACACACGTAGCAGAACGTACTACTGAATTGCAGATCTCAGCGCTCATCCTATTTTGAAAGTCAAGAAACGCTTGAATTTCTAGAACCCTGTCTAGATAGAAACCAAAGTAATTGGGTGGGTGACAAGGGAAAGCATTAGAAAACCACGTGAAAAAATAGAACATGAATTCAGGATCCTGAATACTTTGGCAACGACGATTTCTGAATCAAAAAACAACACCGATCATCGCATAACATAGACCATTGGACGAGATTTGCCGGAAAAACCTGTTCATGACCACTTGATATCAGAGGTCTATCGAGTGAACGGTACCAACAAGTTTCCCCATCACTGCAATGAGAGACGTTTGCAAGCTTAATTTGGTAAGTCAGATTCACCTCTCGTTAAGTCGTTCACAAGAGTGGAGAAAAAAAGGTTGACGAACTGAAAGACATAGAAATGTGGAAATTCCCCAGTGTTATCTTATGCTACACTCACAAGTAAGGAGTTTAGTCCGGTCGATGCTGACGATTACAGAAGTTTTTTTTTCTCATTCTAAGCAAGAATTCGTGACTTTTCAGGGAGCCAATTATTTCTTCTAATACTCTCCAGCTTCGATCGCGACAGCTCCCTGTTACACCTCGTCGGAACATGGAAAGCCATTTTTGCATATTAATTAACGTATATTTTGAAAGAAAACTTGGCCGAAAGAAAGTCCATGACATAGTAATTTGTAGCAGCTGCTTGAGTCGATGTCATGATTTACTTGCGCTTGTGCAAGAAAGCCAATTCGCGAACGTTTTTCATTTTCATTTGGATATTAAAAGAGAAGATGAAGAAAAAAGTTCGTCGGAAGATGAGAATTTGAAGTAGGGCTGTGAGGGAGAGCATCAGCTAGAGCTTTGGCTCGTGAATGAAATCCGTTTAGCTAATCGAGTATGTAGCGACGTAATGAGTGGACTCCAACAAAATGTAACGATTACGCGACGTCGTCGTCATCTTTCTTGTCCCCCTGTGAGGAACACAATCTTCTGTTTTCTTTTCTTGTTCTTCTTCTGTTTTTCTTTTCTACTACCACTTCTTCCTCATTCATGACACTGGAGACCTTGGACACTAACTGATGCTAGAATTTCCGTAATTTTTAAAATATCTCTGGTGTTATATTTTGACCAGTTTCTAAATCTACCACATAATTATGCCCTTCAGAAACAGCGGTTTTTATGAATTAGAGCCTAAAAGAGTTGAACAATTAAATAAAAGGAGGTCATGGGGTCCGGTATTCGCTCAGTTTGCACTGTTGTATCTGAAGAAATAAAGCACTGTGATTGGAAAAATCTAAACGTTTACCTTTCTACTGCCATCGTCGAAGCTCCCTAGGTAACAGCCAGTATCTGATGGAGTGAGACGATTGATCCACTTGATCTTGCAAATTAATCTTCTAAAAGGCTTAAGAACAGTCACTGTTCAGCACACATCTGAACGAAACAGACCAAAGGGTTTTGGAATTTGATCAGAACAACTTCCAGAAGCTACTTTGATGTACACGACGACCTTGCACTCGCTTAATGGACTTTGTTTAACTAAAACGCTTTCTGTTGATCAAAGAGCAGTCAGAAAAGGCGAATTCATAATTTCCATCTTTTTTGGAAACATGAGTTACTGAGAAAGATTACAGACAAAAAGAAACGGATGGTGAACGAGCAGAGAAAAACCGTCTTCGAAATCGGTTCAGCAAGTGCGGCGGAGGTGTGATTACGTTTAACGCTGATAGCGTCTTTCAAAGCGTTTCAGCAAAAGGAAATAATCTGCTTAGAGTGAGATACCAACCAGAGGGGTCCTTAAACGGCTCAAAATCAATTACGACGGTGGGGAGTAAGGGAAATGATGACAAGGAAAACTGAGAAGGTCTCCACATTAGAGGGATTAATCAAAGGAGGTATCAGCAGGGTTTCCAGACTTTGACTTAGGCTGAAATTGCCGCCATCACCCAGATAGATGAGAATTTCGTAAAATTAAAATGTAGGAATGTTGGTTGTACCAGAGGGGAAAATTTCAGGTAAACGACAGTTTTAAATGTGTTAGCAAATTGGGAAACAGACTGTTGCTTGGCTATGCAGTCAACGGAGTCATGAATGTGTCTCGTCTTTGCATTTCGTTTATGCATGACGAATTACCGGGCTCAGAGGAGGGCCTAATCAACAACAGCCACCACACTCATAGTCACCATAAATACATGATTTGTGGTCGATAATTGGACGAATCAACTGGTCTACTCAAACCGGATAAGAAGAGAGAGAGGAACGACATTCCAGCATATTCTATCGTGAAAATCCGATGTATGGACCTCTGGAGCACATTGGAACGATGCAGCCGCTTAGCGTGCTGTTCGCGACGCATCTCAATTCTACTAAGTGTAAAAGGCTTATTAGACCGTTTAGGGATTATTGACTAGCAGGTTTAAGCAGTATCACTATAACTGTTCCGATTTTCTGGGAGATAGTTAATCGTCTGAAAGAGCCAAAGACAACACTCAAGAAAATGAAAGGGGCATCGAAAAAAGTGCCTATCAGGAGAAAAGCTGTCACAGTAAGTTAATATGTGCTCTGCTTTAGGGAAAATTTTCCTTTGATTATAAGCGCATAGTCTTCGTGATGTTTCAAGAGCTATGTATACACGGCAATTTTGGCTTCTAACTGGAGGTATTGTTGCAATATTCCACTCTCAAGGTAAATACAAGATCTCGCACATAAACAGCAAGATTTAAAAGTCCCGACAACTTATGAAACACTTGTCAACAATTTGCAACGTGAGACATGACACTCTCGATGGCAAAGTTCTACCAAAAAGTACTTTTTGAATTTTTTCAATGACTGATGCTAGACTGGCACTTAATGTAACAACTTTCTTCACCTATACAATACAAAAATCGAAACACACGAACGAAACCTTGCTTCACATCGTCAACTCTCATTAGGCTTATTGCGGATTATTTATGTTTGTATATGGTTGATAAGAGGGCGTTAAAATGATAAGAAAGTGTCCCTACAACACAATGACGCGAACAATAGGCGAGGAGCAGGAATCAGTTCTACTGTATGGAAAACCGTGTTAAAAATGAATGAAGAAATAGGTCGGTGAAGTGGGTTATTTGTTAGGTTTGCCCTACGGCTATGCAACAACCAGGTTCTTCTATAGTATAAAGATGTACGAGATAGAAGTCGTAAGACTGGGACCAAGAAGATGGAGGTTGAAGGTGATGAACGAAACGGCGGTCGCTATTTCCCTCACGTGAAAAACTCTCAAATAAAATTACGCGTTTACAATCCCGGGGCCATATAATGGGCGCAAATTGAGGAAATAAATCACCGCGGTGGTCTATTAGACATATTGGGATATGAGACAATTACGGGTGTCCCTTCAGACCCCAACAGCTCACATCGACGACGGTCACGTCGTCTCCAAGGCGGCGTTGACGAGCTACTGACACACCAAGCTTTCAAAGGAAAATCGAAGTTGATGAATCGAGCCACCCAAATATCTAAGAAAACTAACGAACAACTAAAGAGATCTCAAGAACACTGATGATGATTTTACCTCGTTCCAGATAGAGTTGATTTAGATATAACTTAAGTTATTAACTAAATGAGAGCTTTCCAAGTTCTCTCTTCTTGAAACCTCGGCATGATGTTAACCTTCGCAAATGCTTCTGTTCCGGACGAGGTTAGGAATTTCGAGCTGCTTTTCAGGCCTCTGACGACGACGAAAGGGTCGAAACGTTAGGCCAAATAAAGATTGATCCACCTTACTAACCTCGTCCGGCACAGAAGCATTTGCGAAGGTTAAATTAGAGCTGTTAGAGTGGATATGCGGTATTCGTCAAAGAACTAAGTCTACCTTCTGTTAAGGAAAATTTATGAGCAACGATAGGACAAGGAAAAATTTATGTCATGTTGAAAAGGTGCCGGTTGTGGAGGGTATGTAGCAGGCAGCAGATTAATCGAAAAGGAGATTTCCGATTTTGGATTTCCGATATGATCTGCATCGTCACGTGTTCTTGAGTCCGTCGTCGAGCTGATGTGCCATTATGAAATATTCCTGGTTAAATCTCAAAGATTTTGAAACGCTGAAAAATATATAGCGCTTGGGTAGATTTCAGTACTTCGTTCGTCTACTTCGTTTACTTCATTGTTACTACGAGTTTGTTCATTTAATTGCCATACCGGTCTTGCCGAGTCATCTTCTTCTCGTTGTGTACGACTATACTACAGAGTTAGAAACGTCGAACATGTACTATATGAAGCAATATCGATTGATAGATATGTTTTCAAATAATCTTTTTCATAGTGTACAGCGCATGTGCAGAGCTCTGAGCTGAATCCCGTAGACGTGCTGCTTTCACGTCCGGCGAATTAAGTGCTTTGATTCGCGGTTGTTCGGGGGTATTAGTTGTTGGAGTGGGTCATTATTAAAGGATCGACTCAGATGGATGGTTATATACGGGGGGTGCGCCACGACGACGACGATTGTTGTGAGCGGCATCTTTTGAGACTTACATTCCTCATAAATGGGCCGCTGAGGCGGGCCAACGAGCGAATGAGTGAGCGAGTGCCAGCGCTCGCGCGGCTTAAATCAACTGGAAAATGTGTCGCATAATTCCCTTTAATTACTCATATTTGCAAACATAAGCTGAAGGATACGGTAGCGCCGTTGAGCAGTAGAAAATGAACACTCTCTTAGTGGCGGCAAGTAACTGGAACATGGAACGATCACGGCTGTTCGTTGCCGTTCTTCATCAAATATTTCTTCCTAATGACTATTTTTGCATAAGCCTTAGCCAACGGCCACTCCAAAACTCACTTCCAAGTCATTGTTGCAAAACTCTAGACGCTAAACACTCTGCTACCAAACCATACGATTCCAAGATTGCAAGGAAAACCCAGTGTGATCCTTGTAACACCTCAGCACTTGGACTGCTGAGGTGTTCGAATATTGCACAACCACCATCTTCTACTTAATTCGTCCCTCTACTATATAGAATCACAGGATTGTCTGATGATATCACCTGCATTGTATGTATTTTAAGTTCCTTATCGAACGGAACTGTGACAACTGCTGGTCGTTTTAACATCCTTTTGTTGTATTTCGTTTCATATTTCACAAGTCCTGAAGTCAGAGTCGAGATAATGTAGGTTCAGAGTTATAATTTCTTCTTTCGCTCCCGATCATCGAAATTATTCATTCAGCTACGGCTGTAGGGCATTCTACGTTGGGATCTCTTCTACTAGGGTGAGCCAAAAGTTCGTATGCATTTCAGATTCCGACTTCCTTTTTTATAACTCAAGAAAAACAAATAAATGACCAAAAACGATATATCGGTTGAGCGTAATTGTTTACCTGGTCTCTGACAATGAATTGTAGTTAACCATGTTAATCTTACAGATCATTTATCTCTTAAATTATGAATAAAGGAAGTCAGAATCTGAAATGCACAGGAACTTTGGGGTCATCCTTAAGACATTGCTGAGCTTATCGGCACAGACATTGTCACTAAGAATAGGAGACATTTGACATTCTGCAAGCTTAGGGGTGATCTCGACTAGAGATATCTGGGAGTAACCAACACTACAGAACTATAATTTTGATGGTTCAATTTTTGTAGCGTCAAGGACCGGCAGTAGGGTTATGCATTAGCTCTAATGGGTGGTAAGTTCAAGATGACTTGTAGTACATGATGTCAGGACGGCTGGTTCAGGTTGCACGAGTGGGCGTGACATGACGATCATCATGGCAGATGACGCGATTAGATGCGACAGAGGGATTTGGGCGTACGACCGCAATATGCGAAACGTTTTGTCATTTCAATCGCCTAGGAACGACATGACATTCAAAAGGAAATACCGACTCCACACGAGCTCCAACCCTAGTCTCCTCGACCACACCACCATCATTCTAACAATCATTGAAATATCGTCAAAAATTGCTCGGACCATTCTTTATCTGAATCACTTGGAGCACCTCATTCAAGTGGCACAAGAAAGGGAATCAGTATGTGGTGTGGAATACTCACATCCATTGTCAGCGAGCGGTCCTATCGTTGGCTATCCAGGTCAACGTAGCTGTCGAACAAAGAACTGTAAACGAGGTGCGAATTCGATGAGGCGAAAAACGTGCATGTTCTATTCGCAGTAGAGAGACATTAACAGCTTTTATAGGTAATTAGGTGCGAAGAAAATTTGGGTCGTCTTCGTTCGATTTCACATTATGGTGTTCTATGATGTTCTAGAGATGTGACGCTCAACGCTTCCCACTACTATCGACGACTTCAATATGCGTGATGGACATAAGCCTCAAAGGGGATTCACTAGCTCAAAAAGGACGTCGGTATGAAGCTTTCGAGTAAATGAGTGTTTAAGGTGGCCTATCAGCACATACAGAAACGATTGATTTGAGTGTTCCCAGCGAGAGTGTGACGTAGGGGAACCGTAGTCGAGTTCAACGGAACGGAAAGTGAATTCAAAGCGATGATCTCTAGGCAAGCTTAATTGAATCGAAGGCGATGTAGATGGAACGACGACGCAGTCAAGTAGGGCGGAGCAGCAGCTCGCCGACGACCAATCGCAACGTGTCGGCACACCTCCAAGGCGGACTGATGAAATTAGTGCTGTGAATTCGTACGGTAGAAACTGGCCACAATGCAGAGTTGAAGTTGACGATTAACTTCATCTTAGACGATGAAATGATGAAAAATTGCAAACAACGAGTCCAGGATGGCTGGGGATGCCTGCGACGATGTTTCGTGAATGGTGTGGGCAATGATTCGAACGGGAACTCATGTTGTCGATCTGCAGCTGCCCTATAGCTAATCTTTTGCACATAAATTCATTACCCCTGTATTGTATCGATGAGCTGCTCACCATTTAAGTGAACTTAACGTCCCAGTGAAGCACAGAACATAAACCACACTGTAATGGAAAGTCCAGCTAGAAAAGGTATTCATTCTAAAGCCGTGGCAAGAACTACACGAGCGAATCTACAGTGTTCGTGTTCTTCTATGTATTTCACACCATGTTTAATACTCAAAGTCGCTGATTGTTTTACATTGAGCGACTAGAAAGCGATGGCGATGAATTATAATGAATTATATATTGTAATTTGACTACCTACTATCCAGCTAGAAAAGGTATCTATTCTAAAGCCGTGGCAAAAACTACATGAGCGAATCCACAGTTTTCAGCAATCTATGCATTTCACAACACGTTTAATACTTGAAGTCGGTCATTGTTTTACATTGAGCGAGCGATGAATTATATATTTCTTAGTAATTTGAATATCTACCCTAAATAACTGCAGAGGTTTCGCTGCTTGAAAGTACTTTCTAAAGTTGCGAACGACTGCACACCATACCATCCAACTGGAAAAGGGAGACAGTGTGATAGAAGAAGGAGAAAGTATTTAACAGAGGAAAAAATGTGAGGAGATGAGGAACTTATCGTTGACTAACGGAGCAACATTATTTTTCAAGAACTAAAAAGACAAACACCACTCAACTCGCTGCCCATAAGAGAGCTGTTCGAGGACTAATATTCAAGAAATTTGCTTGAATGTTCGGGGTGAGTCAAATGGGTGGTCATTGACGTCTTCATTACGTAATTCACGTTCCAGCGCCTTAATCGAAGATGTACACCTCTAGACCCTTTGAACATGGTACGCTAGCTGGCCGATGATATTTATTACTGATTCATGAATCAATTATAGCATAATTCTCCGTCGAATCACATAATCAAGATCGGTTCCGGGCGGAGGTGCTAAATTGGTGGGCGGCCAAGGCGCTCAAAAAGCCTCTTGACTATGGGTGGGTTCAAATGTCGGGCTATCTAATTGTTCGAGGACTATTAGAAACGGGCGACAGGTAATCGCGATTGGCTAATTGGCAGTGCAATTTAAGACGAGTGAGTGAGTAAGGTGAATAGAAGCGAGCTGGATAAGCGATGGATCGCAATCATCAAGCAGTACAACAGTTGACCCCAAAACTATGTATGTTCTTCAAAATTTATAGATGGATATAATGATGACGTAAAAACGATTGTATTGCACTAATACTATTCTCATAATTGTGAGCTCGACCAGAGACATGGAAATGGGGAGTAGAAAAGCGGGGAGTGATGGGTTCTGGTGAATAATGGGCATACACTAAACGCACGACAGTGAAGCGAGATTATTAAGGTATTTCGAATGAGAAATGGCCAGTCGTGCGCTGAAGAGAGGGAACCGAATTATGAGAGAAATCATTGCGACACGGCAGCGATTTGTCTATTGGAGCCCCTTCCGCCCCTTTCCAGCAAAAGACATCCAATGAGCTCCCCCCGTTTTGAGTACGTTTCACCCTCGCTGCCGGGCGAATTCGATTGTTCTCATCTCACACCGCCATTTATACGACCACCTGAGAAACGACAATTACCTGGAAAACCTGGCAGATTAATGATCTTTGATGTACACTGTGGTACACCATACACGCTAGACATGTGCTTGGAGCTCACAATCAGCTGTATTAGCAATTAGCAGACTTTGGCTCGATTGATAACGTCACAAAAGAATGGCTTCAAGGTCTAGTAGTCTCAAACGGAGAGTTACTGCTTGTAAATTTGGAACTGTTCCTCAGTTGCTTTTGTCTCTCACAAGGAATGTCAACGATGAAAATGAAACCTCTAGCCAGAAGTCAGATCAGTACGTTTTTTGGTGAACATTTGGTGCTTTATAAGCAGGAATTGCGCTGTTCGGACTTTTTCGTCAAATCCCTGGACGATCGGTTCGATGCTCTTCGTGTTCCTCGAGCGAGCAGGACCCACTGGTCTACCATGGCACGCGACAGGGACGAATGGAGACGTTACTGGCGCCCCCTCGAGCAAATCAATGATCAACCGAACGACAGGTGATACAAGTGATAAGCAGGGTTGGAAGTTCGACTCACAGATCAGACTTGCTGTCGTTTTATCCACGCTGAAATTCCAACCTTCGTTTTGAGGGGTCCGTTAACGGACGCTTTTATCACTGAAACAGTTTTGAAGTGACAACTAATAAGGTCTAAGCTATTCGTTGCCGATCGAGCTGTATTCCTACCACCAATGACTACCATTCTAAGTATGCAGTTTCTTCGCTTGCTCATCTACCAGCTCTCAGCAGCAGCTGAGCAGCAGGCTAGCACAAAGTGATAGAAAAAAGCTAAACGAGTCAACGATGTGTGAAGGATGACGAACACACACACGCACACAGTAGAGAGACCCAAACAGGCCATTAAACTCACCGCTGTCCGACGAACCGGCATCCATCGACAACGTCGAGCAAAGTCGCTTCATAAAAGACGACAATTTCGGCCTAGTCGCGGAGTAGGGCGTGAGTGCGCTTCGTAATTACTGTAAACGCTTTTCGACACTGTAATCGGCCACAAACAAATTTTAATTCAACTTGTTCTCTCTTCAGCAAACAAGTCAGGCGATCGCCCAGCTCAACGCGCCGTCATAAGACACATCATCTTTTGATTGGTTGTTTGTGATAACCACAGAATAGTATATACCGTAATGGTCATCCAGTAGCAGTTGTGGTGACGAAATTAGAACGTAGGTATCCTTTTACCCAGTCGAGTCGTTGTAGAAGAAGTGATGCAGAGCTAATCTCCAGGGCGGGTTCTATGTAGGTCGGCATTGGTCAGTCTTCTGAGAATGCGCCATGCATTCGTCTACAATTCAGATTCGTAGAGGCGTGGTGGTGAATATTAGACCATTACCACGATTTCAGGGCACAAGTCGTTTTCAAGTCAGTTTCTTCGCCTTCCCGGGCAACTCTGGCACCAGTTTGCCCCACCCTGAGGGGATGAAAGGCTAGGTCAGCTCGGGGGCGAGAATCGATTGCTCGACTATGCAAGAGTAGGCATTATGCCTAATGAATTAGTAGGGCTAAATTGCACCTAATCTGTGTTAATAAAACCTATTTTTTCAGAATTCGCCCCGAACAGTTGCTGCTGTTGGGTACGACAACTCAGAGCAAGATGTCGGCACATTCCGTGTTTTAGCCATGGCGTTAGACGAAATTGTATCCTTCTCCAGCTGACTATTTGAATTGAACACCGTCTCTAAGCTCTCGCGGCCCACTGTTTTCACAGATTTCTTTGTCATCTTTCTTTGATTCACATCTAACCCGTATCCCAGTGCGCCAATCAAGTTAACGTTCGACTCTTGCCTGTCCTTAAATTATCGTTCGCCACCCCACATATGTACAGCCTGGGACCTTAAGTTGGTGAGATTTGAAGTGAGCGCTGCAGACTTCTATGGACTCATTTCTTGGATGGCAGTGGTGGCTTGTAATTTACCTAGGACGTCGAACATGTTTTATATCAAGTTCACAAGGATTTACTCAACCAATGGTTCGCAACAAGCACACGATTTTGGCGACGGTGTTCAATATGGTGTTTTGCTGGCGACGACGTTACTTGAAGCGTTTATATTCCGTTGTCTAGAATCAAACACGATTTATCGCTCTAATGAATAGCGACAGCCGAGTTAGTGGTAGAGGAACAATGGGCTAATTGCGTAATTAAAAATCGGAGCGGAAAAGAATTGCCCGGAGCTAGGAGCGCCGAGCTGCGGTAGAGCCGGCTAGGATTACTGTAGAAGGCTTTCATGGAAAGTGATTAGCGGTGAAAAGTTGTTGTTTTTCACACTATTACCTCTTACAAATAACTACTGAGTTGAAGTAGTCAGCCATCGTTCACAGCATGATGCCTTTGACTAGCAAAGGCAAATCAAAAAATGGCCGGCTTTTCTGGGGGAGCTGTTCTAGCCATAACGGTGTTAGGACGTAGATAAAGGGTGGAGAGGGGGGTGGGGGCGACATTGAACATACGTCGCTCGTCGCGCTGTTTACATAGAGATTCCAATAAAATCCTAACAAATTTAATTACTCGCACTTGGGCTGCGAAATTGGCCCATTAGCACGGCAGCGTCTTGCTTTTATTAAAATCCTCAACGAGCAAATGCGCCAGACGAAATGAACGCGTGGAGGTGGCACATCACGAGCGAGCGCTTCTTCACCACCCATTTCGAACCTCTTCCTACAACAACAACCACAGAGAACTCAAACTGATGTTGCAGACCGAAAGAACTACATCGGAGAAGATAATCAAGTACTGTAAAGTTAACTCCCATCCAGATGTGGAACCCCTGTGCTGTAACGACAAGCCATTCAAAAAACTCAAACGAAGGATAAAAACCAATTATTGAGGTATACCTATGCTGAGCGGTTACCAGATCGTATAGTATACAAGAAAGAATTAAAGTTAACTCCCATATGCAGACCTTGATGTAGACTGTCTTGAATAACAGTGATGGGAAAAGAGAATAAGGTAACCAACGGCGCTCAGGTTCAAATGAGAAAGTGGAAATATGCGTAAACAGATGGGAAACAGGAGTAGATGGCAGTGAACGAACTAGTGATGAAGTGCATAATCGAGATATCTAGATTGATAGCACCACCTAGAACTACCCATGATTTCGTCTCTATTTTTGAGTAGTTAAATGTTTCGAAACGAAACCTTTCTGAGTTATGCATCAAAAGATTTACAGCAGCGAATTTCTCTGGTGGTCACTTTAGCAGGTTAGTGACATAGTCTCACGGCATTACTATGACTGCTAAAAAAAGAGCATTTGGTCCGAATGGATTTTACGAATAGCAGCCGATATTAGATCTAGCACCTCCAGAGGTACATATCCTCGCATAGATGAGGTAGCAGAGAGGATATTTGCATGGCTCACCGTCAAGCAGGTTTTCATCCAATTCAGTCGAGTTAATGCGATTACCAGCAGATTTCGCTGCGCGATGAACTGATTCCAAATCAGGGCAATTTGAAGTTGTTTCCGAGCGGTTAAACGAACGAAAACGAGTGCAAAGCCGGCCGGCCGGCAGGCCAGTGATTCGGCCAACATCCGCACAGATGATACTATACGAGACGGAGCACCACTTCTCCACATCTATAACGTGGAGATGGTGGTGACGAAGATGATGTCGATCAAGGCAGAACGTATGTAGTTATGCAGTGATTGGCGCTAGATGACATTTCGAGTAGCGACAACATTGCAAAGATTAGTTCGCCCATACGGGCAGTCTGACGTGTTCGACAGTGATTCACCTACACATAAACGCTTTAATAATCGAACGTCTTGCACGCGTTTTCGGTCGCTCGCCTAGCCCCCACTCTCTTATAGATACGGGAAAATTAGCGTGGATTCTCATGATAACGATGATGATATTGGGACCATGCTGGGATCTTTGTTTTCATCCAAAAAATAAAAAACGCTAGCCTCACAATGATTTGCCTCCTATCAGTATGTATATCACCTTCCCCCATCGTGCGAATATTTTCAGCCGTCTGTCAGATCAAAGTGCATATTGACCAGATACAGTAGTCCGCGAAAAAATATATCATCTTGCATTCTTGGGTGCAGATCGCTGAAACCGAGAAGAATTTTATTGCACGAAACTATTCTGATATTTGACGCTTTTTGTTTAGCGGTTTATAGACGAGAACTAGTTGAATGACCTATATATTTGAAGATGCTAGGTTAGTGCAGTCTGCCGGAAACAGAAAGACGCGGGTTCAATTCCCGTCCGATGTCAGCGTTTTGTGAATAACCTAGCATCTCCAAATATATAAGTCATTCAACTAATTTTGTTCCAGTTGACAGTTTTAATAACTCTTATCAAAAATCCACTAATATGTGCCGTTGCTGGAAATTCTCCTAGGATACATTCGTTTAAAAATGAAATAATGAATATAAAATCAGTTCAAATTTTTTAAAAAATCCAGAATTTCCAACAAGGGCACATGTCAGTGTATTTCCAGTTATTAAAACTGTTAACTGGAATAAAATTCCGCTCGGTTTCAGCGATCTGCACCCAAAAATGCAAGATGATATATTTTTTGTGAACTACTGTATATTTTCAGGTTCTGCTGAGCTTCAATCACCACAGTATCCACTTATCCAACACAGACGTATGTACCAAACGCCCTGAGGCGATCACGGTCAGTTAAGTATTCACAGCTGTTTGAACAGCGACAATAGATCAACCTAAGGAAGTTTATGGGAGCAGGATTCATTCCAAAATTTGTGACAACAGCCAAGCTGAATGGTGGGAAACTTTCCCTTCAACCTCATATCACGCACTGCGTGAAAGACTTCTTGCACAGAGTTCTAGCTTATAGCTCGAGCCTCTCAGAAAAAAAGACAGTTTGATAAAGAATGACACACCATTTTTAGTACAGCAGCAAGTGGAAAGAGATGAGTTGAAGATTGAGTGAATATACTAATTCGCAAAACGAAAACATGTAATCACATCTCCGAAATCAGAATTCATGTGAAATTGCCTCTGATTCGATTTGGATGCAGTTAATTCACGTCGACGAGAGGGAAATATTTCCGGTCCGCTAATCAATGTCTGTCGAATCAAAGCATTCGTGCAGTATGCGATGAAATAGGGGTTCTATCCAACCCTACAAGATGAGGAGGAATATGTCTTCAGTTAATGTCATTTATACACAACATGATGATAACGTGGGAATGAGAGGTTGTATTATTCCTGAACTCGAATGTAATTATATATCGAAATATTTTCTCGTAGATTCTCGGTTAGAGTTCAATGATGTGTCCATGACAAAAGTAGTTGGACATTTTCCGAGAAATGGGGCACTACAGTACCGACCACAAGCTTTGCATTTATCACGAAGAAAAAAAACGAGTTTCCGCGGCTTTTTCGTCTTTTTCGAATAACTTCCTTAAAATTCAACATTCCGCGGAACAGAGCACATGGCTGAGCTCAGCAGCTCAAGCTCTGTCGAACAGTATATAAATCGTTAGCCGTTCGCTTCGCAAAAATCGCCACACTCGGCTAACTAACAGAATTTCAGGTACGATCCATATACTGTTCGATAGAGAATGAGCTGCTGAGCTCAGCCATGTGCTCGGTTTCGCTGAATGTTGAATTCTAAGGAAGTTATTCGAAAAGGACAAAAAAAAGCCGCGGAATTTCGTTTTTTTCGTGATAAATGCAAAGCTTATGGCCTGTACTGTAGTTCAAGAAAAGGAACTCGTGAAGCTTTAGAACTCGACAGCTAAGACACAGCTATGCTACTTGAGATGTTTGTGAGGTGAGAGCGGATATAACATATGAGAAGAAGTTAGATGGACGACGAGTGACACAAGCCGTTCTGCCCAGTCCCATTCAGAAACCGATAAATCGGGAAGAGGTCTTTCAAGAGGCGATTGCCTCGCATATGTTTCGTGTTATAAAGCGTCCCGGCGACGAAAGCTTTACGAGTGAAATTAAGTGATTGCTTGCAGGTGAGGTGGCCTCGTCCTCAGCGCCTAATTGTTCGTTGCCCTTCTTCATTGCCCCTGTTGTTCGCCCTCTATCCCACATGGACCATACAATTTGTAGTCGAACTACTATACAGTTCAAATTCCAGTTTTAATACCGCTTCTCTGCAGGTTACTATTATATATACAAGAATAGCATGTTGTAATGATGGTGCTAGGTTTATCGCAAAAAATTGCATCTCAAACGGGATTCGAACCCGCGTCTCAACCTATCCGGAGCTGTGCACTAACCACTATTCTACTGAGACGACCATTTGCGAACCCTAGCACCTTCATCAAGTGGGTTAGTGCACAGCTCCCGATAGGTTGAGACGCGGGTTCGAGTCCCGCATGAGATGCGATTTTTGTGATAAACCTAGCACCATCATAGCAACAACCTATTCTAATGTATATAATAGTAACCTGTACCTGTAGAAACACGGTAATAAAACTGAAATTTCACGTTAATTGTAAATGCTTTCAGCTCAACTGGTGCAATGCCGAATCCGGCACACCGATTCAGCCCGTTATTATGGATGAGTGTTGGAATTAGAAAGCCTTTGGGCTGAAGGAAGGTGCTAGGGATTCGCAAATGGTCGTCTCAGTAGCATAGTGGTTAGAGCACAGCTCCGGATAGGTTTCGAATCCCACCTGAGGTGCGATTTTTGCGATGAACCTAGCACCATCATTGTAACTATACAGTTCGTCGGAGAAATCCGATAGGCAGTTCGACCAAGCTGAAGAGGATTTTGCTATATAGGTCATGTGTATGGTGACAAACGATGGTTTTCATGGTAGCAGCGGGAAAACGGAGCTGTGATGAACGATATGGAAAGAATATTTGATGTATTAGGTTGTAAACCTTCCCATTGAACTTTCAGAAGAGCTTTAGCTACCCTACCGAAATATTATCAAAAGAGAAACGCAGAAGCTTCAGCAGAAGTTTTACTATCCGACCAAAAAATATTCAATCGGAAGGTTTACAGCCTAATATTAAGGCTAAGGTTGGTGTTTCTGCTGTTGACAGTACACATGTTCTTTTCGAATAGATTGGATACGATGAAGCTCAGAAAACAATGAGTAGATAGAGGATAGACAATAGAGGGGTGGATGACCGTATGGAACGTTGAGCTGATGTGTCGCCGTTGTTTGACGAAATTGACATGGCCGTGCGAGCACCTGAGGTTGTGCCTGTTGCATGTATAACATGTGTTGAGGTGAATGAAGTGAATGTTACAACCACATACTAATCAGCTTAGAGATGTAACTTCGATCATATTACCACACTAAGTGTCGTGACAAATGACAAATGCTACGAGATGGGCAGGTGTCACTCAAATCATTCGCTCACCTTCGCCTCCTTTCTACGTTTACGAAAAGCCGCTTTCCACTGAACTTGAGAGATTGATTACAGTTGAAAAAAGATGATGAATTTCGTAAAATGTCTCGTCATCTCTAGTCCTTACAAGGTCTGAATTTTATCAAGAGAAGGGGTGGCTTCATCCCTGTGTTTAGATGACGAGAATCGTCGTCATTGTTCTCGGATCACCGTGATATCGGTTAGTTACCTGATTTCTACGCTTACAAGAGGTGCTTGATTTGGTCTCACTATAGAATTTATTGCAATCAACATTGTAATTTCATGCAATCTTCTTTTCAATGTATTTATAGTAAGCCCTTATAGTACTTCGGACTGCTGTTCTCTTTACGAACTATTTTCAATCAAATGAACATGCATACAGATTAGTAAGCGAAGCGATGTAAAAACGGGTGAAGCACTGTGCAGGCATCGATAGTGCTGAAATTATTCGTTTAATTCGATATTGTCGCTGATGAAACCGAATCTGTTGAGCCGATTATGGCAAACTCTAAACAAACGCTCAGACGGAAATAGCCAAGCCTTCAGAAGCAGTGACATCAAGCGTAGAAACACTACACTCATCATCATGCAGCATGGACTAAATGACAGCTAAGGGCATCCAGATTCTCTGGCGGAAAAGCAGCCATGAAACCATGCACATACAGTATGTACAACATAGTGAGATACACGACCTTGGTTAATCATGACTCGAAGATCACTCTGATTCAGAATGACTACGCCAAGCTTGGCTTATTGTCTACAATTAAGTTGTGAGCTCTTTTCCGGTTTTTGCCGGCTGTTTATCTGGCTCATTTTCTCCACTATATGCGACTTCCGTTAATCTTTTTACATAATTCAGATATTTTTAGCGTTGTCGATATTTTTACTGAATCATGATTGTTTTTTGGTTTCATAGGTCCCAGTGTTGTAACCCACACGAGCCCACTCGTGTATCAAATAAATAAATAAACTCCTTAATTCCGGTACTTCTCATGATTTCTCTTACTCCTTATAACTGCGTTTCACAGTTATGTGTCCCTTGTCTGTTTTAGCAGTTCACATTTTACTTTGAGAAGCGAGATTTTTCGAAGGATGAAGGTGGATCTTATTTAATACCAGGATGTTTTTGTTACTATCGTAAATGTTTTCTAGTTTACCGAGCTTTCTGTCGTCTTGCACATGCTCCTGTGCGAACATCTTGTGAAAAAAAAAACAAAAACTGGCCACTGGCCTAATAGCAAGTTTTCTTTCGGCCTGTTGTTCCTACGTTATCCTAATGTTTCGAATGCTGTTTTGTTTGTTTATTGTTCTCAGTTTTTTTTACGTTTACAAGACTAATTATACTTGTTGTTGTAAGTTGTCTGGAATAAGTTGTTGTTGTTATTTTTATGCTGTTTTTTTACGTAGGCAAAAGTTCGCATCAATAAATGAATGAATGAACGAAATGATTGAGACCGTTTCGTCTGTGAGGCTGCTAGTTGAAGTTCACCTCATTAATCTACAGTAACCCACCGGTGTCAACCGCGCGTTCAGATGCGACGCGGCTAGCGGTGCGGCATACAGTAAGACACGGTCAATAGCACGGAGCAGTACCGTATGCTATGTAGAATTGTACCGTAATCCGTCAGCGTCTAACAGGCACGCGCTTAGGTGAGAAGCGGTTCGCGTTCCGTTCTACAGGGCTGAGCGTGTTATACTGTATACCGGATGGAGCAGTGGTTCTAAGTAGCTCCGACCTTTATTAGGAGCCGTGACAATTAGTAACTTTAGAAGCATTTTAATCGACTCCATGTTGTTTATTCTGTAACCTCTTTATTCGTAAACCGTTGAACGCATTTGAGCGCGAAACTTCGTTAGCAATATAGGTGGACAAGTTCACGACATCAACTGATTTTAATGACAACAAAAAAAAACAACAAGAAAACGAACAGAAAACCTATCTCGTTTGTCGAGAGAGAAAAATCACCTTTATATTTTCAGCACTGATATACTGTACAATCTCATTTGAGGCTTCCGTCGCACTTCACTAGCAGTTACTGTTGCCGATAGATCGATCGAGAAGTGCCAAGTGCTTCCAGGAATGGTATTGTGTACTTCTAGGAAAAACGAATCATCGACGTGTTGCTACCGAGCGGATGCTGGTACTGATTATCACAAGGTCGATAGGCCATGACTCATGATCGGAAGGTCTGTGGTTCACCTCCTGAAATGTGGGTAAAAGGCAAAAGGAAAAGGTAAAGGTGCCGGATAGCCTGGGTTAGCCTGGGCCGGGATCGATCGCTCGACCGTGCGGGTGTCAGCAGCGCCTCTTACCACTCTACCACGCGGGCCCCGAAATGTGGGTAACATTTCCAAAAATATCCCAAACACTGCTAGACACATTTTTTCATTTTCTTGCATGATTAGCACGTCATTTGTTTAACTTTCAACTTCTATTGCAAACATCTATGTACTAATTTTATCCATAAATCACGTTGTTCATGTGCTACAGTTTTCAAGTGAAGTATCCCACTGTTCTACTTATTTTACTGCTGCTGTGTGAAGAACAAAAAATGAATGTAAGATCGAGGTTGAGGCCGAACTGAATTATGTAGCTGGCTGTTGAATTTGCAGAGTATTCTATGCCAAGGTATTGCACAGCGATCTATTCCATTTTCACGGACGACACGATATGCTTGTCTGTTACCACGTGAGATCGCCTAGTGGTTAAGTTGAATGAGACTCCTCTAAGTGGCCCCCAAGGACGCGCCACGCTTTCGTCTTCCAATCAGAAACATACGGGCGTGAATGCGTAAGTGACTTATACGATGACTTTGTGGGCAGCCGCTGTCAAATCACCTTAACACGGAGGAGTGATAGGTTGATAGCCCCAAAAGATGAGGTCTAGTGAAAATTGGGTCTAATCAACACTCTAAGCAACAAAAAGTTAAATTCGGAATTATCTTCTTTTTAAGTTGTTGTGATAAGAAGTGGAGGCCATATAAAATACAGCACATGGGCATACCGACAGAGAACTGAAGTTTCAGTGATTGAAGGCAGGAGCCTGCATCGGACTCGATAGCCTGATCGAATGGTGTGCCAAACCACGGTGACGAAAACCCCGATTCAAATTTCGCGCCTCGCCGTCCGAGTGGGAGGAGCTTGGAGGGTGGCGCGAATTTTGAATCGGGGTTACCCCCACCACGGTTCACCGGCATAGGAATATGGCGAGAAAATCGTTCAAATCCCTGACTTACAGGAGGCATCTCACCAAACCGAATTTTGGATTCTGAAAACAATGCCCTGAAAGGGAACGCACCTGAAATAACGTTCCTAATTTCAACCAAAATTTTATGATATACAACATTGGCTACAACACGTTGGTGAAATGGGAAGTGCGATCAACCGGATAAGCAATCGAGGCCGAGTCACAATATCAGTGATGCCGATGCTGACCTCTATTCGGACGCGAGATTCACTTCCCATCAAGGATTCGAATGCCTCAGTCGATCTAGTCCCATCCACGTCAGTCAGTGACACGATCGCGACCGCATTCCATCAATCGCCCCCACTTTCCACTTGACGAACGCGTTCATGTCACCTTCGATTTCGTTTCTTTGCTTTCTAGACACAATTTTTGACAGGCAATACTTCAATGACAGCTCAGCGATTTCTGCATTCTACTCCATTTCCTCTAAGGTCCGGCAATGAGCTCTCACATTACGCTCTTTGCATTTCGTTGTTCATTTTTGATCTTCCTCAGCCTGATCCTCTCGTGGAGCACTACATCACTCAAATTCACCTTTTTTGATCCAGATGAGTCGCGTGCTGTTCTTACTCACTACTCTCTGTTACGTGCACTTCTCAGTGGCATCCTATTGTGGGCAAGCTGCCATTCCCTTCACCTTTCAGGTAGGTCAAATTCTATTTCTCACATATACAACACTGAAAGAAAGCTATAAAATGTTTCAAAAACCACAAACAAAGCAATCAATAAATGACCACTCGCTGAGAATTACCTCGGACCTACAGGGTGCGCCAAAGTTACCCGGAATAAAATCTCGCATTGTAACTTCAGCAGAAATGTAGATCTGAGAACGAAACTTAACATACAGCTTTTTTATTCCATTACTAATAGAAATTTATCAGACTCAAACAAAGTGGCCGCTTTTCTTACGAACACAGGTTCTCAGACGGGTACCGAACCCATCACACGTGACACGGAGTTAGTCTTCACCCATTCCGTTCTATGCCTCAGTCAAGGAAGCTTTCAGGGAAGCCAAACTTTCGCATCGAGTATAGCAAACTTTGCTCTCAAGAACCTCAATAATAAAAATAAGGAATTACATTCCGGGTAATTTTTTGCGCACCCTGTACACGCCGTAGGATGTAGAGGGGCGGTTGCGTTCTTTGTATTATTTTGACGACGTCGAACCGCTGTATGGGAACTTGCTTTTTTCACCTCGAGCTACGAGAGCATTTTCTTGACAACTGGTTTACCAGAAGAAAGCGAGTCCATATAGATTCTACACAGTGGCCTTCCCGTGCTGGGTTGTGCTCGACCGAAGTGCTTCGGATGGGATGCGAACGGCACTCGTGCAGATGAAACAGCACAATTCTACAGGTGTGAAATCTTCTTCTTCTTCTTCTTCTTTATTACATGAATGCATCATGCAATATACAATAAAAATCAATAAACCAACGTAATGGAACATATAAGTTAGTGAATAACATAAAACGAACATCTAAAGGCAAATGCTAACATTATCAGAGGCAGAGAGATGGAAGTCTAACAGTCTAAGAAAGTCCTTCAGTTCAACCGGAATGCTTATTTTCCTGCTCAATTTGTGATACTCTGATCCCGCGCGGTTTGCGAAAAAAAATGAAACCTATATCCTGTTTTAGCTAGAGATAACCGTAGTTTGTAAGCTCCCCCTCGTGTGCAGGAGCGCTTCAAAACACCAAAATCATGGAGGATGAGTCCGGGTTAATGTTCACCAACAGATCATTGTAAAAATCTTCACGTTGCCCAGAATCAATGGAAAAGAGGATGGCTATTTGCGGCGGTCCGACCAGAAGTCTCGCTCACCTTTTCACAGTTCCACCATGACGCCGAGGATAGCGGTGAGTGCTCATCATTGGCTCAAATCTTTCTTTCAGAAATTATAGCTATTAAGAAATGTGAGGAGACGTATTCAAAGCAAGGATGTGTAGCAGGGCAATGGTTGGGAGGTATCGCGCCACGTGGTATTTCACAGTATTCAGAGCTACAGGTGAAAGCATTATCTTGCTACATCGATTATATAGAGCAGAAAGACGTTATATTTTCTTTTTGCTCACATTTATTTCAAAGGTTCGCTGTTGCTGGTATGCCCCTCTTGTTGAGTCAGAAGACCGAGGAGTAGCGATGGTAACAAATGTAAGGAATTTTATTACTACTATTACTATTAATTCAACGTGGACTTAAGCCACGGAAGTATTAAACATAACCAAGGAACACGAAAACATTAGACAAAAATTAGACAATCGAACACAAGTGACAACGAATGTTGAGAGAAAACAGAAACGACAAAGACAGGCAAACAAAAAAACTCATATAATTAGCATGGCATGTGAACAAATAAACTGCGAGAACTCATTTTTCAAGGGGACATCTTGCTTATTCAATAGGGGTCTGAACAAACTCAAGAAAAGTGCTAAAGTATTTTCCTTAATCAGATTTCTATGTTTTCGGAACACTCTATGACAAAAAAGCTTGTTGTTGCATTTCCTTTAGCAACAGCGCCAAGAATTTTAAGGTAACCGTTGCGAGTTCTACTTGGGGAGAAGCCAAACATTTTCGCCAGATCATGGAGAACTTTTCCTGTTAGAATATTGCGAAGCATTACCGAATCACTTCTGACTCTCCTAATTTTCAAGGACCACAGTGCCAGTAGTTTACTTCGTTCTTCACCACCGGGGATAACGTTGTAATTTGAGCCGAAGCAATTAAGAAAAAGCTTACGCGTAAAATTATTTTGGACACTTTCTAGTGAATTTACGTCTTTTTTCTTGCGAGAATTGAAAACGGTAGTGCCACTCTCTAAAGTAGGTCGCACGTATAGCTTGTACGCTCTCACAAGAACCTTAGAATTGTTAGTTCTGATCGTCTTGAAGAGGTTGTAGAGGAATTACCGTTTCGTTACATAATTCACTATCGTTATCAACGCACCACACAGGTTGAATAAAATTATCCTGAACATTTCTACTCTTGAAAAGAAATTCATGATGATAGTAGATAGTAAGTTCAACAATGTATCTTACCATCAAATAAAGGTGCAACTATTAACAGTTTTACTTTTCTTACAGAACAAATTACAGGGACAGCTCGTTGTGGGTGGAGAAGTGATGAGCGGAGACACTCTCGAAGGATTCGATTACATTGCCGATATCAAAGTAGAAGAGACAAAGAACGGAAAGTACGTGCCCCTCAAAATTTATAAAAGTTTCCGCCTTAACAGTTCAATTAATATAGCTGGCTTTAGCCCTGTATATGCTGTTTCAATCCGTCGAATGTCCTGCACCGACGAGGACGATGTTCCAGGTAGTTGAATATTTTCTTCTTGAACAGCAAACCAATCACTAGATTTTTGGAAGGTTTCACTCAAACATTTGTTCAGTGTTGCATTTCCTTGTTTTGAGCGGAGCTGTAAGTGCGGAATCAGTGGAAATCTTCCCATAATGAGGTTAATGTGATGTCGCCCGCTCCAGCACTCTTTTAACTTGTGAAAAAAATCACAAAATGACCGGTGTAGTGACAAACACCGTTCACAATTCATGTTCCGTGATGCATTCCAAACATTCCGACAGGTTTTCTGTTTTCACTTTTGTTGTCATCCCAGTTTTCGCTTTTCCCTCTGACTAGCTCGTTCTTAGGGCCCTCACAGACCAGACGACAAGAAATTGAGCGACGAATTCGCAGTCTTCACCGCTTTGGTGACCGCGCGTCGCGGTGTGCTATCGATTAGAGCAATGCGGTCGCCGCAAACGTCGCGTTGGACGAGAATGCTCGTCGTCGGGTGTTTCGCTCAATTTTATTTATAACGGCTAATTCATCGCTCAAATTGAACGTTGTCGGGTCTGTAAGGGCCCTTAGTAAGAACTCAAGTCTATTGTTACTAGTACTGCTGTGGAAAGAAGTTGATTCCTTGTCACATACAGGAGCGGCCATTTTTTCGCTCGTTTCAGAGAATGCCGAACTCCAAAGCTTGGACGGAGATGTAAAAATGAACGATAAGGTATCGTTTTTCATTTCTATTTACGTTTGAGATTTACAGTTCATTGCCGTTTCTGCGATTTTTTCCTCATAACGAATAGAACCCTATGGAAGGCAAAAATACAGTTATCGAAAGATCTCCTTCGAGGGGATTCTCGACGACTCACTTCTGTCATTACAACGTCACTTCATGAGACAGAGAAAGCGTCTTATCTATAATGAGTATCGAGTGTCCTTACATTCGAACATGTATTCGCTTGACTGCACAGCGAAAGCAATGTTGCTCAATGCGTCCTCACTTTTCCTCAGATTGTCTCACAAGCTTCAATTCGAACTCTGTAAAGAAAAACAGCGGAGGTCTCCGAAATTAGTACTTTTTCAGGCACGGGCTGATGTGAAAACATTACCATCTCAAGCCCAACATATCATCGACAGCGTACCTGTTGCACCTTCGGCAGTGGTTTGTAATTTACCATTTTTTAGCTGAAAAGTGCTAGTTTCCTCTACTTCGAGACGTGCGAGTTAAGGGTCTGTTAGTGCCCAAAAAGGAATCCTTGGAGCAAGGAGAAAGTATCTCTTGAGTTATCGCTAAGGGCTCGTTAAGACGCCGCGCGTCGAAAATACAAAATTGAAAAATTGAATACAAAATAATTAACGTCCTTGATCGAATTTGCTCCTTTGCGTTAGTGGCGCAGTACGGTGGCGCCTCATATAGGCAAACGTTCTGGTCGTTCGAGTTTTTTTAGAAGGCTGCTATTCCTTATTAAAGGACAATTTGACGAAATTCACTTTTTTCGCTTAATTTCTTCCCTACGTGATAATATGTCTGATTTTTTTTTGCTTAATCGCGGCGCCACCGCACTGCGCCACTAACGCAAAGGAGCAAATTCGATCAGCGACGATAATTATTGATTGCGCATCGATTTTGCATTTTCGCCGCGCGGCGTCCAAACGAGCCCTAAGGCAACGAGACAATTCGAATTCTGTCCATCAGGAATGATAGTAACAATTTTTGGAGTTTTCTTTCAGGAAGTACCCTCCAATCAGCCTCCAGCTTATGTAGAACAAATACAACCAGCACCTGCTCCTCAATATATCAGTCATCATGGACCAGAGAATTCTTTAGGGGGTAATGATTTAGAAAAACCCCATTTCTGTAGCATTTGAGTCGAACTGTAATTATTACAGCTCTACCGGACTATACACAACAACTAGAACAAAAACCCGCTGTACAACAATATCAGCAACAGCAACTACAACAGCAACAACCGCAGCAACAACCGCAGCAACAGCAATTCGCAACACTTCAACAACACAACTCGCTTTCTTCGTACCCCAATGTTCAACCTGTCAACACAGTTCCAGCTACTGGCGTTCAGCCGGCTGCTTCGTTCTACAACCCATATTATCAATTACCGCCTCAGGTATACTTTAAATACATACGTTGTGTATTTTGAATATAGGGCAAAATGTTCTACATTTAGGTAGCACAACCATTCGCCGCTGTCCCCAACCAACCAAATGTTAATTCTTTCATTTCACTCCAACCAGTTCCATTGACTATGCAAAAACAGCCCCAGATGCAGGTTCAAGGTGAGTAAAGCTACAGCCGGTTCGCTTCCAATCCACATCCAGATATGCGGGAATATTTCAGAAAGAGAAGTTGGCCTCACAACATCGCTGCCAACGTTACCTCCCATGACATTTCCAACCTTGGATCAAATCCCAAAAATCGACATACCATCCGTGGAAGACGTTGAAAATGTGATACCGCCTGTTCAACGTGCCATTCTTACCACTGTTGCTCGGTTTTTCGGTGTGCTGTAGAGAAAGTGCAATTGTATATCATAATAATAAATGATTTTAACTCTTTTGCGAATAATACACCCGTCGCCGGTCATGAAAGGGCCCTTACAGACCCGACGACGTGTAATTTGAGCGACGAATTAGCCGTTATAAGTGCAATTGAGCGAAACACACGACGACGAAATTCTCGTCCAACGCGACGATTGCGGCGGCCGCATTGCTCTAATCGATAGCTATTGATGATGCGTGGTTACCGCCGCGCGAACTCGTCGCTCAATTTTTTGTCGTCGGATCTGTAAGGGCCCAAAGGAAATTACGCTGGGTATAACTACAATGCGCAGAACCTCCAACCCTAATTTTAGCCTTCCAGCCATCGTTTCGATTGCTTACTGTAGACATACGAGGAAGGACTAGCGAGATCATTGCAAAATGAAGATGCAGACAAAGTTAGTAAAAAATGAGTAGCCATAAGAACTGCAGTAAAGCACTCAGGAACAGTTGAGTCATGCAACGAACAGCCAAAAATGGGATGATAACGTGATTGCAGGTATCGCAGTGGCACGTATCAAACCAAATAAAATACTCAGATAAATAACAAGAACGACTTTATTTCCGGTGCAAAATGTGCTATGAATCACAAGTATTCGAGGCGAAATATCAGAAGGCAGGTCTGGTGAATGCTCATAGATCGTGCTGGAGAATTAATAGAATTATCATGCGACAGCAATCAGTAGGGATACGATTTCGAACTATTATGAGTGGTATATATGTTGCAGTGAGTTTTCATATGCATATCATCCGTATATTGGTATTTAGCCGCGGAAGAAACAATACCATAGAGCATGGATGATAGCTGGCAGGTAGAAGAAGAAGCAGAGGATAATATTCACAGCCACGTGAATATTACAATCTGAGCCATGGATGAAGATCGCCAACGGCTGAAAAAGAGAAAACATTTGTCACCTAAACAGCTAGTGAACATCGTGATTTCTTACCGGTAAGAAAATGGCGAGAATCAGTTCGATAATCTGCTGCATTTCAACGGCCATTGTGATCTAGTGGTTATTCGGCGAACGAAAAACTGCAATGTATGTGAAATATCATAAATGCAAACAAAGAAACATTTAATCCGAGACAAGTAATGAGAAAAACGTAAAACAAGCTTAAGAATAAGTAACGCAGAACCAATCAGGGAAGAACGGTTAAATACCAGGCTGAAAAGATATGGGTGAGGCTTTCCCCAATTTATGTACAGATCAGAGTTCAAGAAAAGAGATTTCTATGGCTGTAGTGTAGATAACGCTCCCTGCTTTTCATTCGAGAGGTATTAGCATATGGGCCCCATCAAAAATCTATCTCACCCCAACTACTCCAGAGCTCTGGTGCTCCTGGAAGAAAGTGAGAAAAAAGGAAAGGAAGGAGGATCGACAGAAATATAAAAAAGAAAAATGGATCATCTTTTTTCCGATGGTTACCCCATATTGCCAAAAACTACGCCAGCAGAGACATCATCCACTAAAATGGTTATAGTAGTTGAAAGCAGTTTGTAGTTCCTTCACGATAAACTAACAATCCTGTAAGAATTCCTTATAAGCAACGTAATCGAGCAATTATGGTAATGACTGTCGATGACCACCAGACGATCACGTAAAACTTGTGAGAACGAAAGGAAGAGATTCATGTTAAAACGTAGAAGACGAATAAAAAACAAGGAAAGAGAAATTGAAAAAAAACGATTGCTATAGGGTAACCGCTCTAGTATAATTCTTAAGAAAATAAAACGCACTGCCATCATCACCATGTAACGTTGGAAATGCACTGCTAGTGGCAGTGCATGAGAGTGAAGAGAGATCCTCTTATCTAACCATCACATCACCATCAAGCAACGTCAATGCTTGAGCGAGTTACTTATCCGTAATGCGAACGCGTCACTTAACGGAATTAGCCTACGGCAGAGAGTGACAAAAACAAAAGAGTTTTCGCCACATCGCCACATCAGCTAGTGACAAGAATTATCCAGTGGCAAACGAATGCCTGGAAGATGCATGCGATTTAGAATTTATTTATTTATTTATTTATTTAGTCATTTATTTGTGTACGCTGTCTAAGACAAACGTGTAGAACAACAATATCAACACCAAAACATAGATGTGCCTAGAACAATTAATTAGTTAAGGCGTCTGAAGGAGGCCTCAGAGTGGGGGATGGGAGCAGTTTTTACTAATTGAGGATAAGCAAGACCTGCTCTAACCGTGGAATTCTATTAATTCCAAGAAAAATTGAAACGAGTAGTTTCAGACACAATTGTTTGCTCACTAGGCAGGGAGAAGAAAATGAATGCTCGCATGACGCATCATGGAAAACGGGCGAGCCCTTTCAGGTGAGCGCTGAACAACCAGGTGACACGCGAGAGGGGTGAGCTGTTGAAACGAGAGCGACACCCCATAAGGTCGTCACCGTCGTCGTAGTGGTGGTGGGTGATGGTGGTTGACGGTGGTGGTTGACTTTCCGGTTTCACAGCAACCACAACCACATACCCACATTTCACTACACACGCTCACAGCAAATCACGCCCGATGAATAGAAAACTCAGCGCGAGGGCCGACCCTTGAAAAAAATCGATTCATCCCATAGTTCTACACATCAATCTTTATATCAAACCAATGGAAACAATTACTATTCTATGGAACATTATCATTTTGTCTCACTAGCGAGATGGAACAAGTTTCTCATGTTTTCCTCTTGCAACACCTACACTCCTATGGTAGAACAAAAGTGAGAGAAGCAAAAGAAAGAAATACATGCGGAAAACGGCAGAAAAAACGATGGCTGAGATTGAACCTGTTCTTCGTTGTCATCATGTAAAAAGTCAGAACGCGTTGCAAACTCACAGCAGAGAACAAAACTGACGACGTACATATCGAAAACTTTGAATATCACAAAATTCCGACCCGCAACCGGGATAAATCCAGATTACAATGTCCAGATAGCCGTCAGACAAACAGCTGAAGGCTTTGCACCGCTGAAAAACAAGCAGACGCTGAACAAAACAGAAATTTGGTGCCCTTCTACTAGCGAGTACTTAGGGATGGTGAGAATACGAGAAGAAGCTTGTAGCGCAGAGCTCGTTAGCAGAGCAGATATCGCACTAAACAGGCATGTACGTAATGCGTACTGATGCATCTCATAAATGAATGATGAAAAAATAGCAGCTACCCGTCTATGAAAAAAACGGATCCAATCGATGCCAATGAAAATATATAGAGCAACATCTTCTCGACAGTGATGTTTGGGGGTAAAAAGTTCTTGCTTTCTTGCCCATGGAAAAAAAATTGTTTTCAGATGTTCATTTTTCATTGGAATAGAAAAAAAAGAAGAAAACCTGAGCGGTGCATGCCAATAGAAAGACGAGAGGGAGAGCGTAATGAAGTCGCAAGGTGACGGACGCAACTGGACAGTTCGGCGACCAACGACCGTGACCTCCTCAAAAGCGGCCTCTCATCACGCCGTCGGAGCAGTGTTATGGTTTTTTCCTTGCGAACAGATCATCCTAGTGAAATCTGAGATCTGTTTGTCAATCTGAGTGAACTGTTCCCACAAGGGCTCTTTTTTTATGAAATGCTGACAGGTAACGGCTTTCGGTCCACTAGATAGACCAACAGCGCCATAGCGCCACATGGTGGAAATCGATCAGAGTGGGAGATGTCATGGGCGAAAAAGTTTGTCAAACAAACTCTGCACTCTTTCCGTTCTAACGTTTATTTATGTGTGTGCGAAAAATCCGCCAGGGAGTGAGCATATGCCATCAGTGTCAACCACCATTATTTATTTTGGGAAGCGCAACTAGCTTACAAATCGAGCACCAACGAATTGGCGTAATTGATGACACTGTTGAACGCTAAAGTCCAACAATCTTCAACATCACACTATAACTAAACATATTGAGAGCATACCACTCAGTTTAACTAGATACAATATGAACGGGAAGTTTACTTGGAGAGTGGTAGGGACTAATTGCTAGAGATGACAAAGAAGACACCTATAATTGCATCCGTAGCCTTGCTCATTATCGGTAATATACCATTTTCACTTTAAAATGGACTTTTTCAAACCAATATGGACGTTTTTCAAACCAAAAAAACTATAGAGCAAATTGAACAAATAAAAAACTACAAAAAACTTGAATACATGCATTATAACAAATATGATACTTAACAAATAATTGATAAAAATCATTTATTTAACAATCTTTTTCTTATTTTTATAGACGATTTTTTATTAATTATTTAACTATATTAATTAATTATTCAATGATTAATAAAAATTTTAAAATCGTCTTGCTTGAACGAGATCAGAAAACTTTTCAGAAAGAATCCCTGATCGATTTGAGAGCCCTTCACTATGGTCTGGAAAATGTTCCAGAAGAAACTTGATCGCTTAAGGGACCATCTAGTTCAGTTTGGAAGACGCTTCAAAAAACCATTCGGTTTACATTAAATGTTGCCGAAGGGCAAACGTCCATTTTGAGTTGAAAACGTCCACTTTGCTTTGAAAAAATTCATATTGGTTTGAAAAGTGTCCATTTCAAAATGAAAGTGATATACATACAATTACGATGTATTAGATGCCGAGGTTAGTTGTTACAATCACCAGAGCTTGAGACCAACAGCAAATGAAAATCCACAAAGCATATTTTCCTAATGAATACGACCAGAGCATGATGTGAATTTTCCTTGATATTCTCGGTTTTCTTGCTAAACTGCTATTATTCTAATGAAAGGTCTATAAGTTGTTTTTCTTGGCGGTAGGACGAGGCTTCCATACTGTGGCGTAATGAGTCAGAAGAAGCGTGGGTACAAGTATGGAGAATTTATGACGCATTTCCAAATCGCAACATGTTGACTAAGTGTTTCGTGCGCTCGAGGCATCACTAGCTACTCATTGTGGTGAATAGCTTATTAATCATAGGCTCGTTACAAAAGCTGGTGCTTTCCCTGGTTTCGCAAAACGTCATTTGGTTCCCAATTGATACTGTTGAGGTCTTAAAAGAGCCGGCCTGTAAGCTTAAGCGAAAACCAAAAGGTAATCAATGAAGCCATCAATTGCCTTTGAACTAATCGTCTTCTCAAAAAATACTGAGCCTAACGTTGTAAAAAAATTTTTTGTATTAAAAGAAAGAAGATGAGATGATGAAAGGTACGTGTACGCTCCAATCCGCACGTTAAGAGCAGGAGGGGTTTGACGAAGAGGTGCTTCGAGCATGAGAAAAAGGTTGCAAAATTATTCAATTCAATTATTCAATTGAGCAACAATGCATGCTATGCATTGAAAAGTACGTCAGCGTTAAACAGAATAGAAGAGCAGTCTAAGCTGTCACACGTGTCGTTATTTCCATATAGTACGACGGCTTATGAGTTGCAATAAAGATTGCATTCAAAGCACAAAATGAATGAACGAAAGAAAACAAAAAAATGAATTTCCGAGCAAAATCGGAGGGACGGTTGCCAAAGTTTACAAACCGCCATGTGCTTTCCAATTGTGGCGGACATTATGAGCATTATGAAAGCTATGAGCTCGGCCTAAAAATCGATCATATGGCTGATTGAACAGTTTCGAAGCAATTTCTGACGAGAGCATTTAAGCCGACTGCGACTATATAAAAAGACGAGCATCAACGTCAACGTATATAGGTGTGAAAAAATTCTGTAGAAAAGCGGAACTTTACAGAGACGCCATGTTATATTAACCAAAAAGCTCTATACGATATTTTTCTTATTTATTTAACTACGCACATTGTCGTGCTAAAAAATACAAGTCAAAGCGGTTAGTAGGACATTCATGGATTTGCTGAAGAAGAAATTTAACCAAAACAAAGAAAAAACTCAAATTGTTAGTGGAACATTCATAGTAATTCACAATAAAAATCTTATTAGTAACATATTATATGAACCACACCAAGTTGGCTATATAGCAGACTGTCTGAAAATAACAAAAATAATTCTAGTAGCAGAGGCGAATGATGTAGCAGATAAAGTTAACATAAAACTGTTGAGGTTCATCAAAGTATGAGGCATAATGTGGAAAGAGTAATCACTTCCTTTTACTTTTCTTCTGAAAGCCTTGTGATTCTTTTTTTCCTCTGTACCTGATGATACTTTCCTATCTGGTCACATTTTACTTTCTTATACTTATCGTACTTGTAAATCTGGTTGTTTTACTAGAGTTTGACTCTGATATGATTATGTCCAATATTGTACAATATTGCTTCTAAGTTGATTCATAAAAACTTACCCCCAAGAAAAAAGTATGACACTATGCTATATGGAACATCTTAGTACAAATAATGCAGTATTAACAGAATTCCCAAAAGCGGTCGGTCAACAGCAACCCAGAGCAGCTGAAAACAGGTGCGACGAAGGTGGGTGGGTGATGGGGAAATGAGCGAACGGGAGAGGAGGAACTGGTTGGCACCAGTCGGACCGCAACGGTTCCATCATATGCAGAAAGTACAATGTTCATTGTGTTGTGAACAATGCTACGTCACATCAATAATAGCAACAACAACAGCAATCGTTACAGAAAGTAGGCAAAATAGTGGCAAAAGCAGGCAAAATAGTGGGAAAATAGCGCTGATTCGGGATGTTTGTGCGTTTACGATCAAGTATTTGCTATACAAGTAGAGACGATGCCGCTAACACGATCATTTTTATGGTTCGCATCGATTGCTAGTGTTGTTGGTTCACAAACGATGCTGTGGCCTTGATCGATGTGAGCGGCAACGTAAGCAACATGAGCAAGACGTACCTGAACAAAAACAACGGCACATCGCTACCTGTTGAGCTGGATCATCGTACGCTACTACGAAGCTAGGAGTCAAGTCCCGTTAGAGATTAGCTGCTCAAATGAAAACAAGTAAAGATTAAGAACCCGCAGTGATGTTTCACTGAAGATTGATTTTGGTGTCCATTAAGTAGCGTCGGGTTTCACACTAATTCTTGTTGGCTACCTTATGGCTTGTCCCATTTTATGCTATGTTTATTACGACACTCAAGGTGACCGTAAGATAATGAACAAAGAACAACAATAGAACAGAACATACAACATTCATGAAGAAATCCGGGCAAACGACCTGGATAAAAACGCATGTGATTCACTACGGCCTCAGGGTCTAGCGGCTATTCTACGATTGAAATAATTTAGCGACATCTTGGAAGGGCAAGTTTTGGTCACTTTCAAATATAGTGAGCCTGCTCGATTTGTGAAGAAGTTTCTGCGCACTGAAGTTCTAGCTCAACGAAAAGTTATTTTGCTGCTACTGCCATGCGTAATAGAGGGAGTAAAAGTGAAAAATTGACCTGCTCTCAACCTCATCAGTCATAATGCCCAGCTAATGAGAATAGCGACGAGATATAGGACGAATTCAGAAACATGGCTTGAAGCAAAATAGACATATCAAAGCTGATATTTTATCAAGGGGTACGGGTATAAAATTCGTCATAAGAATCGAGCAGTGAATAAAAGGATTACTGATTCTATAAATCTAAGGAGCTCAGCTGAAAATATGACACCCACGTCAGAAGTAGCGCAAAGTGCGGGAAGGACAATATCGTGATCGAAAAATAGGAAATTCTACTGCGAAGACTCACCCATGCACTAATCACCGATTCCGAGGTGTTTAGATACTAGGGTAATGCTGCAAATTGTAACCCTTCAACCAGTAACAACTCCCTAAAAATGTATTTCGCTCTCTGGGTTGCGCAACGAACACGTTTCCATGAGCACTGAGAACTCTGATGTTTTCTTCTGAACAACAAAATGATGAGTCACTTATGCAAGAAGAAAGGATCGTTTCGTCTGAACACTTCAGTCGAAGGCATATCACGAGCACAGCTCTGAAAACGATGAATGTTTGTCACGATGTTTGGCAGCAATAAGCTGCTGTGTTGAGCGTGAGAGCGGGCCTACAGCTGCTACACAGCAGTCTCACCCGTTTCCCTTCCCCACCCCTTTCTTTCTCCCCGTCTCCCCACACCTCCCCAGCCCCGACGTTACACAGCAGCACGACTGGTTCCCGCTTCCTACGCCAACACGGCCGATAGTTGGCAAAGAGTCATACGAAACGAGAAAAAGGACGGTGAAAGGGGTCCTAAAGGTGAACCGCCCAATTGCTCTACGATCACGTGTTGACAATTAATTTCCAGGCGTTTTCCCTCAATCGTAGGATTCTGCTTTTGGCTAAAAGTGTGCGGCATCACGTTATACATATACCAGCCGTCCATCGGCCTATCGGCCGCCGAACGTCTGTCCCTAAATAAAGAAATAAACACTCTAATCTATATTAATTGCCAAGCTAAGTCACCCTTCGTTCATTTGAAATTTCGACACTGTTCCACTGATTGCACTCCGATGATCGAAGAAATTCTCTCTTTCCACTTTGGCTCAAACAGCGGGCAGAAAAGTAGAATTGTTGTTCCTACTCTACTTCGTAAAGTGTCCAAAAAGATCGAATTGCTCTCAAATTCAGATGTGTATTTCCAAATTCTCCATATTTTTACACCAATCTGAGAGCGGGAATACGTTTTCTCTAGCTGCAATCACCCCTCTCCCCCCAAATCACATGGCACCTAGAATCGCCACCAGCATGCAAAATAACCTACCTAGACCAAGTTTGAGCCAAATATGAAATTTTAACCTGATCACCCTTACAATTGGATGGGGTATAAGTGCGTTATCATAGAAAGTGGTTTTCAAAATGGTACAGTGATAAGCAGTGATAAAACCACCACCAACCGCCACCACCACCAATCATTTGAAAAATGAAGTGACATCCATACATCCATCGGAACATCCATCCATCCATCGAAACAAACAACTGGGTTTCGCTTATTATATAGTAAGGATCATTTGGTTGAATATCAGCACGTGCGGACGTTCTTTGTCCTCACATTGTCTTGACATTACAAATAGATTAGCTGAAACGGCACAAAAGCGAAGGATTGAATGAGAAGGAGTGAAAAAGCACTGCTAATTCTGACGATTGGGCATTAATAGAGGCCTCCTGATTCTGTTATTAGAACGACGAAATCTGGTGCTAGATAATTCTAGCTAGTCCTAAACAGCTTCCATATGCTGACTCATAAATGACCCGCCGTTCGCTCAAAAGTCAACATCGTCGGACGATCTTGTTTGCTGTTGCTCACAGACAGTGAGTAGCTCTTCCGCTATCACTCCCAGATGGTTTCAACATGAGTTTGAATGCGATTAAAATACCGCACAAATGGTATATTGGTGGTGATTTGATAGCCAGTTAGCTTGGAATTGAATTGATTCAAAACAATAATCTCTGGCTTTTGCAAAGCGAGAAAGGAGCAAGGAAAGAGGTGGCGCCGGTACGATCAGATGAAATTTTGTTTATTTATTTATTGAATACGCCCTAAGGCGTGCCATCACAAGCGAGCTTCAAAAGTGAATTAAAAGGAGTGGAAGGTGAGAGGTCCTCATTATCACTGACTACAAAGCAGTTACCATCCCAGTACAGTAGGGCTTAAAGATTAAAATTGGAAATCAACACTAGATAAGAATCAGGTGATAAGAAGTTAAAAGGAGAAAATATAGAACTACAAGCGAATAAGAAAATATTGGCGGAAGTAGAACGTTACACAGCCTACCCAAAACAACTACCACGGTAGAGAACAACGAAGTTTCATGCCCTGAAGGGTCCTAAGCGACGCTGAACATTTTATGTGAACCTATGTAAAAGTTCCGAGAACGTCTGTTATACGAGGAGGAAAAGACAATGTTGTGCACAACCAGATTCTGCCATTGTGGTCGTCAGTATTCGTCATCATCTAATTCTGTACCTCGAATACGTTCATCCTTTTTTAGACTCCAAAATGGCCCGTAATTTAATTCTGCTGCGATATTTCAAGCAGAACAGAACACAAATCCAGTTTTGGTGGAATTCTGAGTAGAGTTAAAAAGGGTAATCGGAATAACCGCTGATTCACTATGAAAATAAGTGTTATTAAATGCGAAGTATACTAGCTGGCAGGTACCCCAAAGTATGTACATAGCGCTCAAAATTTGTCCGAAAGACGAGCAAATGGGGCTGATTCGGTTTGTTGATAGCATAGCCTATAGCCAAAACACGGAAGGGAGAGCGTACCCACTAAGCTTCAGAGATCGGCATGCTGAGATCAAAAACATGAAAAATATTTTCAGAATGATTTTCGGCCTGATTGACCGAGGTATTCTCCATAAATGAAAGAAGCTGTTCACACCTACAAAAACTAATGCTTAGCCGCAATAAAATGAGAAATCAAGGATGAAAACGCCTTATTCTCTGAGTCTTCGATGCTTTCTCTATTTTCCATAGCTTATTTTTCAATTGCTAACGTTCATACTTCCTCGTGATTTTCTCGTTCGGGAGCCTTGCTTCGTTAAATGCAGATGTTAAGTAGCGACGTATTGTCATGTTTTACCTTGCATAGGTGTCGTCCTATGTAATAAATAAATAAATAAATAAATAAATAAATAAATAAATAAATAAATATAACAATATATTTTCCTTGTATACTTGAAGGCGCTGGAATCTTTTTCCCACATGAAATCCTCTGAATTTAATTGAAAAAGGTATGCGTTACTCAACTATTAAAGAGACCTGTATAGTCTTTCTGGATCGTTTCTTGTGTTTTGAGTTCAGGTTTTTCATTTGCTGTATTTCTTCTTACCCTGTGCTATATTTTTATGTTTCAGGCGCGTCATTTGACGTAATAAATAAAATAAAATAAAATATAAATAAATAAATAAATAAATAAAATGAAAACACCTAATTACGCCTACAAGGCAAAAAGACTACCGGAGACAGTTAAGCGAGACCTACACGTACGCTAAAGAACAAGCTGCTAAAAAAGAGGCGATGCTAAATGTAGACAGAAGAGAGACCTATAGTGATCGTGCTCAGAATTTCTAGCTAGAATCGATTATTGTAAGAGGCATTTGTTCGTTGCTGCGGAATCTATGAAAACTGATACGATGTTGGTAATGCTTACGTGATGGCACTTATTGTTGATTATGTACATATGTGTATGCCTATTGGCTGTATAGCATCTCGGAACGGACATATTCCAGAAAGCTGGAACATTGATCGATTCCGTTGAAATTTGGTAGCAATACATGAAAACTCGAGAAAAATAGAAAAAATTGACAAGATTCTGGCAAGATGACTAACGAAAGACAGGAAGGAGATTTGAGATCGGAGATTAGAAACCATTTAGCGATAGAGAATTAGTACCGCTGACACAGTAAACGAAAATGAACTATAACGAGACTAACAGAAATGATTTTCCATTTTCCTTCGTGACGTTTGTTTTCAAGATGTCGCGGCTTTCATTATCCAACTGACAAACACAACTCTCAGTCTCATTTGCGTGTCTCGTTAACAACAAGGCTTTCTATTGGTGGAAGCTATTGATTGCGAACAGAAAACTAGTTAACGTAGTGACAAAGTTTTTGACTCCGTAATAGTTAGAATATGAATGCCAAAGGAATAGCACAGCGAATGAATGGAGTATAGTGGACGCTCTAAGTAACACTCGTCACAACAGTGATTATCAATAGTGAAATAGTTTTGTTGAACTCATTCTTCTATAGTTGCCATGTTCGACTCTCTGTGAATCTCAACATCATGGAGAGCAATTTATCTAGTTATTTATTTATTTATTTATTTATTTATTTATTTATTTATTTATTTATTTATTTATTTATTTATTTATTTATTTATTTATTTATTTATTTATTTATTTATTTATTTATTTATTACACGAGCAAGCCATGGAACGGTGGTACGATAAATAAAATGACAGGCAATCAACATCAACATAAATTCCGTTTCATAATTTTGAACATAAGTTTTCAGCGACTAAGATTAGTGGATTGAGGTGTGATCAGATGACAGCCTAACAGTCTAGAGAAACGTCTTAAATCACTTGGTATGGATAATTTTTTACACAGCTTAACCATATCAGAACCAGCACGAACAGAAAAGAAATGTTGCCGGAACCTAGTTCTGGCTTTTGTAGGATTCAATTTGAAGCTCAGGAAGATTGAAGCTTTTTCAAACTTTGAAGAAGGCGATACACGCCGAAACATAAGTCTATTCAATAAATATCTGCGCCAATCTCGGTCTTGAACATCAAACTGAAACCTACAATTGCTCTCCATCATTCTTCAATGATTTGAAAGAACGAATGTGGAGGAGTATTAGGATGAACTAAGGCATAAATTAACTCGATATCACTGAAATCGTCGCTTATACTATGTAGAAGAACGGAGCACACAGCGGGAAGCTTAAAGCGTTGCGACGAACACAGCTTAAAGGCTTTGGCCCTGTGGGACATGTGCCAACGGTTTTCCGGAGCAGCAGTGACGACGAAGCATCCTTTTTTATTCATTCAGTCCATCATGCATGTGGAAAGAGGAAAATTTATGAAGACTGCGCGAACATCGCCATTTTCTGTTGCACTCAAAGAACTAGAAGAATAACAAATGAGCAAACAGACAAGCTGCGAAAGTATTGATGAAACTGAGACTTCTTTCGCTCTAATGTTAGCGCACACTGAGATGGTGACAAAAACGACACCAACCACAGCAAATGACATACTTGAAAAAAGAAACTCTGAAACGAACCAACGTTGTACTTCTTCCTTTTATTCTATTAGGGAGACAAAGCGAACGGTGAGAGAAATTTAGCTAATATCTAAATTTTTTCGTGGTGGCGATACTTGACCAATATTTGATAGAGACGACAGTTATAGCAAGGCAAAAATTCATTCAATTCGACAACTTCAACGCGTATAATTCAATCCACAGAATTGGATTGGAGACAATTGGAAGGAAAGCAATGAGGTGATGTGACACATATACAAGCTCGACTTATATTCGTCATTTCTCCAGACTGGAGTAGCCGTTCGATAATGTACATTGTAGAGTAGCAGCCAGAAATCAAATGACAAACAACATTTGAAGTGTTGTATTCTGAAAGTCACCAAGTTGCTCCAAAACTTGATACTTCACTCGCTACAATTAACGTATTTAACACAAGAGAAGGCTGACTTAGGCATTCATCGATTATTCACTTTCACAGGAAACAAGCGAAGGCAGTTCTTAAGTTGATCATTGACCGATATAATGATCGTTTACAGGTTCACTACGCATGTTCACATCTCAAACTCTGAATCGGCCAAAGTTAACGCTAATACTTCGATTCTGCGCCAAACGATCTGTCGAAGTAATCTAAGAAGAGATTCCAAAGAGAATCAGTGATTTGAAGTACCTTACCAATAAGGTTACCAAAACGATATTTACAGGGTGCGGCAAAAGTCCTTCAACACAGATACTTGACCGTCTGAACGACAGATCTCAGGCAAATGAGATGAAATTCATAACATTTATTGCCTTTAACCACACACATATGAAAAAGTATCTAAGTTTCGAAATGACCTCCTTTCTCACGAATACAGGCCCTAAGTCTCGTGAGGAACCCGTCTACAGCGGCACGCAGGTTCACCGAAGCGTACGGGAAAATCGACCGGCCACAAGTCCTGGAAGACGTTTTGTGAAAAGAAATGCTTCCGTGGGCTTCTCAGCACTTCGAAAACACCACTCGGACCTATCAGCAGGACTCTGCACCTGCTCATAGTGCCGAAGTCGTATAGAAGTGGTGCGCCGACAATTTTCCTGATTTCATCTCAGCAAAAGAGTGACCATGGATTATTCAATCTGGTCCATATTGAAGAGCAAAGCCTGCGCAACATCCCACGCGAACACTGATTCTCCTGATGAAGCCTTGAGGAAAGCCTGGGAGGAATGAAGATGTCCTGCGTTCCACCGTAGACTCGTTCCACAAGAGGCTTAGGGCCTGTATTCGCCTCAAACGAGGTCATTTCGAAAATTAGATGCTTTATTATTCATGTATGGTCAAAGACAATAAATTTTACAAATTTCATCTCACTTGCCTGAGATCTGCCGTTTAGACGGTCAAGTATGTGTGTTGAAGGACTTTTGCCGCACCCTGTAGTGTGAGAGTATGATGACAAGGGCGTAATACGCCCTTCAACAGACGAAACTTAGCAGTTGGTCGGTCTTCTAGAGAAGGGTTGTGCTGGCGATCTTCATGCTTAGCAAAGTCCGCGTTGCCCACTAGCTCGTAGATGCTCCTTGTGTTTTCGCTAGAGAGTATTGACTAAAATCTTTGTAGTTGAGTATCTGAAAAACTTGTAGTGAGAGGGTCGTTCGATAACAGCGAACGATCATTCACCATTGATCCGTACTCACGTATAAAATAATGATAACACACTCTCTTACTATCATGGGATATTATTAGTTAAAAAGCTGCACAACAGTCTTGTAGGGTAGCTCTACTACACTTTTTCCGACATAATCTGAACAAACGTGCTAGAAAAAAGCGTTGATAGAAGTTAAAGATGCTGAGTGAATTCAGTCATCTAGTCGAAGTTATATTGGTGGTGTGTCACACAAAACAAATGCGGATGAAGTGAATGAATTCCATTTCAAATATGACCCCTTTGTCGAAGAGTAGCAGGGACAACAACATCACAACATTAATAGACAGAGAGAGATTAGAGGAAGAACAGGCAGAATGCCCGATGATATTGGCACTATGATGGGATGGGTTTAATGCATTTTTATTTTTTCGACTGAGGCTCAGTTGCTCCCATGATTTGCTTATTTGCTTATTTTAAGTTTTGTTATGAGTTACTGTTCTGAGTTTTGTGTTACTTGCCGCTTTGTTTGGTTCTTTCAACAAGCGCGCAGTACGCCCCATAAATAAATAAATAAATTTGCTGTAGAGGAAAGGATCTGACAACTACCACGGAATTGAAGGCTAGTAGGTTCGTAATGATGAAGTAGAGGAATGCAACAGAGGAAATAATTTGATATTACAGAGGAAGGTCCTCTTTTTCGGTGATATGATCGACTGGGGGTGATGGTGATGAACTGTAAGTGGTAGTGGTAGTTGGCACGTCATGCCGTCATGCAGGCAAGCACACATATTGAACTATATCGATTATGATGCTCAGATCTTACTATGCTAATGATCAATATAAGTGATCGTTCGACAAGGATAATTTCAATTCTAGATTTCACGACATTAGAAACAGTGTTCTATTGCTTTGAAGCGAACAGCTATCCCGTAGTTTTCGAAGAGCAATTACTCACCGTGGCTATCTATGAGTACCTCATCGTGATTGGGAATCCTCGTTGATCACTTCCATTTTTCTCTCAAACGAGAACTCCTGCTCTGAACGCTCCTTTGAAGGACTTTTCGATGGAGTCCACGGCTCACCGAGTGACGTTCGAACCTGAAACTGATCACTTTATTCAACATAATGAGACGCTTAGTCCTCTTGTTTAATTAATTAATTAATTTATTTATTTATTCAACACGTCGGCAGAAGCCAACGCGTGCTGCAACATACACATAACTCGAAACAGTCATTAGAAGTAAGAAAACGCATTAGTTCCATTATCAGAATTATGTACATAAAATTCACGGCTGAGCTAGTAGGTTTAGAAAACCACGCAGGGAAAGACCGAGGACATTCTGATTTGATTCCAAAATACGGTTGAATTCTACCAAGCACCTGTAGGTAAAGAAGCTACATATTGCTGATCCGTGATTTCGCCACGGAAGCATTTAGTTTCAGCCGACCTCTTTTGGTAATTTTCAGTAATGGTCCGAAGAAGCTGTTTGGATTGATAGAGACCCTGCCCGTGAATATTTTAAAATCCATTAAGAGGTCGAATTTTTTTTCGATAGTGTAGACTCGGTAAATTAAATATTATTGCTCGTTCAACCCCATTCGGCATTTGGTAGTAGTTAGTACCATAGCACCTGTTTGAGCTCATTTTGCAGTTTCAATCATTCCGTTTCATCTGATGGAAAGATAAGTTCACGATGTGGTGACCCAGAGAAATTCAGTGTCGCATTCCTTGTTAAGATACAAACATTGGGCGAAAAATGCTGTATGTTTCAACGAACAGCATTCATACTTCTATGAGCCATTAACTTATGTTGTTGTCCACAGAGCGATTAATAGAAGCAATTTCATAAACTACCTCAGTTGATTGCCTCAGGCTAGCACATTCCGTTGAAGAGGACCTCCGATTTCGACTACGGCGCACAGAGGCGAAGCTGTAATTGGAATTCATCGGTAATGAAGACCATAATATCGAACAGCAGGCAAAGACTGCTGGAACGCAATCTTTCACACAGCCTTCGCTGAGAACAATTTTCAGCAGAGGAATCCTTAACGAATAATTAAAAAAATACCTGCTATCTAAGTGAAGTTGTTCACCCTGATAATTATAAAAAGGTCGATTTCCAACGGGAATGTTAACGAGAAACTTCTTTATAGTCATACGATAGGGTGCGTATATTAGAGATGTGATCAGCGGGTTTATAATCTAAATATATACTCGATCACAGCATATCGTGCTTTCCGGGATGATTTCGAACGTACTGGGTTCATTGTGAGTAGGTAAATCAGAATCCATGCAATCCAGTTCATCAGCTGTTTTCCTTCACATGAAAGCTCCGACCATCTGTAACAATCTGTTCAGATGCAGTAATAAACCAATCATCAACATATCTACTTAATAGTGATTAAAATACGATTTGCAAGAAGTGGAAAGAAAAAATGGGTACATCAGCAGTGTTCCGCTCCTTCTCTGTCCGGATATACTGCCCAATTTTGACCACGTCGAAAACGTGGAAGATTTGGTCACGATTAAGTTAGGCATGCACAGAGGCAGCAATTATAGAGGACGGTATAATGAGGTAATTAGGCATGCCCACAGGCAAGGGTTAAGGAGGATCGTGTTATGAGATCAGCCTAGTTAGTTCGCCTTTTCGGCTAGGACAACAAAGAATAGCATGCTCTAGGTATACCAACACACGGACCTATAAGATTCAAATTCGAAGATTTGGATGTGATCTTGACTTATCCGATAGTAAATTCAAGTTAGACTTCCAATTTGAGGAATACTCTGCACTACCATCGATTTATTTAGGTACAACATTATAATTTAGTACTAATTCAACAACATATTACTACACAGGTTAACCTCTTTGTTTAATTTTTACGAACTCTACATGGTTTTCCGTTCACTACTGATGTGTTCCGGGGAAAATCGTATTTTCTTTTCTAGTTTCCGTATAGTGTTAAGTAACGAAACGGACACTGGACATCTCGTTGCAAATAGTCTTGATAATTCCGTTGTTATTTGCTGTTTTAATTTTAGTTCGTGTTCATTCACTTCAAGCTCGAAATCTTCAGAATTTCTGAGCGCTGCGTAAATCAGAATTGTGATTAGTGTTACTTTCATTCCAATTATTTCCGTAAAGAGGTTAAAAGATAGTCCTGCGCCCAGATTCATGAACAGACGAGCGGTCTCCGAAACCGCGGCGCAGCCAGAACCGGACGGCAGAGTCGATGAGAGATTGCATTTAACGTAGGAAGTTTAGGATAAGTAGACAAAGGTGGGCGCCGTTCGGGCTATATATTGGGGTTTATCGGGAGTTTACCAATGATGAATCTGTGCCCTGATGTAGCGAATGTGGAATCAAGAATATGATCACAAGTCGTAACAGTGAACTTACGTAAACAGGTGAATTCTGGCTAAATTCATTATTCGATACGGCAACAAACTGCATGACGTCCATGCGGTCGTGGCAAAGATAAATACTAGCGATTTGACCTGCAACTACATTGAAATTGATGAAAAAACCATCAAATGTTTGTAGCTATATGTGTGTTACCTTATTTTTGAATGCAGACGTGTCACCACCACTTCCAGAGTTTCTCTTTTGTCGGGTTAAATTGAACAGATATATCGACACAATAAGTGACGACGTAACAGGTAATACACAGAACAGAATAAGAAAAATCTCATAGTAGAACTTCCTACCCGGAGACATCTGAAGAATCAAGAATGTACGTATGCCTTAAAGGCATCTCACAAACATTCTTTTTAATTTTTCATGTCAGCACTTCATGTCGAAAATTCACTTCAAGACCTACCTGTAGAGAACAATCGAAGGAATGAATATAAACTATGTTGAAGAGCCAACAGTACGATATAAATCTGGAAAAAACCATTGTGAGACGTACAAACGACGTATTTTCTATACATTGTAGGTAGACGGTGAACGTACCCAACAGAAACTCCCCAAATGAGCAGACAAAATAGAGCAGCTCTCCGTTTTGACATTGATCGATCGTAGTTAAGTGGCCAACGAAAATAAATCAGCTGAAGTATGGTCTGTTCTAGTACCACTGAAGTAAATCGAATAGAAAGTCAGAATGGGATATCTGACTCACCTTGTCAATGTTAAGCATTGTAAGCGACAGGCCAGATACTGCAAGACCGATCCAGTTGAAATAATGAACAACTGCACATAGGTGAATCTGTTGAAGGAAATCGTGTTTCCTTATAAGCAGTTCGTTCGGATGGCAAAAAACTGAAGCAAGAACAAATATGTTGCTCAGAAAGGAGACTACAATTTCTGATAGTTCATCAACATTGTTAATTACCAGTTAGTATAAGGTCTCCAATAGTCATATTCAAGATAAATAAGTGCATTGTGTCGCCGCTTCGTTTGAACAACTTCACAGCACAGAATATCACCATCACATTGAATACAGTGGCTGCCATGCTTGCCGCCAATAGAAGGTCATCGGTCTGCGAAAAGAAGTTGAGTCAAAAAACCTTTACGTTGTACATTTAATCAATGTACTTTTTTCGTTTGTCTAGCAGAAATGAGCTTTCTTCGTACTAACTTCCAGATTAATTTACTAGCACCAGTGGCTTTACAAAGGTTAACTCCTGCGTAAAAGGGGAACCGGGCTTATATACCATTTTCATTTTAAAATAAACACTTTTCAAACCGAACTGGACGTTTTTCAGACCAAAATGAACGTTTTTCAAACCAACATGGACGTTTTTTCAATTCAAAAAGGACACCCTCAACTTTCAAATTGTAAATGTCGTAATTCAATCGGAAACGGCACTTGAACAGTCCTTCTGCCAAGGAAACGTTGGCTGAGGTCATTGAGTGCAGGTGTGCTACCGTATCGCAGCAAAATTATTCGAACCAAGTATACCATTTTCACTTTTAAATGTACATCATATTGATGAATATGACAACCGCAGCCGCTGGGCGACGATTTGATAGTTCTTGAATGGTCGTAGTTTTCCCTATTATTGATGCATAGTGTTAATACCTAATACCTCTTCCTAATTATTTGATAAATATCATATTTGTTATATTGTATATACATGTTATTTGTAGTTTCTCGTTTGTTCTATTTGTTCTATTGTTTCTTCTCTGTAGCTTCATTTCGTTGTTTCATTAATATAAAATTTGATAGATTATATCTGTATCATCAGTGTCGCTACTGTATACTTGTTGTAAATGTATGTAGCAAAAAATGAAAAGTGAATTATGCCATTTACAGCTTGAGAGTTGAGGGTGTCCGTTTTTGATTTGAAAAACGTCCATTTTGACTTGAAAAACGTCCATTTTGGTTTGAAAAGTGTCCATTTTAAAATGAAAATGGTATACATTCTCTGGGTGACACATTATGCCCATCGTTTTAGCAGGTCCAGAACTGTTCTTAACCCCTCTTCCCAACTCACACACGTTAAAAAGTACAGCTATTTCGGAAACAGTGATCCTTGGAAGGCCACATATTTTCTGTGAATGGATTTGCATAGGCTGTCGGCTTTAAAAACGATTAGAGACCCAGCGATGAGAGATTCGCGTCCCCGTTCAAAAAACAAATAAATACGATTAAAAATAGACTAGGGTAGAACTAGCGAATCCAACCGTGTACATAAAAATCAGGAACACTTGGTCGTTATAGCATTCTTGTACTGTGGCAGTCGAACTTGTTGATAACGGTTGTGAAATGTTTCTGCCATCGTTTTTGACTTCCTTCATCAACTCCATTATCGTCGTAGTTCCATTCGCTCAAATGAACTGAAAAATTGGTAAATCGAAGCGCTTCAATACTGGAAACCTGTAATTGGGAGCACTTAAGTTTCTAGTTATTTAATGAGAGAACGGTAATATTTGGTTTTGGAGGGATAACAGCATCTAATTCACTCAAACATTCACCATTATGCAAAAATTACTTTTATAGTCTTCATAAAAGCAGATTAAAGCAAAAATGGGGTACATCGATTGGTGTACGATTTTACAGAAATATTTCACATATTTGCTCGCGCTTACATGCATTTTTTAGACAATTACATACTGTTTTAAACAAGCACCTACGCGCCATGCATATATCTTATCCCCAAAACGGTTAATTCGACGATAAAGTAGAGAGCTGAATTATATACAAATGGAGTATAAAAAATCAGCGGAATCAACCGTGGAGTTGGCGAAAGACATTGAAGGCTGAGGCCTGCAATGGATACTGTTTGGTAATAGTGTAACGTAGCTGCAATTATGCTCCCGCTCAGCACCATGATATCAGCTAATTTTCAATCGACGTCCTCAAATAATCGGTCTAATAAGTTTTATAACAAATGTATGGCTGTCTACAGTTGTAGGACAGTAGTCGCGTAGTCGCGTTTGTGACAGTTGCTGCCTAAAATGTGGGACCATAGTGCTGACAAAGGTTCAGTGATAGTTGAGCTCAATCAATCAATCAATTTGTTACGACTATGAAAGACAGTCGTTAGACAAGAAGGAACAAGAAATTAAACAACACTTATACAAAGACTGCAACGTAATTCAGTGCTGAAGAAGAGCATTCTTTACAAGCCGTTGGAAGGATCTAAGAGTCTCAGGAGAAGGGGCAATGCTGCTCTTTAGTGACTGGTACAATGACCCGGCCCTTACTGTAAAAGAATGTGCCCTGACTCCTATTCTCGGCCTTGGATACCATGTTTTGAAGGGCATTCCTCTGGTTTTTGAGGGGACGAGTTTAAAATGCCTATGGGCTTGTACAGAGGCGGCTTGATAATAATTTTAACACACAAACTACATCAATCATTTTTCTTCGCGATTAGCTAATACTAGAGTACATCATAAGTAATCGTACAAAGGCAACAAACGCAACAGAAACAAAATCAAAATCCCACTCACAGTTAAGTCTTAGTTTTCGAATCCGAAAAGTAATCATACAGTAGAAGCTAACCTGCTTACTATGATGCAGTTCTGCTTTCCAATGGAATGTTAGCGCTATAGAAATATTATAAGCGGGGAACGCTGAAATAAGTCGATATAGACGGAAACGGGGCTACCGTGAAGTAGTGTGAACTGACGATCTTCAGCTGAACAGAGGGACTTCCGGTTGGCAGCAAAGGCAGTCCCCAAATACACGATGACAGACGATAATTCGATTACGCGTATAAAAGAAATTGACGGATGCTTGGCGGGTTTCGCATGCTCACCCATTTCCATTCACATATAAAACTTAGCATTCTCTATTTGCAGTTTTATGGCTTCGAATACCAACAAACTCGTAAGCTAAACGGTTTGGAATTCTCAATTTCTCCAAATTAGACATACCGTTCCCAAAATTTTTTGCACTGTATGCTCTTTTCAACCTTTAGATGCATCCAAACTACAAAGCATGAATCATTTCTTACTCTGCAAAACCAGAAATTCAGAGAAAATTCGCCAGTGAGCGCAGCACCTGACTAGTATCCATCACGTTCCTGTGAAGTTTTACTGTATCATTGTTTTGAATTACGGTACGTTAACAAATAGTCGGTTATGCCCAGTCACATCATGTAATTTCAGAACTCCAATGATAAGGTCACGTTTGATTTCGACTGGTCTCAAAGACATGAACCGGTTCTTGTGCAGCGTCTTCATACGGTAGCGGTCAAAACTGATCATGAAATACAATGGCAGCAGACTAAATACAGAAAAGAGGAAGTTGCTCGAAAAGGTACAGAAAAGACCAGCTCGGAAGTGGGACTGAATGTTACCGTAGTCAAATGCTGATTGATGGGGTACAAGGAAAATTCGAAAAAAAAACAAATTTGAGTAACATCAACAAAACCTCAATAACTTTTGTATTTTACACCTCTCAATTAGACAAGGCGAGAATTACTACATCTTATCAAGAAAACCTAGACATCGTCGAAACATTTATGTACTTCTAGAAGGCGAGAGACATCTACTCAATTAGACTCTATTCCACTTAATACGAACTTCAGTGGTAAGAAACATCTCTAAGCGGCTGAAGCTCAGTAGATGGACTGCAGGAAGTTTTATGTAGTTCATAGTAAAGTACCTGCAGCTGTACCTGTAATGCATCTTTGTGCAGTTGGCTGATAGCTTCACAATCTTCAACAACTTCATTTTATGTTATCGCTCACATCACCTGTAAATTCCATCACCCGCAGACCAGCACAACTGAAATAATTATTTTTACACCTTTCGTTGTTTATGCAAGAGCAGGAAGTATGAAAAGAGTCGGCAATAAGAAAATGACGTGAGACGTGAGAAAACGACATACTGAACACTCACAAAAGCTTTGACGAAGAAATAATCAATAATCAACGTGGGTAGTCTCTTCAATGATGCTACAGTGATATCAGTGTGGTCTCAGAGATGAGGAACCGCATCAGTCGATCTCACCACTACCGCTCAGCGGATATTTTTGAGCAAACTATAGCGTATGATAATTTGCTACATGCTACATAAAAAATCTGAAATAGCGTGGAACACTATTGATTATATAGTGGAATTTCTTTCATTTTTTAGAGGCTGAGCACTTTCAATTGTAACTCGGACCATATTTTAGGCGTCGAAGGGCGATGTTCGATAGCGCAACATCAAAGCCCTCTTGCTGAATGATGAGCGAATCTTCTAAACCTGGTTACTACCGATGTTAAATCGCGTCTACAAATCCTGAGTGAACCACTAGACGTGAAATCATATTCCCAAAACCAATCGATGGTTATGTTCGGCAGTTGAGCGGACGCGGCCCAACACCAAAGACGGCCTGCAGGCGGAAGTGACCCGACCGTCTACGGCAGTAGGAGTAGGTGCCGCAGACTAATTAACTCTTGATACTGTTAATAAACCTCTCAGGTTCTAACAGCCGATTTGAGCGAACCGTCAATAAAGACAGTGACAGCGTTGCTTTTTGTCGGACTCATCCAAAAATCATAGCCGAAAGCTGTTCAAATGTACGTCGTTCAGCCACACTGAGAAAGTTGCTGGAAGGCAACGCAATTCTGTCCAACGTGAGTACATGGGTTTGAATCATATGGTAAGAGTCGCTTGAATGAAGCATAATCTCTTTATTGGAAGAACATTTCGACGTGTTGTAGAATGCTGCAGAATGTCATCCGCTGATTTGTTGAACTGTTGGAGAAGATACGGATCGACACGGTCTCTTATCACTGCCAGCTTATCCACGGAGCGCTGAGCCGAGCACTACCCATTTTCGATTAATTCATCACCCTAGCTCGGAACTGTGAGCAAGGATGAACTCCGTTATGAATAGGTTGACCGGCCGAAAGGTGGTGATACTGATACAGATTCGATTCCAACGTATCCTTCCTGTTTCCATAGTCATAAAGAACTGAATTACAAAACTAACAGTGAGTGATACGCATAAGTAATGTACATATTTCCATGACCAATTTGCTAGAGCATAACATTTTTTATATGGAAATGAACGTATCTTGTGTTGGAGGAGGTTAGGGGCTCCATGATGCTCAAAGTAACCCACTATTCCTCTTCTTCTTTAGCGTCCGCCCGCTTCGAAGCAGGGTCCGCTCTCAAAGTAACCCACTTCGCGGGAGGTAACTCCCACATAATTCTAGAGCTATTATGTTGATAGAAATTATCATACAGTTTGCTCAGAGATATCCGCTGACAAGCTGAAGCAGTAAAAGTGAGATCGATCGATACGACCCCTTATCTCTGAATCCACATTGACGTCACTGTGACGTCACTGACGACTCTGTCTTCGTTGGATTTGAGCACAGCTCGATCATTATTGATTACTTCCATCTTAGATTCGATGTAACTTACGAGAGAACTTCCCTATGAGCGGACCACGTGGCCTAGAGGAGGTGACGCTCAAAATAAAGAGTAGAACGATACTAATTCGATAAAGAACGGCAACGCTATGTAGACTGGGCACTGAATCGTGTGGCGGTGCACCCTAAGCCATCAGCGGGTTGCCTATACATACCAAGTTCCCTTTCTAACGCTACTTAACGGTTTTCAAAGCAATGGGAGAGTTTGTTATTGGAACACTAGTGAATCGCCTAAACTGACCGGATCTTGTAGTTTTATTTTATTTTATTTTTATTTTATTTGCACTGTTAGGTGCGCCAAATAAAACGCTTGAATATCATCAAACAACGACACCGTGCCAATCTCGAATAAAAAACCTAGAATAAAAGAAGTGCTGGTAATTTTTGCGGCATCCCAGTCTTTAGTAGAGACTAAAATGTGTGCAAATAGATGTGAGGAACGCCTTCTCATCCGTTAGAAGACAGTCGGATGGTTTCATCGTAGAGATCGTGCTACTTCAGTTGAGTAGTAGTTCATCTACTGCTCAACTGAAACTAATACTTAAACTTGTATCTCGGTTAATATCAAGGTACCGGAAGGTAATACGGACGAGTACTCCAGGCGATGGCCCATTGAAGCCATATTTATGAGAGCTGTGATCCATCTGAGCTCCACGCTGTTCGGCTGGGAGCCGAACCGTACGGCGGTTCACCCCCAGCCACCAACGGGTTCTTTATCGGTATCTCCACCATGCATGGCTCTGGCTGTGTGAACGTGATTTGGATTACATTGCAACGGTGGCAATCCAGCCATGCGGACTCTGCGTAATTTCCACCCGCGTAATGGGTTACTTTGACAGCGGATCCTGCTTCGAAGCGGGACAGACGCTAAAGAAGAAAAAGAATAGTGGGTTACTTTGATCATCATGGAGCCCCTAACCACCTCCAGCACTAGATACTTTCATTTCCATTTGAAAATGTTATGCTCTAGCCAAATGGTTATGGAAATATGTACATTGCTTATGCGTATCACTCACTGTTAGTTTTGTAATTCAGTTCTTTATGACTATGGAAACAGGAAGGATACGTTGGAATCGAATCTGTATCGGTATCACCACCTTTCGGCCTGTTTGCCTATTCATAACGGAGTTCATCCTAGCTCACAGTTCTGAGCTAGGGCGATGAATTAATCGAAAATGGGTGGTGCTCTGCTCAGTGCTCCGTGGATCAGCTGGCAGTGATAAGAGACCGTGTCGATCCGTATCATCTCCAACAGTTCAACAAATCAGCGGATGACACCCTGCAGCGTTCTACAACACGTCGAAATTTTCTTCCAATAAAGAGATTATGCTTCATTTAAGCGAGTCTTACCATCTGACTGAAAGCCATGTAGTCACGTTGGACAGAATTGCATTGCCTTCCAGCAACTTTCTCAGTGTGGCTGAACGATGTACATTTGAAGCACCTTTCCGCTATGATTTCTGGATGAGTCCGGCACAAAGCACCGCTGTCACTGTCTTTATTGGCGGTTCGCCCAAATCGGCTGTCAAAACCTGGGAGGTTTATTAACAGTATCAAGGGTTAATTAGTCTGCAGCATCTGCTCCTACTGCCGTAGACGGTCGGGTCACTTCCGCCTGCAGGCCGTTTTTGGTGTTCGGCCGCGTCCGCCCAGCTGCCAAGCATGACCATCGATTGGTTTCGAGGAGATGATTTCACGCCTAGTGGTTTACTCAAGATTTGTAGACACGATTTGACATCGGCAGTGACCAGGTTGAGAAGATTCGCTCATCATTCACCAAGAGGGCTATGATGTTGCGCTATCGAGCATCGTCCTTCGACGCCTAAAATATGGTCCAAGTTCCAATTGAAAGTGCTTATCGGAAGACCTGTTCGCAAAGATCATCAAAATCAGGTAAGTATGGCTCCTACCCATTACCAGAGTCTTCGCAGTGGTCGTCAGAGTGCCATGACCGCTACGACCACGCTGAGTAGCTAGTCGAGGGTTTTTGGCTGGTTGCTTCGAAACCTCGCCGACGACACAATGATGACACTACCAAGACCATGTTGGCTTGCTATGAGCAACGCACCATACATTATCGATTGTTTTATCATCATTTCTAAGAAATCTAACCAAATATTGGATCACCATTTCTGCAGTATGATCCACATGACGATGGCTGCGATAGAGCCCGTGCGTGGGGGGAGGACCGGTGATTCAGGTATGGAACTTACAAGGGAGGTCAGTGAGCGTGCCCCTAAGATTTCGAACGAGCCCTTCATAGTTTCGTAGAGCATCGAGCGAGGATCACAACAACGTAGTTCATTTTTGGTGAGCGTCAATGGGTGGTCCGAAAATTGCAAAAATCCACCGCCTTTGAGAGGCGCTGAATAGTCCCAGGTGTGAGAGGGTCGCCACACTGCGACTCGTTGGCTCCGTGGCACCGTAGTGGATTGTCGTTTAGAGGATCATAGGTTCGTGGCTTGTTGGTGTGTTCTTGTTTTGCTTCAATCGAATTGATACCAAATCGTGCTCATTTTGCCATTTAGCCATGGACGTTCAAGAAAATCATGTTTTGGGGCAGCTTAGAACGCACAAATTTTGGTAAATGGCAACATTAATATGGGTAGCCAATATCCATCGTAACATACCTTAAACGGACGCGAATTCAGAAACTAATGTTAGACTCGTGATCAGCGACCCAAATAACCCCCACAAAGGAAGTAGTTAGCTGAAAGAATCTAACTGCCCTTGTATAACATAGCGAGATGGGGTAATGACGGTGCCAGGAGCATCGAAGAAATCATTGTATCATCTAATTCTACTTTTCATAGCATGAATGAGTCCCGCTATCTATCTGAATTGTTCCTTGTCATTCGAACGCAATTGTCTTTATTTGATCATTTGATATGAATCAACAGACAGCGATATACTCGCTTTCACGAACAAATTCAAAATCGAAAGAATGTTCCGCTACTGAAGCTCAAAAATCCTACTTATATCGCAAGGGCCGTTCAGTAGTTCAGCTCCTCACCAATTTAGCTGCAGACTGCTTTTGAAGGGATTGGTATAATTGGAATCCAAGTTATCAGTACATCTCTTGTTCTGTTGTACAACATGCTATATAGAAAAATCTGACATTTTTGAGATGAATACATGATGAAAACAGAATAATACAATCACTTGCAGACGTTCTATTCTGGCTGCAGGAAAACGTACAGAGAGTAGCGCTGGATCTTTTCTATGTGACACAAGTCACTCTCAATCAATTTGTATTCAGATACACAACGTGCCGATATCGATTTGGGTTTCGCAGCGTATCCTATTTCAGATCAACATTCGAAAGCTGTTGACTTATATACATTTCGGTCATCACGACGCAGTCAAATCTAGCACCATTACAGAAAACATGGTGATAATGTTACGTGCAACTTTTTAAGGATCACAAAATTGAAATATTCTCACCATTCCATTTCTCTCCCGGGCATATAAAAGACTGTGATATTAGTCAGCTAGAAGGTTACAAGCTTTGCACAACTTTTTGCGGCCACTGCTCGAATATGGTACATCGGTTTCGTCCTTTTCGGAGCTGGAACCTGTCTGCAGTGGACTACCGTTGGACGACGACGAACAACTATGTGGAAGAAGAGCGAACAAGTCAGTTAGACTTTGACAATTGGCCATGGTGCTCAATTCCTGTTTTTCTTGGGACTCCCACAGCCTCCTTCTTGATCCCTCTCCGGTCAAGGAGTTTACAGGGTGGCGAATAAATACGTGCGCCGTAAAACGTATTATAACTTTCTTTTTTGCCAGCGAACATAAAAACAAATATGATTTTATATAAGGGTAGAATATAGCATTGCATAATTAAGGACTGTTCTTAGAGTAGCTGCCATGAACTTTAATATCGGCTGGCTTTTCTTCGTTCATCGAATACGTGGTGCGTCGCAGGTGCCTGACGCCTATATTGCTTTATATTTCAAAAAAAGGCTCGTCGAAATATAGCGAATTTCCCGTTATAGACTCTCAAGATGTTGTTCCAAAACATAGTCGACGGCAGTTCAAAACAGATTCAAGATGGGGCTATTCGAAGGCCACAAATGTTTCGTCGGAAAAGAGCTGATTTCGGTCAAAAAAAGCACATTTTTGTTTTCGCTCCATGAAGCGAATCGCAACTCCACTGAAGAAACTATTCCGCATGTTTTTGTTTCCCAAGCGCTGTGGCTTTCCTATGGAAATAGCGCTGATGAAGCTTAGTATGATTTCTCATCTTTTTTTGTTGATGAAAGCGAAACAGTCCTGCCCAGAGCACCGATACTGCTCTAAAACATCAAGAATTTAGGAGACACACTTCTTGCATCAGCTCTTTGATGGTAACTGTACGCCGGGTGGGCTAATGGGATGGTAGTGATTGTGAAAGTTTGTAGGCAATTTATCGATAAAATTTTTAATTTTAGGCCAAAGGGCGCCCATGCTGCGGCGCACCCTGAGAAATTTCCGCATTTTCTTTTATTTTTTATTCCGATTTTTTCTCCACTTGATCGGTGAGGACTTGTTCCTCTCATGTATGATTACTATGAAGCCCAAGCTCTCCTTCTACCATCAATCAAACCGATTTGCAAAAAAAGGTGGGGCTGGTTGAACATCTTATTCAGGTTAACATCATCATGTCGGTCCGTCCTCTTTTTAATAATCCCTTGCCCCACCAGTGTGTTCACCGTCTGCTTTCCTTACCTTCATGGATTGAAAAGAGTATGTCCTCCCTACGCTTACTGCTTTTCAGTCTTCTACACGTTTCTTCGAGGATCACCGACCCTTGAAAGAATCAGCGAGCCCACCATGCCGTTCCGAGCTTCTTGTGCAATCGCGCTTCATTTTGAATAGTTCCTTGCTGCAATTTTAAAAACAAATTTCTTTCATGCAGAATGAATGAGAGATGTCACGTTAATATTTTGAGAAAAAAGGGTGCGCTCAAAGGTTTCCTACAATTTCAAAAATTGAACCGAATTTCACGCGCACGTATTTATTCGCCACCCTGCATATCAGACTAGCCCATCTAAGGCTATTCAATTCTTAAAAATTCACAAAAATCCCCACACATCGAACCACTATATGCTAAGCCTGCAACCTGAATGATAAGAAGCTTTTATCAGCTCAGAATGCTCGCAGTTCCTTTGCCTTATTTGGTTCCACTCGCGCGCCAATGTGCTGCGGTGTTGGCGCACATAAGGAGACTGAGGGTATTCTCACCAGCGTATTCTCCATGTTGTTTATGGTTACGGAGACCTCTCTCGACGTCTGACATCAGTTTTTTTTCTTTTTTTTCTTCCTCGCTTTTCCGTTTTTCAGTTGGTCTGGTGTTATTTAAACATTTAGCCCATATGTTTCTGTTAGGTAATTTTTTCCATGAATTCCTTCGTTCTTTTTGTTATTCTCCCGTTCTAACTTGTGCTAAGTACTCATTTTAGAGTTCCAAATTGTTTTTCTGTCTTGTCCGTGATGTTTCCAATTTTCTATGCATCCAAATAATGTGGAATTATGAATAGTTTCATGTAAGGGTGAAGGAATGGTCTATGGAAGTATCACTATCCTTTTTGATTAGCCATTTTTTTCACCATGGTGGTCGGAGATCACCCATATCGAAAACTTGAGTGGTCCAGTTAGGATCACCGATTTCGCTGAAACTTTGCATAGGGGGGTTATTTGGGGTCCTGAACACGATGGTGCAGTCCGTTTTCTTTTTAAAAAACGCAAGTTCCAAAACGCATCATACCATTTTGCCAAACACAAGGACGAAGAAAACTAGATGAATTACGGATATGTGAGCAATATTGGTGGTTATCGGCAGCCATTCGAGTAGCGGATTGCATCATCGTGTTCAGGACCCCAAATAACCCCCCTATGCAAAGTTTCAGCGATATCGGTGATCCTAACTGGACCACCCAAGAAGCGTCGTGGGTGGTCCTCCACCACCATGGTGAAAAAAGGACACCCGATTCGTGATCAGCGCCCCAGATTACCCCCGGTACCAAATTTGGGCGAAATCTGATGAAGGAAAAAATTTTTATGACTGGTGTCCAACAAATGGAATAGTGCCCTTTATTGATGTCATGGGTCACTTTATACCCGCCTAATTTTGGCATGGTCCAACATTGACCACACCCTTTCAGGCCTCAATTCTTTCGTAATCTATATAGCCTTACGGTCGCGACTAGCTTTTGCGTGCTCCTTACAAGCATTATAAGAGAACTGATATATTAACATGTGTGGTTAAAGGTTACAGGTATAATGTGACCCATGACGAACTCATGAAATTTTTAGACCTTTCTTCGTCCTTTTTTCACAATATCGCCACATTTTTTTCAGATATCTCGAATTGGAATCTACACTGTCGTCGATTCCGAGGAGTTCGTCCGGATGGTCTACATAGAAACGGACATCGACAGCTCAATATGGCTCTATTAAGGATAGAATGTGTCTAAACTTATCCGAGATGTTCTTAAAACTGTAAATTTTGTATCAATGAAATAAATCAGTTCTATCCAATCTGTCTAACTTCGTGGCTGGAATGTCCTAGGAAAACTACGATGGTGCTAAGGTAAGAGGTTGCTCTAAATCGGTCATTATGGCATCCGCTACGGCAAAAACACAAGAGGATTCATTCTAATATGTCGAATAAAGACGAATCTTGTCAAAAAGTAGATTGTTCTCCATGAAAACGGTTCAAATCATCGCGAATAGCTGCTAATCGTTTATGAATTCATGTCAACAATCAACGTGATAACTGACTTTCAGCTCCACCTTCTCGCGCATAGTTACAGCTACGTTATCAAGAGCAATATATTGAACTAGCAGGTGTTAAAACTAGGATAATCTTTTGAGAATAGCGGGCCCGCCGTGATAGTAATCATTGTGCGATTCGTGGGTGGTCCCACGAGGAGAGTCGAGCGTTGTAATTGCGTTTGCACGGTTTGCCTCTATCAAGGATAGGTTGCTAGCTTCTCTGGAAACTTAACTTTAAACTCTTTAAGTAGGATGTTATTCAGTTCCCTCTACACTGCTGTTCTATAATAACTTCATTCAATATGAGTCCAACTGCGGCGCAAATAAGTTGGAGCATGCCCCTCATACTGGGAGCTACCCTAAACTCTTTAGGGAACATCAAACCCTGTGGGATTTTTGTTCTTGCCAGTGCATAGTGCGTAACCATGTTGGTAATATTCCTTTACTAAGGCGCATGCTTTCCAAAAATGATAGCTTCTGCTTCACGTCGTTATGCTTCTTCGTGTCAATCAAGTATATAAATAAGGAAGTAGTGCGAAAAAAAACTTTATATCTAAGAAGGCAGTGAATTTTCAATGTCGCTGAAACTGGTCAAACTGCCTTTACTGGAATAATTAAATTGCGCGTGTCGTACGGTATCATAAAGAGCTTGTGTGCAGTTGAATGCACCACACCATAATTAACGCAGGATTTTTATTCGTGATCCTATTTTCACGCATCGGTTCGTGAGCGTTAGGTTAAATTGTGCGTTGAGTTTCTTGTTCGTTGCGGTTCTGTTGTAATCTGAAACCACATGAATGGCAAGCCCTAGAGGCATGTCGCGCATTGCTGTCAGTGCATAAATGTATTGGTAGGTTTCTTCATTTCGTGTCATTGACTCGGCCTAAACTTCAAATGCGGGTGCCTGTAGCAGCTTAAGTTCTCAGCGGATATTTTGTAATGTTCGAGATTTGGTGAGTTTGCATTTGTATGACTGCGATCTCCTGCGTTATTTCGCAATCATCCCTTGAATAACAGATAATATCGTTTTCATGTTTTGTAGGGGGTCACCTCTTTCTTCTAGTTTTTATTCGTAAAACTCTATGAATATTCAAATTTGTAGACTTTGCGTGTTTGTGCCCTTCAAGGTCATTTTAAGGCAACAGATTGTCTTGATGGGGTAGAAATCTGTCGCTTCATGAAGGATTCGATCACGATAAGGGAACCCTGTTCATTTTTGAAGTGGAGCGGTGTGGTCAGGGTCCGGCACTTATTACAATGGCTGAAACTCGACAGATGTGAGATCCTCACAATCAGGCGCTACATCTAAAAATCGCCCAAAAAATGAGCAGTTGCAAAAAGCTTGAGATTCGGTGATGTTGGGGCTAGCGGAGGTCTTGGGTTATATTGGCTAGAGGTCGGAAATCACGAGACCCATCAGCACGTTGTTCTAAAAAAAGGTGAAAGCACTTGCCGGTAGCCAACGGAGATGAATACGCTCTTCGATATCCGCTGTCAAACTACCGCTGTTTGAATTTCAACTTATGCTTGGTGTGTTTTTCAGCAATTGCAGAAGCTAGATCTGTTTTGTTTCTAATTGAAGGATGTTTAGGAATGAAGCTTCGGCTCGGTCTAAATCCCTCACTTGAACTAGTGGTTTCACTCAGATTATTTTAACCATTTTCATCGAAGTTATATATAAATAAAGTTAAAAATAAATAAAGTCGATTCAGGAATTCGATTTGTTGAACTGTAACCGTCTCGTTGTTTGTCATGTTACTGGCATACTTTCGTGATAGCAGTCTTTGCCGAAGGCGTCGTTTTCGTTTTTTGCAATCTCAGACACGATGTCAAGTTTTTCAGAGTCTGAGAGCAGCGGATTGCGGTGCCGATCAACGGACTGCGTTTTCCAGCATCGATTTGGTACGTTCTGTACTTTAGAACTTTATTTATTTATTTATACGCCTGATGGCGCGCCATCGTAACAACACCAATTAACAGACAACGAACCCAGAGTATCAAGGAAGAAAAAAAAACAATCAAAAGGTTCTCGTAGTCTTACTTTATGATGACTTGCATTGTGCGCACAAGTTTATGGTGTAGCTTTCTTCATTATCATGAGCAAGTAGTAATGGGAAATATGCTATTTTGCCCTAGCTAAATTGTAGTTTTTCCATCACTCTTTCGCTTTTCACAACGACCACAATTCGATTTCCAATTTACGAGATTCACTTACATGAACTCGTTTGGATGTTTCTAGCTGCCTATTCAATTTCAACGCACTGTGTTTTGAAAAAATTATCTTTTGCTAGACATTATAGTGTGAAGCGTCATGTTTCTTTCTGTTCCTACACATGATTTGAAGGCTCAATTAGTCGTTTTATTTGGAGTTTTCAGGTCACAAAACCTAGTCACTCGTCACTGTGAGAGCTTTGCAACGTCACAACAAGGTGAGGATTAATAGAGATTATCGTAGACTTGGATCCGGGGCGGGATGGCCGAGAGGTTAAGAGCTTAGGCTCAAGATCTCGATGATCAGGGTTCAATCCCGTCCCAGGCAGAAACCCTTGCCTAGCTTGGAAGTAGCTGAAAAGGGTATCGGCACCAGCGTCAGGCCCGTGTGACAGGTCGGCTGATGGAGGAAAACTGTCACGATCACAAGACGGATCGATGGTCGCATGCAAGGAACTGGCGCTCAAGAACCTGCGATCGAGGACGATATGACCACCCCACATGGAGCTCAAGACAGAGACAAGATGGTAGTGTGGCACCTCAACAAAAGCGGGAGCAGCACCAAGGAGAAAGAAGACGGAGCGACTATCATGAAAGACGTACCCCGTAACTGATCGGGATAAAAACGTTGTGGAAAAAAAAAAAAAAAATCGTAGACTTGGATCCGGTGATGTGATATTAATTTTGATGTTCGACCAATTTTTTTGCTGCAGTCTCAAATAGCGCTGCAGAAAAGTGGGAGGAGAGTCACTGTGAGTACAGACTGAAATTCCAGTGCATATTCTGCACAAGTTCGCTATGCCCTGAGTATAGTGCAGTTTTTGAATGCATATTTCTGCACATCTGTTGTTCTCATTTTCAGCAAGATGAATCGAGAATCTGTTATCAATGCATTGCACGCAACAACCACGGCAGAGGAGGAGAAAAAGGCAGAACTTTTCCTGAAGGAGGTTGGTTTTATACGAAAGTTCACTACTTCGAACAAAACGGATAACAACGCTTCACCTACGTTCGTTGCAAAGGTCCACTACAAAGCCTCATAACACTCACGAACGCTTTACATGTTTTTATTTGTTCTCACGATTTCATTTCTGCAAGTTCCCTTCGGTGATCACTTAAGAGCACTACGTTACAATGGCCTGTAATTTTGTTGAATCAGTGATATCCCACTGTAAGTATTACACGAGCCCACCTCATTCATCCATTCGATCTAATGGTGATCAAATCAATGGTGTCTCACGTATCGAATCAGTTTTATATTCATTTGCACTTTCTCTTCTGCTTTTAATTAATCCTCTGTTAGCTTTCCCTACTTATTTGCTCTTCACAATGACCAAATTAGCAAATGAAGAAGCTGCAATCAGGGCGAAACATTGTGGAAAACTTTCGGGTTTTACCCAGTGACGCATTGTACTACATTTTGCCTTTCATTTCATCAGACATTACCACATTCACATGAACTGTGAAGCGGTATATAACAGAGAAATATTGCCGTCATACGGTGCATACCTATTCCACATCAAAAGCGTCTAGCAAATTTAGGGGTGGCTCCCATGTTTATTCTTCTTTTTTCCACCAACACAAATCTCTCGCTTTTGACACAGTGTTGAAAAGCTCGAAATACTACGCCCCCATATCTTTATTTTCACATGTTTTTCAAGAGTTTTGGATTGTACCTGGAAGCAGGGAAAGTGTTTCTTCATACACGCGGACAAAAACGGCAGCGCACTTGGTTACGTCCCGTTCCCAGTTTGGAGTTGTTTTCTGCTCGATGTATGTTTTCAGAATTGCTCAGCTACGTTAACGCTGTCGTCCACCGAAGTGGTACTTTTTAATTGATCCCAGTCATTACGGGTCAAGCTTGCAGGTGGAAATGTCCAGTTATGCTCAAATCGATTCGATGTTTACTTAGCTATTCTGTAGGAAATCAAAATGTCGCGAGGTCAGTTGACCTTGATTTTTCCAGAGTATGAACAAAAACGGACTCATGTGGGAATGGCAGACATGTTGTCTTGATCGGCTTGAAAGTAGTTAAGTTCTTCGTGGCTTGAGAACTTATATAATAGTTCTCCATGAGCATCCTTGTGGACTGTCTATCTTAAGAATGATAAAACTATACGATTGGTAAAAAGCGGAGGTATATCTTGTCAATACCTACACTTTTTTAGGTTACCGATTATGCTTGGACACCTAACGTGACATACTGAATTGTCCGTTCCATAATTCCATAAAGAAAACTTACTACAGTTCTATCATTCTGCTTCTAGTTTTCTGTATATATTGTCTTTTCGTTGGTTAACCCCAAAGTATGCAGTTCTATCGATCTGCTCCTAGTTTTCTGTATCTATTGTCTTTTCGTTGGTTGAGCCTCAAGGTACGTGAAGACACATTGGCAAAAAGTGGCGAAATAGTAGTAAACCATGTGAGGTAGTAGCGTTATTATCCGTTTTGTGAACGCTTTGTGAAGTTTCAGTATTAGAACTTGGCTCCGTCAGTCGGCACTACTCAATCGGAGTGTATGTTGCAGCGCACGGGTCAACAACAAGTCGGGAGCGATACCCGTCGTCGTACAACAACCTCATCGAGTGATGGTGCCGACTGGCAGACCTTGTACGTACTCACCAACGACGATGGACCCACCAACGAAAAGCAGTTGACCAACGAGGAATCATCAAAACGAGATCATGTTGCGTTACTTATGGAACGATGGCGTAATGCTGCTCGCAAAGCGCGTAGACTCACACAAGACCCATGGTCGCATTTTTTTCTCTGCGATGTTCCTATTATGCACGCTAAGCGTTATCGTTATTCATCTATTAGAAAAACATGGACTGAGGACATTGTAGAAGTACGTCTAAATCCTGAACCGTTTGCTCGTGGTGCGATGAGGGAGTGTTATCGCCTGAAAAAGCTACCATCCAATTCTCATCAAACTGATTGGAAGTACGCGCACAACTACGTGGCGAAGCGATATATACAGGAGGTAGACCGTTCTGTACTTTTTGAGGACGTAAAGCTCCAGATGGACGCCAAATTATGGGCTGAGGAATTCAACCGCTACGATCCACCGAAAAAAATTGACATCGTACAGATGTGCGTGCTCGAAATGTTGGACATGCCCTCGCAACCGCTTTTTCATCTGGAACATTTTATTGAGGGTGACTACATTAAGTACAACTCAAACTCGGGATTCGTCTCCGATGTGGCTCGAAAAACACCACAGGCGTTCTCGCATTTCACCTTTGAGCGATCCGGTCATCAAATGATTGTTGTGGATATACAAGGCGTCGGCGATCTCTACACGGATCCACAAATTCACACTGTCGTCGGCACAGACTACGGCGACGGTAATCTCGGCACACGTGGAATGGCGCTGTTCTTTCACTCCCACTTATGTAACGATATCTGTCACTCATTGTGCCTAACAGAATTCGATCTTTCGGATATGGAACGTCGTTCTCTCCTTAGCGGTTCAAGTGCGAGCTCAGCAAATCAGTCGACGGTATTTTCACGTCAAGCAAGTGCATGTTCGGCAATTGTACCGGAACTGATTCAAGAGGACGCGATGGAGTGCCTTCGTTTACGGACGATTTCGATAAGGAGCCGAAATTCTTCCATGTGCAATTCTAGGGCAGAATCACGTTCGGACGACGATCGAAAATCGCATGATGATGACTGCATATGCGACGAGTGTTTGGTCGAAGCCACAGCTGATGTCTCCGGCGAACCATTTTCGGACAGCGTCTGCGATGATGGAGACAACGATGAAGACCAGCCGCCGTGTCCGATTCGAAAGGTTGGCTTTCACAGTCTTAGCATTGAGCGGAATCGGTCCGATAGTTTCGCCAGTTCGCTTGGATCAAGCTCGTTGGGAAGCTCATCCAGAATAACGCGAGACACGGAGAAGGAAGAGTACTGGTCTTCTGCTCGGAAGAAGTCTATACCCGCTGGTATCCTTTCTGCGATGGAGTTACAAAAATTGGCCGCTGAAGCAGCAAGGATTACTCAACACGCTTCAATTTTGGGACAAATCCATCTGGACCTTGCTCGGTATCACGAGTTGGGCCGCTTTTTATCAGAGGAAGATAACGACGATAAGCGTATTGCGCTCGGAGGAACTGATTCATGTGTGAAAGCGAGTTCGAATGCTCCACTGGTAAAATATGACAAGGAGTCAGCGTTGTTTCATTTGGATATTGCGAGGCGATGCGGAGTTTTGGAGGCGATTATCACTGTGGCTCAGATGGCTTTCAAACTACCCCACGATCTGCTGAAAGATGTCGGTGATGACGAAATCTGGACTAGAGACGACGAGGACAGTGACGGAGAATGCTGTGATCGTGAGGAATTCGCTTTCGAGTTGATGGAAACAGCTGCTGAGATGGGTGACCGAAGTGCTATGTTGTTCGTTGCTGAAGCTTTCGAGACAGGTCGTCGTATGGGCTCCAATGGTCAGCCCAGTTATCCAGACGCTATTAAATGGTACGAAAAACTCGTCGGATTCAATGATGACGACGACAGCGGCGAGGGTGTGGTTCTTCCACGATATGAAGTGCTGGCTAAAATTGCACAGATGTATCAAGAAGGCGGATGTGGGCTAACGCAAGACTTCGAACGTGCCTACAATTTGTACACAGAGGCTGCTGAGGTGGCTATTGAAGCTATGAAAGGGAAATTAGCTAATAAATATTACGAACAGGCAGAAATGTGTGCTCGCTAACAACTTACGCTAAATAACTTCTTTTCTTTGCAGTATTTTATCTTGCAAGGCTGTACAGATGTTTCGGGTAAAGTGTCATTAAATGCTCCATGTTCCACCTCTGGGAATAACGCTTTTCTTTCCTAAATAATCTTTTCCTTGTCATCTTCATTCGGATGTTTCCTTATATCGATAATACTGTCTTCTAATCTATAAAAAATCTAGCTGAAGCGTGCCTTTGTTCTTTTCAATCGTTTTAAGGCCTAGTAGCATAGAAAACCTACCGTTTGTTTAAGTTGCTTGGGAAGATGTTGTTTAATGGGCTCATGACAAGGCAGACTAAGTCCCGCGTGCCATTGTCTATTTTCATGAAGTGAAGAAGTTCTTCGTTACTATGAAATTGTGTTTAACCTGTATTGTCATGACATAGTAATGAAAGTGAAAGACACCAACTGCTACAAGCACAAAGTATGAAGTTCTTATGGAGCGCCAAGGAGGGCGAACAAAGATGGGTGATGGGGTAGAATTTGCGATGGTGGTTCTAAATCTTCGGAATCATTGATTGAGAAATGGCCTCAGTGTATGGCCAGTGTTGACAGACAAATCAGCTGAAAATGGCGAGTGATAAGTTTTAAATAAACGAAAGTCGTATTAATTCAATCGAAGGGAAACAAACAGTACATCATTGCTTATTTTTTGTTGGTATGGTATTACGTTTTTTACGCTGTCCACAAGTTCATTGGCATCGTGTGCACTTTTGTTAAGAAAAACTCACACCGACCGGGAACGTAGTTGAACATGAGGTGAGTAAATACCGTACCAGTTGTCGTTACCAACTGATAGAACTTCCGACACTATTTCTCTCACTGCACTCCGGTAGTAAAAAATTGGCTCTAGAAATAACTCCTAGTAGCTGCATTCAGAAGCGATAATTGAAGTTCTATTGCTGCAGCTTGTTGAGCTATCTGTAAGCATCTAGTTATCGCTATGATTTTAGTGCGCAAAGCAACATGGATTTGTTCCGGAGCTGCTAAGTATCGTGGGCGATGAGTCCGTATCCGAGCCTGTTCGCTTGTCTGCTGCCATTCACTTCAAAATTTCTGTGATCCGCTCTTGGGTACGAGTTTTTTGCTTTTCTTATCGTGTACCTTGTACTCTAATAAGCTGTACGTGTGGACCTTCTCAGAGCGCTGAAGAGGAAGAGGAGGACGACGACGACGAACCCGATGAAATTGCTATGAAATACCCACGTTTATCAGACGAAGACAAGAATCATGTAAAAAATAATGTTCTCAATGTGATGTGCCAGGCGACAGAGGCATCAAGGTGAGCATATGCTGTTTATTTGATATGATATGGTTTTTGTGGAACGTTTTGCGAAAATTGTTAGGAGGGGTAGTAGTCACGTTCGATTTTCCATTCCTCATACATAGAGGAATGAGTTCCGTCACTAACTTGTCAGTTTACTATTTTGGGTGATCATCTGTTTTCAAACTCTTCTCTTCATCGAATTTGTCCTTTCTTCAAGAGTTCAACTGGCTGTTGCGATACAAAATATTGTGCGAATGGATTATCCTGCGAACTGGCCTGGATTTATGGACGTTCTCTTCACAAAAATTTCAAATCCGGATAACGCCTCTGTGCTTTCTGCGGGTTTGCTTGTTCTCTACACCGTCGCCAAAGTCTACGAGTAATTTTATCTATCGTATTCACCTTATCGGTCGGTTGTTATTCATTAAATAACTGCTGAGGGATTCTACTCAAATTTTGGCAATTATTTTGATTGGTGGAGTGAAGCTCTCTAGCCTTGATTGAACAAATAACTGCCGACCAGTGTTTATAGAAGAAGTGCGTTATACTTGTGTTTAAATTAAGGTTCAAGAAAAGCAAAGACAAGGATGTCATAGCCGTTCCTATTTCTAAAATTGAGCCGCTTATTTTCTATCACTGTAATCAGCTGTTGAACAATCAGTCCGCTGAGGCTGTGATTATAAAGAAGCAGGGGATTAAGATTATCTACGTCCTCACAGAGGTGGGTAAAGTACACCAAAAGAAACCATGTCTTACTGGTTTATACTTGCAAAGTTTCTCTTGCAGTTCTCGATTCACTTTGGAATGTTGTCGATGGAGAGGCTCGATGATTGGATTCAGTTCTCGATATCAATTTTAGCGCTGGACTGTCCAGCTGAGGTTTGCCTTTTGGAGAATAGTACAGTGATAAAAGTTATCAACGGTTACCTGTTCCTTGCTTACTGTTTCACACTGACTCGCATTGGTTGCCTCAATCTGTGTCATTTCTTCGTCCATTCGCTCTATGTTGTGTTACTCTAACGATGATTATATAGTCCTTATAGAGCTTTCCTCACTATTCGGCGGAAATCTTTTTTCATTGATGAAAAATCGTAGATTTACCACGGGTCAATGGGTACTACCACGAAAACGGGCCATATGATGGTCACGAATACACCAATCTTATGCCTCTAGGTTCTGCAGTCGTGTTTTGGAAAAATATGTGATTTTAGATCGATGATATAGAAGAGAAGACCGAACGAGCCAATACTGTTTGGTGGAAATGTAAGAAGTGGTGCATGAAGCTGCTTGACCGTATCTTTGATAGGTGAATATCCACACTTGTTTCACTTACTGAACAAATGGATTTTTTCACTGACACGCATTTTTACCGTGCTGTAAAACAATCATTTCAGGTATGGGTCACCGAACCAAGTCCCTGGAAATTATTCCGAATTTGCGAATCATTTTCTCTCAAAGTGGTCTAGTCCCAGCTTAGAAGTCATTATGGTTCTACTGAATGCTAGTCGTAACAACGTATACGTGTCAGACAGGGTAGAAAGCTTTTTCTCGAAAATTTTTATCTATACTTGTTTGAAGTAAACGTGATGAGATTTCTCAAGGTGCTGCACCACGCCCTATCGTTCACAAACACTGCTGTTGCCCATTCATATTGCTGGCGGATCGTTAAACCTCATGCCTTGGTTGGTTCTGTTTCTGTTGGTTTTCTCTGATGTCTTAATACTCTGAAACGATGTGATGGTTCAGGATCTCATCAGAAATGTTTTATTCCCCTTGATGTGCTACAATTCAGAAGATGAAGAGATGTGGGAAGATAGTATGGAAGAGTACATACGGCTAAAGTTTGGTAAGTAGGTGCTTGCTCTAAAGCTGAGCTGATCTCTAAAATCTTCCCTAGGCACCAGTGTAAGCCACATGCGGTTCATACTGGTAAGGTTTCCACATTTGGTTACTAGGGAATTCCGTTCAGTTGAAAAATCTTGCTATCGAAAATGTTTCGAGAGTAGATGGTAAATATGATAAGTTTTCGAAGAGCAACTGGAAAGAACGAATAGGCCCTACATGCTCGTTAGGTGAGGCCGCTTAAGGTGTGCCATCTCCTTGAAAGGCAGCATTTTGCTGTTGATATACGTTTTATCGCAATGTTTTCCGTTTGTCGTGAGATTTTTTTCTGAAAATCTGGGCCTTGTTGTTATTTTTTCATGTGCCGCTCTCAATTCAACACTATTCTCGCGATCATTTATGGTAAAAGGTTTAAAGTCCTTTCACAAAGTGTTACAGATGTATTCGAGGATCTCCACAACCCTGTCTATGAGGCTGGTGCTCTCTTACGCGGGTTGGCTAAACGCAAAGACATTGTGCAACCCGTGCTTGCATTTGCAATCAGTGTGAGGGCATTTTTTGAAAGTTCTTATAATGTATCGCGGTAACCTCATCGCGGACTTCCGTGCATTTTGGTTTGAAATGTCTGCATTTGAAATTGAAAATTTGCCTATTACTGCCGTTATTGGAGGAATTTATTAAAACCTATTAATGAGCTAATGTTAATTTGCTACTAAAATCACTTTTTATTGGTTTTTTTCTCTGTCATCTTATATTTATAGGTGCTAACAAGATCGGAAAATCCGCATGAAGTGGAAGGAGCACTTAGAATGCTTGGCGAGCTCGACGCGCAGTTGACTAAGAGCAAGGTGCACTTTCTTTCCCCTTCCATTAATCTTTGATGTGAAAAATTGATGAATTCTTCTTGGTTAACTTTTATGGAACCAATTTAAATTATTTTAGAAATATAAGCACGATGTAGAGCGCATGTTAGACACACTATGTACTGGTCGTCTTTCTGATCCAAACAAATTCATTAGAGCCAGGGCTGCCTGGTGTTTCAAGCAGTACGGTGATGCTCAATTTCGTACGTCCTCGATTCTTAACAAGGTGCTCTTATTTATCTCATTATGATATTATTTCGAAAATCTGGGTAACTGATAATTTTGCTACAGGCAACGATGGCTCTCGTTCACTGTCTTTGCGATTCCAACGAGGAGTTACCAGTGAAAGTTGAAGCCGCTCTTGCGATTCAAGTAATCCTCAGAAATCAGGAGAGCAGTAAGATGATTGAACTAATAGAGCAAGCTAGGATGACACTCGAGTTTCTCTTCCAGTACGAGCTGCTCTGCAACCTTCTGTGACGTCTATCGTAGTGAATCTGTTAGAGTTGGTCGCAAAGTCACAAGTGGGCGATATTGTCAGTGTAATGGATGAATTCATCGAGCACTACTTACCCATTGTCGTACCAGTTGCCGCTGAACTTGCCGAACATCTGGTAATTGTCGTTGCTTTATTTCCGCAGTTACAGTTGACGTAGATACTCACGAATAAGGAATGGTTCAAATGTTCCATAAACAATAGTCTTACTGTAATTTTGCAGTTTTTTCACAGTCACGTGTGAGTAGCAAACCTAAAGACGCAACATCTAATATCAGCGCTGCTCGTTTATTTGTTGGTACCCAAGGTCGACGCGCGCAACGTTTGTGCAATTTTGCCGATTTTCGGAAACGTGCTTTCTTGGGGTTTCCCTTTGTCTTTTTAGTAGTCTCATCTTTGATACTCCATTTTGTAGTCTTTTTACACTGGGAAAATGTTTTTTGTCGTCGAAGGTGCTGGTTCATGCTCTTAAGTTGAGGTGCTGATCTTTTTCCTTTCCAGTCTGACAATGCCTGTTGATGTTTTAGTCCAATGTTTTCCTTCAAATAGCTACCAGTCCATCGTCAAGTGATTCGACTCACATATTGATGTCAATTCTTCCCAGCCTCAGCAATATTCTCGATGTACGTTCCTCTTAATTGTTCCTTCATCTGCTATCTGGAGTTTCATTGTCATATTACAGGTTGTCGAAGACGAACCCGAGGTAATGGTTGCTATGGAGCCAAGTATTCTGAAAATCATCAAGTACATTTTTGTGGAGGAACACGTCGGTTGGTCCCTTTGTTATCACCTGAGCGCGTTTAGAGCTGAATAAAAAAAAGAAAAATGGAGAGAGATGCCTTTCAGATCTTTATTGCGACGTGATTGTTCTCATGCAGTCGCTGCTGAAGTCGTATGTTAGTGAGCCGATGTGGGCTTTATTCAATGATCTGTACAATATGTATAAGAACACAGACCACCGCTCGGTTCTTCCGTTTGCAGGTAAAATTATTACAACGTTTAATTACCGATGTTTATTTTGTTCTAAAAATGACGAAAGGAGGCAAAATAGGCAACGATTATGTGGATGCTTTGCTCCGGGTGATTATATACACGCCTACGCATTTCGCAAATTTTCCTCGCTTGTGTTATATTAGGGGTTAACGATGTTGAAATTATGTAACACCGGTTTTTTATATAAAGAATCAATTGAACCGGAGGTATGAGTGTAAATGCTTGCTAATAAGTATGTTGCAGATATATTTCTTGTGCTACATTTATATCTTGTTACCGACACCGAAAGTTTCTTAGCGTTTCCTGAACGTCTGCAGGCCTTCATCGATATGTGTCAGATTTCTCTGCAGGTAGTTTAGATAGTTGGGCTCACCGCAAGTCGTCGAAGGTGTGCTGTGTCCTTGATAACTTGCGCACTTTGGTTATGTTCCTACCAATTCCTTTCAGGATGAGGAAGATGGCGATGAAAATCACCTATTTGCAGCCAAATTGATGGAAAGCATTTTGCTCCAATGTGGCGGCAATGCGTCTCAAATTATCGCTCCGGTGAACCATTGAGGATATTTCTTGAATACGTCGACAAAAATAATTTGAAACGTGTTCAGGCTATTCCAACCATGCTTGTCTTGGTGCTTCAGCGTCTCACCAAACCTATTGGACAAGGTCTGGAAGAGTTGAAACCACTTCTGCTCCTCGTAAGTCTATCTTCACACCCTGTTTCAATGCTGATGCGGCTCTGTCTTAAAGCAAATGTCTCACTAAGGTTTTTAAAAAAGCAGGCTTCGATTCCGTTCTCAAAAATGGTTGAATTAGAGGTTGTTTGGTGACCCATTTCGTTATTCATGAACTATGCATATTATTGAAGTAGCGCCTTGTTCTTTTTCTCGAGTTGTTAAGCCCATGAGTGCGAGCTTAACTTTCAGGTTGTTGTTGCTGCTATCTACTCTAACCATGAGGTAGCGTTGCGAGCACTGACCGAAATCGCTCCCGATCATCCGAATCCTCTCGATTACGTTTGCGACGAGCTGCTTGGTGTTTACAAAGACATCACTGGTGTTCACAATAGGTTACAAATCAAATATTGTATTTCGTAGTTCTATTCACTTGCTGGTAAGCTGTACTATGTTAAAGCTGTATTGTTCAGAAAAATGGCTCTATTCGGCATTTGCGCCTTCCTTAATCTTCCCGTATCCATGAGACCGTCAGTGATTAATACGAATCCTCAAAAGGTACGTTTGGTGTGTTCTGTAATGGCAAGTATGTTCCTGCTAGTTCTGCCGACCTTATTGGTAGCGTAAGCACATTATTTCTGTATCATTGGAATCCCCAAATCTTCATCTGTTTATGCTGCGAGGCCCGTCTTAGATATTAAGATACGAGGATATCTCCCAAGATACGAGGAGTTGCTCAGATCAGTGGTTCTATACATCACAATGTAGTAAAACATGGTACAATCCATGAAACAGCAAAATGTTGTATGATTTTCTCTTCGTTTCATTCAGTTCCCAATTCTAGGTTATCGAGATATCAATATCGATCTTTGACGATCTTCAACGGGCTCTAAAGGCGCAAGCTGAGAATCGCAACGCTGACTCAGACTCCGGTGAGTAGTTGACGTAGATGGAGAATCTGCGTCAAAATTCTTTCGAGCGGGCAGTTTTTTTTGCAACAACTATTTAAGAATCCGAAGCGGAAAGTGACGACGAAACTGATATTGCTACGAAAAAACGATCACAGCGCCGGAAAGTCTCTGAGCATTTGTCAGATGATGACGATGAAATCGACGAGGTCAGTGGTTCTTCTAGCTTCGTGACCTTTTGGTATATTGTTCCGATGGAAATTTCTTGCGGTCAAATTTAGTTTGTGCAGGTCTTAAGCGTTGCATGGAGTGCTCGTTACAAGACCGTGTTCTGTTTTTGTTCTTGAAGAACTGTGTTTTGTTTCTCCTTGTTCTGACGTTATCACTTCGTTCGACATTCAGAAGTACAAATACTGCTCTCACAATTCCGTTGTTATGCAAACCGCATAATTGTTTTTAAAGGATATTACGTGCCAATCCAACTCTGTGTGTGCTCAAGTGTGTGTAATTTAATAGAACATTTCAAGGCAACACTTGATTATATCGATGCTATGGCGAAAGATAACAAAGCAAGTGAAGACAATGATGATGATGATGTCAGCGATGAGAGCGAGTCATCGCTGCACGAGGTATTTTCTGTTTCTTTTCTGTTATTCATGTTGACATACTGTGAGTATGAGATGTTAGCTTGCGAGCAAGTCATCCGCGCGGTGGGAAATGTGGGTTAGAAGTTGAAAAAAGTTCATTTATTAGGAATGAAGAAGCTGTTAGGCTCTACTCATAATAATCATAGAAGCACCTGCAAAGAAATTATCAATTACTCTGGGCAGGAGAATTTGTTGAGAAACCACAAATTCGGAAGGATCAAGGGAAAGAAATTAGACCCTGGCCTGGAATGGAAAGGTTGAGAGAAAATGAGGAAGAGTTTATATTACAATGACGCTATGTTGCAGGAAACAGACACGGAGCAATACAAAACGGTTTTCGACGAAGAAGGAGGGCCGGATGTGTTTGTTTACTTCAAGAACACTATGGAGAGTGAGTTTTGTTTTGCCACTTATTTATTGATTACAAATTGGTTGTGTAATATTTCAACAAATGTTCACATACTTCACTGCTCATTTTTCTTGCGCCATGTTTTGTCATCAAACTTGAACATCATGTTTTTCATGCGTTTCCCACTTCACTTATCCTCAAATAGCGGTTAATAGTAATTGTCGGCTCTTATTCGGAAATGCGTTAATATCCGGGTTGCTTTTCAGAATTTGAACAAGCTGAGCCGGAGTTGTTCGCTACGATGGTGCAAAATCTGACTGCTCAGCAGACGGAATCTTTACAAACATTAATCAAGGTGGGAGGTTTTGCATCGTTGTTTCATATCATGTCTTGTTTCAAATTATCAACTATATGCGGTTTTGTCAACCAGCTGAATCATTACCTACAGTCGTTCTCGATGAATTTCTCAAACTAAGACAACGGTTCATATGGACGTCTTTTCTTCATAAGAACCATACATGTAGTTGTTTAGGATTTCACATATATGCCTTTCTTATGTGTTCCTGAGCTCCTAATACCTAATGGATTCCAGTACAAACCACGGTGTACTTCTTTTTCGCATGAACGAATATGCATGCTATCATCGTTTCTGAAAGTTCCTAATGGCATGGGTGACTGGTTCAGATTTGTGAGCAACATGTGAAGTCAGAGCACTCAAAACAAGTGGAACAAGCCGGTGGATATGATTTCAAGCAAGCTGGTGCCTTACCTACTGAGTTCAATTTTGCCAAGTGATCGTGCTTGGCAGTATGCTGAATATTTTCGTTATCTGTTGTCGACTTTTTGTCCCTTGTCCAGTCGTTTACCTTGAGGCGCAAGTGTCTGTTGTTGTTTTGTCATCTGTTTTTTTTTTCGTAAGAACTTTATGAGGAAGTGTACGCCCTCTAATAGGGCATGGTTGTCAAACTGTCAGATAAGGTTTTGATGATCGATGGGTGGCTGTTGGTAGACATTCGATCTACTCGAGCGTAGTTACTTGTTGAAACTGTACAATTTGTTACCTGGATTTTAGAGCCGTCAGCTTATAACAAGATGCACCGAGAAGGAGGTTATTGAGAGGTACAGTATCCGTTCATTTATAGTTAAGGAGAACGAGACTTCGAAATTGAAGGCGCTTGTCTCCTATAGTTATGTGCCCTTTTCTGAGCCCGCCGTCATTTGAAACGAGTCCCGCACTTTACAGAAGCTATAGCTAGAGTTGGATTTTATTACAATTTTGCGTCGATTCTCAACAGGTGAACGTCTCCTTGTTTAAGAACGTGCAAGTGACATGGAATTTGAAAAGTTACTGGTAGCAGAATAGGTGTGAAATGTTCATTGGCGACGATTTTGTCCGTTCTACTCAATTTTCGCTTTGACGAAGTGTTTTGCGTCGTGATTAGAACCGATTTAGTTTTCGCAGGTCTTTATTAATGGGGTTGAAGTTTGTTCTGCTCATGCTTATTTCTCGTTTTCGTCGTCCTCCTTTTTCCATTTACTGAAGTCGTTAGCGTTGTTCGTTTTGTTGTTTTAGACCGCAGGTTCTACAGTGGTTGTTAGTACAACCTGCGGTATCGTGTTATATTTTCGTCGCACTTTCTGTTCTTTATTGCTCTTGCAATCCGTTGATTTTTTACCCAGTTTTCTTTATAAACATGAGGTTGAAAATGAGTATGTAAAGACATCAATGACTTCTCAACGACTGTCATCTCAGCTGGTTTCGACCACAACAACGCATGGTAAATGACTTGTTTCAGTGCATTTTGAGGGTGGGTAGTTTCAATCGTTTTCAGGCCCACTCGAATTCCATGGAAATGAGTGTGGTAAGACCGAACCAGCAGTCCAGAAAGCGGTCAGCGGTCATTCTTACGCTTTATATCTTCTCAGTTGAGGTCTTTGAAAACGGTAAGTGCTAACGGTTTTTGAGGCGCATCAAGTGGATGGAATTAGACCGTTTTTTTTCGAAATTTGAATCAAGTCAACAATTGTACGAAATGGAAATGCATTTGAGGGAAGGATCGTACCTTTCCTACTCCTATTTCTTGTTGTTAGTGTAGATAGTAAGAAAGTAGTGGATGCTCAGATATGCTGTCACTGTATTTATATTCATAACTATATGGGCGTATATACAGGGTGCGGCAAAAGTCCGGACACAGGTAAAAAGATTCGTAGAAAAGAGTCAGATTAACTATAAGATAAATAAGTATAACTGTTTATTCTTCAAAACAAGTAGAACAATAGCAACAGATTACATCTCGAAGATTCCTCGTTTCGCTCTAACGCAGGCTCGAAGACGGTCATGGAACGAGTCAACCACGGCGCGCAGGCAGAAGACGTCCATTTCTTTCCATGCCTTTACCAACGAACGGCGCAGAGTCCAAACTTCTGTGTGGAGTTGCACAAGCCTTAGACTCAAGATACCGCCGGATGACGTAGTCCAGGGGATTCTGATGAAGTCTGGCAGCTCGCGCTGCAGCCACCCTTGCACTTCCTTGGACTTGTGAGCGGGTGCTCCATCTTGCTGGAAGACAGGAACATCCACCAAAGTGGTTTCTGGTCCAAGGGAGAAAGAAGGCTCTTCTTCAAGATGTCCTCCAAGTACACGCTGCTGTGAATTTTCACACCTTCTTCAACGAAAAACAGGTCGGACTTGCCGTCAGATGTGATTGCGGCCTACACCATCAACTGAGGGGGAGGCCCTTTCCTTTCCACAATTCTTCCACTCTGGTTAGCTTCCTCAACACTTCTTGCAAGTACTCTGTCGTTTTGATGGTTTAGGGAAGCTTCGATAGTGAACAACTTCTTGTCTGAAAACACGATCTCCAAACAGCGCGCCTTCTCCAACCGCCTCAATAACTGACGGCATCATTCAAGCCTTGCAGCTCGCATTGATGGCGTTAAGGCGTGACACTTCAGCTTCTTGTAGCTTTTAACCTTAAGCTTATTGTGGCAAATGCGGCGAACCGAACGTTCGGTGACTCCGAGTTCTTTAGCAATTTTTCTCATTGACTTCGCCGCATTTCGGCTAATCTTGTCTCTCACCTTCCTAACAACGTTAGGAGTGGTAGCTGTCTTCGGACGACCCGATCGTGGTCTATCAGACAAAGTTCCGAGTTCCTTGTAGCGTTTGAGACTTGCTTTGTGGACGGTGAATCTCGAAGCATTCAGTCGTTTGGCAATTTCAGAAGTACTGACTCCCATCATGTGCAGCTTGATGATTGAAGCGCGTTCCGCACTCGGCATTTTTTAGAAGCGCAGGTGTACTGGTGGTGTAAGATATATTACCTGTGATGTTGAGAAAGACCGCGCGATGACTGCAGAGCACAAAAATTTTAGCGCTAGGACCTTCAAAGGACTTTTAACCTACCCAAAAATGGTGTGTCCGGACTTTTGCCGCACCCTGTATTTGGAGATGCTAGGTTATTAGCAAAACAGTGACATCGGACGGGAATTGAACCCTAGCATCTCCAAAATATATCGGTCATTCAACTAGTCCTCCTCTATAAACCGCCAAACAGAAAGCGCCAATTAGCAGAATAGTTTCGTTTATGGGCGTATTTGATATAAGCTCAAATGGCGGCATAAGTGCAAGAAAATTACTTGTTATGGGAAGGCTTTCATTTCGGTTATTCATTCGTGAATTGACCGAAAGAATCCAGAATGATCCAATGCTTTCCTTCCTGATCTCTTAATATCGTGCGATAGCATTCTCCATGTCCCGTTAAAGAGTCAAATCATGTAACGTTACATGTTAAGGGGAAACAAGAAATGTTGCCTATATCTACCTATCTGTATGTAGAACATTTAGCTTTTGAAGACGGTGTAATTCCAGAACCGCACTAGTTAGACACATGACAGGAGAGGATAATCGAGACGATTTTGAGAAGCCTATAAAATGATCGACTGGTTGAATAACATACTCCGCTGCCGGCCGTGAACAAATTTAATTTTCGCGCTCTCCACAGGCACTCCACGGCGCAAAATTTGACTGTCCACGGGTGGCAGCGGGGCATGTTATTCGCCAACCTTGAAGTTCTTGCAGGTAGTTTCATTTCAGCATGATCAGCTCGTTCCAGCAGTATCTTTCCGTGACGTTGGAGACTGAATAAAAATCTGGTGCGATGGGAAATTGGTGGATTTTTCGAGCAGTTGATGCATGTATCCGAAAACCTGTCTGACGGTGTTCTCTAGACGAGTATCCTTCGATGGAACAACAGTGACCGCTTTCGCCAGTCGGGGATATGGGTCATCATGGTTTCGTGGGAGTGTGGTGATGAAAATCCAGTTCTTCTTTACAGCGATGTTCCGAACGGTTGTGCTTGCAGTCGTTTGCGGTGAGTTTTCCGTGTATAGATATAATTTTCCGCATATTTTCCTCACAAAGGTGCTATCCTTGTGTGCTCATCGGACGAAAGAAGCCAGGATGGTACCGGCAGTAAGCAGAAGAGCTCTGGTCCAGTGAAAGCGAACAAGGAGGATTGCTTGAAGGTGAGATCTCATGCATGATCCAGATTTTTGTAGTTCGTTGGTAGTCGATTAGCCAGAAATTGTGACTGTTTTCTATGTAAAGCTTTTCTGTGAGGAAATCTAATACACCAATGTCTAAGGTTGGAAATCGACTCGGGTGTGCGTGTCCGGTATGCAGAGAGACAGTCAAATTCACACGAATAATGATTCTAGACCACATTGTAAGTTAGGAAAGTTCATGTTCTCTGTTCGGTCGTCCAGATGGCCATTATTGTGCTCCAGTGTGATTCATATGTGTTTCAGCCTACTGTTGAACAGGTGCTTGACAAGGTATGCAAACGTGTCTTCAAAGACGACGAGAAGAAGGAGCACCTTTGTGAAGATATTGTCAAAACTGAACTACCTGAAATTATCAAATATGTCAGGTCACGAGTTGATGCCCAGAAAGTCTGTGCCAAATTCTGCTGATTCAATAGTACCTGTATTTATTCCTTGTGAAACATATCACGATCTACTAACAAAAAGTAATTTATGACATGTTCGAATCAAGGGCATTAATTTTATCCATAAACGTTTTTATTCGGTCGCTGTCCAGTTCGTTCCTCCAATCTCCATCTCTCTTAAATTCAGATCCAACTATTAAGGCATCTACATTGCTGAATTGCTTGATATTCGAGGTGTTGACGCCAGAACCAACAAAAAGTGGTAGATTGCAGTATCTTTGCACGTCTGCAACAGTGAAAGTGGTAATGAGCTTTACCGAAAGTGTTGAGTCTTAAGGGCCCTTCAGACTTTGCTGCTTTGTTGCCGCTGTAATAATGAAAAATAGGGACCGGCGGCACGAGGCAGCAGCGGCATCCGTTTTCAAATCTTTTTTCGAAAGTCACCCATACCGTCAACTAAGTAAGTACTAAGTAGTTTTTTTAACCAACGTCAGTTCAGTGGACAGCCGCACAGTCGCCCAGCTATTTCGGAAATATCATCACCCCTTTTTACTGCTCTTCATTGATTTACTGCGGTAGTAGAGTCTGAAGGGGTTCTTAAGCAACGAATTCCGTTGTATACATATGTTGTAGATGTGTGAGTGACAAACCTTTAATGTCTTGAGGACTTGGTGCGTCTCCCGTACATTTTCCCGTCACAATGACAGCGTCAGCTTGGAAAAACTCAGCAGCTTTCGCCACATCACTAATAAGCAGGTCAGCCGTTACGGCATGGGATCTAAAAACAATCTCCATTTATTTACGTGTTTTCTTGTAGAATTTGGCCATCAAATTCACTCGGAATTTCTCAAGATTTCTTAGGGCTCGTTTACAGTGCGCGCGACGGACGACGCGACGACATGCAAAAGATGCAAATCGATCAATGTCTATGGTATGGTCGATTTGCATCTTTTCCATGTCCTCGCGTCGCCCGTCGCGCGCACTCTAAACGAGCCCTTAGGGCGTAAGAGGCGCGTATTGCGCTGCAGCTGCATGGTTCGGAATGATAGATGTTAGTGCGGAGAAATAAAATATGAAATATAATAAAATAATATAAAATATAGCTCCTAGGTCACTTTTCTTTTCACGTACGAATGCTTCTTTTTGATATCAGTGACAATGGCCACCGAATCGGCTCCAATACTTCGACGATATCTTAATAGCTCGCCAGCACATCCATCCATCCAACCCTCATCAGCAACATGGGAGAACACAAAGCATTCGGCGCGAACCAGATCGTATCCTGAAAAAATTAAAGATCACAGGTACATCGCTTTAGCGTGTTTTATTTCACAATTAAATGCGAATAGTTTGGTGTTGTTAGTTGATTTTATTTAAAGTTGAATCCAAGGGGCAGCGCAGTTACACAGGACACTCCGATATCTGATCTAAAAGATCTAAATCTAAAAAATATTCAGAAGTCTGAAAATTGACAAATGAAACGCTTAACACGGTGAAGAAAATGAAAAAAAAAACCGGTACAACCAACCAGTAGAATGAGCGACAGCAATAGCTTCCTTGTTAGCACCTGCTAAGATTTGAACACCAAGAAGCATCTGCTTTCGTCGCACCCCCAGGGCATCCGAGACCGCTAAGAACTGTTTTGAGTGAACATCTTGTTACAACCGTTCGAAAAAACTTTTTACCAACCTTGACACGCCATCGTCATAGCAGATGTGATTTCGGGTCCAACGGGCGGTTTCACGTACGGAATGTCGTGCATGTTTTCAACGACTATACCGTCCTGAACTACGACTATGAAAAAGTGCTACAAAATGGATTTTTGAATGGACGTTTTGATAGGGGTAAATGGCGATTGGCATTTGAACCTACAACGCCTGCAGATGCGTATGTACATGCTTCTTTCCGGACAATGTCGAGAATTTCCGGTATTGACATCTTGTTCAAAGGTGTTCTGTAACGAGAAATGAAATGGTATACAGAAAAGTACAGATAGTTGGCTTACCCAGGAAGTGCTGGCACATGAATCATACCAAAAACGTAGGGTCGCAAGCACTCCTTCAATACGCGAATTGCTTTCTTCATTCTGCTACAACTGAAAGCTGACAAACACTGATGCAAAAATATTTCCCTTAAATGCTCACATGACAATGTACTCTCCTTTGAGCACCTATCAAGTCTGTAATATATGATTAGCACGTTGACGACCGCGCCATTTTTGCGTGCCTGGCGCGTAGGACCAATCGATTTTTCGCCGCGCTCAGGGCGTGGTAAAACTAAAAAGAAAAAGAGCAAAAAAAAAAGAAATCAGGATCTCTAGTCTTAGCGATTATATAATTGTGATTGTGATTTTGTGAGTCTTTATGTAATAAAACCTTCTTCGAGTTACAGAATTTTCTCGGAAATCTTTCATATTTTGCTAGAAGGTCACCCTTTTTGAATGGTTTTGATTGTTTCCTTTCTAAACCCGAAAATGTTTCCAGTGACCCATATTTTGCAGTAGTATTGTTGATATCTGCAGTTTATTTGTGTCTAATGTCATCTTTGAAAACACCAAAAACGTTTCTAGCGATCAATATTTGTTTAGAGTATCGAAGAAGACCTGTGCATATTTTGATCTGCTTGATTACTTGTATATTTTGAATGTATAAATCAGCAAATGATAATTGTTTTCATGGACCACTCCTTCCAAAGTAATGTCTAAAAGTGAACAATATATCGCATAGGAATGATTGCCCGAACCCTTCGACACCATTTAGAAAATAGAAATATTAAGCTGTGGCATGGCATCACGCCATACGGTCCCACGCGGCCGCTTGAGCGTGGCATTAGCGTCATTAATTAAGAAGTGACAACCGGTTGTTCGAATGACATTTAACGGTTAAATAATGAGCAAGCACTGATTTATAGCTCATATTGAGTGAGCTTGAGTATAGGAAAAGAAGCTGACAAGGATAGAATTATTTATGAATTGTGTGGAACGCGGCAGCGTAGGGAAAGGCACGTGGAGAACGGGAGTGGCATCATATCTGAAGGGGTCACTATCGATTTCGCTTCAATCACACAAGTCTATCGTCGTTGAACAAAAGATGATAACGCAGCGATGAATACTATCATTTTATCTCCTTTTTTCTTCTGCAGAAATAGTTGCAGTTTTCAGAGGGATCAATGTACCCGGACATTGGGAAACTTGGCGCATCAATAAGTCTCCTGAAAACTCAATCGGATCAAAATTTTGTGTCAAACTATTGCGGTAAACACTATCCAAACAGGGAAGCACAGAAATCGGTCGGGTCATTTTCATGAATATCATAGAAGCTCAATGTTTCGTATGTCTCAGTTCTGCCATATGTTTTTCGCGTACGAAGCGGTAATTGTTTCATGGAGTACGTCTGGACTTGTTCTGGAGAGAGCGGAACTACTAGACACGTCCCATTACACACTGTAGCATTACTAGCCGATGATGATTATATGACCGTTTATTGCCTCAGGTAATTGAGTTTGACTGTGGGTTGAGTTAGTTTCTAGTTAGATTGCGACATTGGAGAATCGCAATTGCCAACGGACTATGAATCCTATTCGATATTTGTTCTTCACTTATTTCAATTCAATGCGTTCATCTGTGTTTTGTAGTTCTGTTAAAGGTCCTGAAAAAGTCGGAGGATATCTAGGCCGTTGCGCTGCGATTTCAAAGCAATTGGATCGACGTGGGAGCATTCATGACTCTCGCTTTCTAACTTTTCCTCCTCTCATCCCTTTCACCATCGCCAAACGCATTTCTTCGAGCAGATACAATACAGCTCACAACTTGTGTCCCAAGAAACGCTCTGAACGCTCCAGAACGTTATTTACCGGTTTTTCTTTAATATTGGGTTATTTAATAATTTGAAAACATGTGTAGACTCTTCTTCTTTCCCTGGCTTCAGAAATGTAGTCAGTTTTGTTTTTTAAAGTTAAATGATCCTGTTATGGGCTGAGCTTTCTGAAGCTCCGCTAATTATTTTACGACCCTCCGAACCTTGCCAACGGATTATCCGTCGGGTATGTTACCCCCACGAAAACAAATATTGTTGAATTTGATATTTTACACATATTTTCAAATTATTAAATAGCCCAATATTAAAGAAAAGCCGGTAAATAACGTTCTGGAACATTTCTTAGGACACAAGTTGTAAGCGGTATTTTATTTATCAGTAGATGAAAAATTGGAGGAATGTGTCAGAGCAAGGTTTTCATGAAGTGGATTGCAATTTGCCGTCGACGATTTTAACTGGGCCGAGCTGCACGTGTGTTCTAGCCTGATGAAAGTGGCTTTGACCTAGATCTTATTGCCTCCTGTATACACTTCTTCGACGCACTTGACTATTCTTCGATCGAGGTCGATTCCGCTTCCATAACTAACGTGTGCTAATCACCGTGTGTATCCAGCAGCGAACGATACGTTATTTATGCAAGTCTGATCTCGAACACAAACGGGAATACACAAGTGGCAGACCATGGCCAACATCCTCACTGTCGTGACGTTTGCTATTCTCATTTCACAAGGTGAGCTCTGCACTTTTGTTTTGAATCTTTACACTAATCATGATTGTTTGCTAATGGTTCTGATGAAGTTTTATTTATTTATTTGATACACGAGTGGGCTCGTGTGGGTTACAACACTGGGACCTAGGAAACCAAAGACAAACAAACACGATACAGTACAAATATCGACAACGCTAAAAATATCTGAATTATGTTGAAAAGATTAAACGAAGTCGCACACAGTAGCGAAAACGATAAACAGCTAACAAAAACCGGAAAACATTTGAGACTACAACTTAAAGGTTGGAGCAGCGACTAAGAAAGGGTCTGAAAGATGGTAACCTAAGTGGGATAGCACCTTTTTTCTGAGGTTGCCGGAAGCTAAGCAGGCCCTATGGGTGAAAAAGTTACGCCTGCAAGTAAGCTTGGCTCTACCAGGATCATATCTTACACATCCTCTTCTCGCGGTTGCTGTCCTCAATTTCAATAAGTCTGAGGCCCTGATACCGCAATTATGATGAATAATCTTGTGAAAAAGTATCAAATCATTTCTTCTCCTTCTATTTGTCAGTGTCTCGAACTAACCACAGATATTGCTATTCTAATCCTGTTCTGTATTGAATGTTCTGCGAACTATCAAGATTTATGTAAAGCTTATACGAGCTCGTTAAGCTAGCAGCTCTCTGATCAGCGATGAGGAGAAGACGGTGAACAGTATTTACGACGATCCGGTGCGTATCTATGAGGAGCACATTGGAAACTTCACAACAGAACAGATCAAGGTGAAACAGTTATTTTCTCATAACTTTGACCGCACTTGATATATATCATTTTCACTTTGAAATGAAAAGAAAATTCAAGAAAATTCAAACCAAAATGGACGTTTTTAAACCAAAACGGCCGTTTTTCTAACCAAAATAGACGTTTTTCAAACCAGGGCCTGCAGGGCAACGTCCATTTTGGTTTGAAAATGTCCATTTCGGTTTGAACACCGTCTGTTTTGGTTTGAAAAGTGTTCATTTTAAAATGAAAATGGTAAAAAACAATCCACTCCTCAAATTGTGGTGTAAGGTCCTTCATAAAATTATTTTTTGCAAATGCGGTATTAAACTGGGGGACCTTCTTTCGGTCAGGGAGTCTTCGACTAGAGATGGAGCCAGGAAGGTTCGGGTTGCCACTGCTAGGACCAATTGCCGGCGCTTCTTTTTCGTTAATAGAACCTTACCTCTATTCGAAAAGTTAACAAGGAAATATCCAGTTGTTGGCTACAGTTCCCTCAAACAACGCGTCCTCAATGAAATTTCCCTGTGATGTCCTACGCTATTCCCTGTGTATTTCCTCTTCTTACATTCCTCGCCTCTTCTTTGCCTCCTTTATTGGTGGTTGCATTGTTAAAGTTTTACTTCCCGTTTTATCCTGCTTGCTATCTCATCGAGTCTTTTTTTGTTATGATTGTGTAATAGAACATATCGGCTATGTTCACTCATTTTGCTTAAGTTGTTTTCTGTTTCTACCTCGCATAAGTACCTACTTATGTAATAAATATATATATATATATATAACTCTGTTAGGGAAATGAAATGTTGGAAATTACAGTGAAACGGGTGTAGATGTGTTTGTTCTGTACAGATAAATATTGCTCTGATAGCAGAGAAGAAGCGATAGGTAGCCGATATTTGTGACTAATGTTGACCTGAGTAGTAGTAGAATTTACTGCTCATTCACGTGTACATACCTCAATTCAGGATTACTATGAAACGGATAAGCTGGAGAAATGGAACAAAACGCGCCTTTTCTCCTATGCTCTACCTCCAACTCCTCCTCACTACTCCAAACCAAGAATCCCATATGGAACAGAGACAAGGACCATTCAACCATCGTCTGTGTTGAGTGTCTCACCGAAATGGGAATCTGCTGCTGATTCAGGTAAGTATGTAATTATTGTTTCTATATTTGTAGGGGTTGACGTGCTGTCAAATTTTAGACATATGTAGCTGAAATTGTTCTTTCATATAGGACTTTCATCGTTGCCTATTGCTCAAGCGTCGCACTTCATTGGAGCTGAGCCAGAAATAACGTTGCAAATAAATCAAATTCCTATACTGGGATCCCGAAATGACAGAGTAAGTACATCCTTACTGCTTGACAATTGGATAAGTGAAATAAGGCAATAGGATTCACTTTTCACACAGTAGAGACACATCTAACAAGAAGCTGTTTTTGCGTTCCCGAATGTTTATTTATTTATTCATTTAATGGACGCACACTAACGCATGCGTGAAGAGCAGCAACTAAACAACTAAAAAATGAGCACATGACAGAAATTGACAACCACGTACGAGGGATGTCCTTTTAGCAGGCAGAATAGGGCTAAAAAGGTTACAATACAGTTTAAAATAGTGAGCGGAAAGAGAAATACAAAAAGAAATATAGGGGCAGCCCATTTCAATAACGCTCATAAATAACTGCAGTCGGTACTTTCACTTTTCTCATATGAAGAAAAAATTGTCAGAATGTATTGTGGAACTATAAGTATCTGGTAATTAAATTGTACATAAATGCATTATGATATTCCAGATCGGATCAAATGGCTCTTCTCACAACGTCGCGAGAAGGACACTGGACGGAATTCAACGTCGAAGTGGGAGAACTACATAATTCCGGAGCTCTACGCAGATTATTCAGTGATTAAACTCCAGCAAATCATCATTAATCTTTTTTAGATGACACTGGAGCGTTCACGACTAGCTCATCATTCAAAGGCGTGTGGGTTGATAAGGAAACGTCAATTCGAAGACAACCGATGTCATTCATACCGAGTAATTTTGAGAAAGAATTGAAAGAGTTGAAGCATGAAATCAAACTTATGAAGGTGAGAACGCAGTCGTGTAAAAATCGCCTTAGGCACACATAACATATGTATCTGTCTGAACGTTTCTACTTATGTTCCGTAGCATTCCATGTTCTATTAATGTACGCTATCGTATTTTTTTACAGGCAATTATTGAAAAACTAGCAAGCGAAAGTTTAATTTACAAGAGCTCCAGGCCGTTATTCACCGAGGTGAGTTAATTTTTCTCACCATGATTTTTCACTAGTCTGCACATAAGTGCAACGAACAGCAAACTTTTGTTTTCACCATTCTGAGCAGTGAGATTGGAGAAACCATACATTTCACATGTTTTCACATTCGTTTACATCCACTAGTATGTATGGATTCGTTGAAAGGGCGAAAAGCATATACGAGCAGACACACAGTCCATATCGAACATTCTGAAACAAGTCTGAGGAGATTTAATCTCCTCCCGGTTTGGAATTACTTCTAAAGCAGATTTTAATGGTGAGGAGCAGGCGATCGCGTATAGTGTCATCCAATTTTGAGAATTTGAAGTGAAACCTCGGACGAGATATTTATTTATTTATTTATGCCCAAAACGTGTGCAACTGAAAAGGCGGATGACAATAACAAATAACCTACTGCAGTCAGAAATACGGTTAAGAACAAAAAAAAACAAAGGGCATGATGCTGGATCCCAGTTCGTTACTAAGTTTTGAATACCGGTTCACACCAGAGCAGAAAAAAAATTCGCTGTCGGTGAGGTCAATTTTACACGTTTTCGTTTTTCCCTTTATAGGCCGAAAAAATTATGATATTCCAAAATTCGACAAAAGCTAAAGCGCTCTCTGAAAGAACAAATAATTCTCTTTCGAATGTTGTTTCGTGCTCTTCAGAAGCTTCTATAACAAGCTTACAAGGGTCGCTTGATAAAATCGGCAAGAACTTATGAAACAACCTAATAGATATGATCACAGGAACAAGTGGAACCACCCAATTTCTCGTGGAACAAAAACGAACAACTCAAATTTACTACATAAGAAAACGAGGTGATGAACATGCAATCATGATAATCCGACGATTTTCAGAGCTTGAGTAATGTGGATTCACTGAAATCAATGGCGTCCCGTTTGACGGCAAGGCAGATGATCGTCAATCGTCCAAACGACAGTCTAAAATGGAGGAATGAGACCTAATTCCAAACGCCAACTGTAATTTTGATAGCTATAATTGATAATTCTCTAATGTTACCAGGAACGTGCTCCTGGGATGATTTGACTGGCACATCGAACCTCCATTGGCAGAGCGTTTATCGAATTGCATCATTTCGATCTACTTCACGTCATTTCGTTTCTTTGTTCGTCTGACGTTTCACTTCAATCATGTATTGCATTTCGAACGGTGCTACAATTTTGTATCCATCATTGATACCCGTCAAAACTCTCTCGTCTGGCTGTGAATCACTTACTGACTATAGGCTTCTATAGGAATAGAATAGTGCGGAATTGAGCGGTACAGAAATGACGAAAGGTCCACCGTTGTTCGAATTTTGATGTTCAGAAACGTGTTTCCAGGTGATAAAGGCGCTTTCGCTCACCGAGATTAGATTTGCACTTCCTGTTTCTGACAACACGCTTTCTCATCCTTCTGCGATCGTTCGTTTACCCTTCGTCGATGAACAGTTTACATAAAAATTGAATAAGTATCCTTAATATGCATACTAGAGTTGTTCGTGGTCATTGATAAGCATTCATTGTTCTGTTTTTGATAAAGCGCTACTGCAGTATTGGTGTTCAGATGCAGTGGAAAGCTTGATTAATCTTTTGATTGAAATTTGATGGCGTTAAAATGGGTCAGCTCTTCAATACAGAGAGTAACTACGGTACCGTCGGTAAATTTCCGCCAAATTGCGATATAAACGATATAGATCGTTTTTACCGTTCACCCGCCATAAGTTCTAAGGCTTGTTGTATAGTAAAATGATCCTCTCGGCTTTCTCTCTTCAGATATGGTATTCTTTTTTGATGTTACATAGCTACGTAAGTGTTACAATTTAAATCTCAGATGTAATTTAACTGGGAATATCCACTGAGTGTAATTAGCGAAGACGGCCTAACGACGTTGACTTTGCGTGGTCGTCGGTTGATGAGGTCAAGGAACACACTCATGAAAATTAAAAATTTTAGAATTTCACTACACTTTCTTTACCGTGGGATTAATCACGCTCTTCTGATCATGACCTCGTGTTTATTTAATACAGCTAATTATAAAGTGATTTATGGCGAGTGAACGGTAAAAACGTTCTAAATCGCTTATATCGCAATTTGGCGGAAATCTACTGTAGATGCTAATAATGCTAATGCTAATTTGCTGTTTCTTTCTGTTCTTGTTCGAATTGGTTGCTCTGTTGTGCCCAGGGTGCTTGCGGAACCTTCCTTCCGAATTACTTGTCGTTAGGTGTTAGATAACGGCGCCTTTTAATCCACTGTTGTGTTTAGTAGCCATTCTCTGTTAGTTCTCCCTTCTTATATCCAATAGCTTTCTTATCTTGACCGCTATATAGTCCATATTTGTGATTGAATTAAATTAAACTAAACTAATATAATGTGAAACGTGGCCGTTCGACGGGGACGGAAATCGCCCACAAGCAACGATTTTCTCGCCATTCCCGCATGTGATGTTGTTCCTCGATCTCTTAAACAAACTAGTTAAATGGCCATGTTGGATTGTGCACTCGTTCTTTACGCCTACGTTCAGATATTTATCTTTCTACCACGCTATTGACTCGATCTAATCCCAAGTTCTCTTATTTCTGTTCGATTTATGACTGCACTAATTTTCTGCCTGTGGATCGGAATCCCAAAAAACGGAATCCCCTAAATAGTGCCAAAATAGTAAATAAATGTGCTTTGAAAACATATTTCACTAAACCACGATGTTGACAGCAGCTTTGGGCTAATGGTGATACTACGTTCGTTGCAAAATAAAAATCGGAAGTTTGTCAAAGTCGGAGAAAACGACACCTCAAAAGAGCCCGATTTTTTGCCTGACACTTTACTTGCCTTCATTTTGACGTGAAATTGGGGCTGGAAGCAGCTTTTGTAGGCTCGTTACAGTTCAGGCGAATAGTTTCATATAAGGATTGTGTAAACTGATGCGCCGAACGGGCAATACGTAATTTATGGTCGTATCAGTTATCAATGGAATGTTGCGCGTTAGCTAGAGGTTAGGGGTATTCGATGATCGCCTTACAACGAACGTCCGATACAATAGGTTGAGTTCGAGTTCACCAGTTGAAACTCTACCATATCAAGGACGAAAAGGTATGGTGTGCGGTGTTCTTTGAATACCTGCAAGGACGCCACAATCAAGGTAGACATCACTGCCAACCGTATATCATTATCGTAACGTCTGCATTATTGTTCATTCATGATAGATCGTCATTGAGAAGTAACCTCACTTCTTTTGATTCCGAGACAGTTTTCCTGCCTCATCTCAGACGCTCATCAATCAGTATGATTAATTTAAATCTATGTTACGGTTGATACTTTATATATAAAACATTTCCGTGGTCAGGAATATTCGCCAACTCTTGCAATAGCATAGCATGCTTTGTTGCTTTAGCATATTCAAAGGAGACTATTCAAATGTTCTGAATGTTTTCTACAAGTTTATCGCGGACTGTTCTCTCAAATATGCTCATTTGGCCTCGGTGACAGAAAAGTGTGATTTCATTCGGTCTGTCATAAAAGACTTCACGTTTTCGTTCAGATTTATCCTTGTTGTGTTAAAACCTGAAAATTTTTGATGATAAGGAGTTGCTCTTCTCTTCCTGAACACTGTTTTAATGTCGCTCCTGGAATATGTTTGCCCAGAGGTTGGTATGGAGCTAATGTCCTCCAGCCGATGCATGGTTTGTCTTAGTTGGTATATTAGTGAAGTCCAAAACTGGCCGCCTAGGGTAATGTATTTTCCTATTACCACTGAAGCTCATTTGTTCATATGTTTTGCTTATTTGAGGTTTTCTTTTGAGTTACTATCCTGAGTTTGTTATTTTGTTTGGTTCTATAAAATGGCGCGCAGTATGGCGCATGAATAAGTAAATAAATAAATAAATGAATAAATAAATAAGTTTCCGCGCATTTGACGATATTTCGATGATTTTGATGAATTCCAGCGTTGCCTTCTGAATATCGTTTTCCTTTTTCATGCTACGTATTATATTTCAATAGTCTTGGCATATAGCTATGTATTTCAGCAAAGGGCAGCAATTCTTGAGAAACATTGATAGCAACATTTGTGGTGACAGAAGTGCGCTCATCCATCGTGACATTGTGAACTTTCGACGATTTTATTCCCAGAATGCTTGCATTCATCGTCTCCTTATTGATACTATCAGCACACGCTTCTGTGATAGAGCGGAAGGAGCTTGTCATCAAGAATGGAGGTAAGGCCTTAGCCTTCGACCATGATTCATGCAAAATTTTATCCACCTCATCTCCTACTTCAAGTTTTCCAGTCATTATAGAGTTACTACAATTGCTAAACTACGTAAAATTATTCAATTAGCTAATGTAACGTGATTTAGGCTGGTAAAAATCTAACTTCTGCTTGCCTTTTTATGAAAAAAGACCAATCCTTTTCAGACTCACAAATAGTTGACGAAACCGTGAAGACAAACCCACGGTCTTTCGACTATGACTTTGCTGACGATCTCGTACATAAAGCTGACAGATTCGACTTATACGATGAACTTCTCAATCAGCTTCCAAACTACAACCTGTATAAGCGAGGACAAGATCGCGGTACCACCATGGTGAGGATTTATATATTTTATTTTATTACGGAAGTTTCCTCGTGTAGAGTAAAGAACCAACAAACGACAACAATTAGGAGTTTATGGGACCTACTGATCTCAGTCACTTACTCAGTACCTTAGAGTACAATTTTTTGTACGTTTTTTTGCGTTTGTCTACAGAGCAAGCTGTCAAGAGTACGTTACGACTTTGCAAGATGGGTCGCCTCTTTGTTCCATTTCTTTATCAAGTAATATTCTTGAGCAGAAATCCTTCTGAATCTGATAAAAATCGTTCTTCAGGTGCCAGTTGTCACGAGGCAATGGGACACGTGGTTCACCCAAGTGGCCACAAAGAATGATTTTGAATTGAAGACGACGACACCACGCTCTGCACCTCAGCGTAAAATCTCAAACGATTTCTTCAAAAAAGCCTCAGAAAACACGGATTCAAAACACTCCGAGGTGTTTGATGGGAAAAGCACAAGTCCACTTGCTGCTGCTCACAAGCCATTATCTTCTTCGAGCTTCAAAACAGATGTCGAATCGAAGTCAAACGCTGTAAGTGCAGCCAGTGGCCAAGTTTCAACACCTACACGGGTGTCCAGTCCACCGTGGAGGCCGTTCAGCCCATCAGCAACATCAGTAGTAACAGCACTGTCTTCTACTGCTTCACCAACAACTACTACGGCGTTAAAAAAGAAAGTATTTACATTTCTCAAGAAAAAATCAGAGGAAAGGTCGTCGTCTTCAGAAGACAAAACGCATTCAGCACAGACACTAACCGCTGTGTTGGCAACGAACAAAAAATCGCTTCCTCAGCGACTAGGTTCATCTGAAAAGAATCGCGAAACATCACCGCATTCGAACGTGTCACAAGTTCTGGCAGGAGGGACCATCATAAGTACAACGACTGCCAGCAGTACTACAGCACCTACCCTGGGAAAGACAACGACACAAGCCCAGCTCATTTCATCAACAACTATCGGAACATCCACTTCGAAGATTGCTGTCGAACCACTCGATCTGGGAACACCATCAGGGTACGTTCACCTGAAGATATGTCACTTTTTATTTTTATAAACCACCAAAACGTTGGCTCAGAAAGAACTATAATTTGTCGGGCTTTGAATCAAACATTTGTAGTCTTTTATAATAACTAGATCATGCTCTATCAAAATATGGTTCCTGATTGATCCTTGCTCTGCGGTTTTGAAGACACTTTTAGTTAAAATAACACATGAAAATCATAAGAGAATATTTTTAAAAAATCTAGGGAGTGGTGCTAGCTGGTTGTTTTGCTTGTTTGGGCCATTGCGGACCCGACGACAAGAAATTGAGCGACGAATTCGCGCGGCGGTGGCCGCGCGTCACCAACAGTTATCGATTAGAGCAATGCGGCCGCGGCAAACGTCGCGTTGGACGAGAATGCTCGTCGTCGTGTGTTTCGCTCAATTGCACGTATAACGGCTAACTCGTCGCTCAAATTGCACGTCGTCGGGTCTGTAAGAGCCCTTTATTGTATATCCTACACGGAAAATCGTGTCTGATCCTTCGTTTCCTATCCTTTATTCCTCGAACCGAGTAAAATTCATATAGGTAATAATGTGCGCCTGCCACTAACCACATCATTTTCAGGCAGCTGACGAGAACTCCTCAACCAAGACTGTTCTATTTCGCTACAATAATGGGAGTGAGAAAGACAAAGTTTCGAACCACCGTTTCTCCCAGACCGGGAGGCATTTGGCGACGAAATACGATCATCTTTGAAGATGTCACGACGACCACTACAATGATGCCGCCCACAACTACTAATAAAGCTGCTATATTGTATAAGAAAGAACACCTTTCCGATGACCGTCACAGTATTTCAGAGAGGTAATTTCTTGTGCCGCAGCGTTTTTCGTTTCTTATGAACATAACATTTACAAGCAAATATTGCGATCACGAATGAGATCAATTTACGAAGAGCGCATCGTAGGACGTCGAAAATGTAGCGATCACGTAAAATACGGGCCGAGTGGTTAAAAACTTACAAAAGATTACCAGGGCCCAGATTCATCATTGGTAAACCCCTGATAAATCCCAAGATATATGTAGTCAGAACGGCGCCCACCTTCGCCTACTTATCCTAAACTTCCTATGCTAAACGCAATTTCTCATCGACTCTGCCGTCTGGTTCTGGCTGCGCCGCGGTTTCGGAGACCGCACGTCCATTGATGAATCTGGGTCAGGTCTAATTCTTGAAGGAGATCATTATCAGTAGATATTGTTCAACGTCCTCAGAACTCAGTCAAGAAACTGCCGTAGAAAACACCATCACCGTGAAATGCAAACGAGAAACTATAACTGTGCATTGTTCCTTATGAATTTCAAAGCATTGGGAACTACCACTCCACCAACTAATATACGTGTCTGTGTTGAACATTTTATTTCAAAGTGCTACGGCATTAAAACCCATTTTCAAACTTCGAGTAACCTTCTTTAGAACAATCGCGTGAAAATGATTATAGTATGTGAACTCGTGGTATCTGAAAGCAGTGACAAAAGGGGTTGTAACTCCATAATACTGTGGTACACTGTGGATCGATACGATTATAATTAGCTGTGAAAATTAGCTCGTATTATCTGAAGTAGGCACTCTGTGGAGCATCCGTGTTGTATGTTCCTTCAGACGTACAATCAGTGGCCCAGCGTGAATCTAATCCGGCTGGAACTGTATGATTTCGAAAAGGGATCTGTCACGTTGAGGGTGGCGAAAAAATTAAATTAAAAATCAGATTTTAATTGATTCATTGTTTGATTATTGTTCACTAATCCTTTTTGCATTTGGATTGGTCTGTTGGGTATTAACCACTGCACCATAATTGGCGCGCCCTTTTATGGCGTAATACATAAATAAGTAAATAAATAAATAAATAAATAAATAAATAAAATTCAGTGCTTTTTCGGGAAATTCCTACTATTAACATCCCTTGGGGAGGCTGATTGACCCCTGTTCCGCTCTATTTAAAGTTTCACTTGATGATTCGTGGTGCGGATCAAAGTGCTCTGACCGACAGCCGATCGAAGATAATCGTTGGGTGGGCGGTGTTGGGTGTGCCACCGGACGATTAGTTTCGATCGGCTCTCGCTGCACCTCGTAGGCTCTCAGCAAAGCATTTTTGAAGAAAATTAATGATGTTTTCAAGTTACTGTTAGAGTATATATTCCCTCTGCCACTTGTTGATTTACCTGCAAGATCAGATAGACACAGTTATAACTGTGTCTTGTTCAACTTACCCGGAACTAGCAGAGCTAGGATCTATGCACAATTGTTTCGACAATGACTAGCATAGACATTTTTTTATTTTTTGTTGACCCGTCGCATCAAATTTCACTGCTCGACTTCTATTGCCTGTAGGTTGAGACGCTTCGAAGGAATCAACCGGTATCGATGTGTTTTTGTTGAGCAGTGATTGGTTGTAGTGTCTTATACTTCTTAGGTTATAGTTCCCGGTGCCTTTCGTTTCTTATTGTATTCATGGCTTTAGTATAAAATCGTGCTCACTCACAATGCTCGACTATAATCATATTTTATAACCTTTTTTTTGATAGCAGCTGCGGTCTGCTCATTTCAAAAAAGGTCTCAAGAGGTCGACCTGCTAGGGCCCTTACAGACCCGACGACACGACGACGAGCATTCTCGTCCAACGCGGCCGACCGCGCGTCGCGCTGTGCTATCGATTAGAGCAATGCGGCCGCCGCAAACGTCGCGTTGGACGAGAATGCTCGCCGTCGTGAATTCGCTCAATTTCATGCTCAACGGCTAATTCGTCGCTCAAATTGCACGTCGTCGGGTCTGTAAGGGCCCTTAAATGTGTTCGGAGAGGACTGAACAGTATGCATCGGGATTCTCCGCTCTTCCTGATTTTATAACAAGTCGTATGGAAACTCTCGATGGAATCTTCTAATAACTGTTCAGGTTTCGAAAAACATCGAAACACTCCAAAGCCTCTTCGAATGGCCTGCGACGTCTCCAAAATCAGCAAGGGCCAGTGTTGCCGTCGCTTAGAGGAACAGTTGCTCCCAAACCAATTGCAATCCAGCTAGAAGCACGACCATATAGAGGTTGGCGGGATTTTTTTTTGGTCTGCCATTCGGTTCAGTGACAACGTGAATATCGAATATTGGTGGTATTTGCAGTGAGAGGTTCAAAAAAGCGTTTAATGTTCAGGTCCAACATTCAACTGCAGAGTTTTAAATCCATTTACTGATGGAGTTGCTTCACCAAAACATGATTCGTCATGTAATATGAAGGTGCCTGGAATGTCATCAGACGGTTCATGCAGATGTTTCTATCAAGTCAGTTAATTTTCACTTTTTTTAGCAAATGGAACGGAATATTCCCCGGTCATTCCTCCTTCTCTCAGTGGCATTTTAAATTGGAAAGAATTAACATTCTTAGGCATCACGTCGAGACGAGAATGGATGCGCCCTGGGATTCGTCTACGCGTGTAAGCCACTGTCGAACAAAAGCGTCGTTGTATAAGATGTATTAAAAAGGACTTAATATTATTGATTTTTGAGAGAACGTTGATGTGCGTTCACTAAATTTGTATGGACATCCACAGTGTTTAGGTTACTTTATGTGTTCAGAAATAATAAAAGAACACGCTTTATTTTTGTGAACGTACATAGAACTGAAATCGCAGTTGAGTGTTCGAAGATACGGTACCGCTCACATCTCCGTTACCCCTTGTTTTTACCAAGACTTCTCGACTGGATGTTGAGGGTATTCGAGTTCTCTTTAAAGGGTTAAGTCACCTTGTTTATAATGTGTTTTTGCGGTTTTGAGGTATTCTGGTAAGTTCATTAGGCGACGCTTGACGTTCTGGGCTCAGATCCATCATTGATAAATCCCCAATAAACCCCGAGATATAGCCCGAATGGCGCTCACCTTTGTCTACTTATCCTAAATATCCTATGTTAAACGCAATCTCTCATCGACTCTGCCGTCTGGTTGTGGCTGCGCCACGGTTTCGGAGACCGCTCATCCGTTCATGAATCTGGGCTCTGATCTGCAGCTAGGTAAGGTTTTTATCAGCTCATCAAGTTGTATTTTAAACTGAAGAGGTTTCTAGGTACACTTATCAGTCAAATACATATGCATTCCAAAAGTGCAGCGTTTCCATGATGGTATGTAACAACTACTGCGATTACGTCAACGTTTTGAAAGAACTATTATGGAGGATTATGAAGCTCTCTTGTCTACTATTCATTTGCTGTTCTACTCGAAAACGTCTACACAAATTTTCATTACTGGTGTGCGCTCAGGTAGTCACCACGCCTACCTCTTTCTCCGAACGTTTGCAGACGATTTACGCGTGCTTAATGTTAAGAGACTCTTCGTAATGCTTTGTCGTACTTTTCAGATTCATTTCCTCACAATTCATGGCCACGCAGAATGTTTGAGTGTTGTTGAGAATCATGAATATCTACACTGAACACCAATCGTTATTCTGGTCCTGTTATTAAACACTTAACACATTTGGCCTGCAAAAATTGTCCGAATGAGGTTCATTGCTACGTCGTCAAATGCGGATCAAAGCTACGAGAACATGCTACAGGTAAAGTTGTTTGCCTCACTATTGTTTATTTATTTATTTATTTATTTACGCCTGCTTTGAAAACAAATACATTAGCTAAAAGAAACAGAGCGATCATAGACAAGAACCTCGTAGTATAAAAATAATAAAAACACAAAAAATTTGGGAAAAATATTTTACCACCACCATATTTACTTATCTATTATTTTACTTTTATACCTAATACTTTTATTTTAGATTATTTTACTTATTTATACTATAAGTATTTTGTTGGATGTGTCTCTCAGTTCTTTGAAGAACGATGTTCAACAAGGTCAAAGATCTGAACAAAGCTTGAAGAAATTAAAAAAAAACTAGTTCCAGCCTTAACGTTTTCCGAAATGGTAATTGAGAATTCTTTCTTTATATTATACATTGAAGATGACCACCGGAAAGCTAAACCCAATGCTTCCCAGCTGTTCAGTGAGTGAAAAGATAAATCGCTCCTCAGGCTATTCGTATTTTTCAGGAAATGGGTGAATTTCGAAGTTCAACGTCTATTATGTTTTTATGTGCCTGTGTTCTGTCGTCGCTATTCACATTTTCCTCGAATCTTCTGACGGCTATTGTTCTGGTCACAAATCGATCACAACATTCCATCTCTAATTTGTTCATCATTAGCTTAACTATCGCCGATATGTTCATCGGTGTCACAATGCTAATTTTGCTGTCATATATCTGCTTGATATCGAGGTATGTTGTCGATAACGAACAATCTTCATACAACTACGGAGCGTGAAGCATCTGAGCTTCGATCCTGTTCATCTTGAAGGTAGCTTTTAGTGATTGTTCAGCTTCTCCTTACGATTTACCCTACCGTGGTTATGTGACGCATGGCAGGTCACCGACTTCTTTCTGTCCACTGTCAGCCTCTACTCAATATGTGCAATAGCCCTCGATAGGGTACTGAACTTGGTGAGTTTTATTGTGAATCATTCACCTTAACGTTGAAGGATTTGAAGAATAATAAGTGCAGTTGATAGGGTAAGGTGGCAGATTGCTACTTAACCCCTCTGGCTCTTTCTTGCCTCAAGAAACTGGTAAATTACCTTGTTAACCGGGTGCCAGCCATCAGCTGCCAAATACTCGACATTCTTGTATATCGTTAAATTCAAACCTCATGACATAAAAGCATAGCACGAATATTAGAAATCAGTATATCATTTGGAATAAGGTCAATGGGGCGTGTTACATAAAATTTGGGCTAACTGGTCTGATATCGTAAATGGTAGAAATCAATTCAAAATTTTATTCTCCGCGTTCCAATTGAAGTGCGCCGCTGTTTTATTGTGAATCTTATGTGCGTTACCTAGTTGAACGCGAACAACGGAATCGTGTCCACCTCAACAGTGAAGAATTTGAGCTAATAATAAGTGCAACTGGTAAGGTAAGGTGGCAGATTGGTAATTCACCCCTCTGATTCTTTCTTACCTCGAGGAACTGGCAAATTACCTTGTTAACCTAGTGCCAGCCATCAGCTGCCAGATACTCGGCATTCTTGTATATCGTTAAATTCAAGCCTTACGACATAAAAGCATAGCACGCATAGTAGAAATCAGTATATCATTTGGAATAAAGCCAATGGGGCGTGCGAAGGTTTTGAAACAGTTGTAGAGTTTCTCTAAGGTCACGGAACTATTCACAAATCATAAAGAACGATTTCAACTCCTAGCTGACGACCAAATATTCCTTCACTGTTCTGAGCAGCAGAGCAATTGCAGTGGCAAGCATTCTCGATATTTGCGGTTGTCGGAAAAATTCAGACACTTGACGTGAGGCACTAAGTGATGTGGACGCAATTCTTGCAGCATCTTCGCCGCTCCAATAAGAAAGATTTGCGCGGGTTCGACTGAAGAAAAAAACGAAAGATGAAGAAGAAATGTACAAAACGTTTTGTTGCTTTCAAAACTTCATTCTCTCTTTTCCAGTTCAATTGCGCCGCTGTATCCCTTTAAGTAGACTCGATATCTAAGCTGGAAATATGTAGTTCGTTTTTACGATACAACGCTACACTAATAGTATGAAATCTCAGGAAAAACCTCTGCATGTACCAAAGAGGAGCCGACGACTAGCTTTTATTCTGATTTGCTGTGTATGGGTGGCGCCGCTGCTGATTTGGGTCCCATTTTACTTCACTCTCACAAAGCATAAACCGAGCGATGGTGAAAATGGAATGATCTGTGCGACTGGTTATATCGAACCGATGTTCATTTTTATAGTGTCGCTTTTTGTGTTTTATATTCCATCTGTCCTACTGGTAGGTCTTCGTTCAACAGTGGTTAGGAAATTCATGACCAGTTAATCTTATTTTGAAACCACTTTAGATTGCAATGTTTGCTCGCATCTCCATGGTAGTTCACAAACATTTTTCATTCTTACGAAAACATTCAAACAATCCTCGCTATTCACCAAATTCACCTTCGCAACGGAAAGGATTCGCTGATCAAACACTAAATCTGAAGAAGGACTCAAGTCAAACATCAGGTATTCATTCCACTCCAAACTCGAATCTTTCTCTTAGGGCTCGTTTAGACGCCGCGCGGCGAAAATGCAAAATTGAAGCGCAATCAATAATCAACGTCCTTGATCGAATTTTCTCCTTTGCATTAGTGGCGCAGTCCGGTGGCGCCTCATATAGGCAAACTTACTGGTCGTTCGAGTTTTTTAGAAGGCTGCTATTCCTTATTGAAGGACATTTTGACGAAATTTACTTTTTTCGTGTAATTTGTTCCCTATGTGATTATATGCCTGATTTGTTTTTGCTTAGACGCGGCGCCACCGGACTGCGCCACTAATGCAAAGGAGGAAATTCGATCAATAATGCTAATTATTGATTGCGCTTCGATTTTGCATTTTCGCCGCGCGGTGTCTAAACGAGCCCTTAGTGTGGACGCCAGGTATTTGAGTATTGAAGATCCCGTGGAAGGTTTAGGGGAGTTGTCTCGCTTTAAGTTGCCCCTGAAGGTTTCACCCTTCTCATCAAACATGTGCTTTATAATTTCATGTAATATTATTATTATATATTTTCCATTGTTACAGGGTATGGCGGCCTCTGTGTTCCGACATCCAATCGGCTTGAAGTTGGCAACGAAGAGAGACTGCCTTTATGTGAAAAACCTCGAAAAACTTACGGTGATCCAGATGAACAAGGTTCTATTGGAAAGAAGAGCACAAGAGTAAGACGTTGATGAGAATTCCTATCTATGTGGGCCCTTGCAGACCCGACGACAAGAAATTGAGCGACGAATTCGCGCGGCGGTGAGCGCGCGTCACCAACAGCTATCGATTAGAGCAATGCGGCCGCCGCAAACGTCGCGTTGGACGAGAATGCTCGTCGTCGTGTGTTTCGCTCAATTGCACTTATAACGGCTATTTCGTCGCTCAAATTGCACGTCGTCAGGTCTGTAAGGGCCCTTTGCATTTTTGCGGATCGTAGGAATCTAAACAGGATTGGAATGATCCAGACCCACGGTCAAATTTGTCACCAATAGTATTCTGAGGCAATACAACGACATTTTGTTGAGGAATGGAAGCGGTCTTTGAGAGGAATGTCAATCTCATCACGAAACAGTTCTCTTCGAATTTCCATCATAGCTTTTCCTGCACAGTTACGAGTACTTCTGCACAAGGACAAAGTCTCTCAACAGGTGCTTGAATTTATATAGATCATCGCTGTGTTTGTCCCGTCTAATGTTGTCATATGAAGGAATTGCCTGAGGGCCTCAAGAATTGCAGATTCGGGCTGCTAGAGCTGTTTCCTTGATTTTGGCTTGCTTCTTGCTATGCTGGTTGCCATTTCTAATACTGTGGCCAGTGAAACTCTACTGTGGGTCAGTGTTTTATTGTTATCTGTGTATTGTTATCAGTACCGGACGCGCCGCAATGATAAAACGGCGGCAGCGGCGCCTAGGAGCGCCGAAACCCGCCGCTTTTAAATAACTTCTTTAAAATTCGTTTATTTGCAAAAATAAGAATATATTCGAGCTTAGCAGCTTAAGCTCTATCCCTCCATATGCATTTTCCCCAAATTCGTTAAACTTGTTTTTAGTCGATTTTTTTGACCCCTCGATTTTCGGATCGCTTTGCCGCTTTAGTCCCTCGCTTGGTGACTCACCACCGACTAGGCTCCGCCCCCTCCTCGCCACCTATAAATATGCGGCGCGTGTTTTCCTAGCGTCCCAAGCTAAGAGTAAAGGGCCCCACGGGGTGGCTCGAAGGAGCTACCCCCGGGGGGGGGGCGTTGGGCATGGGATGCGAATGAACTGTGGTTGACTCTTCCCGGGTCACCACTTGTGAACACCGAAACGGCGCATTTCGGCGCTCCGGAGCGCCGCTACCGCCGCCTTATCGTTGCGGCGTGTCCGGTACTGTATGTAAACACAAAATGTAGATGTGTTTACTTAGATGCTGTGCCGAGAAATAGAATATTACCAACTCATTTAGGAATTGCATATCTGACGGGATCTATGCATTGGCAGTGTTCCTGAACTATACAGGGTGTCCCAAAAAGATGTATACACTGTTTGAAATGCCATAACTTTGGCGACAGTGAACCAATCGAAACGAGTCATAGCTTGAATGGAAGCCAAGAAAAAAGAAAATTTTCTGGTGTGTGTTTGGTGAGGATTGCGCCATATACTCGACAGAGGCCTCGGATTTTGGACCTGATTGATAGCGCGTGGGAGATATGCTTGCTCTACTTCGGTCGTAAACAGGTGACATTGCTGCCAGGAGCTACTTCTGAGACAGTTAACATTTCGAGCTGCCGCCACTTTTGGTTAAGCACGGACGGACAACAATATCGATCAATAATTGTAACCACTGTTTGAGAAGCTAAAACTCTTACTACGGCGATGCAATCATAAGAAAAGACTTAAGAGGAATGTAAAATGTACGATCCACAGAGATCGCGCCATGCACCTGTCCGAATCGTCGGATTCCAGACCTGATTGAAAGTTCACGGATAAGATGCTCATTCTACTTTGGTCGTAAACGGATCAGATCATTGCGTTACACTTGAGACTGCGAACATAGCAACTCAGCTTTTGGTTAGTGACGGATGAGCATCATTATCCCTTGTATAAATTGTTGTCTTTCATTTTGATTTGAATAAAAAAACATTATCGTTTTGTGCAAGTGCGTCTTAAACTGCATGTTAAACCAGCTATGTTTTGATGTTTTTGTGTTTACTGCATCAAGAGGAACGCGTATCAGCGATATCGCCTGTTTTCGATCAAAGCAGAACAAGCATGTCATCCGTGAAATTTCAATCAGGTCTGCAATCCGACGATTCGGACGGGTACATGGAGCAATCTCTGTGGTTCCTGCATTTTACATTCCTCCAAATTCTTTTTCTTATGATTGCATCACCGTTGGAAGAGTTTTCTCTACTTAAACAGTGTTTACAATTATTGATCGATATTGATGATGTCCGTGCTTAACCAAAAGTGGCGACAGCTCGATGTGTTAACAGTCTGAGAAGTAACTCATGGCAGCAATATCACTTGTTTACGACCAATGTAGAGCAAACATATCACCTATACACTATCAATCAGGTCCAAAATCCGAGGCCTCTGTCGAGTACATGGCGCAATCCTCACCAAACACAAACCAGAAAATTTTCTTTTTTCTTAGCTTCCATTCAAGCTATGACCCGTTTTGATTGGTTCAATTTCGCCAAAGTTATGACTTTTCAAACAGTGTATACATCTTTTTGGGACACCCTGTATGTGCTCCGCCCTTAATCCGCTACTATACGCCCTATCCAGTCCTCAAATACGAGTCGATTTTATCGCAAAATTTAGGAAACTTAGTTGTTCGCCATGTAAGGCGACCACTTTTTGAAAAAACTAGCGTTGTAATGAACTGGTGTACATGCGGAAAGCTAAAGCAACATTCGTATTCGATCAGAACCACCGCCGTCTCAGCAGATTGTGGAAAAGTTAACACCAGGGCCCAGATTTATCATTGGTAAACCCCGATAAGCCCCGAGATACAGCCCGAACGGCGCCCACCTTTGTCTACTTATCCTAAACTTTCCATGTTAAACGCAATCTCTCATCCGTTCTGCCGTCTGATTCTGGCTGCGCTGCGGTGTCGGAGGCCGCTCGTCCGTTCATGAATCTGGGCACAGGAAGTATCGACGAAGAGAAGGCACCGCCCACTACTTGCTGCTCCACTGCTGCTGTCGAGTGTGAATGGGCCTTCAGAGTTCAGATGTTCCATAACCGTATAGTTTTCAGGACTATTACAGTTGTCCTCCTGTTAATAGTAAATAATTTATGTGACATTCATCAAAGAGTAAATGATCTCAGTTATGCTTCATTTTTAAGTGTGTTGATTGAGGACGCGGACTCCGTGCATAACTGGTAGCAGGACGAACTCCCTCTCGAATTTCCATGTCCTGAAGGTGTACTGGAAATGAGAGGTGAGGATGAAGATCTCTTCAAAAACTTCACCTTTATCCTTCGTTTCAAAAGTACTCGTCGCTCTTCAATGACCTTTCTCGCTTTCTCTTCTTTAGCCTGTGCCCTTTCCTCCTCGGTTCTGTCTTGCTGTAGAAGAACAAGATCAGAAAGTTAGAATCAGCAGAAAACTAGTGGTAGGAATTACTCACAAAGGAGTTTTTGTTCACCACAAAACTGCGCACATGCTTATTTGTACCAGTTGGTCGTGAATATTCCAGAAGGTATCTTAGTCGTTCTTTGGGTGCCAACGATAGTTCCAACATTAGGATTACTTGAGCCCACTGAAATTATTGGATATAAAAATTTGAAGGAATGAGGCAGAGAATGAGGATAAAGTAGATTGAGAAAAAAAATTAGAAAATATATTCAGAAACAAAACAAAATTTAGACCCAAACCTGACGTTTATACTCCTTCCTTGTGCGCGAAATGGTTTCATACGTTCGGGTCATCATGGCGATAAGCAGGTTGAATTGAAGAATGGAGACTCCAAGTTCGAAAATAAGAAAAATTGCCTGTAAAATGAACCTTACACGAAAAGAAATTGAACGTTTCATATTCATATGGCAAAACTTTATAGGATATCTCCACAGTTTATAAATAGATAAAAAAGAGATTGTCATCAACTCACCTTCCCTATCCAAATCATGACTTTCGCTGGGCACATTGCTAAATTCCTATAAAGAACGGTGAACTCTCCAATTGTCAGAATAAACGTGCGAATAAACGCTTCGGGAGGAGTCTGTATTACGTTTTGGAAACGATCTTGGTCTTGAGTGCTAGGATGAAGAGACTGTTCCTCACGTTCGCAGCTCAAAAACACTAGGTAAAATGCTGAAAACGCATCTGATCGCATGAATACGTAACATGTCTAAATTCTTTCAAATTTAACCTTGCGAAAATCCAATGAGAAAGATGCCGTATATCATAAGGAAACGCCGAATGTCGGTGGCAATTATGGTGTAGACCATGAGGACGAAGGGTCCAACAAATTTGAGGGCCCTGTAATTGACACAGCAATTAACGCGCATTAATTCCTAAAGAAATCGGAAAGAAATGTATCATGGTGTAGTGAATATTTAGATGGTAAATCTGGAGTTCGTGTCACAAAGCAGCAAAATCATGTATAACTTGTACAAATCTCGTGGTATAAAGCATTGTCACCCACCTGCAGTAATACAAAAAATGTACAGAAGTAAAGAGAATAACCATCGCTGCCAAGACATTGTCAACAACTAGAAGGTCAGGGCTCAAACTACATGCAGCCCTTATTGGTATCATCATCAAAACAAAAACGAATGAACACTTGTAGGCCATTTTAGCCGGAAATTCCTTCTAAATGAATTTTTGTTAAGGAAAATGTAATGAAAAGAGATGTGAATAGATCTGAGCATTGTTCGTACTCACATGAATAGCCCACCACTTTCCTCGGCCAATACGATTTAGGTCCTTGATTTCGAAGATCAACTGCAGTATGACCGCCAACACAGCGATGGCTTCCGCAACGGCTCGACACTGAAACGAATTTGAATTGAAATTTCGGTAGCTGCCGGCTTGGTTGATATAGAGAAACTCGAACAAACAAAACAGGTAAGCAACAAAGCCATGTGACATTTTCAAGTCAACGTCGATCGATATGAAGCAGATAGGTGTAAAGAATCAAAAGCAAAATACAGTACGGGACATAACGGTGGTCACTTCCCGGAAAAGCCGCTTAGGAGCGTTCCAAAGCGGCTTATTTGTTTATTTATTTGTTACGGTGTTTAAGACAATCGTGAGATAGAAGAATGAGTATCAGATAGAACACCGAATAGTGGAGAGTACAATACAGTCACATGGTTTTTTTGAATAACTTCGTTGAAGCTAAATAATTTGGGAAAAAATACATATATTTAGCTCAGTAACTCGAGCTCTATCATTTGGTGTATAAATTATCCACACCTGAAAACTTTCGCATCAAGGGGCCCCGTCAACGTCGAGGCCAACGGGAGGCCCCGCGTGGTAGCTTCTTCGAGCCACCCCGTGGGGACTCCCACTACTGGCTCGGTGCAACGGGCGCCGCACATTTATATGCGGCGAGGAGGGGGCGGAGCTTATTCGGTGTGAGTCACCAAGTGAGGGACCGAAGCGGCAACGGGATCCGAGAATCGAGGTGTCAAAAAAAAACCGACTGAAAACAAGTTTCACGAATTTGGAAAAAGTGTATATGGATGGATAGTGTTCGAGCTCCAGAGCTCAAATATATGTGTATTTTTTTATAAATAATTGAGTTTTAACAAAGTTATTCAAAAAAGCCACTTTGGGACGCTTTCCGGGAAGTGACCAAAGGCTATGTCCGGTACAGTAGTAGTACAACAGACCCATCCATTCCATGTTGATAGGTTTGGATCCCAATAGTCCCGCAAGTGGCACTGTGTCAGAGAAACTTCTGCAAAAGGCTGTAGTGAAGTTACCATTAGCTGCAACTTACGAATAGCATTGTAAGGACACATGCAAGGCTAAAAATGTGTTAACTCACTGTATTCCTGTTCTCCCGTTGCAGTATCTATGATTGGCATAACTCCAGGAATATATGGTCCGTCAACGGCTTTTCCAGTAAATGTAATCCATCCAGATGTCATTTGCTGAAGCGGATGATGATTAATGGGACGATAAAACGCTTTCAACTTTACCATGTCTCCAACCCTCTTCAGAAAAAACACCGGTATTGGGTAAGAAAGCTTCTGACGAAGATTTTACTCGGATTCAATTTCTGAACTCACAGCGGTGGACATGGAGATCGGACGTGAAGCAAATGCTATCACCACGATCACGTAAAAAACCGTGAATGCCGCCAACGATCGTAGCATTCTGTGAAGCGAGTTTCAAATTTGTTAGAAGTCTCATCAGGGAATTACAAATGAGAAATAGGCAGACCTACGCTTCCCAAATGCTTGCCATTTTGCCTCCAGCACTGTTTCTAACAAACCATCGAGCAGATCAAGATGTTCTGCCGTTTCCTAAGCGGGCAGCAATTGATATAGGAACTACTAAGACAGCTTTTTATATTCTTGTGCTTACTCCGTAGACAACCAGGGATAGCGCACTGGCTTCGTTCAGCTCTCCAGTAACTTCATTAATGGTGTCTATTTTCGACAAAGGATATGCGGTTGATGCTGCACCACCGTAAGCCCAAACGGAGTCGCCCTCAATCTCCAAAATTTCCATGAACATCTAAAAATACATTAGTGGTGCATTTTATGAAAACTTTTGAAGAATCGGATCGGACATTAAATTCAGTAAGCTGGGAAGGGAGAGATGCAGATCTCATCAGTGCCTACTGTGTGAGTCCAGGGCCCGGATTCATCATTGCTAAACCCCTGATAAACCCCGAGACATAGCCCGAACGGCGCGCACCTTTGTCTACTTATCCTAAACTTCCTATGTTAAACACATTCTCTTATCGACTCTGCCGTCTGGTTCTGGCTGCGCCGCGGTCTCGGAGACCGCTCTTTCGTTCATGAATCTGGGCCCAGATAGTTAAGAAAAGGATTGCCTGTTTCTTTGCGAGTTTCGCTGCCAACGTCAACGGCGTCAGATTCTGCTTATTAGCAATATTCAATCGTGCACCAGATTCCAACGCCAGTCGAAACATTTCCTGAAGTGAAAGTGAGTTGAGAAAGTAGAGCCTCAGGGCATCATTTTTCATTGAGTATAGCAAAAACACGGTATGGTAATAAGCTAGAGGTGGTGGGAAAGGGTGAATGGTGAAAAAAAGCGCACCATGTTCTCATGAATTACGCACATATGAAGAACTGTGTTGCCATTGGTGTCTTGAGCGTTTGGATTAGCTTTATAGGCAATGAGCAGACGGTATACATCAGGATGATTCATACAAGCAGCAAAAGATAGCGGATATTCACCAAAATACATATGTCTGTAATGGTAACTGGTACATAGCTACAGTACCGGACGTGCCGCAACGATAAAACGGCGCCGACGGCGCCTTCTTGCGCGGGAACCGCCGTTTTTCTATATTTTCTTCAAAACTGATTTATTCTTAAAAATAAGAATGTGTTTGAACTCAGCAGCTCGAGCTCTATCTTTGCATGTACATTTTTTTCATATTCGAGGAACTTGTTAACAAGCGATTTTTTGACCCCTCGATTTTCCTCACTCATTTAATTCTTCGTCAGCTGACCCATCGCTCGACGAGGACCCGCCTTCGACCGGGCCACCACGCGTGGATCCCCGTTGGGTATGCGGCGTGAATGAATTGGGACAGACTCCAACCGTGTCACCACGCGTGGACCCTAAAAACGGCACTTTCTGGCACAAAGTAGCGCCGCTGCCGCTGTTTTGCCGTTGCGGCACGTCCGGTACTGTACATCTTTTCAACGTTGTACAACAACAAAGGTCGATGGTTACATACCCAGTGTAGTTGGTTTTGAGTGAGAGCTCCACATATTCATGTTCCAGGGAATCAGTACGGCTCGCTTTTTGATCTTCAGCACAAAAAAATGCACCGAAGCAGCGTATATTTACATCTGCACCTTTTTTAAGAAGAATATACGCCATATGACAGTCTTGGTTGATTACGGCTTGATGCAGTGGCGATAATCCTTAACTTGAGTTCTCATATGTGAGTCATTATATCTCGCTATATCTCGCTAGCCTTGGTCCACAAATATTTTGAAGTTTTTCTGATAACTTCAAGCATCGATACAAAAACCAACAGACCGTAAAAATCCTCTGATATGTTAATGTCATTTATCAGCTTTGGGAAAGCCTCAATAATTTTCATAGCCAATTTGTTGTGAACGTCAGTTCCTTGAAGTAAGCAGATTCCTATTATAGTTTCGCCCATAGCACCTGAAGACGTATTGGAAAGTCAAAAGGAAGCAGAAACTGGAGATGTATGAATTCGCATTCAATTCAAAAAGGCATTGTGGAGCACATACCTCTCTCTTCGAGCTTCCACGCGATTTCCCTATACTTTGATTCATTTTTTCCACCCTTTCCACCACCGTCCAGAAGTTTCAGGGCTGCAAAAGTGACATTTAGATAATGAGAACGAATAAAACTGAATTACTCTCTAAATCAGAGTTTCGGCTCCTAAAAGTCAATGAAAACCTTTTTTCAGATCTCCAACATTCTCTCCCTCTTGCTTGAACTCGTCCAGAACATTTGGACCACTCTTGCCTTTGCCCTTTTTCCTCGAAAATGCACTCAGACGTTCGTTTCTTTCCTTAAACACGACTACAGTACAAGTGCTATCTGAGGGCAACATTATGCGAATTCAAGTTCAGTCTAAGACATAGTTCTTACCTTATTTCGTATTTTTACCAGCTCGGTTACTGTAACCAGCTTGCCCTTTCCTTGATTGTACATCGAATCGCGAACCTTCGTCTCCATGTAGCCATCGATTAGAGAATAGTCTCCGCTAGTTCGTGCATATCGAAAGTAATTTTTTAAGTTACAACGAAAAAAAGAGTACATGAGACTATGAGGGTAAAAAATGAGGGTAAGCGTTTGAAATTTAATTTTTGGGATTAGTCAACCTATATCGGGCTTTTTTACCCTTTTCTGCTCTCGAAAGTGGTAAGAGATCCGGAAGTGGAGCTAATTATCTAACCGATTTGCCAAGGGTAAAGTAGGGCAACAGGGCAAGGGCTCGTTTATACGCCGAACGGCAAAAATGCAAAATTGAAGCGCAATCAATAATAAACGTCCTTGATCGAATTTGCCCCTTTGCTTTAGTGCCGCAATCTGGTGGCGCCTCATATAGGCAACCTTACTGGTCGTTCGGGTTTTTTAAAAAGCTGCTATTCCTTATTAAAGACATTTTGGCGAATTTCACATTTTTCGTCTAGTTTCTTCCCTATGTGATTATATGCCTAATTTTTTTTTGCTTAGACGCGGCGCCACCGAACTGCGCCACTAACGCAAAGGAGCGAATTCGATCAATGACGTTAATTATTGATTGCGCTTCGATTTTACATTCTCGCCGCGCGTTGTCTAAACGAGCCCTAATGGCTGTAGTTGGAGTGTCGGCTGTGGGATAATGTAACAAAATTTAACAAAAAACTTAAGAAAATCTGAAGAGTCAGTTTATTATGAAATTGGGTACTCACCTAAACCACGGTAACAGTTCGCCACCACCATGCATATCAACCAACTTGTACAATTTCATATCCTCTCTTAGTCGTCCCATGCTTAGGGCATTCTCCTTCTCTTTGGACTGTGATGATCCCATGATTGTATCAAGAGAATTTACGCTTTCAAAAATCTGTAACAGAAAATTATTTAGATGTGATGATGATATAGATAAAAAATTATTGGATCAAAATGTTCAGTGGTGGAAGAAAAAAGTATGTGCCGCTGGAGCTCACTGGAGAAAATAACAACGATGTTGAACAATATGAATTACCTATGTGTAGTCGTGTCAGTGATTAAATAACTTTATTGTAACGTTTGTCGAAAAGCAGATTGTGTTTCAGCAAACGCAATTACGAACGTTCCTTTTTCTATGTGAAGCTTTTAATGAATTCTGTTCGCCTTCTTATGTAAGGCAGTTCCGTGATTTATAATGGCCGCAGCTGATTGATTTTTTCAAGTCAAAGCTCATGGGTAAGTATGTACATGGGTATTTTCGCAGTTACCGACAGGCTTTAATCACGTAGTACGGTAGAATGAAATCGACCTCCTTATACCGTCCTCGATAATTGCAGCCTCCGGATAATTGAGAAAATGATAACAACAGTCCTCTAGTCGGAGGAACACGGGAATCAAGCGTTTCGCCTGAGGCTATTACTGTGAAAAAGTCAGCTGATGAAAACAATTACAAGAAAAGCGAGAGTTAGGTGATTGAAGGTTTTGTCACTTCAGTGCACCTCTACTTTTTAAATGGGCCATCGTCTTTTAGGAACTCGAGGAACTTGGTTGGGTTGAGGAACATGGTTGGAATAATGAATAGCTGTCTAACAGCAGGTATAAGCTGGGTTTATGTGGTATCCATGTCAAAAGCAGAGAGGCAGCTGGGAACAACGAGAAAGAGCTCGAGTCGCACTGTCAACTGCATTTCATTTTTATGGCTTCATAACAATTCCATGGGAGAATTCAATTCAGGTTGCCAAGGTGCTGCCACTCTCACCGACTCGAGTGGTTCAGCTGGAGAGAACAATGCGTGCCAGATTGTGCGTATGTATGTGTATGTACGTGTATGTGTATACATGAATGTACGTGTATTCGTATGGCATGTGTATACATAACTGAAAAAGAGTGAGTTTTAGTATGGAAGGATGTGAACTACATCCATGCACAACTCATATAACAGTGATACGGTAGATGTCGGATACAAACATGACGTTCTTTTAGCACATACAGCCAGGAACGAGATGTGTTGTTCGTTCTTGGAGCAAAAATTGTAGCAGACTCTACACCTAGAGCCTTCGAGGGATCCTTCGTTATCCTCTATATACCATGTAACCTTTATACGGTGTAATTCATTTTCTGGAGGCACAAGGTGTAGAACTATACCGCTCATAACTTCTGTCCCAAAATGCGTTAGGAGCGCTCCGGAGCGCACCAAAGGGTTCCTTTCTCTCCTAGTCTTCCCTAGTTTGTCATTTAAGAATTTAAACATATCAGTCGATTCGTCTATCAACACTGAGTTTAAAACCAACGTTATTTTCTTATTTCAGTTTAACATCTTTATCTTTATCTTTATGTCAGTATTGAACAGAAGAAGACACTAAAAACCGAGTTAGTAATCACAAACGAAACTGACTCTATAAAAAAAAAAATTAATGCTGTGAAGGAATATTTGAAACAAGAAATTACGAGTGCAATCAAGGCGTCACTGGAGTAAGAACATCCACTAGAACATGCTGCTTTTTTTACCGGACAGTTGTAGACTCCTAGTAACAGTGCTTAAGGCCAACCACGCGCAACCTACGACATTGGAGCACGCAACTGGGAGATCCATTCTGGGGCGGGCCCTTAGGGCTCCTTTAAACTGATACGCACCCCAGGCGTTAACCGTCAGGTGAGGCACGCAACTGGAAATCCCATTCCGGGGCGGGTCCTTCGGGACTCCTTTAAACTGGTACGCACCCCAGGCGATAGCTAGAAGTGAGGTGCTCTGGAAGACCCTGATACCACTTACTAGGATTTCGTTAGAAAAAGAATTTTCCATGAAGCAGTGAAGGTTTTGCGTATGTCCTTAACTCCTGGATCTTGCAAACGTTCTTAACTCTCAGAGATTAGCATGGTATGCGTCTGGTCAAATTTCCCCAATATACAATGCCGATCTACTCGAGAATGTTCTCCGGCTGCATAAATAGCGACGACGAAACTGAATTGGCATTCGCATCACCACGTCTGCGAGCGTCGAGCCCAGCGCCCGCCGCCGTCACGCCAACCGGACCGGGAGCCATCCAGCCGCTCCCGCCGCGCTACCCGCGCCGACAGCCGCGAAGCCACGGCAGTCGCGGCTAACCGCGCCCAGCCTGAGCCGAGGACACCGCCCGAAGCCAGACGAAGCCCGCCGCCACGCCGAGGGGAACTCGCCGCGACCAGCTGGATGGCAGTCGATCCGGAATGGCGCGACGGTCATCGAGCCGTCCACCTAACCTGAACGAATCGTATAAAGTTTTTTGTATTGTTCAAGACACAAAACAGTCAAACTGTTCGCAAAGCTCGTCTTCTCTTCTCCGGTCATTTTCGTCGGCTGGCTGGCACAGACATGTGATTCTCCTTGGCAAACGTCTTCGTTGTTGTCTGTTGTCTTGCAGCGTTGTCGAAGGGTTCAACGAAGGTCGAACCTGGCGACACACAATCGTTGTTTTCTGCAATTGGTTCAGTTTGAAAGTGAATGAGTAGAAAGCTTGCTACATTAGAGCGCTTTTAGCTTGCTAGAAAAGCTGCTAGAAGTAGCCTTCTGCTAAGAGATGAGCTTTCAGCTTACTGGTGAAGCTGAAGACTGTGTCAGCATGAACTACTTCAGTAGGCAACTCATTCCAAACCGAAATCGCTCGTACTAGGAAAGAATCGGAAAACCTTTGCGATCGAACTCTGCCTACTTGCAGCCTGAAGGAATGTCCTCTTGTCCTATTGCTGAAAGCTGAGAAAGTTAGTAGCTCCTGAAAGTCAATGGCTATTTTACCGAAAACGATTTTGTAGATGAGGACTTGATCGAAGACTATACGTCTAAGTCTCAGGGACGTCGTACCAAGTTTCGACAGGCGCTCTGCGTAACTTGTTGAAAATAGCCCATTTCTTGCAAAGATCTTCTTAGTAAATTTCCTTTGCACCTTCTCTACTTGGTCGACGAAGCACTGTCTTTCTGAAGACCAAAGCGGGGTGCAGTACTCAACCACAGGCCTTACATATGTGGCGAAAAGCTTGAATAATGTGTCCAAGTTTCGCGATTGAAATGCGCGCAGGATGAAATTCGATTTTGTGTAAGCGAGCGCGGTGATTTTGTCAATATAGCTCTCGAAGGATAGGGAATCAGAATACAACATTCCTAAGTCTCGGACTGAGGTGCTAGCATGGAGTTCGCGGTTGTCAAGAAAATATGTAGCTTCGGGATGGTTCGATCCGATGCGCATCACTGTTGTTTTCTCACATGAAATTTCCAGATCATATTTTTTGGACCACTCCGATACCGCGTCCAGTGCTACTTGTAATACAGCTGCGTTACTGAAAGCAAAAACTTTGGAGTCATCGGCATAAATAGAGGTGCAGACCCCGTGGGGAAGGCAACTGGGCAGGTCATTTATGAACAGGAGGAACATTACTGGTCCTAAACAAGTTCCCTGCGGTACTCCACTGGGGGTCTCGTATGATTCTGAGAACGACCCGTTGACTAGCACTGTTTGACTGCGCCCACGAAGGAAGGACTTCAGAAATCTAAGGAGACATCCATCAATGCCGTATGCTCTCAACTTGACGAAGAGGAGGTCAAGGTTTATGGAATCGAAGGCTTTTTTGAAATCAATGTAGCAAGCAGTTACATAACCTAGCGAATCCACAACTCTCTGCCAAACGGGAATTGTCGTCATTAGTGCAGTTGTCGTGGATTTCTTTGTGAGAAAACCATGCTGTGAAGCGCTAATGAGACTGTTTGAGAGCAGATAATCGTGGATTTGCTTGCATAAGATTCTTTCAAATACTTTACTTGTAGAGGATGTCAGGCATATGGGTCTATAATTCTTCACGTCCTTTTTGTCGCCCTTCTTGAAAATGGGTCTCACAAAACTATTTTTCCACATCGAAGGAGCTTCACCGTGTAAAAGACACCAGTTAAAAATTAGCGTGAGCACGGGAGTTAATCCAAGCGCAGCTTTCTTCAAAAAGATGTATGGTATCCCAACATGATCCAGTTACAGCCCAATCTCTCTCGAGGGGCGCTAACTAGCGCTAATTAGTTCACGACCCTCCGAATGTTGCCATTGGAGTCTCCTCAGGAGACATTGTCATCACGAAACGAAAAATTCCGGAATCATAAGTCGCTCTAATTGAATTCGAATTCAGCTTCCCACTACCATTATTTTGGCACCTGATATGCGCTTTGTTTGTGATTTCAAAAAATTTCCGTGTTTCAAGCAAAAATGAAAAGTTATATCTAAATATCGAGTTCTTTCCGGCTCTTTGAACTACTGAATTTCATATAATCTGAAAGTTTTTGGGAGCAGCTGGATGGCTAACAGCATATCGTTGTCCGTTTCTTTATATTTCTCTTTTTTATTTAATTTATTTTGAAATCCGACACAGAACAGAAAACCAGTGAACAGAACTAATAGCGAAACACTGTTGGGCATTAAGAACTAAAGAACAAGGTAGAATTAACTTACACACACTAGGAAGACCAGATTCCCGTAGTCACTTAGGACTCAACAGTATACCATTTGAGATGAGGTGAAAGGTAATTCATAGAAGGTAAGCTAAAAAAGAGAAAGAAAAATAATTTCCTGACAAGATCCACAGTCGATAGCCAGTAGACAATAATTGTAGCCGCTTAACCTGACATCACTCACTTGTTACTCATTACTAATCCATAGCCAATCGCCCATTGAAAAATTGTTAATTTTCACATTTTACTTGTCATTGGCTGAAAAAAAATAAAAAAAATAAACTTATATCTGATCTCCATGAATCCGGTAAATTCGCTCAAGGCTTTTCTGGGATCGAGAAGACTGATCTGCTCAGCTTTTGGCTTCGGAAAGTCATTGTTTAGCCCAAACAGCGTATTCATCATGCCATTCTAAGATTCTGAATGGAAGACGAATGCATTAGTTCATCTTCGTCCCCTTTATTTTCGCCATCTATGTGGTTCCACCACCTTTCACCATTTCGACCACGATTATCAAATTATCATTGAGCACCTGCGTAGCATTTGATCACCTTCTAGTACCTTCTAGCTAATCAATGTGGTGGCGATTTCTAGCGGCTCGCCCACATTCCTATTCTCCTGTATGGTGGTGGTTGGTGTCTTTCTATGGTGAGTGTTCTTCTATGTAAATTCGAAACGGGCTTGAGCACTTGTTTGTCATTAGTGGAAGGGAATGTAGCCATCGGCACCATTCGCATGCTATTCCCTGATCTCATTTGCGCCTACTAAGCCTTGTGAGAAGTCCAGAACAGCCGAATGACGCTGTTTCAGCGTTTCTTTCCACTTTCATTCTCCTATAACAAACTGAGAGCAGTCACTAGACAGCTAGTCAGCTTTCCTCATCCATAGGGTGCAACGTGAGCTCTAGTGTAAAGTCTTCGAATTATTTCATTCGTCCCGGCATTGATCCGTTCCTGCTAGACGCCTGGGTTGAACAGCTGACAGCTTCGATTTTATCGAATTTCTTTCCATTTCATTTCAGAGCACAGTTACTTATCCTTAATAAACTGGGCTTCACTAGTACTCACGTTTAAATTCATATTATAAGGTGTAGCCTGTTTTGACATTGTTTTTTTTTGCAACGGAAAAATATCGTTAATTATCCATCCCGTGCAAGTAAAGTCGACCTCATCTTCTTATCAATAGGCTGATATTGAACATTCGAAGCGAACGATCTAAACAAAGATCAGTTCGTAAACCAATATTCCTTGCCTGACGTTTCTGCCATATTGGCGTATCTCATGCGCACCTTGGGAGTTGTTGCAGGTTAGTGATGCACAGATTTATCACTATCTCTGGTCACCTGAACAGTCACGTTGAAAAAAGTTGTTTTCTGAGTGGGAAGCTTGTGTACTTTTTCTCAAGCTTGAGCAAAAAGGTTGTTCTGTCATAACTATGTTTATAAATGTGATTGGAGCAAGGGTGAGCGTAAAACTTTTGTCGTAAAATTTTTTACGATTTTTTTTGCCACAAAATTTTGCCAGTCGTAAAATTTGTAGAATATTTTTGTTTTGTTAAAATCGGCAGTATTGTGTGCCAAAATACAAATAAATGTTACTGAAAGTCGGAGCATTTATTTCAGCTTAGCGTCGAAGCAAATAATTCATTTATTTACAGTTAATTCCTCATTAGAATTTCAAATGAAAACATGTTTTGGAAAAACATAAATTATCGATCAAAACCAATCAGAGGAATGTTGATCTTGAGAAATAGGAGTGCAGAAAAATTTGCAGGCGTTGGTGCTTTCCAATAATCGCTCAAAATGTGACCGGCTGACGAAAAATTCTTTATAAACACACTTTATAAAAGCATGAAAAGTTATCAAAATCAGTTTAAAAACAACTATACATAACATACTCCATAGTATTGTGTTAGAGTTCGGTGTTGGCGCTTCTTCAGCTTGAAATTGAAGTCGCAAAAATTTCGTAAATTTCCCGAAATTTGTCCGTAAAACCATTTTTTACGAAAAAATGTCGTAAAAATCGTAAAATGCACACCCCTGGGCCCAAATTCATGAACCAGAATTTGGGGTATATAACACTCCGGGCGAGATAAACCCGGTCCATCCCTCCAATATTCGGATTCATGACAATCGAGTTTGCGATACTCGACGTGAAGCAGTGCAACGGCCATGATCACGGCTGTTATGGGTAAGCGTCCGTCAGTTCACAAATCGATAAGTCCGACTTTTTATCAAAAATTTTTCTAGCATGTACACGGTCGCTATTCGCTTTGGTGTTTGCGCTGTAATTTTAACTACGTTCTCTGTTTGCTCATTAGCAGTATTATTTTCCTTTTGAACTTTAAAAAACTAAAGTTGAAAATGGAATCTGAGCGGCATATCAGCCGATGTGCGGGTATTAACATTGGAGCTCTCTTAATACAGTGGGCCGCTCGATACATCGTCGCGCCAGTGGAGTGGAATAGACCCGCAATATCCACCAAATAAACTCCGCGGCACGTTCATGAATGCGAATACTCGCGCCCACCGGGGTTTATTCTCGGTATATTGTGCCGATGCCTGTCATGAATTTAGGCCCTGGTTGGGAGTCTCTAACTACATCAGCAAGTTCCTCATTAGAATGCATCAGTATTCCAGCTCGATCTCAACAAATTTCTTCTAGTGTGCATCATCTACATTGCTGAATCAAATCGTTATGCGGAACAGCTTTATGAAGACCTACTGTATTACTACAACAAAAATGTTCGCCCTGTAAAAAACGCTAGCGAGAGCATCAAAGTGAAATTTGGAGCATCATTGATCCGAATCATCGATGTGGTGAGTTGCAAATTAGGATTATTACAGATTATCTTTCTTATAATATTTATTAGTTGTAACATCTTCAATTGAACTTCCACACTCGCATGTAGTTTTCTGATTGGCTGTCGTCGTCCTTTTTTGTTTGATGGACAGGAGCGACAATGTGTGAGACACCACAGTCAGATGGGCAATAAGAAGCAGGCATTCCTAAACGTAGAATCATACGTGACACGTTAGAAGGATTAGAAGATACTATAATAGAACGGGACAGGCAATTAAAACTTTACCTGGATCTCCAGGTGGACCATATGGACCCTCGTCACCAGTTTTTCCGACGGTACCCATCGGGCCAGCAGGGCCAGATTCTCCTGGTGTACCGGGAGCTCCCATCTCCTTGGCTGCTTTACCGGCAGGACCTGGTTTGCCTTTCATTCCAACTGGTCCGGGTGGGCCAGTGGGACCTTTGATTCCTATACCAGCTATGATTACATCACCGGGTTCTCCAACGCCACCAAGTGGCCCATCATCCCCCGGTGGTCCATGGTTGCCCTCCAGGCCTATTGGTCCGTCCACTCCAGGATTTCCAGGGCCACCGCTTTCTCCTCGCATGCCTGGAAATCCAGACATTCCTCGCTCGCCCTGTGGACCCCTGAAAAAAGAATTTTCAGGAAATTTCATCTACGGTAGTTCAAGGGTGAGTACTGCTGTATTACCTGGGTCCTGGTGGACCTGCTGGACAAATTGTGCATGGAAGATCATCTTCCGGAGCTAGCTCAACATCATAGCCATCGTTTCCAGATGGTCCGGTGTTGCCAGGTAGACCAGGACTACCGTCTTCACCCGGCTCACCAGGACCACCGGGTAGACCTTGTGGACATGACAGCGCATTGCATCCTGAAATGCCGTTCACCTCCAATTGAAATTTTTAACGTCCAGCGAATAGACATCCGGGTGGATGTGAACAAACCTATGCATCCGTCGATTTTTGCTTTCCACGGTGATCTCTTTGCCCTCGAGGATAAGATCGCTCCACCGTAACCTTGGAGTTTATCCGATTCTATCAAAAGCTGAAGCTCCTTCCAGATTCGGGACGTGTCCTCCTTGAAAAAGTATGTGTAGGTTTATATAGGTATAGGAATCGTTGAGTCTTTTTTTAAACAAAGCAATCTTGTCTCTGATGGTATTTTGAGTTTAGCTTTACTTGTTCTAATGTCATGTCATGTTTTTCAAGGTTTTACCTGTTTGTGATGCTCTGTTTGTTTTCCCCGTCTGTTTAGCGCGTCTTTCACGCAATGAATAGAAAATAAAATAAAAAATATAGTGAAAATAGGATTAGCACCCTTGTTCATCATCAACTCCCACATAATTGGACCTCAGCTATATTTCAGAAGAGCAACTACAATGGGACCTACTATGTTTACGTCAAACTGTGGGACTGTTTTGGTGTTTTGAGGGATATTTTTTTGTTTATTTATTTAATTGCATCATAGGTCGCGCACCGACCAAGACCAAAGTAAGAAAACTGAATGAATACTATTAGCGAAAGAAAGTGAAGAAAAAGAAAAAGAAAATGATTATGTTGAACCTCACATTGGGTATGAGGCGCGATGAAGACAAAAAATAAACTTAGATAGATAATGAAGTGGCCCAAATCGAAAAGAAGAAAATGAAAAGAAGATATCTGGAACTTCGCTCTTTAAGTGCATCATATACATTATTATTGGTTCTTAAGGTGGTGCCTTATTATTGGTTCTTAAGGTGGTGCCTCCAGGTGATTGCGCTTAAAACATCTGCTCTACCTACGTTATACAAATTATTGCCTTCATCTAATTATTACCTTGTACTTCTTCGCTTTAAGTTCGATGTTTTGCACTTCGGTTGATGACTTTAAAAGCAGCGACGGAGTGATGACCGCTAAGATAAGCACAGAGATGACGGATATTGTTAGTGATCCTGCGGCAATTGCCTCATAGGCGCTCCAAGATTTCATGTTTGGCGATTACCTGTAGTTAAAAGCATCGCCAATTAATTTCAAAGCACGATTTATGAAAAACCACCCAGATTACAATTTACTGCACCAAGAAATCCATAGAAAAGTGAAAACAAAGGTGAAGGCAAAAGATGAAGGTGTCGGCATTAATCAGTCCCCTAGGGGGAGTGCCGTATTCGTGTTCGCTACGTCAGGTTAGTGTCTCTATCTTCCCAGACAAGCCTGGTATCAATTTATCCGGCCCCGGAGGGATGGAAGCCTTGGTTAGCTAGGGCCGGGATCGATCGTTCGACCGCGCGGGTGTCAGCAGCACCCCTTACTACTGTACCACCCGGGCCCTTGAAAAAAAAAGCAAAAGATTCTTTACGCCTATAAAGAGGTGTAAAATTTTAAAATTACTGGCGTTCGGGAGAAGATGCCTATACGTTGTAACCACGGAGAAGAATGAAGACTAGGATGTAGAGGGAAAAGCGGAGATATAATTAAAGTCGGTATTTTTCAGAAGTTATGACAGTTACACAACTGAGTGCGAATGAGTAAGAAAAATACAAAAATTTTCGGCACCATAATTTAGTTGAGAATAGGAAGTGAAACGCGGAAGAATTTGGGTTGATCATGCTAATAAATCTGGAGCGCACACTAAAAAAATGCGGGAGAATGTTCCCGACGAACACGTCTTTCCCTAAATCAGGCGGCACTCACACAAAGACACTTTCATCCCGTTCACTTCTTTTATACGCGAAAAGTGCACAACTGTCCGAAACACTCAACAAGTGGGTCAGCAACGCGAAACACCCGAAAACTTGTTGAATTCGATACGCCGATAGCGAAAAATTTTCCCTTCGCCCACTTTTCGACGATTGCACTCCACGAGTCAGCTGATTGTCTAAGTGAAACTGAAAAGAACCGACCATGATCCGATATAGTTCAGGACGAAGTAAATCAAGTACTCACGACGAATCTATGGTTAGAAATGCAATGGTTCGACTACAAGCTGTCATGGGAGCCGACACGATGGGGCGGAATCAAGAAACTGCATATACCATCAGACCAGATTTGGATACCGGACATTCTACTGTACAACAAGTTAGTCCAGTTCTGAATTCTCTTTGAGTTCTGAGTTTTTACTATAGTGAAGATCAAAGATTTGCAAACATTTTTCATGCAGAACCACATGTTGTATTAGGTTGTTTATTTATTTATTTATTACGTCAAATGACGCACCTAAAACAAAAAAATAGCACAGGGTAAGAAGAAAGACAACAAATGAAAAACCTGAACTCAAAACACAAGAACACTATCCAGCAAGACTATGCAGGCCTATTAATTAGTTATGTAGCTAACGCATAACTTTTACAATTAAATTCGGAGGGTTTCACGTAGGAAGAAGAATAAAAACGTGGAGGTTTCACAAGTTCGCGATGTTTTTTTTTTTCCAAGCGACCCTTGTAAGCTTGCTATAGAAGATTCTGAAGAGCTCGATGCAGCATCCGAAAGAGAATTATTTGTACTTTCAGACGTGGTCTAGCTGCCTGTCAAGTTTCGAAATTTTATAGTTTTTCTAGTCTGTAAAGTGAAAACTGAAAGCGTGTAAAACTGACCTCACCGATGGCGATTTTTTTCTGCTGTTATGAAACGATATTCAAAACCTAGAACGTTTCCAGAAATATATTGCTCTTCAGCTGGCCATTAAACTGTGCAACACCAATCGAAAAAGCGAAAGCGATATAGCAATTAGCACAATGGTTAATTGCCCCCATTGCGCTCATCTTTCGCATCCTTTCCTTCGTCAATCTCGTTTGATACGCTACCAAACATGGTCGAAAGTTTCGTACCGAACATGATCAAAGAATGAATCGCTGATCGGTAGTTTTTCTACACATTTTGAAACACAAGTTTCATCTAATATTCATCTGTGGGCCTACCAATAGTATAAGAAGTGGGCAACAATATGAAACTGATTTACAGCTTATTTATTTATTTATTTAGGTATTTATTTAGGTATTTATTTAGGTATTTATTTAGTTATTTATTTATTTATCTATTTATTTATTGCACATATGTAAATGTGCGCCACAAAAAGGTAAGCTTCCAAATAAATAGACAGCGACTTGATTCAAATCGGGGTGAATAGTAAAGGCAAGCACTAAACAGAATATAAAATCATGAACGCTATCACTGAAGAAGTAGCCAAATCTCGCTTGGTGGAGTATACTTACTTCTTGTTAACCTTCAAGGTACACCAAATGATGCTTAAAATTTACCCACTTGCAGAACATTTATTCTCAGCAAGGGGACTTATTGGAGTAGAAGAATGCGAGTTCAAGAGAAACAAAAAGTTTCAAATTGTTACACGCTCACCAGCTCCCAGAATAATAACGCGTGAACTGAAATAAAGATTTGAAATAAAACAAAAAAGATTTAAAATAGAACGACGAACAAATAGCATGTAGCGACGGCCAGCTGAACTGATGAACCCGTTCCCTGGGAGTACGGTAACGGGCAATCGCGGTGGGACCCATATGAGCCACCCATGACAAACATCGCTTGGGTTTCGCTTATTATGTAGTAGGATTCCGATACCATTTGAAGCAGTCGAGAAGCTTGAAATATTTGGGACGAACAAGTCCACTTCTAATTCGAAAAATAATTTGGACTACTTCTAATTCAAAAACTATTTCTACAGAACTTATTTTATACTTTTCATTTCAGCGCTGACGGCGAGCCACACATTACTATTATGAGTGATGCGCTTGTCTATCACAACGGTCTCATTGTATGGAAGCCTCCAAGCATCTATAAGTCCTTCTGTCCTATCAATATTGAGTACTTTCCGTACGATTCGCAGTCCTGCTCTCTGAAATTTGGTGGTTGGAGTTACAATGGTTTCCTGCTTGATGTTCGACAGTTGCCTGTTGGTTATATGAATTGAATTTTGAATTTTGCGTTTTATTCATCTAAAATAGTCGCGATAAGCTATATATCGGTGATTTTCACCAATGATAATGTGTCCCAGTAGACAGATTTTTGAGGAATTTACATACTCTTAATAGGTTTAATTCAAAAGCGGTTGATGAAAAGCTGATGGGATATACCGCCCCGTCTCTGTCTCTCGTGAAATCGAAAGACCATGAATAACTTTCGGTGCTGCGATAATTTCCTCCTTTAAGGCCCCTCCTAGCTCACAGAGGCACTTGAACTAACATTTTGGTATGGTACTTTTCAGTTAAAAAGGTCATAATTCCTTTTACTTTTCAATTCCAGTCAGCTGATTCGCCTATCATAAATCGAGAGGACGAAAGCGGAAAAGAATATCAGTATCTCGAGAAGGGAATGGACCTATCAGGATTTTACCAGTAAGTTGTCTCTGGTATCAGAAGAACGGAACTTAGCTATTGATTGATTTGAGTTTAGAAGTCTAGAATGGGATCTGATGTCGCTCACCTCACAACGACACGAACAGCTCTATCCAGGCTGTTGTGGTCAAGACTTTTACATCGACGTCACATTTGATATAGCACTTCGAAGAAAAACCCTGTTCTACACTGTTAATCTTGTTATACCGTGCATGCTGATAGGTTAGTGGTGTACATACAGTACCGGACGCGCCACAGCGATAAAACGGCGGTAGCGGCGCGCCGGAGCGCCGAAATGCGCCGTTTTGGTGTCCACGCGTGGTGACCCGGGCGGAGCCAACCGCAGTTCATTTGCGCCCCATGTTTGGGAAAAGTGTATATGGAGGGATAGAGCTCAAGCTGCTAAGCTTGAATATATACTTATTTTTACTAATAAGTATATATTCAAGAAGTTATTTAAAAACGGCGGGTTTCGGCGCTCTGAGGCGCCGCCACCGCCGTTTTATCGTTGCGGCGCGTCCGGTACTATACGTCGACATCATACCCACTGACCTGGAGCAATTCAGCATTTTTCAGCTATTCTTACAACCTTCGTATTTTATATTCCTCCTATCGAGCACAAAATGACATTCTCCATTTCGATTTTGGTATCACTTACTGTCTTTTATCTTGTCTTGATTGAGCTCATCCCACCAACATCTCTGGTCATTCCTCTTATAGGTGAGTGAAGGCATTTTATTTAATTTACATTTTATCAAGAGCATCGACCACTCTTCATTGATTTCTTCATTTATTTGTGTTAAGGACGATATTTGCTATTCACAATGTTTCTCGTAGCGATGTCGATTCTGTTATCCGTGCTATCTCTCAATTATTACAGAAGGTATGCACAATTTCTACGAGTATTCTCGTTCCTTCATTTATTTATTTATTTATTTATTTTATGCTTACATTCACATGGATGTGCATACAACCAGAATTAGTAGCGACACTAAAGAAACAAAGAGAAGAATAGAACCACACTACACATCAAATATGTAGAAACAGAGAACGAAAACCTTAGAACTAAGAACACACATTATAATACTAAGGAAACACCGGTTAATCTCAACATTTCCCTTCATAAATCACTCATTCATCATAGATGGGTTATTACAAAGTCTAGGCAGACAGGTATAAACTATGCTAACGGCTATGGATACAGGGTACCACGGTTTAGTAGATAAATTTTAAAAAAAGGAAAAGAAGAGGTGCTAGGTTTACCAAAACACTAGTGCCCAATTGCCATTAACGTGGCAGTGTTTATCTGTAAGATTCAGCGGAAGTTTTTCAAATAGATTCAGTTAATAAATGCAACTTCTATGTAGGGACGGCTCGGCACATCCAATGCCTCATTGGATGCAGGCCGTATTTATTGAGACATTGCCAAAATACATCGGAATTAAAAAGGCCGAAGAGGACGAGATCAGCGACCGTGGTAGCAGTACATCAGGTATCATAGCTTCTGACTTAGTGATTTTATTTGTGTCATCCACATGATTTTCTAATATTTGTTTGGTTTTCCTATTGTCGCATGCTGCCATGGAACAGTTTGGAAGCCGAAAAAAAATAACTTGCTCTTCGTTCTAAGTATTGCGCAGCCTGATCCACCTTCAACGGTCCATCATATGATTTTTACTTTTCAGTTTTCTTTCCGGTTCGTCAGGCCTCCGATTGCAAAAGAAATTTGACGGAGCGTTTTTTTTTTGTTCAGAACTCGGCCAATTCCTCGATTCGTCTCGTCGGCCGTCACCCTATTTCTTAGCCGTTCCGACGACCATACAAGATGATGGACAAAAGCGAACGAGAGGAGAAATTAATAAGGTAGTTCAAGATTAATGGCGCTAATCTTATCAAGGAAATAAAGTTACAAATTTTTCTGATTATTGTATGTCATCGATGTCAAAAACACTAAATGCCCATCTCTATTTTAGATGCGTTTATCACAACTAGCACATCTTCGTGGGATGCATCCAGACTTGATAAGGCGAATGATTGATAACGTCTCGTTTATTGCGGATCATTTTAGAGCAATGAAAAAAGAAGATAAAGTGAGTATTCTGTTAAATTTGAGAAATTGAAAAACATGTCTGAAGACGCAGTAAAAATTCAGATCTCTTCTGATTGGTCCTACGTTGCCAATGTTATTGATCGATTGGTGCTAATTATATTCACATTTGTGAATATTGTCGGGACAGTGCTCATCATTCAGAATTCGCCAATGCTGTTTGATCACACCGAACCTATGAAGATCGTGAGTGCTTCAAGTTGTTCCTCTGAAAAAAATGTCCCCAATGTAATCGTAATCCATGGTCCAGAACTGTCTGGAATACTAAAATAGTCCCATTGTACACTTAGTAGCAAGGAAAATGACACCTGGAAGTGCTCTTTGTCTATTTGCCTACCGTTTATCTGCCATATTCGATGCTTGAGCAATTATCTGTGCCAGAGATATGAGCGTTCCCAACTGATATGAAAGCAGTAAAAAGCGGGCAGTTTGTCCAGTGCATTTCTAGTTCAAAAATCGACTTGAGGATCTCTCTATTGATGGGTCAATGATGAAGGTCTTTTTTCAAATTGCTCATATGTCAGCTTAAGTGTATTTATTTATTTATTTATTTACCTATTTATTTATTTATTTAAATACGTTATAAGACGCGCCATATAACAACGCAAAATGTGACGAGACGGAACAAATAATACGTCCAGAGTGAGCAGTTTCAAAGACATCAGTATTGACTAATATCATAATAAGAAACCTCGCTCCAGCCGCTTACACGGGTAAAGGAGAATAGAGGTTGAGCCCAATTGACAGTAAGCCTGAAACGCTCGAATGGCTAGAAAATTCCGAACAGCTAATATTGAGAATAACCGAACCAGAAAGTAAAAAAATCGAGTTAGGAAGGTAACGAGGTAATATATCACGTCATGCATGCAGCTGCCCTACGGTAGGGGACAACGAAGCTCCATGCCCGTAATTCGTCCTTGTATAGTGGCATTTAAACCAAGAGCAATACATTCAAACCGGACGGATATGACCGAGGACAAGAAGCTTGTGCCTCGAGAAACTACCGTAGGTTCAGGTGTATAGCAAGCCCAAAAAAATCTCAGTAATTGCTGCCAAAAACGCTCAACGTGAGCTAGGTTAGCTGCTCTGAGAATCAGACTGGAGCCCCGGAAGAGCTGGTATGTAAGACTTGTTGAGAAAAAAAAGAAATAAGAATAGGAAGGAAAAAGAATTAACATGTTCAAAGCAAGCTGGCTGCGAAGAAGTCAACAATATGAAAAGTGATCAAGAAAAATTTTCAAAGTAACGTTAACAAGGAACTTGCTCACCCTAAACGTATACCTGAGCACAAATTCAGCAATATCATCTGGTGAGATAACTCATTCAAGAAGTAAAACCAATAAGAAAAGATGAAAGGAAGAATGAATCGAAACATTCGAATAAATGAAAAACGAGAGCATTGCAAGTTAGAATATTAAAGTATGTAGATATTAGAATTACTATGCATTTTTTAGCTAATGGTTCGGTTTTTTGAAGGGATCGGCAAGTCGTCCACTGTCCGGTGATACGTTCGAGAACGCTTTCGACGCCAACTTCACGCAAGAAAGCTGGTGGAAGAACTCCGAAGGACTTTGATTGCAAAGCTAACTGCAGATATTCTGATTCCATTCACAGCGAACGGGCGTAATAAATAAAAATGCGGAAAAAATGAGGTCATTTAAAATCTCTTTTCATTGTATGTACATTATTGTTCACGTAATTGAACAGGTAGAGCTTTAAAAATGAACACAGACAGGAACATCACCTGTGTGCGGCAAATTCCTCTTTTTGCGGCGAAATATGCTATTACAATATTTATGGTTCATTCAGTATTCCTTCAGAATTGTCAGCAGAATAACCCTATCACTCTGTGAGCCGTCTGAATAAGGTGGTGAGGCTTCTGTGAAGGAATACGTTGGCCTTATAGTGTTGGATTCTAGAAAATTTTGGGTTCAAGTTAGCTAAATCCGGCTGGTCAATCCTTTGACGTACTCCAGACACTTGACGGCATGCCAACAGTGTCAAAAACAGACAAAAATTTCAATAGTTCCCACTCTTCTTACCTGCCTTAAGTAATGTGTCATGGGAGTGATAACGGTTCCGTAAACCTCTTTACCAGTTTTTTGCACTCTTAACAATAGTGTCCCACATTATCACTATCCAATTCATTTTCTTCACTGTTCCTGACTGCGACTACACAAGGTTTGATCGATTTAGTGTGTCTCAAATTCACTGTATTATATTTTTAAAAAGAGCACTGTCAAGCTTTTTTCTTCGCTCACTGACAGCCCAGCACTTCTATCTTCATATTTCCCTCGGATAAAATCTGAAGAGCTACCGTAGTGCTGCGACAGTGCTCACTGTAAGGAAATTATTTTATTAGCTCCACTTGTTTTCTTTTTGTTCAGTAAAATAGTGGTACCATCTCAGCAAGATCAGGAACACTTCTTCTAAGCGGTGCAGCTGGCTCGACCATGCTTACACTTCGAGCTTCACATTTATTAAGGTACGTCGGTCATCAAAGTCCTGTCTAAATTTTCTCCTCGTTTCGGTCTCGTTTAGTTTTATTTTGGCAGAATAGAGATGATCAGTCAATCAATGCAATGCAATCAATCAAACGTTGAACGCACGATTTTCGATGCTGTGCATCGGACTAATAAAAACATGCTACAGTTCTTGTTTTTTGTTCGTTCGTTTTTTTAGTTTGTTTTTATGTGCTTTCGTACGAAACTTTTAGAGTAGTTTCACTGCTTAGAGATTCATGGATTGTCAATCAGTGAGACTATTTTTGCAAAATCATGGGTTTGTATCTTCGATCAGCTATCCATAAATCTCGGCGTGATTATACAGTGTAGATATCGGTTGGCTGACTTGACTCCTAGATTGATGAATACAGTACATCATTAGGCTAACATTTCGGAGCGTTCTGTCTTCTCCAGAGCCTGGAAAGTCGAAAAACATTTATTTATTTATTTATTTATTTATTTATTTATTTATTTATTTATTTATTTATTTATTTATTTATTTATTTATTTATTTATTTATTTATTTATTTATTTATTTATTTATTTATTTATTTATTTATTTATTTATTTACACCTCTCATAGACGTGCTTAAAAACAAATACATTAGCTGAAAGAAACAGAGCGATCTTATACAAGAACCTCGTAGAGTAAAAATAATTACACCACAAGAAATTTGGGAAAAATATTTTACCACCACAAAGACTAAGACCACTATACTATTAGGTTGTCCGGAAAAATTTTAGACTTTTTCAGTGGTCCGATTTAAAAGCATATATCTTTGCCAGATGAAAATTTAGGTGAGCGTAAATTCGGATATTTGCGTTTCATGAACTCTATAAATGATCCCACAATGGCAGGTGAAATATGCGACTTCCAATTCTCCGTGGTGCGTTCCCGATGAACAACAAGAAGATGCTCTACAGGTCTGCTCTACTTCCTCAGTACCGCTCCGGTCGATCTGCAAATGAAGCCCACCGGTTCCTCCAGGAAACAATGGAGGACCAAGCCCCCTCTCGTGCAACATGCTTCAATTCTTATCGGAAGTTTGAGAATGGTGACGAATCGCTCAAGAAACTCCTCGTACTGGACGATCATCTACCGACAAAAAACAGTAGATACTCGCCACTTGTGATGAGCAGCCTAACCTCACTGTACGTGATCTCGCAGTTCTTACACATACTTCAGAATCCACTTTGTATGAGACTACCTAATTTATTAACGAGACATCTCAGTGTATCATTAGTCTAAAAACTTTCCGGACAACCTATATTTAGGAAACTACTCGCTCATAGGTCATTTCATCTCACAAAAAAAGTCAACAGCAGATACCACTAACCTTAGAATACGCTGACTTAATTGGCGGGCTTGAGGCAGTCCACCGAGCCACAATAACTGAAGTGGGTAAGCGATGGTGGGTGGGCCAGCTAAGGTTATAAAAGGTGATAAAGTATTAGGGTGACCCAAAAGTTCGTGTGCATTTCAGATTCTGACTTCCTTTATTTACAACTCTATAACCACTAATGAATGACCAATGAGGGTAGCTTGGTTAAGCACGATTCTTTAACGGATCGCTGGCAATGAATCCTGCATAGCCGTGATACTCTAACTGATTACTGGACTGTTTTTTCTCGAGTATAAATAAAGCAGGTCAGAATCTGAAATGCACACGAACTTTTGGGTCGTCCTAATATTCACCAATCTAGTAGTCAGCATACACAAAAAACGCCCATATTTATGTTTTTTCGATTAATTTTCTACTAAAAAAAAGGTGGCTAAAAAATAGTTCTACTAGCTGGTGTCTGCTTTATGTTGCGTTGTGTGTGACCAAATATGAGTTACGACGACAGGCTAAATTGACATCGATGGTGATACCGATCACTTATCGCGCTATTTCTCCGACAGAGATAGCGAATATGAGAGCAAGTCCTCCGCTTTTTACGCGCTCTCTCCTCAAGGGGCACTGTTCAGGTGGGTTGGACTGGGCAAATGTATCGGCGCTCGATCATGCCATACACCTAGCCGTACGACTATGCCACCACAACCACTGTCCAAGGATACACCTGACATCGAGGTACGTATTCTCGGATTCTACATTTATAACTTTCTCTTTGACTTGTTTCGTTCACTTCAAGCCTTTTTTAGCCTTTTTTCCATTAATTATTTCCAGAAGGAGCTTCTGTTTTTTTGTACCATTTCAAATATTTTCTATCCTCTCGAGTTGTCCTCAAAGTAGCTGATCTGCTTCATACTAAGCGTTATTCCCTCTTTTCCGTTTCCACCTACACTCATTGATCTGCGCGATAAGTTTATATGATCAACTGATCAGCCAACCCTTCTCTCATAGTCAGTGTGATTTTAGGTTGTCACATTAGCATAACAGCTACATTTGTCACCAATAATCAATGTTGCTCAGGTCACCTGGTGGGTCCTTAACGATCGGCTGTAACCACCGTCTAAGCCATTAGTTCTTTTTACAAAACAACTTCATGAGATACTTTGTTTATCTAATTATTTAAAACATGATCAGGTCAGATATCAGCGTACATTAAGCCGCCGGTTCAAAAACTTTTTGAATGATGGTAAAGACATTTGAAGAACTTTTTCCTTAAGTAGGGGGCGGAGAAGCCCAATTGTCCTATAGGAGAAGAAACACGATCTGATCTGGCTTTTAGCCATCGAATTTGCAATCCTCAGCCCTCCGTATCTGGCCCTGGACGTGGTGTTAACAAGGAAACCACTTTCAGGCAAATGAGCAAATCCTTTGAAAATCTTAAACATCATGACTTTTCAGTCAGCGAAGTCGGGCCCAGTTGTTCAGCCTAGTATTAACATTCGGAATACGAAGGTAATCCTGGCCAAAAGATCTCATAAACAGCTTTCGCATGAAATTATTTTGAACCGTAAACTTGTGGTTTCTTTGGATTTCTACGCGTTGATTGAAACAGTATCATATCAATTTAGCCTTTGCCTACCTACTTCTGATAGTTGCAACTACTCCATTCTGAACACAAGCCAGCGTGTCAAGTTTGTTGATTCGATACGATATCAATCTACTCTACCGATAATATGATGCCTTTCTTTTGGTATATTGTTCATTTGAATCATCTCCGAAGAGAGATATTCAATACACCTTAGTAGTAGGCGACCAGAACAAATAGAAAAATTACAGTCTGCTAGTCCACGTCTGTATGTGAAATTATCAGACCATTAAGGAGGTAATCCTCCGAGCTGGAATGTCAATCTATCTAAGAAGTTTACACAAAACTTGGTGTTGAATTCTTCAAATTCTCTTCTCCTCGAACCTCGGCATAATTCGGTAGTTGGTTTGAGCTTCTGTGCCGATCAAGGTTATTGTGGTGTCATAAATTTACTTGGCGTAACATTTGGACTTAACCGTTGCCTTCAGAAACCTAAAATTGACTCGGGACTCTTGATCTTTTGATTCGTTCGGGCACGTGTCGAATCCTCTCTAGCTAAACTAACACGGCACAGAAGCATAGACCAACTCGAAGCTGCGTTCTGCGTTCGAACTGCGGTACTATAACAATATTCTGGCCTCAATACTAAGTTCCCTGTCGAGTTCTGTCGAGCCTGAAAGTTTGATAGACAAGCGAGGCGCGTTGACCGATGGCAAGGTGTTTGACCTCAATAATTGATGATAATTATCCGGCAATATCTGGCCAGTTTCACGGTGTGAGCTCCTTCTGTGTGGTCGTCTCCACCGCTTAAGTCATCACTCGTTTTCACAAAAGGATTTTTTGTTCGGGCATGTGCTCTATGCTTTTTTTATGATTGTGTTTTATGTTCTATGCTTTTTTATGTTTCCTCCGCTGTTTTCCGTGCTTCCACGTGGTACTTGGAATCTATAAGAAACGTAACCTTGTCGTTGTAAGAAATCATATCGAATCACTGCGTTAGCGTCTAGAATGCAGTACGGGGCGCGTTTCTCCTTGACAGGAAGGTGAACGAACGACTAAGTGTAAATGAGCGTCAGACCGAAGATCACTATTTATTTCATGCTATCAGTGTCGCCATAGGACAGTCGTCTCGCGAACGGACAGTAAGAAGTGTCAGCCCAGGTTTTTCATCAACTTCAGCGAAAAGTATTGGGTTACAAGGTAAAGGTAAAGGTGTCAGGGATGATCAGTCCCCTAAGGACACGCCGCCGCACCCGTATTCCATTCTGAATCGCAGAGGCATGATGAATGCGTATTTGGCCTATTCAGTGATTTATGGGGCCAACCGCTATACCAAGCTGGTGTTTTTACCTTCTCAAACAGATCTGGTACCAACCTACCCGATCCCTGGGGATGGAAGGCTCGGTTAGCCCAGTCCGTGATCGATCGTTTGACCATGTGGGTGACAGTAGCGCCACTTGCCATTGCACCACGCGGCCCCCAAGGAGAATTCATAGAACTCTTGAAGTTCAGATTAATGTCAGTATATATTGTCATCTATTTAGACACAAATCTAGCGGCAGCGTTGGAGAAACGTTTCCAACGTTTATATGTCACATTTGAAACCGCAATTGTTCTTCAAAAACCACCAATATTTGTTGATGCTCTGTGAGCTCGAAAAAACGTGTATTGGAGTAACTTACAGCGCTCGACGAATGTGGCGGCTTCAAATATGTACATCTAGAGGTAACGTCTGTTATTATTACTAAGACGTAATAATTTTCTATCAAGGACGGTGGCTCTCTTTAAGGACTCCGCTGGCTCTGGCTCGGAAAAGTTGGGGACCCAAATGTTCATTTTTTTTTCACGATTTTGATGCTTTTCATCGTTAAGAAGGGCTGCATTGCTCGTTAATTCTCACTGTCTTATAGTGCAAGATCTATGATATATGGTGGCCGACACATAAGTTTCCAACCCAATTACCTAAATTTCTATGTAAAGGTAAAGGTATCGGTGTTGATCAGCCCCCTCAGGACGCAGCTCGTGTTCCATTCTGAATCGCAGAGGCATGATGAATGCGTATTTGGCCTATCCAGTGATTTATCGGGGTCAGCCGCTAGACCAAGTCACTACCTTTACCTTCCCAGATAAGTCTATTACCAATTCACCCAACCCCGGAGGGATGAAAGGCTTGGTTATCCCGAGCCGGGATCGATCGCTCGACCGTGCGTGTGACAGTAGCGCCTCTTGCCATTGCACCCCGCGGGCCCCAAGGAGTATTCATAGAACTCTTGAAGTTCAAATTAATGTCAGTATATATTGTCATCTATTTAGACATAAATCTAGCGGCAGCGTTGGTGAAACGTTTCCAACGTTCTTATGTCACATTTGAAACCGTAATTGTTCTTCAAAAACCATCATTTATTAAGTTAAGCTAAGATTAGGTTGCACACTCCTATGATTCCCACATAAATCTAGCCGATTTCGTTACGAATCATTTCAATTTGTTTTTCTTTCTGAATTTTCTGTGCAATTATTTTTCTTCAAGCATCCATTAGTTTCTGCGAGATTTCACTTCGTCCAAACAACAATACTTTGCAGTGCTGAAATACCTGATCTGGTCTCGAAAAGCGTTCCGAATTTACCCCCCCCCCCTGGAATAATAAAAGAGACGAAAATAAAAGTAACAAAAATAAGCGGGCTACCTACTTAATCGAAACACGTTCGCTTTTTCGTAATTGATATCGCTTATTGCGCCATGCATTGGTAAAGACAACGAAATTATTTCAGGCTCTACTCGCGCTTAATCCGAAAGTAAACAGATTAGCCAAAGCAGTGCCAAGTTACGAGACAAAGAAGAACAAACATCACTGGAAGAGAAATGCGGACAAAGGCTGTGATGTATGTTAGAATTGCTATCTGGCATCAGCAACCTGCTTAAATGGGATGCGTTATGTGCACGGAACTTATTCCTCTTGAAATTCACCAACTTTTTTTCAGTCGTGCGCTCCTGATCTTTCCCGAGACTTCAGGGACATTAAACACACCACATTGAGCGAACGAGCTGCGCTTCGTGAAGCCTTACGGTGAGAGATTTCTGAAAGTCATGATCGATTCCTAAAAATCACAATTCCGAGCTAAATTTCTCAAGATCTATGCATCTGAAAGTCGTCTTATCAGAAGCGTTATTTGAGACTACATGTATACAAAATTTATCTTCTCAGAGTCTTTTATAAATTCTATTCATCAAATGCTATATGATACTGGATTATATTAATAGTCATTTAGTTGTCTCAAGTGTGCCGACGCCCCATGTCAAAAAAGTTGTCCTACTCAACTGGATGTGAAAGCCTTCATCACTAGCATATCTAATAAGGTTTGTTGATTGCTTCTCATATTCAATATTCAATGAACCTTGTGATTGTGATTGATAAATTTCTGTGGTTATTACCTACTATCAATAGAAGGTGAAAGAGCTACAGTCCGCCCGAACACATAAGGTGTGGTCCTGACGTTCTGGGCCCAGATTCATCATTGGTAAACCCTCGATAAAGCCCGAGATATAGCTCGAACGGCGCTCACCTTTGTCTACTTATCCTAAACATCCTATGTTAAACGCAATCTCTCATCGACCCTGCCGTCTAATTCTGGCTGCGCCGCGGTTTCGGAGACCCCTCGTCCGTTCATGAATCTGGGCCCTGGTGTCTTTCTATTATTACAGTGCACTAGCTTACGTGGTATCAGCACCCGTTGAACCAGAGTTATCCAAGTAGCTTCAGACATTCATATTTGCAAAATGGATATCATTCATATTGTAACCGGAAGACTTTCTGATCTATTCAAGAAGTGCAAAACCATCGCTTAGTAAATAGTGAGATCTAGCATCACGCTTCTTTTTTTTCGTTTACCGATATTTTTGACAGCAATAGGTTATTCACGATATATCGTCATCCGTCTTTCGCACGTTTCCGTGCATAAATAAATGAATAAATAAATAAATTTCATAATGTTAAAGATGCTCCCCTTTTTGACACCTTAGATGGCGCCGCCTTTGTCAGACTGCGTAAAGTCGAACAAGCAGTAGAGGAACTGAATCTTCTGGCACCATTCTAATATCATCAAGCGTCTCAAATTCAATAGGAAATTCATCTGCCTCACTTATCATCAGCAGTTTGCAAGTGGACTAGCTTCAACATTTTGATTAAGAACTACTATGGATCTGCTCGCCAAATTCTCAGTGACAATCCGCTCGGTCTCACGTGTGGAATGATCTGTCCGACATCGGATCTTTGTGTTGGATCATGTAATCTACAAGCAAGTGAAGAAGGTGCCATCAACATCGGAGGTCTGCAGCAATTCGCTTGCGAGGTATTTAAATGCAATTTAGAACTAATTACAGTTTATGCATTAGAGCATGTTGCCATCGATAGTTATTTGTCAACTATCAAAGATGATCTGTTTGCAGGTATTCAAGAAGATGAACATTCGTCAGATCGTTTCTAAAGAAGTCCGAATGAACCGAAACGAATCGCACAAGTCACCAATTGCTCTGATCGGTATTGTTATGCAAACTGTTTCTACGATAGAATTTCTATTTTGATAGTTTTTCAGGATGTGGCCCAGCGTCGTTATCTTGCGCTTCATTTCTAGCTCGATTAGGTTACACCGATGTAACGATCTATGAAAAACAGAAGTACATTGGTGGTCTGAGGTAAATTGTTGCTTTGATGATTTTTGTGTCAAGATTCGATCAGTTACTGAACTTCACTTCTGGGCCTAAATTCATGACGGGTATCGGCACGATATACCCGAGAATAAACCCCGATCGGCGCCATTATTCGTATTCGTGAACGCGCCGCGGAGTGGAATCGACCCGCGATATCTGCCAAATAAACTCCGCGGCGCGTTCATGAATGCGAATAATCGCGCCTACCGGGGTTTATTCTCGGGTATATTTTTCCGATACCCGTCATGAATTTAGGCCCTGGATGATATAATCTCATCGAGAAACGTTGACCTTGGGTATCATTTGGAGGTGTCTCAATTTTTTTTTCGCGGAAGCCAATTTTTGCATTGCAGTTCTTCTGAAATTCCACAGTTCCGTCTTCCTTATTCGGTCGTTGACTTCGAAATCCAGCTAGCAAAGGACATTGGAGTGAAAATTGAAACTGGCCGAGCTCTTCATAAGAACGACTTGACACTCGAGAAATTGAAAGTAAGTCAGCTAGGCAAGAGGTATCAAGTGTTACTCAAGTTCCATACCATATTGATTCCAATTTTTCCCTTTTTCAAGGAAGACGGTGCAAAGGCGGTTTTCATTGGTATTGGTATGCCTGATGCCAAAAAGATCGACGTATTCGATGGCTTAACGATAAGTCAAGGTTTCTACACAAGCAAGGACTTTCTGCCAATGGTCGCCGCTGCAAGCAAACAGGGTAGGCTTATTCGTTCCAAATTCTTCAAGTTTTCTGGACTGTTTTGAATGATATCGGAATACTTCTCTATTCGAAAACTATTTCAGGAATGTGCGGTTGCTCAAAGAAGGCTCTGCCTTCCTTAAAAGGACGCGTTATTGTTCTGGGAGCTGGTGAGCGTTTAACAATTTGAGATTTTTTGTTTCTCTCCTACCCCAGTAAGTCCCTTTGCTGCGATTAGATGTTCTGCAAGTGGGTGAAGTTTTAGCATCTTTTAGTCCACCTTGAAAACGCCTAAGGGCTCGTTTAGACGCCGCGCGGCGAAAATGCAAAATCGAAACGCAATCAGTTATTAACGTCATTGATCGAATTTGCTCTTTTGCGTTAGTGGCGCAGTCCGGTGGCGCTGCGTCTAAGCAAAAAATAGGCATATAATCACATAGGAAAGAAATTAAATTAAAAAAAGTGAATTTTGTCAAAATGTCTTTTATGAAGGAATAGCAGCCTTCTAAAAAACCTGAACGACCAACAAGTTTGCCTTTATGAGGCGCCACCGGACTGCGCCACTAACGCAAAGGAGCAAATTCGATCAAGGACGTTAATTATTGATTGCGCTTGAATTTTGTATTTTCGCCGCGCGGCGTCTAAACGAGCCCTAAAGCTCAGGTTGCCCCCGGCGATTATTGATCGATGGAACGAGTGAAGTTGGAGCTTGTTACCACTTCATCATCTACTTTCTTTTCATGCTGTTTCTCTCAATAATTCTTTTTTTTTCAGGTGACACAGCCTTCGACTGTGCCACATCAGCTCTTCGCTGTGGTGCTTCAAGGGTTACCGTCGTGTTCCGCAAAGGATTCACTGGAATTCGTGCCGTTCCCGAAGAGGTGCCATGTTTGAGAAATTTTTCTCCAAAAAAAAAACAGAATATCAAAATGGGTTACAGTAGCAGTAGCAGCATAGTGGTTAGTGCACAGCCCGGAAAAGTTGAGACGCGGGTTCAAATCCCGCCTGAGATGCGATTTTTGCGATGAACCTAGCACCACTATTACAATATCATATTCTAGTATACATAACAGTAACCCGCAAAATGCGGTAGTAAAACTAGAATTTAACGTTAAAATGGGTCACATTTGTTCAATACGATTGTAATTGTAGATGGAAGCAGCTCGAGAGGAGAAATGTGAATTTATGCCGTTCTGCGCTCCTCGTGCTGTCAACGTAAAAGATGGTCGTATTGTCTCCATGCAATTTGTGAGAACTGATCAGGATGCCAATGGAGTATGGTGAGCTCATATAATGATATCTAAGAAAACATTGTTGTAATCAAGTCTAAATCGGCGCTGACTAACATATAGTAGGTCGTAAAAGTTCATCACGTCAAGTAAATTGTTTATAATCCATACGTGTCTCCACAACCTTATTTCAGTTACAGTAGAAAGTATTGTTTCCTGTTTCCCGAAGCCTCCTAGATATATGGTTGCCTCAGATGAAGGTCTAATTTTACTATCGGAATGCGTGATCTATTTTTTTTACTGTCCTTTGTATTTATTCCTACCACTGTATCAACCTCAAGACTGCATAGAGGATTTTAGCGATAGGGCCTTTACAGACCCGACGATAAAAAATTGAACGACGAATTCGCGCGGCAGTGACCGCACGTCATCAACAGCTATCGATTAGAGCAATGCGGCCGCCGCAAACGTCGCGTTGGACGAGAATGCTCGTCGTCGTGTGTTTCGCTGAATTGCACTTATAACGGCTAATTCGTCGCTCAAATTGCGCGTCGTCGGGTATGTAAGGGCTCATAGAGGATTTTGACTTACAGCACACCAATGGGGTTCTCTGACGAAGTTACGGTATGACGGGAAATTTGAAATGAAATTTGTCTGTAGCTGGCGCACCTTGTACGTATGCGGTGACTTTTAGTACACTAGAGTTCTCTGCTGCAGGCGTAGAAATAAAAGAAAGGAACGATCCCAAAAGGTTTTTTATAAAAATTCCTGGTCGATAATCTGATCTGTCAACGTTCTGATTGTAGGTATGAAGATGAAGAGCAGGTCCTTACCCTTAAAGCAGACTATATCATATCGGCGTTTGGTTCGGCGCTCCTTGATCAAGAAGGTGTGGTATGACCATTTTAATTGCGCTATTCATATTGTTGCGTGCTTGAATCCATTACATTTCTAATTTTCTAGTTGTCTCTGCAATGTCGCCGGTGAAGATGAACAAATGGGGGTTACCTGAAGTCGACAAAAAGACTCAAGGAACAAGCGAGCCGTGGGTGTTTGCTGGTGGAGATGTAGCTGGTGTAGCCGAAACGACTGTTGAGTCGGTCAACGACGGAAAAGTTGGTTTTCGGACTCCTATGACGATGATATTCCAATAATTCGTTCTTGAGCATCGAAAAACCCTCAGGCTATCTCTGTTGGATTCATATCTGTTGCAAGGTTTTAGGTTGCGGCTTGGTCAATCCACAAATACATTCAATCCATGTTCGGCAACGATGTCGGTAACACTCCCAAGCTTCCCATGTTCTACACACCTATCGATGAGGTATGGAACTAATTTCCTGATCTCCTCAAAAACTTTCCTCACTCGCTTATTTCCTTTTCCTACAGGTCGACATATCAGTAGAAATGTGCGGAGTGAAGTTTGAAAATCCATTCGGGCTCGCTTCGGCGCCACCTACGACGTCCGGACCAATGTGTCGTCGAGCTTTCGAGCAAGGATGGGGCTTTATTTTGACAAAAACGTTCGGTCTCGACAAGGTCAGATTGCTGCTCCATTCAATCTACAGTTCAGAGGTCGTCACCTGGATTAATAAAAATACCTTCTTTTTTTAGGATCTTGTTACTAATGTTTCTCCGCGGATCGTAAGAGGTTCCACCAGCGGACCAATCTATGGACCAAACCAGGTATGCGTCGTTTTGTTGCCTATTGTCTTCTGCATATATTCCTTCAGATATACGCCTGTGTCCATTTTGATGAAAAATAAGCATTTCAGGGATCATTCCTTAACATTGAGCTGATCTCCGAGAAATCAGCTGCCTACTGGTTGCAGTGCATCCGTGAGCTGAAGCGTGATTTTCCCACAAAAATTATAGTCGCGTCGATTATGTGTACGTTCAACAAGGTAGGGTATCGATGTCTCATTGAGGAAAATTTGTACCTCATGTATGGTTCAAAAACACCATGTTCAGGACGATTGGGAGTTGTTGGCGAAACAAAGTGAAGAAGCAGGTGCAGACATATTAGAGTTGAACCTATCGTGCCCTCATGGAATGGGAGAGAAAGGTACTGCTTTCTTCGTTGGAGTGGTTTTCTGCTAGTACGGCAGCCACCGATTCAACATTCATAGCTCAAATTTGAAATCAAACCGCTGCTAATTAAGGTATGGGACTTGCATGCGGTCAAGATCCGGAAATTGTTAGAACTATTTGTGGATGGGTCAGAAATGTAGTGAAGGTAAGCGGTTTTTTTACGGTCGGTTATGAGATTTTAATTATTTAGTTAATTAATTTATTTATTTATCTATTTATTTATTCATTTATTTATTTATTTATCTATTTATTTATTTGTTTATCTATTTATTTATTTATTTATTTATTTACGCCTATCACAGACGGGCTCAAAAAACTAATGCATTAGGTAAAAGAAAAGGAGCGATCCTACACAACAAACTCATAGTACAAAAATACTAACAACACAAAAAATTTGGAAAATAAATATTTTGCTACCACACATACCAAGACTACTATATGCTTAGTAACTGATCATCATTAGTTCATGACTATCAACAACACTTTCTCACAAGTAGGCGAGAGTTGGAAGAATATTCTAAAAAAATGTATTTCAAACAAAAATTATTTTATTGTATCTACTGTGCTATACCGCTGCCTGGTGACTATAATTTTATTTATTATTTATTTATCTATTGAATACGCCACAAGGCGTGCCATCACAAGTGAGATTTAAAAGTGAATAAAAGTAGCGGAAGGCGAGAAGTCTTCATAATCACTGACGACGCGATGGCAAACTTTTTGAAAATTTGTACAATCCAGATTCCGTTCTTCCCCAAAATGACTCCAAACATAACGGACATCCGAGCAATTGCTCGAGCTGCTAAGGAAGGTGGAGCAGATGGTGTTACTGCGACCAACACCGTTTCAAGTCTCATGCACATGAAAGCTGATGGAACTGCTTGGCCTGCGGTAGGACGAGACAAACGGTAAACAAATTTGTTCACCTGAAACCTTATACATACATAGACGTCTATCCATCCATCACTAATGGACAGCAACTTCTATTTCATACGATGACAAGTTCGTTATCGCATTTTCAGTACCACCTATGGAGGCATGTCTGGTTCGGCGATTCGACCAATCGCTCTTCGTGCTGTGACTGCGATCGCTAATGACTTGGAAGGTTTCCCAATTATGGCCACTGGTGGTATTGAAAGTGCTGAAACCGGACTAGCATTCTTAAATGCTGGAGCATCGGTCCTTCAGGTGAGTATATCCTTGGAGTTTCTTCACTTCGAATAAAATCACAAGAGGGCGCTGGAATTCCATTGAGGAGGTTTCTCAAATAGTATTTGTTGCTCTTCTAGGTGTGTTCAGCTGTGCAAAATCAAGATTTTACCGTTATTGACGACTACTGCACTGGACTTCGAGCCCTGCTGTACCTTAAAGGTGCCAAATCGCTCAAGGAATGGGATGGCCAGAGCCCACCGGTCGAGAAGTACCAAAAAGGAAAACCGATTACTGTGCCAAATACTGTATGTTGAATGGAATCTTTCAATTTCTTTATTAGAAGGACACTCTCCATGTTTGATATAGGGACTTCCTCACTTTGGTAAATATCGAGAAGAACGCGCCAGATTGGAAAAGAGTGTCTCTAAGGACGACCTCATCCAACCCGTTAACGATGAGTTCGCGTCACGTCCGGACACTAAAATCGAGGCCGTTCCCACGGTTCAGGTAGTGCTTCATTTCTCTCAGTTCTTTAGGATTCAGAAGACAACACTGACTTGAAATTAGGGGTCTTCGCTCTTCGCATTTTCTCTGAACTGCTTTTTCTTTTTGAGGATGTAATCGGATCAGCCCTACCGCGCATCGGGCCATATGTCACATTGGACAACCAAGCCCAGAAAGTTGCCCTCATTGACGACGTAAGCTCGCAGATCACTTTAATTTTTCATAAAATCTCGACAACTACACATTTAGGATATGTGCATTAACTGTGGAAAGTGCTACATGACGTGCAACGATTCTGGCTACCAAGCTATTTCGTTCAGTAACGAAACACATCAACCCAAAGTTAATGAGGATGACTGTACTGGGTGTACGTTGTGTTACAGGTGTGTTTTTAGCTTTTCTTAATATGTGTTTGATGTGTATGCATGCCGCATGTTTTAGTGTCTGCCCGATCCCTGAATGCATCCAGATGGTACCACGAAAAGGTCCGTGGAAAGCTCCGTATCGTGGCGTTAAACCGGAATTTGAACCCGGTACCCCACCGGTTGTGAAAGTTTCTGAGAAGGGAAAAGTGATAGTTGAAGCGTAGAAATGTTTGTAGTTTATGTGAGACATATTGCTTAGAGAATAAAGACTATACAAATTGAATGAATGCTTGAAATGCTTTTGAATGCTTTTTAAAAACCTTATTTCTCTCCAGCTTTTGCTCGGTAGATGTTCCTGATTCGGAATCAGCTTCCTTAAGCTTTTCTATTAACTTAGGTTTGCATGTAAATGTTTCCTCTGTCTCACCTTTATGAATGAAGTTGTTGTCTTCAGTAAATTGGCAGAGCTATTGTGACTTCAAATAAGACTGTTGGCGTTGATGCCTGTGGCAATTTCCCATGTATGGCCTCAATTATATCTTACCAGCCGTTCAGCGTCCTATCGGCCGCCGAAAGTCTGCTCAGAAGGTTTTGTTTCCCTCTTTATGGGAAGCAAATCGGTTGCAAATAGACACTACACCCTAAGAAACAAAAATTTTCTCTTGAGCCGGAGTTCAATGCAGACGGCGCGGACGGTATGGGTTCACTGGGAGTACGGTATCGGGCAATCGCGGCGGGAGCCATAGGAACCACCCCTGACAAACATCACTTGGGTTTCGCTTATTATATTGTACGATAGGATGGGCAGCTTTGGTTAAGACCGCAACGTCCGATGACCAACGATAGAAAGATGAAGAGATAGAAATCGTAAATCTTTTGAGGGGATAATGCCAAAAAAATGTTGTTTCATTGTAGGACGGGAAGACTCGACGTTATTATCTGAAAATTGGCATTCACAAAATTTCACTCAAGTTGCTCCATCAACAAAGTGTTTCCGTTCTGAAGAAGTTCCCGGAAACAGGTAAGTATCCTAAAGGCTATTGTTGAACAACAACAACTGATGTTGGACATTTTGTAGGTTCTCTAGTGGTAGAATTTGAAAATTCGATCGAAATTTTGCAAAATGAGGCCGAATTAAGCACAGATAACGTGCAATTACAAGACGCAATTTCAAATATAGTGGACATTGATGCATAAGAAATCCATTTTATTGATAATCATTATGATTTAAACAATTCTTACGAAAAACTATGAGCAGGATGTCAGATCCGTAATGTGTTTCGCTAGTCTACATAGATTTCCTCCGGGCTAGTGCTAAGTCATGTAGTCGCGAGTGCGACATCGAGGTGCTTGACAACCATGGCGAAGATCTCATCTACGGTTCCTTGTGCCTTGATCTGAACCAGAAAAAAATATAAGGGAACTTGAGAAATTAAAAACAACGCAATTGTTGCGGTATAGATGTTGAAAAGTCAGTAAATATTATCATTAGTCGTTGAGCAAAGTTTTACCAAAATTAACTCACCCGGATGAGTTTCTTTTTCTTCTCGTAGTAATCTATCACAGGAGCTGTGGAGGTTGTGAACGTTTTTAATCGCTTCTTAATCGTTTCCATGTTGTCGTCAGCGCGTCCACTGCAATATAAGTATTCACCCTTATTCAAAAAGGTCCCATTTATCAGAAAAGATCTTGTGGGCGGAGCGCAGCACGCCAGCGGCGACGTTGCAGCAAAGAGTATGAATGCTCTTGCGATGGCAGCTCCCTTTTCTCTCTCCTCTGCCCTATACTTGTCCAACGGATCAGTACTCCACCTAGTTTTCGCACGATGTAGAAGACGTTGGACTAGAATATCTTCGGAGACGTCGAAAAATATCACCGACTTTGCTTCTTGAATCTGAAATTGTAAGGATTAACCTAGATAGTTCAAATTCGGCAATCATGAAAGTTCCAAACCTCGCTCTCAAACTGCTCGCCCTGTTTCACTTCACGTGGATATCCATCAATCAAGAAACCTTTCGAGCCTTTAGCCACTGCTTTTAGCATAGCCTCTTTGACCAAATCCAGTACTACTTCCTAGGCGATAATGCAGAAATTAATGATCAGATTTGATAAGGAAAGATAAGCTACATACGAGTGGGACCAGCGCTCCAGCCTCCATAATTTTTGTCAGTTGAGCACCCCTTGGCGAGCCAGATTTGACCTAAAGTATATCATTGAAATACAAGACCAGGATGAGTAATTAGAACTCGTTAGGGTTACCTCGTCTCTAAGAAGATCTCCAGACGAGAGATGAGATAAACCATATTTCGCCACGATTTTATCGCATTGAGTTCCTTTTCCGGATCCTGGCCCACCTAGACCATCATCATAAATTAGATTTAGTGCGGTACACCTAAATGGGCCCAGATTCGTCATTGGTAAACTCCCGATAAACCCCGAGATATAGCCCGAACGGCGCCCGCCTTTGTCTATGTACTTATCCTAAACTTCCTATGTTAAACGCAATCTCTCATCGACTCTGCCGTCTGGTTCTGGCTACGCCGCGGTTTCGGAGACCGCTCGTCCGTTAATGAATCTGGGCCCTGGTTCAATTGAAATGGCAAATGATTAAAATTAACTAATGAATTTGCAAATATTCCATACGTGGTAGTTGGCGTGAGATACATAGTTATTTTTTTGGTATCTCCAAATTTACAACAGTTCTTTGCTCACCGACAATGAAGAAGATTGGAACATGTGCTTTCTTAAGTGGTGCCAGATCAATAGTCCTCCTCTGAAGCGTCAGCCCTGTAGCTCTGTAATTATGCAGCTCACGATTGTATTAGTTTTTTCTATGACACTTATTACTGTAGTCGCAAAAGGCACACGATCCACATCTCAGCAGAATTCATGCATTCGAGCAGTAGGGAAAGAATCTTGCTGATGCCCTCCTTTTTCGGGGTTTCCATCGTAGAAAAGTCAGGTACTAGGAGACTTCAAACTGTTCTATCCTCCCCAAGAACGGTTTTGAATTCGGAAAATGTTAGTGTTTGCGAGTTAATACATCCTCGGCAGATTTTTGCACGGATCAGCGGAGAAGAATATGAACTATGGCAAAGTGTTATTGGATAATCAAGTTATCAAACTGTAATTGTCAGGTAGACAAAACTCTTGCGTTTCATCCCAAACACTCGTGTTGCACAAATTGAACAAAACAAGACTTTACACTAATTTATTTTGAACACAAAAACAGGTAACACCGTGAAAATAAGTACCAGTCATAATGGGAGGCTGCAAGTGAAAGGCCAAGTCAATAGGTGGAGTCAATATGTAGGTCAATGACACAATTGATTCAATTTCAAAAATAGTTCCTTAATGTACTTTGGTACGAAACGAAGAGTATTCGATTGTACTGCCTTTTGAACGTTAGCCAACTGTATTTTTGCCTGACGCATTAAGAGTGGTCCCATCCCTCCGAGAAATTCAATACTCTGTCCTAGCTCTACTAGGCCCACATTCATCATTGGTAAACCCCCAATAAACCCCTAGATGTACCCCGAACGGGGTGCAAACCGAGATTCGTGAACGCGCCGGGGTTTAATCGGGTTTATGGCGGGTCTATTGCACCTCGCGGTGAGACAGGGTTTGGGAGACCTCGATGGTATCGAGCGGGTTTATCACCGACGTGGTTTCGGGAGCCGCTCGTCCATTCATGAATCTGGGCCCTGGTTTTTAAATGTCTTACTTTTTGCGTAGTTCAAAAATCCCCCTCATGACCAACTTTTTCAAATAGCTGTCTTGTTTTTGATAAAAATTCCTGTTAGAGTGAATAATATGAAGGCCTTTCACGTGATCATTTTATTTAGAAAAAAAATTCTACTCTCTCTTTCTTTAAGCACATGTTTTGTATTTTAGCATTTCCAAACCAGGCATAAGGCGATCCACAAACGACGTTAGAGACATTTTCGATTACTGCTTGTTGTTACCAGAGTACATTGCGGACACGTATGTTCTAAGCATTTTCAAGTGAACACTTGAGAGAGCAATTTAGGCTGTAACGGTCGCCGACGTTGTGCGCAAAGGGGTTCTTCCTTTTCTATCGACTCCGTCAGTAGAACGAGCCCGCGCTCTGCAATTCATACGGTTGAGGGCTTGTTTTTATATTCCTTGGACTTTCATGTTTTGATGTCTTGGGGAGAACGTGCCGCAATGTTAGGGACCACCTAGACTTGGTGTATTTGGCTTAGAGAGGTAAACGATCTTAAAATATAAATAAATGACGCCAGCTAAGCGACCCCACAATCCATCCTTGTCAGGGCCCTTATAGACCCGACGACGTGCAATTTGAGCGACGAATTAGCCGCTATAAGTGCAATTGAGCGAAACACACGACGACGAGCATTCTCGTCCAACGCGACGTTTGCGGCGGCCGCATTGCTCTAATCGATAGCTGTTGGTGACGCGCGGTCACCGGCGCGCGAATTCGTCGCTCAATTTTTTGTCGTCGGGTCTGTAAGGGCCCTTAGTAACCAAATCACATGCGCTTGGTTAAACGTCTCTAATTAGCAATTAACGTAGGAATGGTTAGTTGATAGGCACAAAAGTTATCAGTAACGAAGAAACTGCAGTACTGTCAAAACAGTTCCGCAAGAAAACTCACTTCTTGTCGATGTACTTGTCAAGATGCTGACATACTGTGGTGAAGATTTCATCCACACTTCCTTTCGCGTTGATCTGTAAAATGAGGACTTCAGGCAATTTGAATGTATCTTCATATTTCTTATATTAATCTGCAGGTGTTTCGATTACCACATTAGCATTTGCCCTAACTTGTCGTGACAGCCATGGGGTAAATTTGGGTTGGTGGGTGCAGCCAGCTGGATTATTACCCAAGCAGTATACTACGAAGAAAGACAACGAAAGAGGAGAAAAGAGGAAGGCAAATTTTACAAAGTACTGTTTTTGATAAGTATCTCATCATATTTCACGTGAAGGAAGGACGCCCCCGAATATTTTTCAGTGGAAGCACCCCCAACCCAGATTGTATCCTTTTCGCTCCTTAGAAACCAGGGCTCAGATTCACGATCGAACGACCGGTCTCCGAAACCGCGGACCGAAACCAGATGGCAGAGTCGATGAGAGATTGCGCTTAACATAGGAACTTTAGCATAAGTAGACAAAGGTGGGCGCCGTTCGAGCTATATCTCGGGTTTATCGGCAGTTTACCAATGATGAATCTGAGCCCAGGCGACCTCACAGGCGGCGCTATTCAGCAAAATGGACAAAATTGGAAAAGAAAAATTGATTGAATCGATTAGAAAATTGTCTTACTCGAACTAGCTTCTTCTTCTTCTCATAGTAGCTGACCACTGGTGCGGTAGCGTTGGAGAACGTCTTCAATCGTTTCTTGATCGTTTCGATATTATCATCAGCACGACCACTGCAACTGGTAGTTGCTCGATAGAGTTCACTCCAACAATTCCGGAAATCTCTACCTGGTTTTCGCTCTGTGCAGGAGCCGCTCTACTAGTATATCCTCAGAAACGTCGAAAAAGATCACCAATTTCGCTTCTTGTATCTAAAGCCAAGAAGTGGATGAATTTATTTATTTATTTATTTATTTATTTAATACGTTTAATGACGCGCCTAAAACAAAAATAGCAGAGGGTAAAAATAAAGGCAACAAATGAAAAAAACCTGAACTCAAAACACAAGAAACGATCCAGAATGACTATGCAGGCCTCTTGAATAGTCAGGTAACGCACAAAATTTTGAATGAATTTGAGATTTTTTTGCAAAATATGTTAAGCGTTACGTACCTCACGCTCGAACTGTTCGCCTTGTTTCACCTCTCGAGGATACCCGTCAAGTAGAAAACCGGTGGTGCCTTTACTGACCTCACGAAGCATTGCTTCTTTGATCAGATCCAACACGACTTCCTGAACAAGAATAACTTTAACACGTTGACGACAGCGTGGCATGTTGCCATGCCACGCTCAAGCGGCCGCGTGGGACCGTGTGGCATGATGCCATGCTACAGCTTAATATTTCTATGTACTTTCTAAATGGTGTCGAGGGGTTATGGCAATCTTTCCTATGCGATATATTGTTCACCTTTAGACATTGCTTTGGAAGGAGTGGTCCATGAAAACAGTTGTCAGTTACTGATTTAAACATCAAAATATACAAGTAATCAAGTAGATCAAAATATGCACAGGTTTTCTTCGACACTAAACGAATATTGATCGCTAGAAACTTTTCATGTGTTTTCAAAGGTGACATTAGACAAATAAACCGCAGATACCAACAATACTACTACAAAATTTAGGTCTGGAAACATTTTCTGTGTTTAGCAAGGAAACAATCGAAACCATTCAAAAGAGACGACCTTCTAGCAAAATATGGAAGAATTCCGAGAAAATTCTGTCATTCGAAAAAGGTGTTATTACATAAGGACATCGCTGAGACTAAAGATCCTGATTTCTTTTTTTGCTCTTCTTCTTTTCAGTTTTACCACGCCCTCAGCGCGGCGAAAAATCGATTGGTCCCACGCGCCAGACACGCAAAAATGGCGCGGTCGTCAACGTGTTAAAATGTAGCGGTAAACAGCATCTATGTCTGCTCACCATGGGAACAAGATCCCCAGCCTCCATTATTTTTGTTAGCTGAGCTCCTCTGGGCGAACCAGACTTTACCTGAAAAGTAGACATTCAAGAATACCTGAAAAGTAAACATTCAACTACCAAACAGGGCAAGACGTCACCATTCACTAACCTCATCCCTAAGAAGATCCCCGGAGGAAAGATGAGATAGTCCATATTTCGCAACGATTTTCTCACATTGTGTGCCTTTTCCGGAGCCTGGCCCACCTGAAAAACGATAACTGATGTTAGAATATATAAAACTGTCACACTCTATAATAAAAATTAACATTTAAATAAACGACCGAATGTGTGAAAAAGTAAGATAGACTTACCAACAATGAAGAATATTGGGACATTAGCCTTCTTTAATGGAGCTAGGTCAATTTGTTTTCTCGGCAGGGTGGCTCTACAAACATTATCAGTAGGAATGCCAGCATTGTTCTCCATCTATGACTGGAAGAAACCGCTTTTTCCACTCACTTTTTCTCCATCGCTTTATCAAGGTGTTGACATACGACCGCGAAGATCTCGTCCACAGTTCCTTTCGCATTGATCTATAAACTGTTGATGTATCACCAATAATTTTACAATTAGTAGACTAAAGCAAGTACACCCCAGTGCAAAATTATAGATTCACCCCGCGATTTGCCTATAAGTGTTCAAAGAATCTGTTGAGGGGATCTATGTAGCAACATTACTGTCCATCGAAAGCTTAGATATAAAAATTCTGGGCGGGATGTCTTGTCACTGTAAAATATTACAATTTTTTATTGAAAAATCAGAGATAATGACCTGTGCAAAATTATAGGTTTACTTGAAAAATCTTCGCTTTACGCGGGAACTTTCCCGCCCATATCTTAATGTAAATAGGTCAAAATGTAAAGGCAAGCATAAGTTGTATAAAATCGTAATGGGAAGAAGCACGTATTGGTGTACTTCCCACCAATCTTGAATAGAAAATAAAAAACGAACTAATTAAAACAAAGACTTACTCGAACTAGCTTCTTCTTTTTCTCGTAATAGTCAACTACAGGAGCTGTGGCGTTGTTGAACGTTTTTAGACGTTTTTTAATAGTTTCCATGTTGTCATCAGCACGACCACTGTAATAGACAATTATTCAAACATAGTTTTGGAAACAATCAACGCCATTCGTACCTAGTTTTTGCTCTGCCTAAAAGTCGCTGAACTAGTATGTCCTCAGGAACGTCGAAAAATATAACAGAGTGTGCCTCTTGTATCTAAATGTTGTTAGCGCTAAAGGAAGGCGGCAAAATTAGAAGATGAAAAAAACAACCTCCTGCTCAAATTGCTGTCCTTGCTTCACTTCTCTCGGATAGCCATCTATGAGAAAACCTTTCGAACCTTTAGCAACCGCTTTAAGCATAGCCTCTTTGATCAAGTCCAGCACGACGTCCTGCAAGCCTAGAGTTAATCAAGGGGATAGCTATTGAATAACGATGTAGAATTAGTAGCATACTTGTGGCACCAATTCTCCTGCCTCCATGATTTTGGTGAGCTGAGCTCCTCTGGGCGAGCCGGATTTAACCTAAATTTGGTGAACATGTCGTTTATTTAGGACCCCTACAGCCCCGACGACACGACGACGAGCATTTTCGTTCAACGCGGCCGACCGCGCATAGCAAAGCGGTATCGATTAGAGCAATGCGGCCGCCGCAAACGTCGCGTTGGACGAGATTGCTCGTCGTCGTGTGTTTCGCTCAATTTCATGCTCAACGGCTAACTCGTCGCTCAAAATACACAACGTCGGGTCTGTAAGGGCCCTTGGTGTTACAGTGAGAGTTACTAGCATTAATAATAGCGTCATTGAATAAATCATACATTCGAAATGTACTTTAATTTACGCAAGCATACCTCGTCTCTAAGAAGATCCCCTGATGAAAGATGAGAGAGTCCATACTTGGCCACGATTTTTTCGCACTGAGTACCTTTGCCAGAGCCAGGTCCGCCTAGAAGCATCCCATACTGCTTAGATTTTCACCATTAAGCAGTTTATTTATTCTTTTTGTTATTATTTATTATTTTGTTTATTTTACATTTTAAGCAGTTATTCTGCCACTCACCGACAATGAAGAAAATCGGAACCTTAGCTTTCTTCAATGGTGTCAAGTCAATAGTCTTCTTCGATCCAACCACCGAAGTGTCAGGCCTTGAACACGAGTGCTTTTTAACTAATTTAGCGAATAGAGAAAAACGGACGGACGGCTTACTTCTTTGCTGTGACATGCTTGTCCAGATGTTGGCAAACCACTTTAAAGATTTCATCAACGGTTCCTTGCGCTGGAATCTGTAATAAAGTTGTGTGTACGGACCAAACTAAGGTGAAAGAAAGAATGGTTACATACGCGAACAAGCTTTTTCTTCTTGTCGTAGTAGTCAACTACGGGAGCGGTCGCGTTGTAGAATGTTTTTAGGCGTTTCTTAATCGTCTCGATGTTATCATCAGCTCGTCCGCTAAAAAACAAAGTGATTTTCTTCGGTTTTTCGTAGTGGTTCGAGAATTCAGCATTTTAATGGTGAACAGAGCAGGGTTCTTCGGATATTTAGAGTGCAGAATCACACGGTACTTAGCTTAAGCTTACTAACCTGGTCTTGGCACGGTTCAGAAGCCGTTGAACCAAAATGTCTTCCTTGACATCGAAGTAAATCACTGATCTTGCCTCTTGAATCTGGATGAAAGAAATTATGGTAGACACTGACTAGCCATAATGAATATCAATTGGAATTGGACTGCTTTTGCCTATTAATAGTGACCCTCATTTCATATATTGTCCATAATAAAATTCATGAAAATTCTCACAGAAAAATTAGCGCTACCAACAGCACATACCTCACGTTCGAACTGGATTCCCTGATTAACCTCTCGTGGATAGCCATCAATGAGGAAACCTTTTGAACCTTTAGCAACTTCCTTGAGCATAGCCTCTTTGACTAGATCCAAGACGATATCCTAAATCTTGTGGACTAATTCCGTGTAGGAAGCAGACAAATTAAAATTTGAACCATAAAGAAAATATATTTTATTTATTTATTTATTTATCATATATCATGCAAGTATTAAGTAAAAGTGCGTAAGTCACTTACTTGCGGAACTAGCTCTCCAGCCTCCATAATTTTGGTGAGTTGAGCCCCTCTAGGAGAGCCAGACTTGACCTGGAATGAGATACTGGTAAAGAATCACAATAAAGTGGGTTGTCGAAGTGATATGAGTCTAAATGTGTCGACAACTAGCATTCTTAGAAGATAGTTGATGTCGATGTAGTAATTATAGCAATTTTCGGACAATGTTGTAGTTCGATGTAGTGTTTAGACTTCCTATACGCGCGTCTGCAGCGCTGCAGCTAACATTCACGAATAAAACGTCTAATAATTGTATGTCACCTCTTGTTTTGACAAGCTGCTCAGGAAACCAAAAACTGAAGGCAAAAGTGCTATGTCATAGTGCTCATTTTAAAGTATCGTTTCTTTTCTTTTTCTCATAATGATAAAAATAGTAGCTGATTCTCAAAGTAGATGTAGCTTTTGTTCTGGAACTATTCACAAAAAAAGAAGGTAAAGGTTTACCTCATCTCTAAGTAGATCTCCAGAAGAAAGGTGAGACAATCCATATTTTTCGACAATCTTCTCACATTGTGTACCTTTTCCTGATCCAGGACCTCCTGAAATACCTCATTTCGGCGACGTTTCAGCGAAATCGGTGGCAGTACAGGATCACCCTAGTTAAGTTAGCGATTTAGGTGGTCCTGGTAAAAATAACGGTCCCACTGGTGATCACTACCACAATTAGTTCCTCTGAACATTCAGCGAACTAGTAAACAACATGGGTGGTATTTGAGATAATTTGCAGGATCGAGCACCGAGTCGTATTCAGCACCCAATATATCCACTATAGCTGATGTTTGTACAAAATTAGATGGAATGAAATTCCTTCAACTTTTGTGATGCAATAAGTAGAGTAATTCTGTACCACGGATATATGTATGAATATAATCATGAAAAGTAAATTAAACTCCGCCATCTGAACTCACCCACTATGAAGAATACTGGCACATTCGCTTTCTTCAACGGTGTGATGTCTATCTTTTTTCTCTCCATCAGCACGTACTAGAACAAGTTTTACGTTTTTTCAACATAATTATTTACAGGTATCATTAGGCATCGAATTCTAGTTCAAATCGTCATTAAAAGTAGAATCCGCTATGCTCCAGGGGACCAGAACTTCTGTTATTTTTTATTTTTGTCTTACTGGATCGTTTTCAAAATCTCACTACTGGTATTGAAAGCTCATACTTGAACAGGAAAACTTGTACTTATCAAAATCTTTCGAATTTTCACCTCTGTACCCCCTACGCAAACATACTGACGTGTGGAACTCGCTACTGGACCACCCGGGCTAGCCGGCTTCACAGTGTAACGAGTCGTTTCCCCCAGGCAACTAGAGGACCAACGAGTGTTGCCGAAAATTTTTGAAGTATCTAGGTCACGGAATCACCACAACAAAAAGAACAACTGTAATCAGATCAAGAATTTGAAAAAAAGAACGAAATAATGCACTTACCTCCCGATACAGGATGGAGAAGGTTGTCTAAAAATACGTAAAATATGGACATAAATCAGTGGCAAATAAGACATGTGCCGATAATTCGCCTAGCGTTCAAGTAACGTTCAACAATGGAGAGAACAAAAAAGGGTTCATGAACATCAAAAAAGCCAAACGCAGCAGGGTGGTCGTGGGAAAGTTCCACGCGCGCAGTTGCGGCGCGAAAGGGTGGCCAAAGTACGCCGCGGGCGGTTTCTTCTCGAATCGTTCCGTTTTCGGTTCACTTTGGAGGTTTCGTAGGTAAATATGACTTTTTTCCTGTCACGTTCAGCTTTTTAGAACAATTTCAACGATTTTAAAGCGATTTTGGACTGAAAAAGGGCCCATTTGCTTTGGAAAACACCTAGCCTGGTCTGGAAGATGTGGACTTTTGCTTGAGAAAATTTTGATTCGGTTGACAAATTGCTGAAAATTTAAGCTGAAAGTGACTGACTACGAATTGTTATGGTATAGGAATTGGCATTGATTTCCAAGTGTGCGGTCGAATACAACAGGTGAAGTAGGCTGCCAGCATTACGAGGTAATAAAATGAAAAATCACACATTTCGTCGGAACTACCATTAGATCCGATTATTTTGGGTGTTGATCACAATTTCGGCATTGATTTTCACCTATTCTTGTCGGCAATCTCGCACCAAGCACAAATGTTAGATAATCTGCTATGTCTGGATACCTCAATTCAAAAAAAAAAACGCTCAATTCCGTTTTACCTCATATGTCATCCGGCTAGGCGCCATCTACTGCAAACATTTGGTTTTTTCCTGCACTGCTAGGTTTTCTATCTACTTGACTTTCATTTGTTCCTATCTGCATGTCCTTGGATAACCAAAGATCGTGTTATTTAGGCGATACGCGTCGTTTGATATTCTAGGGATTGGATTTGTTGTGAAAAAAATAAAATAAAAAATAAATTGCCACCGTAGGATGCACTCACTTGTCATTACTTCAAAGAATTGCCCAGCAGTTTCAGAAACCGTCAAAAACAACGTGTAAAATGAAAGATTGTCTATAATACAGATTAAGGAATTATCTTCCTTCTTAGCCCGATAAAACAATAACAGAATCGGGTATCTTGTCCAGAACAAAAGAAATGTTGAATAGAATCGGATTCGTTCTCATATGGTAAGGTGCTCGTTCATTTAATGGGGGTGGTATAATAGTTGTGTGTTAGAAACCAGCAGAGTAGCAACGCATATAACAGCCCCATGTCCTCCTTATCGATTGCGGCTCAATTCCAATCTCCTTCGTCGTAATGCAGCTCGCAGCATTAGCCCGAAAAGTGATATTTGAAACAAGTGCTCACTTATCTGGAAGCTCGAACGAACCTGGCCAGATTGTTCTCTGCGTTTTAACGAGCGCTATCCGAAAAGGCAGGATTATTATGTGCCTTGTGTATTATTAGACGACGGGAGGAAGCCTGTCTAATCCCATAAATTTTTTCTTTGTGGTGGTATTAGGTTGGTGCAAAAGTTCTCGGACATTTGCGTCTTCTTGAATTTAAAAAGGATTTCCCTGCCATTTTCGGCTCCAGTCGAAAAAATGTTATAGAGAAGAGAAGACCATTGATATTAACGGTGCCTAATTCAAATGACTCCTTGCTATTGTTCAGATATTGTAAAATTAACTGTTTTGCATACCAACTGTCCGTGAACTTTTGCACCAACCCAATAGAAGTCCGTCAAAAATGCTAATGATAGTTCGGCTCTTAGCTGGACAGATCAGCGATACATAAATTTTGAGCGGCTGTTTTAGGCCAATAATTACGAAGTTCAAATCGAAACGTTAGGGCTTAATAAATGTGATCTGCCCTATTAGCCTTGTTTGGCACAGCAGTTTTCAGCAATTATACCATCACTAATTCATTTTGTTCTAGTAGTTTATGGAAAAGTTCCCATGTGTATGTGGTTGTATAACCTCAACACCTCACACGGCAGGCACCATAGATCTGCGGCACAATAATTAAGAAACAAAATTACTTTTTTACAAAGTCGCTTACGAAAAACGTTGGAATCTCATCCCATGACCAATCAGCCACCCCAATAACTCGACTGTTTTCCTGTTTAATCATATTTGAACATCAAAATTGTGGCTTACTAGCAATTTTCTTTCCCAGAGGTTTTTGGGAGGAAGAAATTCATTGAGCCGGCCTAATATTTTGATATCTCGACGTCTTCGAAGGCTATTCGTCTTCCATGGCAGCAAACTATGTAGGTGACTCTATTATTTCTAGGTTGAGCAGCAGCCGTATGCACTATGCTAAAAGCTGGAGGACGATCAAAACCTAAGCTGTTACAAAAAAAATTAGCTATAAGGAGAAGCAATTGAAAGGCAAGTAAAGGGAATGTCGATCATCGTTCTTCCCTTCCTCATTCACAATTAATTTGGGCTTCCTCCCCCTTTCCTACTATCCCCATGTCCTGAACACTATGTAAGTAAAAAAAAGAACGATAAAAGTCAGTTCAAATAAGCTTCTGATCCACCTACTAATCTCACTCGACCCGGCAGCTTTACAATGTAAGTCATAGTTATGAGGCGTAGAGATTCCAGCAACTCCACGCCTGCTTTAAATTCGTGTCATTACAATCACACGGGATAGAATTCTCTGATTGCACGGAATTTTTTAGAAGTGTTAAATACCACTTTACGGAATGGATAGAATAATCGAAACGAGTGAAATGACGAGTGTCACCATATGTTGTGAAAGGGAGCAGTGTGAAAGAGAAAACCGGTCCGAAATTGACTCTCGTCTGGAGGTAATCTATTCGTGTTCGCTGTAAAAACAATAGGGCTGGATATCTGTCGAACAAAGTCGGAGTGGGGTTTGGGATGGTCTTGATTTTATACCATTTTCATTTTAAAATGGACACTTTTCAAACCAAAATGGACGTTTTCAAACCGAAATGGACGTTTTTCAAATCAGAATAGACGTTTTTCAAGTCAAAAAGGACGTTGCCCTGCAGGCCTTGGCTTAGAAAACGTCCATTTTGGTTTGAAAAACGTTCATTTTAAAATGAAAATGGTATAATTATAAGAGGAAATTCTGGTTTGAGCAACATTCACGCATATGGGCAGGGTAGTAAATATGAGTTGTTATTATGGCATTCGTGTTGAATACGAGCGAGGGAGAAATTTTTGAACTACGTTGTTAGGTAGGGATTTGATGTGTGGTAAACAGAATGAATGATTATCGCAGGTAGAGCGTGAGCGATGCTGGCTAGGTCTGGCAAAGTGGAGAGCGGCTCCCATCGTTGATCTGAACAGCAGCGGCTTTTTTCTTTCGTTTCCGCTCAGCTGTACACCTACGCTCACTCGTTCGATCGCTCTCGAAGCGTAGACATACTCAACCGAATGTTTCCCTATCACACGTGCTCGTCGTCGACGTGCCGATCTTGCCAACTCGATCCAACCATCACCAGAGCGTAACTCGAAAAAAATTCAATTCACAAATCTGCTCCTGTTGCCATGTGGAACCAGTAACCTGTGTACAAAAAGCGGAATGAACACGAAGGCAATGTTTATGGTAACATGAATCATGGGTATTGATAACACGACACGTACGTTACAACAGTAAAGGTAAAAAAGGTAAAGGTGCCGGCGTTGATCAGTCCCCTGAGGACGCGCCACGCATTCGTGTTCAATTCAGAATCGTAGAGGCATGGTGAATGTGTATTTGGCCTATACAATAACTCGCGGGGGTCAGCAGCTTTACCAAGTCAGTGTTTTTACCTTCCCAAGCAAGTCCGGTACCAATCTACCCGAACCGGGAGGGATGGAAGGCTTGGCTAGCCCGCGCCAGGATTGATCGCTCGACCGTACGGGTCACAGTAGCGCCCCTTTCCATCGCACCACGCGCGTGCCATGGAGTATTCATAGGACTCTTGAAGTTCAGATTAATGTCAGTATATATGGTCATCTATTTAGACACGAACTTAGCGGCAACGTTGGCGAACTGTTTCCAACGTTTATATGCCACAGTTGAAACCGCAATTGTTCTTCAAAAACCACCGATGTTTATTGATGTTCTGTGAGATCGAAAAAGCGTATATTGGAGTAACTTGCAGCGCTTGACGAGTGTGGCGACTTCAAATATGTACATCTAGGGGTTACATCTGTTAATATTACTAAGACGAAGAAATTTCCTATCATGGAACCGTCCTTGATAGAAAGTCACCGCTCTCTTTAAGGACTCCGCTGGCTCTGGCTCGGAAAGTTGGGAACTCAAATTTTCATTTTATCACGATTCTGATGCTATTCTTCGTTAAGAAGGGCTGCATTATTCGACAAATCTCACGATCTTATAGAGCAAGGTCTATGGTATATGGTGGCCGATACAGAAGCTTCCAACTCAACTACCTAAATTTCTGGGTAAGGGTAAAGGTATCGGTGATGATCAGTGCCCTCAGGACGCAGCTCAAGTTGCATTCAGAATCGCAGAGGCATGATGAATGTGGCCTATCCAGTGATTTATGTCGGCTATCCGCTATACTAAGCTGGTGTTTTACCTTCCCAGACAAGTCTGGTACCAATCTACCCGACCTCGAAGGGACGGAAGGCTTGGCTAGCTCGTGCCGAGATCGATCGCTCGACCGTGTGGGTGACAGTAGCGCCTCTTGCCATTGCACCATGCGGGCCCCAAAGAGTATTTATAGTGCTCTTAAAGTTCAGGTTCATGTCTGTATTTATGTATTGTCATCTATACACGAATTTAGCAGCAATATTAGCATACGAAACGTTTCCAACGTTTTATGCCACATTTGAAACCGCAATTGTTCTTCAAAAACCATCAATATTTGTTGATGTTCTGCGACCTCGAAAAAGCGTTTATTGGACTAACTCACAGCGCTTGATGAGTACGGCGGCTTCAAATCTGCACATCTATGTGCAACATCTGTTATTATAACTATGACGTACTAATCTTCTATCAACAACGGTGCCTCTCTTCAAGGTCGTCGCTGGCTCTGGCTCGGAAAAGAGGTGAACCCAAATTTTCGCTTTTTTTCACGATCTTGATGCTTTTCTCCGCTAAGGATGGCTGTATTGTATGAAAAATCTCACGATCTTATAGAGCAAGGTGTATGATCTTTGGCAGCTGAGATAGAAGCTCCCAACCCTATTACCTAAATTTCTATGTAAAAGTAAAGGTATCGATGTTGAACGGTCCCCTCAGGACGCGGCTCGTGTTGCATTCAGAATCGTAGAGGCATGATGAATGCGTATTAGACCTATTCAATGATTTACGGGGGCCAGCCGCTATACCAAGTCACTGCCTTTACCTTCCCATATAGGTCTGGTACCAATTTACCCGACCGAGGAGGGATGGAAGGCTTCGTTAGCTCGGGCCGAGATCGATCGCTCGCCCGTGTGAGTTACAGTAGCGCCTCCTGCCATTGCACCACGCTGGCCCCAAGGAGTATTCATAGAACTCTTGAAGTTCAGATTAATGTCAGTATATATTATCATCTCTTTAGAGACGAACTTAGCGGTAACGTTGGCGAACTGTTTCCATCGTTTATATGTCACATTTGAAACCGTAATTGTTCTTCAAAAAATACCAATATTTGTTGATGTTCTGTGACCTCGAAAAAGCGTATATTAGAGTATCTTGCAGCACTTGATGAGTACGGCGACTTTAAATACATCTCGTCCACGAAAATACTCCGCTCTGTTATCTTGATATTGTGCGACGTGCCACCTGAAGTCGCATCATGCATGTACAGTACCGGACATCCATAGCTTTTGATCACTCCCCGAAAAAAGCCGCTTAGTAGCGTTCCAAAGCGGTTTTTCTAATAACTTTGTCGAAACTCAATTATTTGTAAAAATATACATATATTTGAGCTCAGCAACTCGATCTCTATCGATTGGTATTCAAAGATCGATACAAATGCAAAATATTGCTCCTTTTGCCGACTCCTCAAATCTCGTCTAGTCGGCCCCTGAGGGACCGACCAGCTCCAGAGGGACCGACCAGGCGAGATTTGAGGGGTCGGCAAAGGGGCCATATTTCGCATTTGTACCGATCTTTGAATACCAGTCGATAGAGCTCGAGCTGCTGAGCTCAAATGTATGTATATTTCTACAAATAATTGAGCTTCAACAAAGTTATTGAAAAAACCGCTTTGAAACGCTCCTAAGCGGCTTTTCCGGGAAGTGATCGAAAGCTATGTTCGGTCATATTTTTTACAAGTGTCGCCATTACCGTTACAACAAGCCCTCTGAAGCCCGGCATCGAGAGTAGCTTAAGAGTCAAAGACGTGAAGTTTTGAGCTAGTTTTCATCATCGACTTGAATGTTTTTAAGAGATCAGTGATAGGCAAAGCACTATGATCTCGATTCTTTTTCAAGCAATTCAGGTAACAGTTTGAGCCAGCTGGCTTTTTGCATGTCAATTTTCGTTTCGTTTATGCTGCCATATAGGCTTACAAACTTCGCAAGGCATACCTTTATCTCTTTTTGTCTGCCTTGTCATGGTGGCTGCTTTCGGACGAGCACTTTTGTAGTCAAACGCTTGCCTCGTCCCGTTCATGCTAAATAATATTAGGTTGTAACGAAAGTCTTGTCACCATAGACTACTTTATTTCAAATATACATGCCTTTACAACAGTCAAACATTAATCGATAACATATTCACCATCACTTTGGATAACCTTTCGCCATCTGTTCGGAAGGTCAAAGATCCCGTCTCTATAGAACGACGCCGGTTTGGTTTCGAAAAACGTGTTCACTGCAGTTTTCACATCCTCTTCGTTTCTAAATTTTTTTCCAGCAATGTGATTCTTGAGAGAACGAAATAGATGGTAATCTGAAGGAGCAAGGTCTGGAGAGTATGGAGGGTGGCAGATGACTTCCCAACCGCACTCCTTCAGGAACAAGCGAGTGTTGTTCGCAACATGCGGCCGGGCGTTGTCGTGCTGGAAGAAATAATATAATAATTTGGTTTATTCAATTCCACCACGAAATGATTTGTTAGTTTGTCGTTCCGAAGTGGATCGCACCTACGGTGATGCAATTGTTATCGCTTGAATTTAGACTTTTCCAATGGCGTAGTCACCTGTAGGTTGGACCCGTATACATAACTGAGTTCGTATGATGACTTAGGTGTCTTGCAGTGCAAACCTTTGCCTCTGTAGACTTTATTAATGACGACACTTCCATTTTCTTCTCCTCCAATAATGAAAGGAGTTGGTTCACTCTCTCAAGAAACGAAAGAAGAAAAGAAAATATTAGGTTGAGTCATAAGTAATCGGACATTTGCGCGCGTTCGGATTTAGGATGAAATTTCTAGTCAATGAGGACACCTATCAAAACGAATAAGGTATCACTCGATAGAGGGAAAAAAGCACTACAAAATGCTATGTCACATTCGCTTTTGTAAGGTTGAGCGTTGTTATAATGGCTCCGGAATTCATTCCATTCAAATCGCGTATTTGCAACGTCATGCTTTTTCTGTCTCTATCTGGCCAATATTTGAACCAATCTTTCAAACGTTTTAACCTGATTTATAAAGAAAATAGAAGAAAAACATTCTCAGTGACATGAACGCATAGAGCTGCTCTTCTCACGCTTCATGTAAAACTATACGAGATGAAATGATTAGTCAGGTGAGCGGTTTTAGCTGAATTTTGCGCAACTGTACGATTCGGATTTGTGTGGAAAATTAAAAAGGATCCTTTTTACCTTGGATTCTCGTCTGCATGCTTTCGCATATCATCAACGGTTCAATACGGTTTATCTCGACATTCGCCATGTAGTAGTACAGGTGTTTCGCATTATGTCATATCGTCTTTTCGATAGATAATCTTTGAAACTCTTTGATACAATGGTCGAGCTCCATAAGAATCGAATCTACGCATGGAAGTAGCACTGTAAATGAGCTTGAACTCCAACTCATTATACCGTCCTCGTTAATTGCTGCCTCTGGGTAGTTTCCGAACCGGGTCGCAATTAAAATGTTGCGCTTTTTCGAGCGAATTCGCTACAGTAGAGAAACTGTGATCGGTATCAGAGAGAACCTACCAGATGGAAACGAAGCCAATTGGAAAAAATTGTCGAACTTTCCGAACTTTACTGATGCCGTTGTAGGGTTAGTCAAAGGAAGACGGTGGGAGGATAATAGAATCTGCACATCATTGATGAGTAATAGGTCGAGTTCAAGGTAGTACTTCCACCCGTTCACTAAAAAAACAAGTAAAATTTACGCGTATGAGACGCTTAGAAGCGAATGAACGAAAAATATTCCATGATCGACTGTTGTTGAATCTTGGCATGTCGAATATAGTAGTAGGTGATAGACCGGGTCGCAATTAAAATGTTGCGCTTTTTCGAGCGAATTCGAAGTCAAATATGGCCAATTGGAAAAAAGACTTTACTGATGCCGTTGTAGGGTTAGTCAAAGGAAGACGGTGGGAGGATAATTGCACATCATTGATGAGTAATAGGTCGAGCCGTTCACTAAAAAAACAAGTAAAATTTACGCGTATGAGACGCTTAGAAGCGAATGAACGAAAAATATTCCATGATCGACTGTTGTTGAATCTTGGCATGTCGAATATAGTAGTAGGTGATAGACTGACTGAAGTCAAATAGCCAAGATGTTACAAGTTTATTTCGGCCGAAGTTTCGACGAGTCCGCCTCCTTCAGAGCCTGGAAATAAAAGAGGAATTTGGGAAATCTCTCGTCCAAGAACAATTTCAAGTTTCAGCAGCGAATCAGAAGGCGCTAGGAGAGAAAGACGAATCGCGAATAGGGTAACACAACCAGACCTGGGCAAGTGGAACACCAATGCAAACCACAAGCTGCAGGCGAATGTGCGAAAGTTGTGGGGAAAACGAGGATAAATAGATCATAGGAAGTACGGCAAGTTTTCTCTCTACAATTTCAAGTTTTATCGACATCATTTTACTCGTCACTGTTTCTATTAAAGTGCCACTTCTACAGCATTGTTTTCGATTGGATCAGGCGCTTGTTCACCATTGACGTGTAGGTAGTGACCAAGTGTACATGTGATGACGATAAGCGTGGGAATCATAGTGGATATCGTCTCGAGTAAGACAATCTGTGCTTCAAAATGGCTCTCAAACTACGACGATGTCCATGTAGGGCAAGTACGGCGAGTTGAACAAGTTCATGAACTGCTATGGGCACTGTAGGACGTTCAGTATCATGAGGTGATCAGTTGGAAAAAAAATTCGATACCGACCTACATTGACGTGCACTTTGGGCCCATCCCGAGCAGTGCATCGGTGTGCCATCGACGAATGGCGGCTCCTTCAGTTTTTCTCTCATTTTCTTTTCCTTTTTCGTTTCTTTGTCCATCAATTGCCAAGGTGTGCTATGAGAAGTTATATCGTAACGACATTCAGTAATGGAGTGGTGAAATGATGTATTTGAACTTTGAACTAGTTGCACCATCAATCGATGCTGACAGGACTATTATGGTGTCCGGAAAGTATTTGCCGAAATCACAGCAATGTTCAAAACAGCACAGTTTTTAAACAACAATTTATTATTCTACGAAATAATTTTCATCTATATCAACAACCTTCCTCCAACGTTCCGCTAGACTATGGATTTCCTTAGCGTAAAATTCCCGCGGTTTGGTGGCAAAAAAAGCACTAAGGTCGTTTTCGAGGTGGTTACGATCATCGTAGCGCGTCTGCTCCAGATGATGCTGAAGCGAACAGAACAGATGGTAATCACTTGGGGCTAGATCAGGGTGGCCGATAAATATTTGCGTATGTAGATTGCAGATGATCTCGAAAATTCTGTTAGAGTTGTTTTAGAATCTCGAGGATGTTCGTGTCTTCTCCGGCGAAGATGTCAGCTCACATAGAAGCAGTGATTTTGTATAAAGAACTCCTTCTCGAATGTGCCATTGGGACTCGGTTCGACATCACTGAGTAGCCGGTATGTTCCTGATTTATTTCGCAAATCGAACGATCTTAACGCGTAGCTGGATTAGGTAGATGGAGCTGGAGCTTTAGCTCTTGTAATAATAGTTAAGAACATGTTACACCTTGCATGTTTGGGTAGAAACTGCTTCAACCAGAAGGAATGTCCATCCAACTGTTAGTTCTGATATCTTCACTCAGAAATACGTAGGCGATTTCTAACAAAAACATACAACAACCGCCGAGTTTTCGTGAACATGATTTGCTTGTTATAATGAGCTATGAACATAAAATCCAGACCGCCGCCTAATTATGGTTTTTCAGAGCAAAGTTTCGATTTCCAAGAATCGGTGATATTTTAGAATCATGATCCAAATGACATTTTCAATAATCGTTCAAACGAATATGCACCGCTAGGGTGTGTCTCGAATATTTACCGACTAATTCTGTAAAACATAGTCTTCAGTGTTACGGTTATGTAAGCAATCATTTTCGAACATCGAACGAAGCCGAACCTAATTTTTTCACTGTGTAGCAAACAAGTTGCCCGCTGCACCCCTCTCAAGCGCTAAAATGAATTGAATTCTAAACTGAAAATTTGTATTTTGTATTTTATTCCATTATCTCATAACTGATTCGAGAGAACCTGACTAAAGCCTTAACATTACACGTTCAATTCACGATGTCAGCGAGAAATGAGCATTTGACTTTAGCTGAAAATAAATCTCTGTCATTCGGTGTAGGTGATCATATGAACTGGTTTCAGATACCAACGTTGTTTAAGGTTTCCCAGAATGCTCATGTCTCTAACCGGCATAATGGCGATGATCTCTACACTCATCGAAGCATTTCACAGAATTTCTCCGTGGAAGTTCACTTGCCTTGGGTCTGGATTCAACTTCACTGACCACTCGGTGAGTCACCAATGAATTATCTTAGAGCACAGATGGAGAAGATAGATGTGGGTAGGGTTTTTATCCATCGAGAGGATGGGAGAAGAAGAAATTCTGACGCTACATTCCAATTGTATATCTTCGAATCTTATTGTTCTTGGTGTTAGTGAATGAGCCGCAATACGTCAGTCTCCTTGGCTAACCAGTCAAATGAACAATGTCTTCTCTACCTTCTAAGTCACTAGCTACAGTGCGTTTCATAAATATACGCCTTCTGAAGACGAGATGTAAGGAAAAGCTGTATCTTGTCCAGCAAAGTGGCAACTGCCAAAACGGGTGGGGGGGGGGGGTGGGGGTGGCGTATATTTATGAAGCGCACTGTTAAAGAGGTACCCCAAAATTTACGTTTGTTTGCTTTTGAGCGAAAGTGCTATTTTCCAATGTTCCTCTAACGACAGTTGTTTTTGCACTATTACTACTTTCAGCTAGAGTATTTTTAGTAGCCACAACGCTATTTTGTCTGAAGTGCAAAACCTGAATGTTGCTCTACCAAGGTAATCCGTGCGTAGATTTGGTGCTCCTTCTCCGCAACCTAAAATATCAGTCCCTGTATTTGATAGCATGATCCTCGGTCTAGAGATGAGCTAAAATCCTGACGCTTATGAATTTTACTTGGACGACACTAGAAGTTTCGGATAATTCGGGAGCTTTCTTGAAGAGCAGTCACAGTGATGTTCGTCTTTGTGCTCCCAATCTTTTGTTGCCAGTGCTTTTTCTAGGCCCGCAAATTCTGTATTGCTGAAGAATACCTCCATATGCTGTCGCAACAGTACTAACAAAACCTCTGATTTTGCCTTTAGAAAAATTGACTTCTGCTTCAAAGATCTGAGTTTTCGGTCACTATTATTGATTCTACATCTCCAGAGAAGGTACCGTATCGTATCCATCTGACCGATATCCCTCGAGGCTTTATCACTGAGCCTCTGTTCCACTTGTCAGCTGATTTCTCATCTGGTTACCTCACTGCAGCTAGTTATGGTTTTTTTTGCCATCTTCGGATCGCTCAGGAAAAAAACTACACAACTACACCGCTGTCTCCCTCCCTGTATCATGGAAATGCTCGACTTGTTGCAAATACTTGAGGCACGCTAACCTCCCTTACAAGCCGTTATACCAAGCTGGTGCTTCTACCTTTACGAACAAGTCTGGTACCAACCTACCCGAGCCAGGAGAGATGGAACGCTTGGTTAGCCCGTGCTGAGATCGATCGCTCGACCGTGTGGGTGACAGTAGCGCCTCTTGCCATTGCACCACGCGGGCCCAAGGAGTACTCACAGAACTCTTGAAGTCCAGATTAATGTCAGTATATATGGTCATCTATTTAGACACGAATCTAGCGGCAACGTTGGCTAACTGGTTCCATCGTTTATATGTCACAGTTGAAACCGCAATTGTTCTTCAAAAACCACCAATATTTATTGATGTTCTGTGGGCTCGAAAAGACGTGTATTGGAGTATCTTACAGCGCTTGATGAGTACGGCGACTTCAAATACATTTCGTCCACGAAAATACTCCCCGCTGTTACCTTGATGTTGTGCGACGAGTCATCTGAAGTCCCATGCATGTAGAAGTCATATTTTTTTTACAAATGTCGCCATTACCGTTACAACAAGCCCTCCGAAGCCCAACGTCGGAGTAGTTTAAGAGCCGAAGACATAAAGTTTTGAGCTAGTTCATCATCGACTTGAATGTTTTCAAGAAATCAGTGATAGGCAAAGCACTATGACCTCGATTCTTTCTCAATCAATTCAGGTAACTTTTTGAGCCAGCTGGTTTTTTGTCTGTCAATTTCCGTTTCGTTTATGCTGCGATATAGGCTTATAAACTTCGCAAGGCATATCTTTAACTCGTTGTGTCTACCTTGTTATGGTGGCTGCTTTCGAACGAGCACTTTTGTAGTCAAACGCTTGTCTCGTCCCATTCATGCTAAATAATACTCTGGTTGTCCGATCCCACCACGAAACGATTTGGTAGTTTGTCATTCCTAATTGGACCACACCTGCGGGGACGCAATTGTTGTTCCTTGAATTGAGACGTTTCCGACGGCGTAGTCACCTGTAAATTGGTCCCACAACTGAGTTGGTATGATGACTTAAGTGTCTACAGTGCAAACCTCTGGCTCCGTAGACTTTGTTAATGACGACACGGTGTGAGTAGCCCAAGGTATGTGACCCAGCAGTTTGTTCGCTTGATTTATCTAACTTGTTCAGCTGTGTAGATTTGTTTGTCAAATTGATATTCACTAATCAAATGGGTAACGAGGGGTGAAATATCGGTCTGACTGCTTTTCCGGCTAGTTTTGATATCTCTCCGGCCACCTCCATTAGCCTGGCATGTAGTGTACGTAAGTGTGTGAGTGTCTGGTGGCTGTCCGTCTGTCTGAATGCTGTTTTAACGTGACTGATGGCGATGCCCTCTGATTTGCGCAATTAATTCCACGGGCGCATAGGCAGCTGGTGCAGTGATCAGCAGTCTCAAACATTATCGAGACTTTTGCCTGTTGAAGATTCATTCCAAACACTACTCCATAAGAGTACAAAAGTGCCTTCATTAGGCCTTGGTTTGTATGTGTCAACCACACTCCTTATCAACGGCAAGCGTTCACATTGATTCGGTTCATTCTCAGGCTTTATGTTTAAAAGGTAAAAGAAAAATAAAAATGTCGTTGATCAGTCCACTAGGGCCGCGCCAGGCTTTTGTGTTCAATTCAGAATTGAAGAGGCATGGTGACTGCGAATTTGGCCTATACAATGACTGCGGTGGTCAGCAGCTATACCAAGTCGGTGTTTTGCCTTCCCAGACAAATCTGGGCCCAGATTCATGAACGGACGAGCGGTCTCCGAAACCGCGGCGCAGCCAGAACCAGACGTCAGAGTCGATGAGAGATTGCGTTTAACATAGGATGTTTAAGATAAATAGACAAAGGTGGGCGCCGTTCGGGCCACATCTCGGGCTTTATCGGGGGTTTACCAATGATGGATCCGGACCCTGGTGCCAATCTACCCGACCCCAGAGGGATGGAAGGTTTGGCTAGTCCGGCCCGAGATTGATCGCTCAACCGTGCGGGGACAGTAGCGTCTCTTGCCATTGTGCCATGTGGGCTCCAATTAGTACTCACAGAACTCTCAAAGTTCACATTAATGTCAGTATCAATGGTCAACTATTTAGACACGAATTTAGCGGCAACGTTGACGAACTGTTTCCAGCGTTTATATGTCACATTTGAAACCGTAATTGTTCTTCAAAAACCACCAATATTAATTAATGTTTTGTAAGCTCGAAAAAGCGTATATTGGAGTAACTTGCAGCGCTTGACGAGTGTGGGCACTTCGAATATGTACATCTAGGGGTAGCATCTGTTATTATTACTAAGACGTAGTGATCCTCTACCAAGGACGCTGCCTCTTTTTAAGGACTCCGCTAGTTCTGGCTCGGAAAAGCTGGAGACCCAAATTCTCATTTTATCACGATTTTGATGCTTTTCTCCGCTAAGAAGGGCTACGTTGTTCGACAAATCTCACGATCTTATAGAGCAATATCTATGATATATGTATGGCGGCTATTTTCCCATTGCACCACGCTCGCCCAGCTTCTCTAAGGTTTCACATTTACAGATGACAATTCTGGAAGATCAGTAAATTTACTAAATTAATTGGAGTTGATGGACCAAAGCTAGGTACAGATGGAAATGGAGCAAAACATCAACAGGTCCCTCAAGACGTTCGTCCGACAAGTGTTCGTGTTCAGTGTGTTCAACGAATTATATGAACAGTTGTCTTGACAGCCTCCTAATGCTCCAGTTTTTCAGCTCTGAACTAGTATATCCTGGTGATACGGTAGAGTAAACCTACTTTTCCGAAACGGTGTTCCATGTCAGACAAATAGGGAAACATGGTCGCGGAAACGGTAGCGTGGAGGATGACGACCGTATTCATTCAGTGGATAAATAGATCACTTTGGAGATGCTAGGTTATTCGCAAAACACATCGGGCGGGGATTCTCCAAAGCGGTAATTAACAAAGCAGTTTCGTGTTATATCAAATATAGATCACCGTTGAAAATACAAGTGTTCTTCGCCCAGGACAAGAATTATGACGACTGCCACATTTCTCTGAAGCGAGTTCAAACTCTCGAATGTGTCTGAACGAACAGTGGAGAGACTATACTGCGACTCCGCTAGAAAGGCCGATGTCTCCTCGATTAGCGTTAGATATGCTTATTTTTATTATTATGCAGGCTACACATTTATGTGATGCTGCAAAACAGCATGATATTCTTCCTAGATGGAAAGGAAGAAGAAGCTGCCGGCATTACCAGATAATCTGTCATTTCCAGTTTTTTCGTTACTACTGATGTTCTTTTGAAATTATTTGTTCTTTTCTAGTCATTTTAGCGGGTACTGAGCATATTCCGTTTGCACAGGAATTGGCTTGCTCCACGATTCTGTGAGACGATTTACCGACAGTTAAATTTTACGGAATGAAGAATAGCAGGTAAATTATAGTGCTGGAATAATGTTAGTGCTAATTTGTTCCGCTCCGAAGGCATTATAGGTCTGATTGGAATCGTGCAGAGATCGATGGATCAATCGATCTCTCGAAGGCTTTCATATTCAATTGCCTCTTGAAGGTGAATCTAACTGCAGTCATTCGAGCCAAAAGGTTGGCTTGCCGAAAGGTGAGGACAGAACTCAGTTGCCCACCTTGCCCAGATCGAAATAAAGTCCTACTAGTGGTTAAGACCTTATTAGTGTGTAGTTTCTTCTGTTTCCATGCTACATGTTGATGTGCACGTGATGGTGAGTTGTCTGTGACAATCCGGTGCAGAGATTGGGAGTGTCATCAATCGTCATCAACGAATGTTATCACGTTACCGATGAGGTGAAGACATGCGACAGTAGTTGATTCCGCTGGCACCTTCCATCCTAATTACACGAGTAATCAGAATTTATATCTTGACGACATGATGAATGCGGTGCGCATCCACAGGGATTGTCAACATGTCAAGCAGAGGACTACTAACATTTACCGAGTACTCTCTTCTTGAAACCTTAGCAAGATGTTAAACTTCACAAATGCTTCTATGCCGAACGAGGTTGGTAAGTTGAATCAGTTTTTATTTAGCCTAACGTTTCAACCCTTTCGTAGTCGTCAGAGGCCTAAAAGTAGCTCGAAACTCCTTGATCCTTGAACTACACGTCCAAGCGCCGCATTCACCCTAGCATTTCTGACAAAATTGAAAAATCCCCCCACGAATATACAGAGCAGGTTAACACGTCGGCAACGCTCTGTCGGTGGATCACAGTGAAAGTCATTAAATTTCTCTTGCCTTCGTGGGGGGATTCTTCAAGTTCATCAGAGCGCTTGGCCGTGTAGTTCAAGGATCAAGGACTTTCGAGCTACATTTTAGACCTCTGACGACGACGAAAGGGTCGAAACGTTAGGCCAAATAAAAACTGATCCACCTTACCAACCTCGTTCCGCACAGAAGCATTTGCGAAGTTTAACTACTAACATTGTTCTTTCCGTTTAAACTTGCTTGTGTAACAAGCTGCTTTTATTGACTTGAACATTTTTACGTTGTTGAGCTACTGAGGAGTTCCATACGGTTGCAGTGTTTCCGTGTGTTTCCAGCTCGTTCAGAATGATAAAAGGTGAGTGATTGGAGGAGTTTGAAAGGCCGGAGGGCCCCTGTTGAGACACGGTCGCACCTCCCGCCCCTATCCCTCAACTCTGTCCACGTTAAACAAACTTTAAACTGAGCACTGATCAATTGCCCGTTGTCTCGTTGTCGACGGCAATTAGCACGGCGACTTCTGTCAATCAGCATTTCGCAGCTCATCTCTTACATACTGTATCGCCGAGCGACCCTCATACTCTCTAACAGCTCCCACAGTTGTGAACACTAAAACATCACCTCTTAACTCATTAAAATCTTATGGTAGCACCCAATGACGCCTCTTGATTGTGGAACAGCTCGAGCTTTTTTTTCGCCTTCTTCATTCCCATTTGGTAAGTGGAGCTGCGAACTGAGCTTCTAGAACTCAGGGAACTTTTAACGCAAGGGAACTGACCTTCCGGTTCAGTTGAGACAAAGCAAAGCTCGGACATTTGGGATACAAAACAGTTCATTTCATAATATCTGAACAATAGCAAGAAGCTATTTAAAGTAAGTATCGTTGATATCAATAGTCTTCTCTTCTCTTTAGAATGTTCCGACGGCGGGGAAATCCTTTTCAAATTCAAAAAGTAGCCAAATGTCCGAGAGCTTTTGCACCAACCTAATGAAAATGCCAAGGAGACGATTGCTCGAAAGCCTTCAGATGTGACCCCTTTTTAACGATGAAGCTGAATTTTCAGTATCACCCTTCGTAGTTAACACCCCTCACATATTCCTATTTCTGATAACTCGAAGAAGTGAGAAGGCTAGTTCCCAGGTGTAGGGGAAATAGCGGGCTATGGTAGCCTATAGATGTCGGTTTGACGTTCGGCTTTTGAGAAACATCCACCAAACATGTCTCACGAAGATTTGTGTTGCCCAATAGGCAAATCGTGCGGGGATAATCTCGTTACAATGCAGTCAAAGTAGCCGCCTCGACCGCGCTGAAAGCATATGCTAATTAAGCGGTAGGAGCGAAATATTCTACCGGAAAACAGCTGAGATTGAATATGATAATGAGGGTATCGTTCATCGTTTTCTCGGCGCGCGGGTTCAATGATAATGCATGCGTTCATCTTGTTCCAATTTGAACAGCTCGGAGACATGTCCATGTCTGAAAGTGATTGCTGTTGATCATGTTGTTGTTGTTTATTTCTACCACATGTGCTGTTCTTCTGTTGCTCTCCGAAAAGCGGAGGCCGAGTGGATACCCCAGACTGATTTGGGCGCCATATAAATCTTAACCTCACACTGGGTCTGGCTGTCCAGTCGAACGGGTCCCTCGAACTGTTGGCAGATAACAGCAAGTTTTCGCAGAAATCTTGAATTGATTTTACCAAGTAATACTATTTGTAAGAATTTCTGTGCATGATAAACTTCGAACGTTACGAGAAAGAGAGGACAATTTACATTCAAAATGGTCGCATGAATTTTACCAAGGCACTTTAGTGTGAATGATCCTTCCAGTAGAGGAGGTAGGCCATATGGTAATAAAACTTGATCACCTTTCCTATTCCTATAGATGTATCTCGAAACTTCTAAGGGTTTTAGACCCCCTACCGTAATCTTCTCCAGGTCCTTGTAGTGCATTCCCGTACTGGCAAAGAGTGTTAGCGTGAGAAGAAAAATTTCCTTACTTGAAATGTCCTTCTCTGCTCGGAAAAACGTTTATTTATATATTTATTTATATATTTATATATATTTATTTATTTATTTATCTATTGTAGACACGTAACTAAACAGGGTAGGGCTAAAAGGGATCACTAAACACAAAAAGAAACGAAATAAGCAAAACAATACGCATGGAGATAGATGAGGGAAAACAGGAACTGGAGAAATAATAAGAGCTACAAATCCTAAAGAAAAGACAATTAGCAATTGAGCACATTAACAAACTTTGCAGTTTTCTATTTAGTAGTGCGCCACTTGAAGTGCATAACACACTGAAATTGATCCTGTTGAACTAGAAATGACATTTATGGGGTCATTGATTTGACGTGTTTTTTTCGAGGCGAAATTGTCCTAGAATTGCCCAGTCTACAGCAATTTCGTATGTGAGATCATAGCTAAATAATCTCCGAAAGAATTTCTGACAACTGCGAGATGGCGGCTGTTTGTAACGGGCTGATTGTTGGGCATCTCACAAGGACTCAATTACGGCACTCGGTAGCGTTCAAAGGTTTCTGACAAATCTTCGCTGTCGTGGCTGAATACCGTTGGTGTTATTCGCGCATTAGTGGAGCTATACGTTGATAGTGGAATGCCTTTTTGACATTCGTCTCTAACTAGCTCGGCTAAACGGCGGGACCACTATGTTGCCAGTTGTCAATCAAAGCCGCACTGTAAGGTCCGTTGCGGATCGAGACAAAGAAGCCGATATCGCCAGGTTATTCACACCGCTATTCTTTTCACCCACCCACCCCCTACACTCACTGCCCTCTGACAACTCACTCTTTTATCTTCCTGTCACATCGGCCTGATTCTCACTGCTGACATCTCAATAATTATCTTTGACTTTCCAGCTTCTCGTCTGTGTAAATCTGCGAGCTGAAATTTGTAGTTCCAGCCGATAGTAAATTACTTCGTTTATTTGGTGGATTGACAGTCGAAGACATCCGAGCTTCGGTTGGAGTGTGACCTTAGATGTGCTTAGATATTCGGCTTTTTCCGTGTCGACTCCTAATAGAACAGTATTATGTTGGTGTAAAAGTTCTCGGACATTTGGGATACAAAACAGTTTATTTTATAATATCTGAACAATAACAATGACTCATTTGGAGTAGGCACCGTTAATATCAATGGTTTTCTCTGCTCTATAACATTTTTTTTTGACTGGAGCCGAAAATGGCGGGGAAATCCTTTTCAAATTCAAAAAGTTGCAAATGTCCGAGATCTTTTACACCAACTTAATAAAACCACTCTTCTAGTTGTATACTCGAATCTAACTTATTTAAAAGCAGTGTTCATTGCCTTGTGCTCCTGTTTTTATGCACCGCTCTTCAGAAGAATTGAGAATGTCAAAAAAAACCTCTTTTTCCACTGAACACGATTGATGTCACTAAGGCTATGTATATACCCGTGGTTTCTTGTGGGTAAGTCACAATACTCGTTCACAGAATATGCCCAAACTTTACTGAAGCTCTTAGCATCTCCTATTTGGCAGCTACCTTTAAGTTAAACGCCTCCTAAATCCGTTGTCGTTTTGTAGCGATATTGCTATTTTTCCAACGAATCTCACAAATAATCCACTTGGTCACTGAAAATATTTTCCGTTCACCAGCAATGAGAAATCCGTTTCGCGTCTTCTCCTATCGACAGTCGAAGGGATATGGGTGTAATGAATGAGACTCATCAAAAGTGAAATAGCTTTAATCAGAGGAGCTGCTCGCGGCGTAAACTAGAATAATTACTTTGGTAATTATACCATTACGGCGTCAGAGTCATTCAGCAATTAAGAGAGGTCTACGGTATCAACAAAAAACCCATATCGTCGCTCTCTCTACCATTTTCAAGCATTAAACGAAATGTTTGATGCGTAGGAATCGGGTGATCAGCTTGACGTATAGGAATTCGCTTTTCCCATTCATACAGCTAAGGAGCAATTACTACTTGAAAGTGCTTTTGGTTTCGTTCGGAAGCACATCATCTAGTCGAGAATTGAAAAAGTTTATCAGTTGACAACAATGCATGAAAATTTTGCTCGAGAGGTTTTCCTCTAATTTATACAGAACAGGTGTCAGATCATCATAGCTGCTCCAGTACAACAGAAGTAACTTGGTGATGAAGAAATAGCAATAAATGGTTCAGGTTCCAAGCTTGTTTACCCTTTGTAGCTGTGAATACACTCAAAACCATTACGGTGATAATCAATTATAATTTTTGCAACATTACCATTTGTTTATTTATTTATTTATTTATTCAAATGCACTATTCGTGCGCCAGAGAAAATCTCGATAAAGTAAAAAAAAACGTCGCGAAATTAAGCTAATTTAGGTGGAACACAGATACTATCATGGTAATCCTCCATTAGGATTTGTTTTGAAATATAGAAATAGACATATCTTAAACTGGGTGGTAGCAGTAACGATTTGGTTTCTTGGCGTGTTTCTCTACAGTTTAACTTAGCTGAGCTATGTGTAGTATCTAATTGGACCTTTCTTTTCTCACTGTGAGCTTTCTTGTTTCTTTCTTCCCGGCTCTGTCTCTTTCTCTCGCCTTTACTTTAAAGCTTTCAGGGAGTTAGCACCTTAGTGCCTAGGGGCATTGTGCTAGTTGTCGTGTATTCGAAGAACGTAGATTGTTGAGTACTCGTTGTCGATGTGGGACTGAAAAGTGTGGCAAAGTGAGATGTTTTAGTGTGGGCATCGTTTTATTGTCGTACTACGGTATGTGCAATATGAGCGAGCAGTAATTATGACCGACTAGATTGAGCAATGACGATGGCGGTAGGAGCGGCAAGAGGGGTGGGCAAGGAGAGGGGTGTTGGTTGGATGCGAAGAAAGGCGGGACCGCACCTACTCAACGCTATCACTCTTCATCACCATCTCCTCTACATTCAACCACACACACACGCACATTTCACTCACCAACTCCCTGATATGTTCAACATCGTTGGCCGCCTGATTTTCCCACCAAAAAGCTCCTTTTCCATGTCATATGTGCCACTAACACATCTGAAATATTCATTCTTTTTGGCGCCAGCAAACTGGGGTCGGTAAAGCTCCTAGAGGCTACAGATGTGTTGACCACAACAGTTACCGAAAAATATTTGCCTCTTGGATGCATTAATACTGTGATTTCAGCACTGGTCGATGTGCCCAGTCCTACTGTAAAGTGTGAATGTTCATGTCCACCCTAACAGAGTGCAATTATCGACCAGAATCAGTTGGACTCCTATCATTTGTTCGTTCAGGCTGTCATTAATTCACTAATTTACCGTATACCTAGCTACTATATGTGCTGACGGGGTAGTTATAGCATTGTCAAGTTAAGGAAGATGAAGCTGAGCATTCGAAATCGTTGACTGACTGGTCCGCCCTCGTCAAGCTGTTTCCAAGTGAGGCAGACCATTTCAAAGTAATTTGAACACTCATTACTTCTAATGTAATAGTCACAGTCAATGGGCGTGACGCGCCTTTAATTATCAGTAATTGCTCTGAAAATATTATTACTTGCACCGTATGCTATGCGCTCATCGCCAACGTTGACAACTAGAACGACCCGCGGCTCACGACCTCATCTGCCTCATCACCGATGATGTTTCATATTCGCTAGCCAGCTTCTGTTGTCGATTTGCTCTGCTCTTCATTTAATCACATTGACATCGCAATGTTGATGTTTTGCTTTTACACTCGTTGATTGCGCCTTATCGCACTCAGTTTCGAGCAAAATCGCCTTCGTAATGGCATTCAGACACACGTATTATTGTAGAGATGGTGTTCGCTGATATACGTTATACATCATCTTCATTATGTCATATTTGTAAAGCAGATGACTTCAAATCGTTTCAATCGAAAACTTCATCACATCTCCATCTGCTCTTCACTTCTCCTATACCACTATTGCGTCTTTACAGTGCCAGTTCTTCATTCATGATCATATACAAGCTAGTAACCGAATCTTTGAGCAACCAGTATGTCATTTTTAAACGCATCACCTTTCTATTTAGTTAAACTAGAGCAAACGTAAGCTACCAAGGTAGGATTTTGAAGGAATATTCTATGGTATAGTCGATTAAAGCGATTATTTAAAAAGCTTTTTGAATGGATGAGTTCAAGTGGAATCTTCTGAGGACCCGCGTCTCGATACAGTGTGATCGATAGTCAAAGACTGATGATCGCCTAATTTGGGAGACTTTTTTCTAGTTTCCAAATCTTCCGAGGTGAACTGGACCTCTTATTCTTAGGGATGTAGTCTAGAACCGCTCCATAAACCCGGATTTGTTATTCTAGAAAATATGCGGAAAGAATAATATATGCAGGCACCCCTTTCACGATTAATGTTTGGAATTTCTCTGGTGTGATTCCGGGTTTCAGCTGTATTATACTGCAGAGTAAATTCTATATTAGGTGAACTCCATGTGTCAGGTATGTAACGGAATAGAGGCATTAATAGAAAGGTCCATCGAGCTCTGTTGCTGAGCGCAAGAGTCTTTTTTTATTTTAACTGCTGGTCGTTTTTCTGGAGAAGTAAACAGGTATAGGAGAACACCCCAAATTAGAAGGCCAAAAGCAACGAGAAAGTGCTACAAACAAACAAACACCGAATACGATCTGCTACTCCGGTCTCGAATTTGAAAACTTTGTGGTGACCAAGAGAGATCATCAGCGTTATTTTATTGCATAAAATCACGTTATCATTTTATTTGGGGTTCATTTTAAAGACTCATTGGATTATCCAAATCAGACTTTTCTCAGCGATTTAGCTCAACCGATTTCGCCGAGAAAATGCAACAAACAAACACCGAATACGATCTGCTACTCCAATCTCGAATTTGAAAGCTTTGTCGCGACTAAGAGAGATCATCAGCGTTATTTTATTACATAAAATCACATTATCATTGTATTATAGGTTCACTATTAAAGACTAATCAGCTTACCCAAATCAGACTTTTCTCAGCGATCCAGCTCAACCGATTTCGCCTTTAAACTATTGTTACCGTAAGACAATATTCTTTGGACGTGGTCATTATAATTGATATAGTCATTTATTTATTTGGAGATGTTAGGTTATTCGAATAACCTAGCATCTCCAAATGCGAATAGTAATACGAATACTAATAGGTTTTTACGAATAACCTAGCATCTCGAAATATATAAGTCATTCAACTAGTTCTCGTCTATAACCCGCAAAACAAAAAGCGGTAAAAAAATAGAATAGTTTCGTGTTATAGTCATTATTATGATCATCATGATCAGCCGTCAAATTGTCAATTCGCGTTCTGAGAGGGGTGGGGGGGGGGAGGCGAAGGAAGTCTGAACGAGGGATGGCGGAGACGGTCGACGACCGGATTCATTGGTGGTGGCTTTAATTGCTTGCATGCTGATAGGCAGCTGGTGCATCACCGTAACCATTGTTTGCCATGCAATTTAGGCGTTGATTTTCTCAGATTGCATGATTGCCTAACGTGCGCCTCCCCCCTTCTTCTTGCCGTTGCCGCTGCCGCTCTTCTCTCTCTCTGCTGCTGCTGCTGCTCGTGGTGTTGGTGGTGCTATTAATTAGCCTATCAAAATCAACGCCCTCCTTTTTCTTCTTCTTCTTCTCCTGCTCCTCCTCCTCCTCCTCCTCCTCTTGTTTGCCCGAGATACGGTAGATAGAGTGGCGAATCGTCTGCCGCATATGATGCCCAGCTCCGTCACGTTAGTTATCTCGACCAATCTCGATTTTCATTCACCACATCATCCCACTTTCTTATTTGATTCATCGTGCAACTTCGCTTCGATGGCCCCATAAGAATTTTTGAATTTTAGAATGGTATCTCTGGAAGGAGAGAAGCGGCCGTCACCATTCAGTGTCGAAAGTATACTGGAACGAAAAGACGAAATCCTCAAACCTCTACCGATGACGCCAGCTACATCGTTCAGCGTTCCAACTACGGTGGTCCCAATCACGCCGAATCATATGAAGTTTTCCAATCCGTTTGAAACGGCGATGTTATTCTTTGGACAGTCCAGGTTCGCGCTTGAAATGTTTTCCTATGAATTCAATCACTTACCGTTAGTTTTTCAAGGCTACCTCTTCCTCTATCCGACAGCTCACCGGAGTCGTCAGGATCCTCACCGCATTCTATCCCACCTGTGCAATGGATTACCAACTGGAATACTCGAAGTGACTCCCCTAGTGAGTACTGCGGTTGGTTAGGTTTAATTTTCGCTTATCTCTCAAATTACTCGTACCAGAATTGCTCAGGGATGGCTAGCTTTGCAAAAGTTGAAACATTTCGCATTTCTTCTACTATTTACCATTTTATACGCGTATAAGTATTAGCCATTTCTATGTATTTTTATTGTCATAAGTTTGACTAGCATTAGTTAACGCTGCATTGGTACCAAGTGCAATTATGTTTTCCCTGTGGCAGTTTAAGGACTCATATAGCTGTGCAAAGCCTAAGCAACTATTAAGGCGCTAGATCTAAGTGTAGCTGCCTTAAAGACTCTAAAATTCTGAGCACTGTACAATTTTGGGGAAATTATCGTTGAGTTTCTTTGGGGATTTAGCTGAGGTTCGTTGTAGCCTTCAGCAGACGATACCAAGAGTGACACGTCCGAGCTCACATGTTTGTCTGTGAAAAAAGGATTTAATCCAGTTCCTATTCTTCTAGAAACCATAGTTACCTATAGAACTATGTCTTAACAATATCTTCAAATTTTCTGTCGTGTAAACTGACTATTTCAGCAACTGAGGACGCGAAGATCCAAATCGGTATTAATAAATGCATGTTGCGAAAACACAAGAACAATCGCAAACCACGAACACCGTTCAGTACTGAACAGCTGCTCTCGTTGGAGAGAAAATTTCAACAAAAGCAATATCTGAGCATAGCCGAACGAGCCGAATTCAGCGCCAGCCTTCAATTGACCGAGACGCAAGTGAAAATTTGGTTTCAGGTGAGTATTATTTTCTGCAGAACAGCAACTCGTCGAATCCATAGCTATATTTGTTCGGTGTAACGTTCGTGTCGACGATGGCACACTTTGGTGATGACTATCGTGATCAGTAGATGACACGCTTCGTTATAATTACATGGTGCGATGATTTACTTGGACGCGTCGATTGATGTGATAAATGGTGGGGGTATAAGGCGGCAAGACAAAGCGACAGTACGCTATGCTGAGGTGGACGAGTTAGAGATTTAATCTGACCTCTGAATATCAAGATTTTCACGTTTAAAGCATGAACTCATGTCGATGAAAGGCGAAATTGGCGCGCGCCACCAGATGGCTACCGTATACTAGCGCTCAGTCACGTTCCTCATTTGGCGCATTCACAGAGACGATTGGCTACCGCCTCATCATCACTGATAAAGGACGCTTATCGTCACTTTGTCTCTCTCTTTCTCTCTCTTTCTCTCTCATTCTCTCATTCAACTCCTTTAAATGCTAACATTAACCCTTGGGAACAGAAGGATAACGACCGTTACTTGAAACGCAAGCAATTGGAAAAATGCAATTGCAACCAGTTCTACCGCTAACCTTTCGTCGTCTGAGTCTACGCGATACTAACTACTAGAAAAGGATCGGGATTCTTAATCACAATTTTTCATTTGATTGTTTTTTTACCATTTTGATATAATTGGTATTGGAGATAAATTTGTGTAGACTTATTCTCCTTAGTAGCTAAAAGCATAGTATACAAATGGTCTATAGAATAGCTGTAGATATTTTGCAAAATCGGTAACCTCGGAAAGGCTAACATTTCTGGAGAGCGTTTCATGAGAAAAACCTGCAAACAATACCAAAGTTCTATTCGAGCTCTACACTTACCTGATGAGAGGTGGGTATGCTGATTGAGCTCAAAGGAGGAGAAATCTCGGTTAAGGAGCCGCATTAGATTAAAGTTTGAGAAATCGATGCGCTGTTTCTAATTTTAACTGTAATCTTCAGAGGCGACAAAGATGAGGAACAGCAGTTGAGTATCAAAATCGTGCTACGTGGTCAAACTCATGATAGATGATCCGAAATAATTGACATTAGCAACTAGTGTGAATCTATATTTTTTGAACTATTCATCTGCTAGGCACAGAATTGTTTCTACAAGTTTGGATCATTATTAAGTCCTCCATCGAAATTCACTCAGGAACAGACTGGGATGCAGTAACTTTTTGCGCTTTCGAACTGCACTGTACCTACATGTAATTGTCATTGCTTCACTTCGAAAGTATTCCTTCAATTTATTGTTCAAATAACATCAATAAAGTGCGGTCTTTGCTAAGCAGCTTTTTCCTTCCTGGCACATTTCTAGCTGCAACCTGACCTAGTCAACGTATATTGTGAGATCGGTCGACGTTTTTGGTAGTACTATACGATTTCAAATCCGTCACTAATTATCCGACAATGCCGACGTCAGCGGTTGGGAATCGTTCGGTCGAGCCTATCCACCCGTCATTTAGTATTGTTAACGAGCAACTAATCGTTTTTTGTTTCGTCGAATAGCGAGTCATAATCGACCGATTCATCATCGTCTCATTCCCACACATCTGCGCGCTCTTCTCTACTGATTTACAATCTCAGCGTTTGCATCTTGCGAGCCTATTTGACAGGCACCCACACACACAGTGAGAAATTTGCTGCTTACAGTTCTTCTCGAAGAAATGATCAAGCTGATTTGAAAGTGAAAGAAAACGAAAATGTAAGAGTAAATGAACGCTAATAGCAGGAGTGGGGCATAAATATGTACGAGAGCGCTAATTACAAAAATTGCTGCAAACAATTCTTCTAAAGGCAGACAAACCCTAGGGACAACACTATTCGATTCCACCATCCTTGGAACATCATCACGCTTCCCTAATACTTTTGTCCCCATCATTTCAATTTTCTCTTAACATATTGGTCTTTCAATGCTAAAATTTATCCAAGTTCTCTCTCCTTGAAACCTCGGCATGACGTTGTAACTGTTGTGTGCTTCTGTGGCGGACGAGGTTAGTAGGGTGAACCAGATTTTATTGGGCTAACGTTTCGACTTGAACGTCGTCTTCGGAGGCCTAAAAGTGGTCCGAAATTGAACTGACCATTGATCTAAACGGCCAAGCGCCGCATCGTTCCTAGCATTTTTTGACGAACTCATACAATCTCCACGAAAATCATGTTCAATCAGTTCAATTTCGGACCACTTTTTAGGCCTCTGAAGACGACGTTCAAGTCGGAACGTTAGGCCAATGAAATCTTGTCCACCCTACTAACCTCGTCCGGCACAGAAGCATACAACAGCTAGAATTTATATTACACTTCAGTAGTTTTCTTGTTTTTGTTTCCTCAAACTCACCGTCCTATCTCGAGTTTCACCTAAGTTCTTTGTTATCGTACCTCTTAAATTTCTGGTTAAAGATAATCATCTGTGGTGTGAATCTTGCAGCTCACTCTTTCTAGTCGTAGTTAGGATATGTAAGGTAGGATTTAGGCCGGACTTTTTCTCCCACAATTCGAACGCATGCGAGTTTTGAGACGAGATGACTTCTTCGAACAGGTGGTTCATCAACTGCCTAATTAGATGTGCTTGATGATTGCCGATTGCCAGTGGGAGATCGTTGGTATCACAAAATGTGTGATCTGTAAAGAGACGACGGCCCCCCAGCTGTGTGCGGGGGCATTTTCTCGCGAATGCCACTGAAGGTGAAATTCCGTGCAGAGGCGAAATTCGATGAGGAAATGACAAACGCTTCATTACTGCGGTCAAACAAAGACGAAACTCCGCAACTGAGCGATAAACGAGGGGGACCAGCAGTTTTCTCTGTAATTCGTTATTGTCTTAATACTAGAAGAGAGGCAGATAAGAGCAACACCGATTAGAAGTATATAGATTTATTTATTTATTTAGCCAATAATTAAGTGGGATAAAAAGGAACGATTCACAATATGCAAAATATAGAAATACTAGCAAATTGGCGATTATGTTAGTGACGAAAGAAACACAAAAAAACAACACAAAAAATAGCTGGCACAATAAAGTGTTAGTACAAATGGAAGCGTGAAAATTTTCTCTCCGCCTAAGCTCAAAAAAACTGAAAAAATAGCCACATGATCAGCACAAAATTCGCAGATACCCAGACCAACGTGCAGAGCAGAAGTGATTGTAGATAGAGAAGACCAAATCAGCAAGAAAAACCTCCGTCAACGTGCTAGGTTGTCTACTACTAGATGTTGTGCAACCGCTCAGTTCGACATCATCCTGACGCCTTTGCTTAACCTTTTTTTCAGGGATTTTGTTCTGCACGATAAACTGATTAGTTTACTCAGTGAAGGTGCTAATGCTGATTATTTCAGAACCGACGAGCTAAATCGAAGCGACTTCAAGAAGCCGAAGTGGAAAAGGTGAAATTCGCTCAAGCTAGTGCACTGGCAGCTGCAGCTGTTGTGAACGTTCAGAACGATCCATCGAAGCCCTTTCTCGCTTTCGGTTATCCGACTCAATGGTGAACCCATGCTCTACAAATAATCGAATGCGATGCTCGTTTGCACCGTGTTGGGACGTCACCAAACTGATTTTACGCTCTGTTCATCGTCGTTCATTCCTTTCCTGTTGTGAGACTCCGTTACGTGTTTTTTGTTTTCATTGTCATCATCATCGTTTTGTTTTGTTCACATTATCTATCTATGTAAACGCTAGGGTAATTGTACATACATACATTCATATATGATGTTGGTGTTTCGGCTTGACATTTCGTCGAACCGTGAACTCCAGGTGTGCTTTTGTGGGTAGTTGATGCTGTTCCGCTGACAGCAAAATAGTGTCGGCAACTCGGTGATCGGCAGCACATTCGATTTCCGTGGTATCCATGGCCTGTTGTTGGGGAGCGCTCTTTGTTATCTCTCGAAAAAACTCGTTGAAGTCGGCCAGAGACGCTTCTCCAATTGTACTCCACCACAGTAAGATCTTAGAAAACGACATCGTTCACGTATTCGGAATGAGACAACCGCGAAACGCAATCGGTAGTCGACTTTTTTCATACTCGTGAACGCTTTTGACGAGACCGCCACACAGAGATTTCTATTGGAGAACCGTCTCCCTACTACCCTTCCACTTCTCCTTTCTCATATATTTCTTTTGTTTCGTCGCGCATGAATCATTCGATCTTGTGTTCCATACAATTGCTAACCAATTTCGTCGGTGTATATCATTTCGTTGATGTGCTTGCTACATCGTGTCATCTACTGTGTACTGTTTATTTGTCTCTTTTACCGATAGGTCAAAAAAGGCACTAGTCTCTTGCAAGATTCTTCCTTATAATGAAAGTCACTGTATGTGTAATTTGAACATTAACACGAGCATTGGTTTTGGGCGTCTAGAGCTCCGGTGAAACATGCTCGGACTCCGCTATGGCGGTGTGCGGTATACGTTAAAAGAGTAATTGTTACAATATGGCGAGAAACAGAGGTCAGCAAAGGGACAATGCACCTGGTGACGTATTTATGCACCAACAATGCACTCTCAATGATTTACATTGAGGTGGCCGATTAGTGTGTAATATCAACGTGCCGCAGTTGGCACTCGTTGCCCGACCGACAGGCACTTACCTCGTCCAGCTTGGAACTGCGCCAAATGCGATTATGTTTACGACAATTCCTAGACATACTAAAAAAAATCTAGGACCTCACAGTATTGTCGAGATTGTGCAATCCTTTTGTCAGCCTAAGGGCTCGTTTAGACGCCGCGCGGCGAAAATGCAATTATATGCGCAATCGATAATTAACGTCATTGATCGAATTTGCTACTTCGCGTTAGTGGCGCAGTCCGGTGGCGCCGCGTCTAAGCAAAAAATTAGGCATATAATCACATGGGGAAGGAATTGAGCGAAAAAAGTGAATTTCGTCAAAATGTCCTTTAATAAGGAATAGCAGCCTTCTAAAAAACGCGAACGACCAGTAAGTTTGCCTACATGAGGCGCCACCGGGCTGCGCTACTAATGCAAAAGAGCAAATTCGATCAAGCACGTTAATTATTGATTGCGCCTCAATTTTGCATTTTCGCCGCGATTGTTCGTCTAAACGAGCCCTAACTGTTCGGCAGAGTGCTGCCATCCAACTTTATTGTATAGTATGGTAATGGTACAAGACCTGCATGGTCATGGCGATATTGAGGTTGAATACTGCAAATTTTATTATGCTAAACTCAGTGAAAAGGAGAGAAGCATGGATAGAATGGAGTGCTCAATAATAAAAGTTCTGGTAAAAAAAATCATATGTGACGCCACCCACGTGCGATTATTAACCAGTCCTCTTCAGTAGAAGCAAACCTTGGCTAATTCTCGAGTTTTCTCTGATTTCCGGCGAAACACGATATCTAGTTCTCTATGGTGAGATCAAGTGCACCTACACCTGCTACCGCACTTGACCCTTGACAATAAAGTTAATGCCGGCTTACCGGTGAAGCAGGGAAATATAGCGTTCAGAATTCGAAGCAGCGATATGTGAATGAAGGAAACACTAAAAAATTGAGCCTCCTTGGATGAAATAATCAGATTGGAGCTTATTAAAATTGAAGTCATCTACATGAAGCAGATCCCATTCATTCCACTCCAATGAAGTACACGCCCGAGAGTCCGCATTATAGTTAGGATCATTTGTCAAATATTTTCGTTAAATATCTAAGTACTTGGATGATGGCTTACTAAGTTCTAAGTACATGGATGATGGCTTACTGAGATATCCTTACAGTACTCACTGCTAACTCATCACGACATGTCCTTCTCCGCAGCTTCTCCTGAACGACTCTCAGCACCCTCAGACTCCAGTATTTTGGGTCTGAAGAGTCACTTGATCCATTCAGAACCATGAGACTTGAGTGTGTACTACCGGAGAACCCAATTTGCGGAGATAACTTTAAAAGCGAAAGCGAAACCACAGCCATCGAAACTTGTGGCGGTTAGCGCGCTCCAACGCAAACCGTACTATTTAAAATAACTACCGTTTACTTAATAGCTGTTCAAGCTTTTTCTCAACTCTTTTACGTGTCAGTAGTTTCAAAAGCTATTGACTGCTGACGATAGTGTTCGCTGTATGTTTGAACGTCGTTTTTCAAGGGCACTTCTTCACTTCCTTCACTTTTTTTCGAGTGTCATTTCTGCATCCACATCGTTAGCGACTCCCGAAGATCTCCCATTTTGCTGCTATTCTTGACCAGGATAGCTCGGTCAGGATCACCCAACATCAGAAGGCGAAGTATTCGCAAAAATAGTTTTTTAATCAGTCTTCGGGAGAACTTATAACTGGGCAACAGTTGAACCTGTGGAAGCAAACATAACATCCGGTGCTCGATAAGACATCAGATCCTTTTCCTTCTTTATGATAACGATTGATTTATGACTGTCGCACTTGGAAATGCAGCGCTATTCAATGTTTCCAAGACCTACGATGCGTCAAATGATGTCAAATTCACCGAGTTCCTGCAAATTGCTCTTCAAGGTGCTATTCAAGGTGTTTTTTATGAATTTGTGATCTGTGTTTGCAAGTGATTGGCACTGTTCAACTTAACGAACTCCAGTCCACGTTTTTTTTTCGAAATTCGCTGAAGTGTTGTACAGGGGTTATTTGGGGTCCAGAACACGAATCTGCGGTCCATTTTTCACCTGCTGGTCTTGGATCACCCATACCGACTACTTGAGTGGTCCAGTCAGGATCACCGATTCCGTTGAAACTGCATAGAGAGGTTACTTGGGGTCCTGAATACGATGGTGCAGTCCGTTTTCCATATGGCGGCCGAATACGGTAGTTATAGGTGAACCTCACCAGGTGGGGTCGGTAGGTACTCACCTATAACTACCTTATTCGGCGGCCATTTGGAAAACGGTCTTCATTATCGTGTTTAGGACCCCAAATAACCCCCCCTGTGCAAAGTTTCAGCGAAATCGGTGATCGTAACTGGACCACCGAAGTTTTCGATATGGGTGGTCTCCGACCACCATGGTGAAAAATGGACACTAGATTCGTGATCAGGGCCCCAGATTACCCCGGTACCAAATTTGGGCGAAGTCTGACGAAGGAAAAAATTTTTATGACTGGTGTCCAACAAGTGGAATAGTGCCGCAAGTAATTTAATACCATCTTGAAGCTTTCGTTTTCAGTGTAGGTGTTTTCGACGTGAATTTCATACTCGATGAATATCATTTTGTTCAACTGAGACACCATGACGGTCTCGTGATGTAAAATCGTTGTGCCGCTCTACTTGCTGCTAATCTGTTGGATGAGTTGCTTGCAATACACTCTTATCTCCGATTTGAAGGTCGTTTCTGGGGGCAGCAATCCACGCTAGACCACGTAACTTATTCTCTGCACTGGGCCATCCTTATCGCCCGCCGAAGGTCATGCCATTTCGTTGACTCTGCGTTATTCCGTCGTGAACAGTTCGCACATCCTGATGACGAAATTTTGAAATTTTCACTCGTCTGACATCTAATATGTACAATTTCAGAATGTCTTTTACACGCCTACTAAAAGACCTCTCCGTCGGTGATGCCACGTACAAGTACTTTGATCTAACCTTGCTCAAGGACACTAGATATGGTATATTTAAATGTGTATTAATGTTTTTTCCTCTACATTTCCACTGCCGTTTTTGATGTTTTCAGATCAACTTCCAATCTCTATCCGGTACCTCCTGGAGGCGGCTGTACGTCATTGCGACGGATTTCATGTCTTAGAGTCTGACGTTGAAACCATTCTCAACTGGGCTGAGAGTCAGCACAAGCAAGCTGAAATTCCGTTCCGACCAGCTCGTGTTATCCTTCAGGATTTCACGTAGGTAGTTTTGTCATATCCTTTCTTCTTTAACCGTCGACACTCGTGTTCGTCTGGAATTATATACTATGATGAAGCGCGTAGTATTTCGCAAAACTTGTCTACTTCTTCTATACATTAGATTATTTTCTGTGTGATGATGGCTAAGATTTTTAGAGTTACGTGACTTTTAAAATCTGGGAGTGCCGTTTTTCTCGAATAAAAACGGTGGACAAGTTTTAAGCCATCTCTGGTCTTTTCAGTGGAGTTCCCGCTGTGGTGGACTTAGCCACTATGAGAGATGCCGTACAAGAATTAGGTGGAGATCCATCTCGGGTAAACCCGATAGTTCCCGTCGACCTGGTCATCGATCACTCTGTTCAAGTGGACAGCTACGGAAAGTAAGTCACATGTAATACTCTAAATTCCTCGCACATATTCATCTTTATCGCTTTCTATCCTCCGCTTGTAGTACCTCCGCTTTTCATTGCCTCATCATTCTACCTTTTTACCAGGCAGTACTTTTTTAAGTTAAGTACATGGGCTTACCAATATTCCATATCCGTTGTAGAACTTCAGTATCTTCTTTTTTCACTATTTCTATTTCTTCGTTTTCAGTCTGGATGCCCTTGCTAAAAATCAAAGCATCGAGTTCGACAGGAATAAGGAAAGATTCAACTTTCTAAAGGTGATTCAGAGCGTCATGCTTATACCTACTACTTTCTCGCAACATTTTGATTGACTATTTTTGCATTATCTCTTACCCTCGAAAGGTTTTTGCCATTTGTTGATGAAATCCTTTTCTAGATTACATATATAATCTTTCAGTGGGGGTCTAAGGCCTTCAACAACCTACTCATCGTACCTCCCGGGGCTGGTATCATCCATCAGGTTAATCTGGAGTACCTGTCCAGGACCGTTTTCGTCGATGAGGTAAAGCAGTCTTGACTACTTGAACATTTTCTGATCTTCTCGTATGTTCTTTCTTTCCAGGAGGGTGTCCTGTATCCGGATTCAGTGGTGGGAACCGATTCTCATACGACAATGATTGATGGTAGTGGAGTACTTGGTTGGGGAGTTGGTGGTATTGAGGCGGAGGCTGTGATGCTAGGTCAGGCCATCTCTATGGTGAGTTTTAAAGATTTCCTAATGATCAATCGATTTTTTGACATTGTTGATACCATAGGTAATTCCTGAAGTTGTTGGCTACGAGCTGGTGGGCAAACTGGGTGACTGTGTTACAAGCACCGATTTAGTGCTTACGATTACAAAAGTAGGTTTTGTTCTGTTGCCGTTTGTCTCTACTGCTTCTCAGCACTTTAAAATGTTTTCTGGCTTCGATGCACATTATAGAATCTCCGCGATCTCGGCGTCGTTGGAAAATTTGTTGAATTCTTCGGTGAGGGCGTAGCGTCTCTCTCTATTGCCGATCGTGCTACCATCGCTAATATGTGCCCTGAATATGGTGCGACCGTTGGTTTCTTTCCAGTGGACCAGAGAACAGTAGAGTGAGTTCTCAATTGTAAGCATGCATTTCAAAGTATTATTCCTACTAATTGGGTTTTTGAGTTTATTCGTCCGTTCAAAGTAAAAAAAAGTACCCGCAGCATATTTGCTCTGTATGTGTAGTGATTTCTTCGTGTTCTATGTCTCTTGTTAGATCAAGCTCCGATGTGATGCTTGGGTCTTCAGATCGTCTTTCAAAGCCCATGCACAGCTCGAGATTAAACGACTCATGAATCTAAACCACGATGAATAACTTCCTGCTTAGCATTTCTTAGAAATACCAAGAACACGATCGAAACCTTAAAAAAACATTGACCATTTCCTCACAGTGAACACTGCTAGAGCGTTGGGAATGTAACGCTAATCAAAGTCCGTCTGAAGTGGGTCATCCCTTGGTCAACATAAGCCCTGTATATCCATTCCGTCTTATTAGGGCCCTTACAGACCCGACGACGTGCAATTTAAGCGACGAATTAGCCGTTATAAGTGCAATTGAGCGAAACACACGACGACGAGCATTCCCGTCGAACGCGACGTTTGCGGCGGCCGCATTGCTCTAATCGATAACAGCTGGTGACGCGCGGTCACCGCCGCGCGAATTTGTCGCTCAATTTCTTGTCGTCGGGTCTGTAAGGGCCCTTAGTGGTTTTGAAATTTCGTTTCGCTAGTGTCGTCACAAGTTTTACTAATTGAGGCTATCCTTCAGGTATCTTCGTCAGATCGGACGCGATGAGGTCTACTGTCAGCGAGTGGAGCATTACCTTAGGGCGAATAAAATGTTTGTGGACTATGATAACGTCGCTAACAGGCCGACTTACACCACAGTTTGTTTTGTTTTTTTCATCAGTCTTTTGCTCTTGTGGCTTGTTTTAATTGCGGATAGCAATTTTTCAGGTTCTCACTCTTGACCTGAGTACAATTGTTCCTTCTGTTTCGGGTCCGAAACGACCTCATGATCGAATCGATTTATCGAAATTGCATGAAGATTTTCTAAACGGCCTTACAGCTAAGGTGTCGTTCAAGGTGGGATTTTGTGTTGCTCTAGCAACTTTATAATTAACTCGAAGTGGCGATCTCCATTCTTTGATCGGATCGTTAAACCTTCCACTATCACTGCTAATATACTTCATGATTAAGGGATTCGGCCTGAAGCCTGAAGACTTGAACAAGGAGTATACCATCAGCAATAAAGGAAAAACTTCGTCTTTAACACATGGATCTGTTGTGATTGCTGCTATCACGTCGTGTACTAACACTAGTAACCCAAGTGTCATGATCGCCGCTGGACTCGTAGCGAAAAAGGTGAGCTCCATCTCTCCGCTTTTTTAGCTTTCCTAACTGTCGCTACACTCTTATCATGTCTGCTGATGGCATGTCATCTTCTACTCGTCTATTTATTTCGCTGACTGATTATTGTCATTATAGAACACTTTTTCAAGGAGTTGTTGTTTTGAAGTGTTCTCGAATAGTTTGATTTCAGGCTGTTGAACTTGGTCTGTTATCCCAACCGTTCACTAAAACGTCACTTTCCCCCGGATCAGGTGTCGTGACGAAATACCTTGAAGCCTCCGGGCTTCTTCCCTATCTTCAAAAGCTTGGCTTCCACATCGCCGGCTATGGATGTATGACATGTATAGGAAACTCTGGTCCTCTTGATGACGATGTATCGAAAGCTATTGAAGAGGTGAGCAGAAGCTCGGGTTGGTGGTTACGAATTGGAAAGTTCTCATATTTATTATATGTGTCATTCATTTTATCCGTAATGTCGCTTATTGTCTACCGCTTTTGAAGACGCTTCCAGGGCAATCTCATAGTTGCTGGAGTGTTGTCGGGTAACCGAAACTTTGAGGGCCGCATACACCCTCTAGTTCGAGCCAACTACCTTGCTAGTCCACCTCTTGCTGTTGCCTACTCAATCATTGGAAATGTTAATAAGGATATCAACGGTGTCATTGGTAAGCTCTTTTTCATCAACTTCAAAAATAATACAAAGGCATGCAATCAGCTGCTAGAATACCAGGTAGTAAAATCTTGGCTCTTTTGTTCACAGATTTTGGCCTGTTCTTGTATTTTCGCGTCGTTAATTGACGAAGTGCCGAGGATTTTTGAAATACACGTTTTTTCGATCGCGTAGGGTGCAGTGGTGAGATGCGCTACTGACACTGACTCGGTCGAGAGATCGATCATCTCCCGGGCTAATCAAACCTTTCATCCCTTCGAGGATGGGTAAATTGGATCCAAACATGTCAGGAAAGGTAAAGACGCTAACTTGGTATAGCGGCTGGCCCCCGCAAGTCCTGATCAACGCAGACTCCACCTTTTTTATATAATTTTCAACCCGATAAAGTATCCTAGCGAGGAGCGGAGGTATGGTTTCGTCAGAATTCCATTGCTACGATATTGGTGCGGTCTTAAATTCTGTTCACAAAGCGTGCAGGCACATAACTTACAAAGTCACAGTGTGTGATCTAGATTCATCGTTCTTATTATGAGATTTGTATGTCTTTTAAGCAACAACTCCTGATGGCAAAGACGTTTTCCTAAAGGATATTTGGCCAACCAGAGAAGAGGTGGCCAAGTTTGAAGACGAATTCTTGAAACCACAATTCTTCAAGGAGGTATGTTGATTGGCTAAGAAAGTTTTTCTCAACTACATTTTATCAGCTGCAGTCGTTATCTTAGGTGTATGCCAATATCGAAAAAGGATCGGAGGAATGGCAGCAGTTGGTCACGCCTTCGTCCAAACTTTATCCTTGGGACAAGGAAAGCACGTACATTAAGAAAGCTCCCTTCTTTGATGATATGGTAATTCTTTGCTTCTGTTTTCCTTGTTATTTGCTGCTGCCTGCTTGCACTCCATTTTCTTGACTATTTTGTCGACTGCTGGTGAGCTGTTGTGGTACAAGACTCAACTCTGCTCCTGCCTCCAAGTTCTTCCCAGTATGATAGTCATTCCATTCAGACTCCCAAATATTAAGTTGTTACAAAAGGAATGTACATTTTAGAACTCCACGTTCAGTTTAGTATAATTTGCTGTAAAAAAGCTTATCCGATGGGCCGACGTCCTCTCATTTTCTGACTTACAATTAATTTATGCGAATGGTTAAACAAATGGTTAAAAAACACGCGTGAAGCATTCGTAGCATTCTCGAAAACAGGGTAATCACAAAAGTATCATTCGCATCGATCCAACCCAATATTTCGTTGGTCATATTCGAAGTCAGGCCTCCATTGATAGAAGTGGGAAAGTCCACCAAGAACCAAGCGGGTTAAGATGCGTAAATTTTGCTAATGCCGAGGAAGGAGCAAAGAACCAAGATGTTATCTACGTACACTACACCTGATGAATTCTCTCCGAAGAATATTGCAACTATTCTTGCCTGCTCATTCCATTCCTTTGCAGCTAGGCATCTCTTTATGCACAAATACGCAATCGCCTATAAGCATTTCTTTCTTGCAAAGTATTTTTACTTCTAGACGATGGACCTTCCCAAGCAGTCGTCCATTACCGATGCATTCGTTCTGTTGAACCTCGGTGACTCCGTTACCACTGACCACATTTCACCGGCTGGATCCATATCGAGGGTAATTGTCGCTTTCGTCTATTCCATATATTTATATCATATTTCGATACTTATTTGCAGGTTTCACCTGCTGCTCGCTTCCTAACCTCACGTGGCCTTGCTCCGAAAGATTTCAACACCTACGGTGCTCGTCGAGGAAATGACGTGGTACGTTCATCAGACGAGTGTGTCCCACTTCGAAGCCAGTTTAAATCATTCAGGTGATGGCTTGTGGAACGTTCGCTAATATTCGGCTCGTGAACAAACTTGCGTCCAAAGTTGGGCCGCAAACACTACACGTTCCTTCAGGAGAGGAGCTAGATGTCTACGACGCCGCTATGAAATATATGAGTGAAGGACATCCTGTGAGAATTTAGTTTAGTGTTTATTCTTTCTCAATTGTAGACGTTTACATTCGTAGGTGATTATTCTTGCTGGTAAAGAGTACGGCTGTGGATCTTCTCGCGACTGGGCTGCAAAAGGGCCTTACCTGCAAGGAGTCAAAGCGGTTGGTTTTTCTATTGTTCTATGAATTCAACTGGTATTGTCAGTGCCGGCATCTTTGCAGGTCATCGCGGAATCATTTGAGCGAATTCATCGTTCCAATCTCATCGGCATGGGAATAATTCCCCTACAGTTCAAGGACGGAGAGAACGCTGACATCCTTGGACTTACTGGAAAGGAACAATTCAGGTTTACCATTGTTTGATAAATTTTCTTTGTCCAACACTTTCCAAATAGGATTATCTCTGGGAATGTGGGTTATTCAAGGTTATTTATATTTGCGGCGCTCTTTGATATCGTAACCATCAGTGTCGATTCAATTAGAAAAGACTTTGATTTTCAGCGTAACAAGGGCCAAAACGCCCGCTGCGGGTCCTATTTGAAGGTCGTAGGCTGCTCTATCTTATAACGGCAGTTTCAGTACAATTTGATGTATTTCGATGTTAGGCTGAAGATCTTAATATTGTTAATAGTGGTCTGAACGTCACCCGACTGGCCAATATTCGCGCTGAATCGATTGTATAAGCCCAAAATGGCGTCGGAATTGTATGCGCTATCAGTTAAAAGAAAGATCATAAAAATCACTTGTTTTTAAGTCCATCAATCAGAGACGGTAATGAGGCTATTGAATCTTATTTTTGCAGCATTGACGTTCCTGAAGATCTCGGAGTTGGTCAGCACCTGCAAGTGACGGTCTCTACTGGGAAAATATTCGAGGTGGCGTCATAGTTACTTTCTGCTATAAAGTTTTTGTTTCAATTACTACCCCTTATAACGAAGTAACCCTTATAAATTTTTGGTCGTGAACAGACTTTATTGTTCGTGACATGTGCTTGAAGCGACAAGGAGTGAAATACGAATGTACAGGTCATTTGCCGATTCGACACCGAAGTGGAGCTTACATACTACCGCAATGGTGGAATTCTACAATACATGATTAGAAAGCTCATACAATAGGCGGAGGAAGCACTAGGATTTCGGCAGCAGCTCACTTTAGTTTTTTGGTCTCAGGCGAGTTTTTTGTTAGATTTGCGTTGTTAGCTGTCGTTCAGCTTGTGATGTTTCTTCAATCGCTACTTGTGGTGAAGTTAAGGTTTCCTGCCTATTGTGTTTTGAAATATTGGTATTACATTGTGATATGAACACTGAGATAACATTGTTAGATACAGATAATAAAGATTAGTTAGTTATTGACGCTTTAGGTCAACGCGGTATTACTCGCTGGTGTAAAATTCCGCATTTCGTACCTCTTCTAATGTAGTATAGATATATTGTAGCTTGGAAAGCTGTTGAGCTACACACTTGAGGTAGACCTGTATGGTATATGTAGCTCAGGTCTCATTTGAGAATAGCCGTTGGTTTCGTTGGGACAGTCGGGTTTGAATTTTCAGTCTTGGGCTGAATAAGGGAACATAATGGTTGGATCCGAACCCGCCAAGGAATGAAAGATTTTCTTGTAAGTATCGAAGGAAATTCAGCTAACATCACATCTTGACATGTCACTGGCTAGACACAAGGGAGAGATCCTGTGAGAATAGAAAGGTAGAGAGGGTGACTATAGTTTGCAAAAACGTTGAAAAACACTAAAAGGTGGGCCATAACGTCCAATCATCATGAGAAAAGCAAAAAAATTGAACCCAACGCTAGTGCTATAGGATTGTGGTCAGGGACCTTATAGTTTTAATCTCATCCTGATGACAGCTCGAGAACAAGAACAATAACTCAAATGATGTGTCTATTTATTGTGCCGCATGTTTTGTAAATGTTTGAAAACGGGTGTCAAATTGAATAGAAGAATCGGACATCGCACAACTCAGAACAGCATTGTCTGTCCAAGGTGTCGCTGCGAGTGTCGAAGAAGCTTCATAGCTCGTTTGCTTTGCTGAGTATTCTGGAAACCTCAAGAAACCGGTGCGGGTTAATGAACCGTCGCTCACCTTCAAACGGTGCAGAGGTACGGAAGGATTTCTTTTCGACAGCTACAGGTATGTTGTCATGTTTGTTCGTTGTTATTATGACTTCATTTCTCCGATGAATGCAGTATTTCACCGCTTAAAATCATCTCGAGCTGTTTCTTTTTTTCAATGAGTACTCCCCTACAAAGAGAAAGCATCTTCAAAAGCGGTGATGTTGGGAGTTTGAATCTAGTCATCCTTTGTCGATCCCCTTTTCAGTAATGGAGAACGTCTATATATACTCCTTGTTGATATCGCTTTTGAACGCTGCAAGTTCGGAACTTTCACTGTTACACACCGCGGGATGGGAACGAACCGAAGTGACAAATATTTTTGATTATCAGACGAAGATTTGTACATTGACCCAAGATTATTTGTACGAGCGTACATCAGTGGGAGCACTTGTGGTGGACTACTTCTACTCTGACCTTCCGAGTAGGTTAAAATGATACTTTCCTCTGAAAACACATAATTGACACTCGTTTAAGGGCCCTTACAGACCCGAGGTCGTGCAATTTGAGCGACGAATTAGCCGTCATAAGTGAAATTGAGCGAAACACACGACAGCGAGCATTCTCGTCCAACGCGACGTTTGCGGCGGCCGCATTGCTCTAATCGATAGCTGCACGCGCGGTCACCGCCGCGGTGAAGACTGCGAATTCGTCGCTCAATTTTTTGTCCTCTGGTCTGTAAAGGCCTTAACGCTCGACGGTCGTGTCTTGAAGTTGAAGGAGCCGTAGTAACCTCTAAAGAGTAGAATTCGCGAAACTTGTGTGTGACAGATGACCTCAACTCTGCGTGCCCTAGTTCCGATGGTTCAATCATCGCCGCATTTTCGGCGGGTCTCTCGGAGCGATCGGGATATGATGGTGATTTGACACAACGCTTGCATAATCTCTAGTCAATATCAGGTGTACATCAGACCTTTCTCAATGGGAACGTAGCTGTCATAGAGAGAAATGTCAAACTGAAAACACTTTGCAGCATCTTCGGAACCGTTTTCGACGAACACTAGCGTTCAAAGGATTTGCGGAGTGATCGAATCTGATGAAATAAGAGAATAATTGCGGTCATGTAGCTGTCTACAGAGTGCTAAACCGTAAGCTGATGAAATGATACGCTAAGTCGGCGCCTCAAAATACGTATTGATCCAATGTGTGTCTGGTCGCAACCGTAAACAACATCTAACGGACCAGTGACGCGGCCATTTTGACCTTGCAGCTCACCTGGGTGGCCATTTCTTATCGTTTTCTCATCAGTTCTTCCGTGCCGGCTGACGAGATGCTTTCTTATCGATAGTACCATAATATTGTTCAATTCAATATGCAGTGAAGCCGAGCACCTTAGGCATAGCTTGTCGGCCCGCGATTTCCCGCGCTGGTGGGCATTTGAGTTTGACTGTCATTGCTGCGTCTGATTCGGAGCTTTTTTTCAGGCGATCTTCGATAAGCATTCAATATTGGATTAACAGCATTCAATATTGTATTAACAATATTCCAATAAGCCATTCGATAAAAAGTTAAGGGTCCGGTGAGTGTACTTTTTATTGTTTTATTTATTTTTATTTGTTTTTCTTATGTTTTTTATTATGTTATGACGTTAAGGATGTTTTATTTGGTATTTACAATTTGCTATGTTCGTGTTGACGTGTTGGACTCTTCGCATGAAAATCATTCATAGATCAGCTGATTATATCCGATCGTATTTTGTCATCCTCTAATTCAATTTTGAGGGAAAGTCCCGGTGTTATATGGATAGACAAGAATTTTGGACCTAGCATTTCATCTGAAACACCACGTACGATACCTGTTCTTTTGTCGGTAATTCGGAAATTTTTAGGTATCTAGATTTCTTTCGGGCGCTGAGCTTGCAGATTATGGTGTTCGGGGTAAGGGTGTTCCTCTCACAAAAAAAACAAAATAGCCATCACTCAGTTTCTTCATTAAATGAACTCTTCGTGCGCTGCTAACCTTCAAGGTATGATTGCACCCCGGTTATTACCAGTAATAGCTCTTCGTGAAGCCGTTTTTGAACACAAGGGCATACATTGCTTTGGCGACCTTCAAATTGGCTATTCTAGTACTTTTTCTTGAGTTCCAACGTTCGAATAGATTGTTGTTTTTTTTTGTGCTGAGTCGAGATTCAGAACGAGACTTGAACTCGAAATGCGACGAGAAGCATTCGTTAGCGTAATTCTTTCGAACTTTTTGAACCATCTCCAAAACATGGACCGGTAGGGAATGTGCGGTAGAGATCGGTGTAGCTACTTTGACGAAGTATGACACAACAGCGTGACCAGTCGTTTGCATAACGAGCTCCGAAACCAGTTGTCCGCAAATTTTTGTGGCCGATGTTTTTGTGTTCGACCTTCGGCATATCTCATGCAGTGGTTCATCTGTTTGCACTACAAACGGTGTCGGCGTGTCATCTCTCCCCGTTCCATTTTGCATTATTGGCCTTCTCTTCCCATCCACCACTACTGCTACTGCTGCTCTCGCAATGGATAAGGATAAGAAAGCAAACGGTAGTCCTTCTCTCCTTGCTTGTTCCTTTTTTTTCATATTGTTCATGAGTAACCTCTTTAACATTCCATTTGATCACTACTGTTGAGTGTTGGGCGAAACCGTTAGATTGTAAACCTTCGATTGAAGCTCCAGCGCATTTTAATTTTTCATTTTTTTTTCTCTCAAAAAATATGCGGTTGAGATATATGGAACCCTGAAAGGAGTTTACCAATGAACGTGTCAATGCCATTACATTAGAATTGAATATTTTTCCATGGTAATACTCAAAAACTGCAGAAGTTCTGGACCGGTCCTATGTCGAAATCAGAAATCTGCAGTGTACGGATGTTTACACTGGAGACATTTCCACTCTTTTCGTCGGCATTTTTGCCCCGCGATTGCAAGATAAAAATAGTTTCACGAGTGTAGATAGCTCTGTCTCATTTCCTATCCGCCATTAGCACATTGCGTAGGATGCTTTCGAGATCAGACCAGTAACGTTGAACGTTCAGTGATCAGCATCAACTGACGTTGCTCGGCGTTCGTTAAATACATTGCATGGTATGACAAGTAAACTGTTTCCGAACTGTGTGCTGTGACCGTAGAATGCACTTGTCATGCAACCGTTAAACGCCGTTATTCCCCAAATGCATCGTTTTATTCTATGGCCAATCATGGATAAAAGTACACTGCAGGTGGGCATTACTGCGACACGTCAGGAATGATTATATGAAAGTATGGAATGTGAACGTGGGCACAGCTTTTGATTTATAATACAGTTTGTCTGCACATGCTGCGCCTCTTCCATGAAATTGCAGAATACAATTAGGGTGAAATCAAGCATAAGGTAGCTGTGATACATTAATTAAAGATTCATTGTTCAGTTTTTTCGAACGTTTGAATCTCAGTTTTTGAGCAGCCCAAAAGCGTATGTATGTGTGGGTGGTGCAATGGTGAGAGATGCTGCTGATACCTGCACGGTCGAGCGATGGATCCTCGCCCGTGTTAACTAAGACCTCCATCCCTCCGTCGTAGGGTAAATTGGTAGCAGACATGTCTGGGAAGGTAAAGACCCTGTCTTTGCATAGCAGCTGGCCCCCACAAGTCTTTGTATAGGCCAAATACGCACTCATCGCGTCTCTACGATCTGAATGAATCATGAATGCGGAGGCGTGTCCTTAGGGGACTGATCAACGCCGACCCTTCACCTTTACCTCCTTACCTACGCATTGCTGCGTTTAAGCCCATTTCTCAACTAATATTGAGCTGTCCTCTTGCAGCCCAGAAAATCCGACAGAGGTGGTTACATCTGTGTTTAAAACTGGAGACTTGCAGACATTCAAATGGAGGATCATCCTATAGCAAATGCTTCGAGAACGCCGAGGTTCTCTGACACCGATGAAGAGGAAAGCATGTGCGAGCAGGTGGAGATTCCTGATGTGGACGATTCGGTCAGTGTTTTCTTTTTCGGACCCTTTGATCTTATTATCTTGTTATCTTATCTTAATCACCATCGAAACTAGCTTGCTGAGGCAGCCCAGAAAAATTCAGTGCGTATCATTTCCGAACACGATGCCACGTTTGGGAGCACTATCCGAATACATCCGAAAAATCGACCTATCGATTTTGAACTGGCTCCCACTTGCCTATTGCAGCAGTTATCTCGGCTGTTGCGATACTTCAGGTCCGGTATCGGACACCCGATCGTGATGAATTGCTATTTTCGGGGTTTATTTCGCCCGGAGTGTAATACATCTCGATTTTTGGTCACGAATTTGTGCCCAAGTTTCTCACCAAGTGATCACTGGGTAGTAACAAACAACGGCCTTCCTATCAGCATCTCGCTTCCTTAGTCCATCGGAATCTATCGCTTATTTTCCTTCTTCTTATATGTTTCCTCCCTTTTCGGAAGCCGGTTTAGCCCTCAACTTCTGAGGTCTCCTACATTTTTCGTTTTGCATTATATGAAGTTTCAGCGTTCAGGTATGGTTTTCGTGGCGAAAACTCTGGGCATTTACTGGTCCAGGATTTCTAATGAGTATAGCATATTTGGATCCCGGAAATATTGAGAGCGATCTGCAATCAGGAGCCAAAGCACAATACAAGGTTAGAAAAAGTGTACAATATGTTTCATCTGCTCCTCTGCTAAAAGGATGTTTTATAGTGGATCAATAGTAGAAAATAATGTGGATGTACAAAGTATTTGTATCGATGTTTAGTTGCTATGGGTGCTTTTATCGGCCCATATTATTGGAATGCTCTTGCAAAGGATGTCAGCGAGACTGGGAGTTGTAAGTGGGAAACATATGGCAGAGGTACTTGTTTGTATTGTTTTTTTATCAATTTTTCATCGTCTAGAAGCTAACGCAATCTTTTCGTTGCTGTTAACGGTAGAGAACTCTTATTATAGAGGTTTAGGAAGTTGCATTACCTCTCTATGAGAGAAAAAAACTGTTTCCTTCGTAGGATTTGATATGTGTAGATATCAAAGCAGTCTCTGCTTCTTCTGTTCTCTCATGAAATAGTTGCAGGTATCTCATGAATATTATCCACGCTTTCCTCGAATCATCTTATGGGTAATGGTGGAAATTGCAATTATTTGTAGTGACATGCAAGAAGTTATTGGAACAGCGATCGCGATTTTTCTCGTCAGTAAGGGCAGGTGAATTCCATTAACCAATCTTCAAATTTTTCAAGGTCTTTTTTGCGTGAGTTGAATAGACAGAGGATCAATCCGCATGATGGCTTTGGTGACTTTTGTTCTCAGTACCCTGAGAAATAGTAATAGTTTGCCAGCTTGCTGTGCTACTACAGTCGCTTCATATTTTGCAATTGAAAGCGATTTTGCTAGAATAAAAGCGTTGCCGAGAATGTTCAGTCATTTTTTGCAGCATCGATCACGGTACTGTTGAGTATTTTTGTTTGATTTTACGGCACGTGAATAATCGTCACAGAGCAAACATGAGCTCTGTTGTTGACATCATAGAGCTACTATGACTCAGTTAAGATTCTACATTTTATCTATAGTTTCCGGGCAAACAAATTTGTTTTGATGTCGATGTCTCAAGTCGGTACTAACGGAGCGAGTATCTCACCCATAGCTAGAACCCTCAATTAAATCGAACCAGATGGATGTGCGACAGAAGCACTTCCATCTGGTTCCATCTGGTCAAAAGATTTCAAAGAGCAGGTGGATATGTTAAGGAAGAGATGAAGGGGATAGGGCTTTCTCTGCCACTTTACACTTCTTTGTCGTTATAAGAGTCCTTCAGGTCCGCAGTAGAATTTATGCGAAAACGTTCTGAAGCACGATTAACAATATATTTAATCCATTGCGGACAGTGATCATATATTCAGGGTGCCATTATGGGCAGGTGTGTTGGTTACAATTGTTGATACGTTTACGTTCTTATTTATTGATCGTTATGGCGTAAGGAAACTAGAAGTCGTCTTCGGGTTACTTATTTCCACCATGGCTCTGTCGTTTGGATTTGAGGTGACGTTATTTCTAGATTTTGTTCATTCATATGGTAGCGCTGTTCATGAGGAGAAGTACGTTTTTGCAGTACTTCGTCGTGTCGCCACCAGTCACGTCGGTTTTGACGGGAATGCTCGTGCCGTGGTGTTCGGGTTGCGGTAGAGAGGAGCTCCTACAAGGAATCTCCATCGTTGGAGCTGTGATTATGCCTCACAATTTATACTTACATTCGGCGTTAGTCAAGGTATTGTGTGTTCTTGAAGGTGATCTCAATAAGGGGAATGATAAAAATGTGAAACGATGATGAAATGTCAAAATTCTTAGTCCTATTTTCCTTATTGTAAGGATGTTGCAGTAATAACGCAACTCGGTATAAGATATGAGAACATAGGAGTGTCGTTAATCGAGCGATTTTCATCATTTTTACGAATTTGGGCTCTAAAGATGTTGTTTAAGAATTATTTTGTTTTGCCTCTAATTTCAAGTGTTCCTTGAATGACAATGTTTCAGTCGCGACGTGTCGATCGGTCGAACAGAAAACGAGTAGCTGAAGCGAATTTCTATTTTACAGTCGAATCTGCAATTGCACTGACATGCAGCTTCTTCATTAACGTGTTTGTCGTCGCTGTATTCGCTCACGGATTCTACAAAAAGACCAACCTTGACGTGGTAAGCTGAGATATGCAGTCTAACTGTTGAGTGATTTTTGGATATCTTTGATTGGAATGACGGAGGGAGGCGGAGTTCTGATTCTTGCTTCTTTTCCATTTATATACTTTTTTGGAACAACTCTTTAGTTGGACACGTTGACTTACTTAGCCCTAGAATCAAAGTTTTTCAAATGTTTTTGGTAGGCGAACATTGATAACTGGTCTCCATTACTTACTACCTTACATATTGACGTGATTTTTTGGTTCATCAAATTAAGATTGTGATTGTTGTTGTTTTGTTTCAAAAAGACACATCTAACGGAGCAGAAAGACTGAATAAGTTCTGTGAAGATTTTTCGGCTCGCATTTTCATTCTACCGTGTGTTTTCCTACACATTAAATTCCAGCGTACCTCTTGCGACGCAAGACACGGTATTTTCGATCCATATGCTTTCCCATATAATAACGAGACAGCAACGTCGGACATTTACAAGGTATCTATCTCGATCGCATTTAGTGATCGGCAATTTCTCATGTGAACGGCATTCGCAAAACTCTGCTGTTTGAGGGCGGAATTTTTCTTGGCTGTGAATTTGGCCTAGCTGCGTTGTATGTTTGGGCAATTGGTATTTTCGCCGCTGGTCAGAGTTCAACTATGACTGGAACGTATGCTGGACAATTCGTCATGGAGGTTAGGCTCGTTCGCTTCACACACATTGTGACCATATAAACGTGACTGTTCAGGGTTTTATTCAAGTCTCGTGGCCCAAATGGAAAAGAGTTCTAATTACCCGGGCAATTGCCATTTTACCAACAATAGCTGTGACGCTCGTAGCAAATGGTGTACGCAGCCTAACAGGTACCGTTTCATAATTGGTTGTCTAATGAAAGTATTGAACACCGTTCTTATCTTTAGCAGTGGAAATACTAAGATATGGTAGCAGTGAAATACTTTGTAAACTTGTGTTGTTTTCGGTTAGAACTTTGCAGAAAGCTCTTGTTCCTAATAGAGCCTAGATTGCCTCGTGATGTAGTTATTGTCTTACATTTTGGTAAACTTATTTGCTAGTGATAGATATTGGATAAATGACTCTTTCAGGAATGAACGACTTCCTGAATTGTATACAGATGATCCAATTACCTTTTGCGTTGATTCCAATCATCACTTTCACTTCGAGTCGCAAAATCATGCACGATTTTAGAAGTTCAAGGTTCGATTGCTTCAAGTTTATTCTACTTTACTCACCTGCTAACCAAAAGGGGAAATCCGTGTGATTACAAGGATATTGCATGACCTTTTCATTGATGTTTCTATTTAGGTCATTTCAATTCTTCGCGCTGGTTGCAGCTACTGTTATTCTGAGTATAAATATTTACTTCATTGTTGATTATGTTACATCATCCTTGGGCACCGAGTGGTTTGTACTAACGATTCTAGCGGCTCCAACCATTATTTATTTAGTATTTGTTGCCTACCTGGTGAGTGGATTACCTAATCAACTTATTGTTAGAATAACTCTTCGTGATGCTTTCCTTTCAGACGATGTACTGTTTGGTAGCATGTGAGATCATCTCTGACACATTGGTAAGTTTCATGTTCATGTAATGCTTGTACGTCGACAGTTTTCTTTAACCTCAAACTTGCTGCAACAGTTTCAAATCTGAATGTTTTCGAAAAAAGTTTGTGAAGGACCTCGTAATAACGAACTCAGGTGTTGATATTAACATTTCGATTTTTTTACTATATTTTCTTTCAGGAAATTCGAGGATTTGACTTCATACGTAATTACGAAGCTGATGCCCCTTGGGTAGCATGCACTCCTCACCAAAATGACGGGTTTGAGTGAATATTGTCATATTTGCAATCATGGTTTTGCAGCATGAACACTGTACACAATAAACGATTTAACGACTGTTCTTTGTAATTCTTGAAGATCTGGACAACGTAAAAGATACCACTGTAGTATCTGTTCCTTTGATTCTCTTAAACGGTATCTTTAGAAGGTAATAGTCATCATCGGTATCCATCAGTAGGAACTCATAGATGGTACCATAGAATATAGTGAAACAATATCAAGGTGTTGCGTTGCTCTACGTTCGATTTGCCGTATCGTACTCCTGCTACAATTGCGATGTCTGTATCGCAATTTGTGGGCAGGTGCCGCTAGGCACAGATGTATGATGCTGCTTAATCGGGATCACCTATTTGGTTCTGCGTACTGATGATGAATGTAATATGAGTTTCACGACAATTGTATTCGGCAAACACAGAGGATGCCGTGGGAGTGTCGTCAGTGGAATCCCTGATTTTGTTGAAGAAATAACTGTCTACAAGTGTTGCTAAAACTGCTAGTCCGGAGTCTGACATCCGCTTTTCGAATTTCTTCCGGAGATAATCTGTATCGTCAACTACGTTGGTCTTAGTTGCACCTACCAAAGCTGAATCTAAAACGATGCTGAGACGCGTCATCAGATAATTATCATAACCATGTTGGTTGTTGAATTATGACTATTTTAAAAAACATATTAACAAGTTTGTGGACTAGGTATAACTTATGGGGTTGTACTGCTATTCTATATTCCTGTGCTTCATTAACTTCATGATCTGGTGTATTAGCTCTGAAATGTCTTTTGTTTTACAGTGTTTTGTTCATGTTGAGTTCATGTTTTCTTTCTTCGTGCCGCGAGGCGCTTACAATAAATAAATAAATAAACCAGGAGTGTGCGGAATTTTTCTTTTCTAAAAAGCGGAAGACGGAACGAAAATGGCCAAAAGTGGAATACACAACACGGAAGCGGACACAGTGCAAAAATCACTAAATTATTGGAATTTGGTCAAAACTGGACCACAGGAATTTTCATTTCTGTTTCTAATAGTACCCATAGAATGCTCGTTTTGCTTCCACTGGAATGTGTCTATTGTTTTGGTGAAGGTGTTCAACGTCTGGTGGTAGCATCAAAGTAAACGGTGGAAATTCCTCACAAAAACCATATCAACTTCATTCATCTTTATAATCTTCATTATAAACCGAAGACAACTACGTAGAGAAAGACAGACTTTTCTGGCGATAGACAAGAATGCTTTCAAGATAGAATTAAAAGCCTACAACGAGTATGTCATGGTGGAGAAACAGTAGTTTTCCAAGATTCTCAGGAGACAGGCTTTTTCTCAGATCGTTCACAATGAAACTAGCAGTAGAAAACAATCTGTCGCACTCTGACGACGTGGCACGTGCTGATAAATACTTCATTGCAAGTTTTCTTAGGAGGGGGTACTTCGCTGCGTAGAGGAACGTTTTTTCCACACCAGAACGGATTCCCACCCACCCCGGAGCTCCTCCCCTATCCCTGACATGACTCTACTCACAATGCACACTATTTTGTCGACAAATCAGCAACTGGGCAGAGAGAAGCGAAATAGTCTGCGTCTTAAGTAGAGAGCGCGGCGGCCAGAGAGTCAGAATCGCAGAGTCAGAATCTGCGTCTTCGCCCACGGCGCACTATTTCGCAACGGGAATCCGTCCCGGTGTGGAATTGTCGCGCTTGTTCGCTGCGTTGGTTTCATTCCTGCAGAATTTCTCCCTTGTGCTAGCCTGCACAGTGGAGATCTTCGATTTTTTCCTCCGTTTCCGTTTTGGTGGTTAACCAAGGGATAGTTCTTCGATACTTTTGTAACAACAATTTATTGCTACGTACACGTAAGAATACCGACAATATGACGGCTACGATCCTATTTATGCACATATTTGTGGGCGTAGCCACCGAACAATCCCGGCTACTTTTGAGACCCAATGGGTGAATACATCAGACGGCACCGCACCTGAGTGGAGCTACAGATTAGATTCCTAAGTGCTCACTCGCGGTATGCCGCTGGATTGTGCCTAGGGAGCCGTCTCGAGAGATACTTATCTTATATTGCACTCACTCTAACCTACGGGCTCCCTATGGGTAACTGCTACTTTTCCTACAATTGGTTGTGTATCCACAACATCCGTATTCCGCCCAAAAACAAAGCGGAACACGAAAAATTGAATGCGAGGTTCTCTCTCTGACCATCGCGGCCTGACATAGAGCAGGAGGTCATAGCCGAGAATGCCAGAGGGAAGTCATGACACAGACACGACCCTTGGAAGGGCCGTGGACGCCGGCGAACTCGTCCCTCTCCGTCCTCCGCCGCTGCGGCGTGTGAAATTGGCGCGTGTAAAAGTGCATTGGAGCAACCGATGCTATCATCGACGTCTTCGCTGTTATTTTCCCCTTCTGCAGCATATTTCGATGCTGTCGTTTTGCCCGTATAACGCCCCGGTGAAAATAAACTTACGGCAACGTGTATGACTTTTGTTCTGCTATCAACTTCCTGTTTATTCAATATAATTGTTATCGAGCCGCTGTGTCATCTTCTTTCGCAGCTGTTTCCTATCGTCTTCGTAAACAGATCCGTTCGACTTTCACTGATCATTATGGTAGTGTTTAGTTTGTCCATAATGACCGATTCCGAACCGTTGACATTACGAGGCATTGTGGTCGAGAGAAAGGATATCCCGTCGACTTCAAAGAAGGACGCTGAATTGATTAAAGGATTACTGGAGGAGAGTGGTACGTTACAAGAGAGTGGTACGTTGCGTTTGTACTCATATCGTTTTCCATTGATGCTGTAGTGCTGTAACCTTTAAGTATTCTTTTTTGTATCTTTGACTGTATCTTTTGACTGTCAACGTCGTTTTACAGATAGACCTGAAGAGCCGGCAAAGGCAAATGACGAGGAAATTACTCATACACCTCCTCCGTCACCGACTTATGGACGAAACAATCACAGACCAAGGTGAGTAGAGTGAATGCGTGTATTTTATACGCTCATTTTCCCTTTTTCGCATTCATTTGTTTGCTGTGACCTTTGCACTCCAACGGCAACTGCTTGGAAAAAGTTTGGAAAATGTGATTATTTGTGCGTCTTGTGAGGGAAGTGGGACGTTTAGAGGTAATTGAGGCGATAGTGAGCTTGATTGCCTTTATTTTGCGGGTGAATCTCTTACTTTGAGGTTGGCTGGAGTTTGAAACCACATTGTGTTTCTGATATTAAATATTATGCTAACCCAGCTTTGCATGAATTCGTGGTCAATTGGCAGGCACGTGGTTTAGTGGGAACGCTGACCTAGGATCGTTTTTTAGCAGCCGATTTATCTTACCCTGCCATTGTTCTACATTTCATTGTCAGTTCTTCTCTAATACTGCGGGAAATCTGGACGTCTGGTTCATAACTGGGTGTACTTCGTTGTGGTAGTCTAGCGATGGCTATTGGTGGCTAAGAAACTTTCTAATTGGTAGATCTCACCGCTATGGGGGAAATTACGTATTGGCGTGTACACTTTGATAAAACTAGTGCCTGTGACTCGTATTCTACTGAATTTGTTACCAGTACAAGTTAGGAAGTACTTAACGAAACAAATCATGCTCTTGTTGTGTTTCTTATCAAAATCGTAGGTATATTCCAATGGGAAGGGAGCGATTTATCGAGAACAGTTGATGTGATTATTTCAGTTTGTTTTCGCTTGCACAAGTGTCCTCTAAACTTGGTGAACTGTGGTCATCTGCCCGTGAAAGCATATTTGGAGAAGACTATTGGATTCCTTCAGATCCGAATGAACTAGTTCTTTTTCCTCTCGAATTACTGAGAGCACATAAGGTGAGTGAAAGCTAGCTATTCCCACATTTTGATGAGCCTTGTGTTGGGCTCTCTACAACTTCCCAATAGAAAAGTGCAAATGTTCGACATCTGTGTTATTACAATCGGGGATGGAGATCTAACTTTCGCTTCATTTTCACTATATAACGAACTCTTGAATTTCCTGCTTATTCGTTTGATATTGAATGGATAACTTTTACGACATTAAGCGGGGTCGCGCGGTGCAGTGGTAAGAGCCGCTACTGACACCCATTGATCGATCCCGATCCGGGCTAACCAAGCCTTCCATTCCTACGGGATAGGGTAAATTGGTACCAGACTTTTCTGGGAAGGTAGAGACTGACTTGGTATAGCGGCTAGCCCCCGCAAGTCTTCATATAGGCCAAACACGCATTCATTATGCCTCTACGATTTGAATGGAACACGAATGCGGGGGCGCGTCCTTAGGGGGCTGATTAATGTGACACCTTTACCTTTACCTTTGATCGATTCATCCAGAGTAGAAACCTTGCGTTGAATGTTGCATAATATGAGAGCGACTGTTTTATGCAGTCCATGTCGTTTGTGATAAAAATGTTGGATCGCGCTTGTTCTTCTTCTGTTTTTTTTTTCAACCAGGTTTGCATTGTCTACTCACAGTGAAGACGTTCAGGTTGTGTTCCCTGCCAACGAACATAAATCGCCACTTCGGGTTGTTCAAGGCTCATTCAAGAATAGACCTGCGCAGCCGTTGCATCACGTTGTTTTCTCCCTTTCAGGTTAGGTGCTGTTAGTGTTCATTTAGTTGAATTGAATCTATTTAAATTCCCTGCACAGATGCCGCAAATGCTCCGTCATATAGCTTATTCCGGTCATATAGTATCGAAGATGCAGTCGATTTGTGCCGTCGTTGTCTAGAATGCGAAATACTGTTTCGGCTTATTGGTGAGTGAATTTTCTACTGGTATTTCATAAATCAGTTAGCTGTTTGCGTATTCGTGTTATGAATATTAGCAGTTATAGTCCGTGTTTCGTTATACATTTCCTTGTTGTTGTTCCTTTTTTTTGAGGACATTTACGTGTACATCCATGTAAAAGACTCAAAACTCAAGTAACATTAATATTGTTGTGGCTTGTCATCCCAACTTGTTACAGATCGCTCAAAGGATACGAAAAAGCAAATTCAGGATCTTATGCTAAAGCTCAAGCAACATCCTCTTTATCGTATGATCCATATCGCTATTGCATGTGATCGAATAGATTTGTTTAGTGACGACAATGTAGAGTATATGAATTCCAAGTACAAGCCATTTGACAGGTGAGTTCTTTCAATTTATAATCGCGTTTCTGTTTGTGCTGATGTGTTTTTTATGAGAAAAGCTCGAATCTCATCTCTAAGCGTGATTAGTTGCCTTTGTGTAGCGTTTCTTTCAGAACAGCTCTCAAAAAAAAAACGTCAACACCGTTCCGCATACCTTTAATCTCCTTATTGTTCACCTAGAGTTGAAGTTACATATTTTCCATCCCCGCTATACTGTTATTCTTTCTAAGTCTACTTCCTTCATTTTTAAAAATAATCCACTCCAGTCTTAATAGTAAATAGTTTTTATATTTAGCATAATGAAAATGATGGTCCAGTCGGAAGGGAAGTATCCATTGCATTTGGCCATAGAAATGCATCGTCTCAAAATTGTTCGCAGGATGCTGCAGTTAGGGGCTGATGTGGCTGTCAAAGATATGAACGGAAATAACGCCATTCATTATGCCTCTCTTGCCAGTGTACAGATGCTTGAGGTATATTATAATTCTTTTCTCCTTCCATTTTTCTTTTTTCCAACCGTATTCAATATTTCCCTTTTGTGAGGGGAATGCAGCTCGTAGTTTAGTTGGCTGGAATTCGTGGAATCGCGTGTTTTGTTTAGCTTTTATGGGAATTCGAGTCTTCGCATGGTCTCATCAACCAACCGAACAACGAAGGATATGTTCCCGTAATGCTTGCTATTCGAGCCGCAAATCCTCGTTGTTTCGCCACGCTTCTGAATTTCGGTGCTGAGCTACTCAGCACTCGAGGACGTAATCCACTTTTTGAAGCTATGCAGAGCAAAGGGAAAAATAACGAGTGAGTATTCTGTAAATTGTGCTATTCGAATCACTCCAGCCCTTTGTAATCTCGATTGTACATCGCGTTACTCATGTTAACTGTACTTTAAATGTTTTGATGAAATACTTAGATAACGCATTCTCGGTTTTCAGCATCATCAAAGCCATCATCGAAGCTTCTCCCGATCTTGTCACTGAGAGGGACACGTCCGGAAATACGGCTCTCCATGTGGCGATGTATAAAGCACCACTCATGGGTCTTTTATTGATGAAAAGCAACGCTGTGGATTTGAATGCTAAGAACAATGCTGGGCAAACACCTCTTCATATTTATACACACAGAGTGAAGTTTTGTTTCGGTTTCTCTTTTATAGCAACGTTCATATCTAGCATTCGATTAATTTGATTTACCTCAATACTGCCGATTACGCTTATTCATTTAAAATAGTTTGATATGGTTTCTAACCTTGTCATATATACGATTGTAATTATAGGGTGACGTTGGTATGATGATTACGTTATCATCCTACTGCTGTGATATCGATGCTCAGGATAACGATGGAAATACACCACTTCATATAGCAGTTTCAAAGAAGAACCTGGAGGTACGATAATGTGAAGAGTATCTAACCTGCTTACTGTCCTAGGTATCTTAGGTAGCATATGGCTGCCTAATACCTCAGCAATTCGATTTCTTACTCTATAAGTTTCGACAACGAGCGCGTATTGTCGTGCTAAGCTCAAAACATAAATATGTTGCACTTAACTGATGTCGCTTGTCAAAAAGTCGTTGTCAGCATTACTGTAATTCTGTTATTAGCGACTTCAGACTACGAGGCTACTTCTTTGTCTCGGAGCGAATCCAAACAAAACGAACAGTCATGATGACACTCCTCGACATTTAGCTGCTCGTCTGAAAGAGTGTGTCTGATGCATAGTTCATATTTTTTAACTTTGACAAATCATGGTACCTTTAAGAGCAGCTTTGTTGAAGTCACTCATCATGTGTGGAGCTCGCTCATGTAGCCCAACTAAGGTCGGATGTGTTTCTGGTTGCGTTAACGAAGCAATGGTTGGCCTGTTGAAGGTAGAAATTCATTTGATGTTTGTTTATTACTATTGTTTCAGATCATATTTCACTTCAGGCATCATCGTCGGATTGTGATAGTCCACGTTCCACCAACTTTCCTGATGAATTTCCTACGGAAGCGGAAGATGATAATCCTATCAGAGATTTTACTCAGAAGGTATGTCCAGTGTTTTATATAGCTATGTTTTCTAACTCTTGTCCTTACCAAAACATCGTCAGATGCTCTACGAAGGACTGATTGCTAGACTAGAGGAATTGGCGTCGATTGGTGAGAAACCCAAGAATATCGTTAATCTATTGTCAATGGATGGAGGAGGGATCCGTGGGCTTGTTATTCTACAGGTATTCCTTTGTAGTTATCTAGCGCTCAGTATTTTTTCATAGGGAACGATGGTTGTGTGTATCTCCTTCGAAATCAAACGCGCAGCTGAAATGGTCAGTAATTGTTTTTTAAACGTCCGAAATGATACTTTGTCACTCCTCTCATCGAATTCTATTGATTACGCTGATCGCCCATCTATAAGGGTGTGCGCCCGAAATAGTGAATTCTTCGCTCTAGAGAGTTTTGGAAACATTTTGTGTTCGAGCTTATAACACTTTCTTGACTTGGTATCCCTAACGAATTCTTGGTATTCCTAACGACCTTCTTGACTTGATATCCCTAACGACCTTCTTGACTTGGTATCCCTAACGGCATCAGTGGATGTGGCTTGTTGCTACTGACAACTATTCCCACTCTAAAGTGGTGGACAGGAGAACCGGGGTTTGTGCGCTCCTGTTGCCCATCGTAGGTCCGTCAGCGCGCGTGTAGCATCATCTTATGCTCGTGATACGGTCAAATTACCCATTCGAATGCGGTTTTATCCTTGCTACATTGTTCGTGTCACTGCCATAACCAGCTACGGTTCGTGCCAACTGAAGATACATTTGCTGTCCAGCAGCTTATATTCACTTGTCCAACCTATTAACAGCATGTATTTTAGACGCTTATGGCGATTGAAAAAGAACTAAACGAACCCATTTACCCATACTTCGACTGGGTTGCTGGTACTTCCACTGGTGCGCTTGTGGCAACAGCACTAGCACAAGGTCGAGTTCGATTTTACAGTCTTTTTTCTATAGAAATCAATGTTAGTGAGTTTCCTATTTTTGATATCGTTCTCTAGTTTCTTGAGAACTTGATGATATAGAACAAGGTTGATACTTAGCCAAGCGCATGTTGTATAACGCCAGAGGTTTTTCTGTTTCGCAAAACTTACTGAACGGTATTTCGAACATGAATCTGTCAAGATTGTTTCCGTCTTTCAGTTCTTGCCGAGATGTAGCTTAGCTACTTGGTCGTGTGCCTTACAATTATTTGGTCATCGGTGCAAGTGCGTCGGTAAATTTTCACTTTTTAAGGTAAAACCCTTCGCGAATGTCAGCACATATACTTACGATTCAAGGATTTAATATTCGATGGTTGGACGCGGCCGTATAATTCTGCGGTGTTGGAAATGTTCATGCGAGAAGCGGTAGGAGAGGAGAGCTTGAGTGAAATCAAATATCCAAGGTAATATCTTCATCCTACCCTTTTCGTCTAGATGGGTCCTATAAGAGCATCAGCGGCTAACACAGTTAAGGAATTGGACCAGTTTTTGTTTGTAGTAAGTAATTAGGCTTATTGTGATGAGCTATGAAATGCTTTCGAGCTCACGAATCCAGACCATCGGTCGCACAATTGTTTTCTCCCCAATCGTGTTAGCAACACGAGAAAATGCAGAAAAATCTATACACGCCATTTCTTTTCATGCATTTTGTCGAGATTCCGCTGGTTGTTGTTGTATGTGAATCTCGAACTTTCTTGCGTTATTCCTTGAATAGCTTCTCCATAGATGTAATCAAGTATTAGTGTTTTATAGATTGATGATATCTACTGTGAAAGCTGACTTCTTCCCAGTGAAACTGGAATTTATGCGAAATTATCGCCTGCCGCTGTCTGAAGAGGATAACATTAAATTGGGATTCACTGATCCCGCAGGTAATGCTTAACGATGATATCCAACGGTATTTTCTATTTGGTATTTGTTTTCGCTATTATCTTTGGGACTGTAGGGAGATCTCGGAGCGGCAAGAAATGAGACGCAGAGCGAGGTATGATAGGACAGGACTATGGCTATTCAAGTGCTGTCACTTGTCTTACGGTAGAATAAATCTAAGCCTGAAATTAATCAAAGGGGCCGCGTGCAGAGCGCTCCTTGAAAAAACAGCAGCTGTACTTGTGAAACCATATTGTTGAGGCTTTTGAGAACTGTTGATGTTTGTAGTGTTGCAAAAAGCGTGAGACCGATGAAACAGTGCCACACAATAGTCCGAAATGTATTATTTTCTCGAGTTATCTCTTCTTTGGGCCCGCGTGGTACAGTGGTAAGAGGCGCTGCTCACACCTGCACGGTCGAGCGATCGATCCCGGCCCAGGCTAACCAAGCCTTCCATCCCTCCGGGGTCGGGTAGATTGGTACCAGACTTGTCTGGGAAGGTAAAGATACTGACCTGGTATAGCGGCTGGCCCCCGCAGGTCATTGTATAGGTCACTATGCTTCTACGATTTGAATGGAACACGAATGCGGCGGCGCGTCCTCAGGGAACTGATCAACGCCGGCACCTTTACCTTTACCTTTTTATCTCTTCTTTAAGCATCGGCTTTGATGGTGTCATAGGTAGCACTACTGAGAGCTCTAAAACACTGATGTGAGCATGTTTTTCACGCAGTACTACGCTGGCCAGATGTATCCTCCGATGTCGAGCATGTTTTAGAGCTCTTAGAAGTGCTATCGGGTTGACACCAGCCATGCATTGTGTTGAACCAAGGGATCCTAGCGCGAAGTTTACCAAATTGTACTCCTCTTCCGTGTAGCGTCTTATCATGCAAATTCTGGTAGAAAGTGGAAAGGGTCGCCAACAAGGGTGGATGCTTAGCATCCTATTTTTAATGTGAAATATTTCCGTATGTATTTTTGTTCAGAAATTCCTACTTGGAAAGCTCTGAGACGTACATCTGCAGCTCCGATGTTCTTTTCACCAGTCGATGATAAATACATCGACGGTGGCATCATAGCCAACAATCCGGCTCTCGATTTGCTATCTGAAGTCCAACTATACAATGGGATCAATACCTACTTGGTTTGTAATCTGCATTCTATCTTTTCTAGCTGTATATGACCCCGTATCATCAATGCTACGCGTTTCCGTGCTCTTTTGGTTAATACTTGAATTTTACGAGCTGAAAACGGCGTTATGATGATACTGGATTCTGTCCGCCGATGCTTTTTATGCGGAAAATTCCCCATCTGTCACCTTATGCTTCAGGGACGTACTGATGACAAAGTGGAGATTGGATGTGTCGTTTCCCTGGGCACTGGTCAGATACCTCCTTCACCGCTGGATCCTCTTCATGTAGAAATATACAACCCTATATCAAGTGCTTTCGCTTTTAAAAACTTGAGCCTTATACTAGTAGACCAGGTGCGTGCCTTGCCTCTTTGTTTGCTTAATAAGTCACTTGTTTCACATTTTTGGATTCGATTTGTACTCGAGTGATTTTTTGTTCAGGTTACTGCAACGGAAGGTGCTCCTGTCGATCGATCACGGTCTTGGTGTAACGCTGTTGGAGTGCCGTTCTTCCGTCTTAGTGCACCGCTCCATAAGGTAACATTTTCGGCTATTGCTCTTTTTGGTAGCCTCAGTAACTGGTTCATCAGCATTGTCGTCATTATCAGTCGTAGTTAGCATAATAAGTCAAATGACGCCATAGCTAGTAATATGCACCTATCTAAATATTACGAACCAGGACCAGTTTCAGCAAACCGCCTTATATTATCCTTTCTGGTAGGTAGAACTTGTGATAATATGTGACATCTTACACCAATATCCAGACTGTTGCTCCTGTCATCTATAAGAAATTCTAACTTAATTTGTTCCCGCTTATTGCATGGCTGAGCTTTAACATTCGAATCTTCTAGAATAGAGCTCAGCCACTCTGCCACCGCTAGGACACCAGTTGTTCTATGTCAGTAGGTTAGCAATTAATAACCTACTAACACGGATAACAGATAATCTTCCTAGACAAATTCTGAATAGAACTGGAATTTGGCATGTTAGTCTGAATAGTGGAACAATGCAACGGATAATATTATCGGAGACTGAATCATGAGCACTGAACTCTACCGACATCTGTGAGGGTCGAGAGGTCAGGCCTTATGTCGATAGAGTACCAACCTCTAGACGCTCTCACAATCCTCAACAGGACGAGAAATGGCTTCATGATTCCTCGTTTCTCGTGATCATTGTGTGCAGTGCTATTGAATAATTCTCCAAAAGACAGGCAATGCAGTCCCGATATCGCTCCATTGAGCGTTATGCTTTTAGGATATCGGTCTTGGAACCAAAGACGACCATGACATTGCCCATATGATGTGGGATTGCGTCGAATACACTCATAATCAACGGCCATACATCACAAAGTTATGCACCCTTCTGAGGCGCATCGGAAAGGCACCCGAACGTCCTCAATCCTTCGCCACAACTTGAGACGTTCGAATGCAAACCATTGACTAGCGCTTGCTCGTTAGTAACCTTCCCTAGTAGCATGTTGTGCTAATTGCGATTTATTGTGTTTATTTTTCGACCGACATAACTGTGATAATCGTTTAGCATTCTACTGATCTAGTCGTCGTTAAAGCTTTAGATTTTGATGATTTTTGAAACTTCGTCTTCACGTACTTTGATTCTTTGCTTGTTAACTTTAATATGTCGTTTTCTTTTGGTACTTCAGCTTATCACTCATATGTTTTATCCACTTCGGCACTTATCGTGCTTGTGACGACTCATTCCTTACTTTATGCTCGTTTAATTATAATAACATTCGGAAGGTGATTATGAAGTGGTCGAGGACCTTTTTTTGTGATGTTGTTAGTTGAGCAAGTTTGGTACAGAAGATCTCTTCAGGGCTGAACTGACAGTCGAAGGATTGCTTACGTTTCCCCGTTCTCATGTGGCCGCAATAAACTGTCCTTCTCTGTGTTCGCTTTCAGTTCTACTTGTAGCGCTCCATCACTTCTTGTGTCCAAGAGGTATGCGTGTTTTTTTTATACTAGGTATGTGCCTAATGGCTGAAATAGAAGTAAGTTGAGTAATGGTCATGAGCCCGAGGATGGTTCAGAGTAGTGCTCCTGGAAACTAACGATTTTCTGGCGGAATTTACCTCTTCGAATAAAAAATTCATTCGCATAAAATATCATAATCATTTCAATTTCCAAGAACAAATATTGTGTAGATCGCGATGATATCCTCCAGAAAGCTGACTGTACGTCGTAAAGAATCGGCTTCCTTCACGCGGAAACAGCTGTTACTGTTGTAATCAGTTTCAGAGATGCGATTTATGCTTGCGTACGTGCTTTTTGACTGTTGCAGATGGCACAGTGTCTCACTTATTGACCCAGTATGCTGTGAAATCTGATTTCTGGGTTTTTGACTGTTTTCTTTCCCTATAGTCACTTCAGTCTTATATATTTTCTTTCCCTATAGTCACTTCAGTCTTATATGGTTTCGCATGTGTATATACACTGTGTGTAGGGCTAAGCGCTCATGAAGAGTGGACGTCCTGTTGGTTGAAAAATATTGAAATTTCGATTGGAGTTTCTTGGAAAGCGATATTAAGGAATCCGTTCTTTTAGACTCAGGTCGCTATTAGATCAAAAAAGGAATTTAGAATTTCTTTTAAATCCATCGGTTCAGCTAATCTCTAATTTGGACTTGAAATGGACTGGTGAGCATACGGGTCTGGTTCCGAAAGGCAGCAGGGAACCCAAGATAGGTGGATAGGTCAGTTTGCAGCTGCCCTTATTACTAGTTTATTTTATTAATTAATTTATTTATTCACGGCTTGTTCAGAGTTGTTCATGTCGTTTTCTGTGTTGCTAGAACAGCTCGGATAGTAGAACGTTTCGGTAACGCGAAAGAGTTTAAGCGTGGATGGCCATGAAAGAAACGGTCAAAATAGTGTAATGCCAGCTGAACTGGGACATTTATCGGAAGAAATTAATCTCGCTGCGCTGGCACTGCTATATGTAGTGTGTCAATTGAGGATATGCAGGTGGTCAGAATAACTTTCTGTTTGGGAGCAACTATTGGGAACTGGGTTTTTCTACTAGTTTGGCGTTGCATGAGGTGTTTTTTTGCAAACCTGGTCTACCTCATTTGTCCCTTTAAGGCCCATTCATAGTCGGCGGCAGGGGGTAATGATGCGCGGCAAGTGGAGGCCGGACCTTTCACTTACCGCGATGCAGCTGCCGCCAGCTCTGAATGGGTCTTTAGTTTTCTTCTGTAGCACGATCTGACAAACGCTTGTTAATGTGTGTAAAAGAACAGTTTTTCTGCCGAAAGTGTTGATGTCCCCGCATATCTTACTGTCCGTGCTAGAAGCAACAATTTTTGTGTTGCACTGGAAAATGCCAGCATTGATACTTCCAAATTCGCTGCACCAGATGAGTGAACTGCACATACTCATGCCACCTCATTTTGCGCTCTACAACAGCCTGTCCTGCGTTCTTGTGCACGAATAGTGAACATTTGAGGTGGAAAATTACTAGGAAGCTCTAAAACTGCAGGAATTGTGTATCATACTATATCATGGCTTTCACAAGTATGCTTTGCAGTTCGATTGTTCTACCAGAGTTTTATTCATCTGCTGGGATAAACGTTCCGTTGGGTACTGCTAAGTGTTGATGTTGCCTTTCCCAAATCCAACAACTAGTGCAATGAACTACGCGTATCGGTGGTGCCATTTGTCTGGTTGAGTGAGGAGATATCAGCTCAGCTCTCCGTCTCTCTTCTCTCGTTCGGTGACGAACTCAGTTTAACATAGCCGCCGATGTCAGGTGTTCAGACATATTCTCATACGTATATACGACGCTTCACAGCGGCCTAATGTCACCCAAACTGCCCACTAGGACCAATCAATTCTTGCCCCCTGCTATCCCAACAAGCCTAACTTGGGTATATTGGCGGTTCACTTTTTTCTGCATTCTTTCTCAACGCATGTGTTCTAAACGTCCGCTCTACACCTCATAATTGCTAGCATGTTTCTATTACATCCAATTTCTACATTTTTAAGCGTAGAAGTAGAAAGTTTGTAGAAAGTTGTGTAGAATTACATATTGATCGGGCGCAGGAACAATTTCGGATTGGAGCGAAAAGGCGGTCGAGAGTCAGCTGTTCAGTAGTTCGCAAATTCCATTACATAAAGTTTCCTCATGTCACGTTGGCATTAATCAGCACTAGGATTTCGGTTACTCGTTTAACCTAGTTCAAGTTTCGCTATGACTTCATTATCGATGCTTGTACTCTATTATTCCAATGAATTTGCATTTATGCAATCAATTTTCACGTGTTGTTATCCATATAATTGAGTGGCAAGGTTTTTTTCGACTTTGCGACTTACTTTTTTTGGCATTTTATGATATTAAGCTGATGTTTCGGACATTATTAAGAGAGCTATGTGTTGTAATAACCGTTAACTTCTTCTTCCGTGGACTTTGCCGCTGGCAATTGATGTAACCGTCAATGTAATTTGCTGCATTTCGCAGTGCAGTGTTGAATATCAGATAGTCCCCGTGAAGAACTGATTACTGTCTTCCTAAACGTTTAAGCTTAATGTTCGTCCAACACGTATTAGTGTTGCGAAACGTAACAGCTGCAGAGGTGAACGATTGCTTTCGGTAGATGTAGTGATGGGCTCTCGCTTAAATCGAATTCGTTGAAATTGAGGAGTAGGAAAAGTAACAAGAGTGCATCGCTCAGTATTAGAATGTATTTTTCTTTTGCGAGATATTGACTGAAAATTGAAAAGGTTCAGAAAAGCGGACAGATCTATCTAATGCATTCCCTTTCGTCGTCTGAAAACGTGTTCACCTGTTGTGGAAACACGCAATTAGGGGCAATACTAACTCATTTGTTAAACAAATCCAATGAATAAATAAAGGGCTCGTTTCGTCCCTACTCTTAGACGAGCGGGAGAAAAAAAGAAATTTAAACCTTTGCGGGAGTCTTCAGTAAGAAGAGAGGCAGTAAAGGAGTTAAAAATGTAAATTGATTAAAACAAACCAACCTGACCATCGAATAAAATCCACAATATTAGTAGCAATCCAATAAATTATGAAACTGACCAGACAAAACAACAGCCTAAAACCGAGCTGAATCAGACCGGCTGTTCTTCCCTCGTCTGCCAATTGGTAGTTTTTTCAAACTTTCCTGTAGCACGCCAGCTTCATCCTACTACCTCTGCGCTACATTTCAAGTCCGGAACACTTCGTATAAGGTTCTGCTATCATTTAATATTGATGAGCTCCAACCATCATTAGCTTCAGCTGTAGCGTCTGAATTAACTTCTGAGATCTTAAACTGTCGAGTTTCTCGTCATTTGCAGCAGCTTACGACGACTAGTGACAACTGTGCGAAAGAAGTATAGATTCACGTTTTCACATGAATTAGTTGCGGTATCTTCCTTCTCCATGCTTCCTTCAGGACATGAAGATGAACGAGCGATGGTCGCTCAACTGGCATCCTGTCTTTCATCGATTCTGTTCCATCACGAAGCTCATGAAATCAGTCAAATAGGGTTTCTTCTGGTAGCACACTTTCTCAGCGTACACCATTCATATTTACACCTCTCTCTCCCTCATTCCTCTCATTTCATTCGAAATTCGAACTGTTTAATCGAAATCTCAACTACGGTGTAGTTGAAGTTCAATGGGCAGCTTGAGCTGAATCGTACCTCCTTTTTCGTTCTTAATTTGACACAAATCATCTCATTTGCGTCGTTCCAGTTTTTGAAGTGATTAGCGAAATGACAGAAAGAGCAGTGGGGAAAGGTGACTTCTCTAAATATCTGAGCATTCGGTGACATTAGTTTTGCTCTTTCCTAGTGGATACACATAGATACTTGTAGTTTAGAGTTTCAGACAATTCCTTCGTCGCTTCGATATCCCGCTATCATTTGTTCACTAATCATTGTGCAGGCGTGCGCCTGACGTTCCTGCACTGTGTGGTTTTGTGACGGCAGCGGACCGCAAAACATCACACTCGTCGAGCTTGTTGGAAGCTGAGGGTCAGGTGTGCTCGGAGTAATGGAAATATTGATACACAACCGTACCACTGAGGCTGCGATCGCTGTTTCTCGTCTCGAAATACACAGCTTTTTTTCTGAAGTGGAAGCATTTGCTGCCGAGTTCGTTTTCCGACGTTTTACATTTGAGGGGTAAGCTGGTCCAGAAACCGCACTTAAGGTCAGACGTCTTCATCTGCAACTCTAATAAGCGTGAGCTGGTAAGAAAAAAGCGCCTTTGACGATTAGAATTATCCACAATCTTTTTTACTTGCTTCATTACTTTCAGTGACATATGAGCCTTCCTTTTGGTGAGTTATCTGGAAAGTCCTACCTCTCAATAAGCCTTTTTGCCCTACCAGTCATAGAACATACATCATTCCTCCAGCAACTCCTTTATATTATCAGAAACGACACAAGAACCACAATCTATAACGTTTTATGCCGGCAATGTGGATTTTCAGAAGAACTTGTGATTCTTATTTTGTAGGTTTTTAGATGAGCGGTGAGTTCCATTGATTCACTGTCTACTCCTTCGAAAAAACTCCTTTAGCGAAACTGGCTCTTGAAGATCGCCTGATGATATATTTTTGCTATAACACGAAACTATTCTGCTATTTGCCGATTTTTTTTAGCGGTTTATAGACGAGAATTAGATCATTGACTTAGATATTTGGAGATGCTAGGTTATTCGCAAAACACTGACATCGGACGGGAATTGAACCTGCGTCTTTGTTTCCGGCAGACTGCACTAATGCTATCAGCTTAACTGGTAACTGCCGATATCGGCTTACCGGCTCATTCCCGTGATTACGGGTGAGTGCTGATAGCAACAGCCCGACCGGGCTCAAGAAAGATGCTAGGAGATTCGCAACGTAGCACAGTAGTTAGTGCAGTCTGCCGGCAACGGAAAGACGCGGGTTCAATTCCCGTCCGATGTCAATGTTTTGCGAATAACCTAGCATCTCCAAATATCTAAGTCAATATATTTTCGCCTCTGCGGTATAGCTTTCGCCGGTGGTTGATACTCCTCTAGGACTTGAAACTCTATCTTTGCATACCTAAGTAGCTGCTGCTCACTAGCAAACATCATTTGTCTACTCCCTCTCGTTCGAGCGAAGTTCCGATCGTTTACGATCTTGGCGGTTTTATTTTTACAGGAAATTGTGGAACGATTACACTTGTCGTCTGTAATCGATCATTTATAGTTCCTTTCCCATTTATTCACACTCCACCGCACACCGTTTCTCACTCATTAGAACGGAGTTACTCGCCTTCTATCCTCTCTCTTTGTGAGACTTTTTCTGTGTATTTAATCGCTTTGATATATCATCTTCAGAGTACTTTTTGAAGCCAAGAAGTTCCTTCAACACTCAATTATAGTAGCCGTGTTTACATGTTTTATCATGTGCTTCGGTTTACTTTGACCCGAGAAGGTCCGTAACCATACTGGCTGGGTACGGTACATGTCTACCTGAAAGCGGATGGTTCGCTCAAACCAAACATGTGGTAGAACGGTGTGGCGTCAAAAAATCAGTGGGGCGGAACCGTGCTTCAGGTGGGGTAAATGGTAAAGAGGAAGAACAGCCACAGACCTCGAACACCAAACAATGGGTAACATTTCTCGCCAAATGCATGTATAAAGAAACCGAATAGAACTCAACCAATATATAAGGCTGACCCAAAAGTTCGTATGCACTTTAAATTCTGACTTTTTTATTCATAACTCAAGGAAAAGAAACAAATGATCAATCTGGTAATCATGGTTAAGTATAATTCCTTACCGGATCGCTGGCAATGTGTTGTGCTTAACCATGATAACCTTATTGGCCATTTATTTGTTTTTCTTGAATTATGAATAAAGTTAGTAAGAATCTGAAATGCACACAAAATTTTGGTTCAGCCTAATATACCATTTTCACCTTGATTTGGACGTTTTTCAAACCACGTCGAATGTTTTACAAACCAAATTGGACGTTTTTCAAACCATGTCGGACGTTTTTCAAACCAAATTGGACGTTTTCTCAAACCACGTCGGACGTTTTCCAAACCAAAGTGGCTTGAGAAGTGTACAGTTTAGTTTGAAAAACGTCCGACGTGGTTTGAAAAACGTCCAATTTGGTTTGTAAAAGGTCCGACGTGGTTTGAAAAACGTCCAACGTGATTTGAAAAGTGTCCAGTCCAAAGTGAAAATGGTATAGAACGAGAGCTCATTCACTTGACAGATTACTCCCCTATATGACGTTCAGCGTCTCAAGTATACTGGGCGCCTCTCTGGTATATTCTTGTGATTCAAGATTATACCAAGCTCCTGAAGGAAATCTTTAAGCCAAAAGGGTAAGAATTTTGTCGATTAGTACGTTTCCCCGTTTTCCTCTGTGAGCATTGTTGTTGTACGTCATAACACTTTTCTTCTACGACACTTTATTCTATCGCGTTGAAAGTTTAGCCGTAATTCGAGCATTATTTTCCAGAACAGTTTTGCAGAGCGTTCAAAATGATGTGATGAACTGTTCTGTACACCTGAGTGATCACCTTTCTCCCGTGCCTCCAAAGAGTCCACGGTTTTGGAGGAACCAATGGAGGTTTGACACTATAGTTATTATTCCTTCACTCAACTGTTCTAGCACTGCAACTGATTGGTCCTAAACGTGGAGCATTTTGCTCTGCTGTTCGAAGGTCCCGTTTCATGACTGGAAAGCAGGGAACGTTATAGTAAAGTACAACCTACTACAAGGTTGGAAAAAAATGAAACTTTTTCCCCGTTCAGAATACAGTTCGGGAGACATTCAACCTTATTTCATGCATTTTGTCGACAATGAGAAATTTGATTGAAGTTGAAAAAGTCAGATACCCAAAATTGAGCCTCTTGAGAGTTTTCAAACTTCTTCTAAGCTATATGGTGATTCATCAAAGGAAAATGTAGAAGCCCGAAGATACCCCATATCTTTCCAACCTGACAGAATACTGTAGACGTGTGGTACGCCTAAACAATGTGTGATACGTAATGGTACCAGACCTTGGCAGCGGCGGCGGTAGTAGTACGAAAGGGTCTGCTTTTAGTAGTAATGTTGTCGGTGTTCCATGTTATCTCTGCAATTGGTGTTTTAGCGAACTCCAAGCGTTTATGGTGCTTTGTTACAGGATTCAACGGCTCGTTGAATGCGAGCACTTCCATTATCCGGTCGTCGAACTTGGTCCCATAGAAGTCTCCGTGGTTTCCGTTGTTAACGATGATGGAGATACACGTTGTACTCTCCGGATTGAAAGCAACGGAGCCTCATGGTCAGTCTGAGCATCTATTTGATACTGCTAACACTGATAGGTTTGGTTAGAAGAGGTGATAGCCAGCTGACGCGGCTGAGCTATAATTACACATCTGGATGTTCGCCTTCCTTTAGTGTTCGAAGTGAACTGGACGAGTTTGATAACAATGGAATGAAATTGAAATCAAAATTGAAACAATGACATTGAAATCATTTTGAAACTGCGTGAATTTAAGGCAGATAGTCCGATCACTTCCCGAACTGGCTGACTTTGATCGCCAGCTACACCGGTGCGTGTTCGAGAGGCGATTCTCGCACTTGGAAGAGTTGGAGTTTCTGAACGAGTCTAGTGAAGTCAAGGTAAATTTTACCTATAATCAGACTCAATGGTTTATGCAAAACCATTGTCCAGCTTTTACGAGCATTTCAAGGTTTCACTTGACATTATGTACTATGTAGGTGGATTTTTCTCTTTTCCATACTTCGCAATTCATACACAGAATGGCTGGACTCTATCTCCCATTCATCTGTAGTCCTTCGCTTCTTTCGCATCGTGTTTAACATCGTTGAACATCGCAGAGATAGCATATTTCTCTTGTTGTCTAAAATCATCAACCGCGGACGCATAATCGGTTTGTGGGCTAGAAAAAGAGTGAAGGTTTTCTTCATTTCCTACTTTCGAGCTTCAGATGCTCGTAAAAATACACGGGTGCGTCTGCCTCTTTTTCAAACCCTAGACTTGCGTGTTTGCTGAGGAAATAAAACGTAGTTGCATAGAATCACATGACGTTGAAAACAACATATTCAAAAAAACTGCCGTCATTATTTGCATTGCAACGTTTAGACACTCCTATGTACCTTCTTGTCACTAAGCAATGTGGAGTACAACTAAATTTAAATCCAAGTCCGGTTGCAGGTACCTATTAGGTTGTCCAATAAGTTCTTGCGATTTCCATAACAATTTTCAAAGTTTCACAAATTTTGACTGAATCAACCTTACCCATCGAAGTACCGCCCATCTTTGTCAATGACTGTCCTCCATCGATTCGGTAGGGAATGGATACCGTTGCGGTAGAACTCCGGAGGTTTTGATTCGAAGAAGTGGCGAAGGTCGATTTCGAGTGCAGCTCGATCATCGTATCGTTTTCCTTCCAGAAAGTGAGCTAGCGAGCGGAACAGATGGTAGTCAGTAGGGGCAAGGTCTGGTGAGTAGGGTGGGTGGGGAATCACTTCCCACCCCAGCATCTGCAGCTTTTGGCGGGTCAACGTGGAAGTGTGCGGTCTAGCATTATCATGGAGAAAATATATTTTGTCGATTTCTGGACGAGTAACACGGACAGCGTCGCTGAGTTTTTGCAGTTGGTTGCAATACACTTCGCTGATGACGGTACTACCAGAAGGACAGAGCTTCCAGTACAGAATTCCTCGGACGTCCCAGAAAACTCCCGGCATCTCCTTCCTTGGTTTGGGCCCACCTTTGGGAATTGCTGGTGGCTTCTTCTCTGCTGGGACCCATGCATGTCTGGTTGTACGTGACCTACAACACCCACTTCTCATCTCCTGTAGTGAGTGAGTCCAACCAGTCAAAACGGCGAGAGCTATGAGAGTCAAAGCGACAAGCTTGGAATCCGTGAAGAAGGCGGTGACGAAGATAAATCTTTGATGACTCATATAGTTGTAAACAACCGGCTGATATAAAGCGAAAATGTTGTGTACGCATAAGCTAACCTTTGACCTTTTATATACCCTACTGCTAAACGATAATACGTCTCAACCAGGAACGCCAGGTCAAAACACAAAATCGCAAGAACTTATTGGACAACCTAATATAATGAAGCGCCTCTAATAGAGGGTGAGAGTACCGTCATGGAAAATTGATTTGTTGTACAGTAATGTAAATTCCTGACTCGAATGGTTCTTCCTACAACACTCCTCAATGAACTTCAGGAAGCGCTGGAGCGCTACACGTCCAGACTGTCTCAACTTACTGGTAGTATTATTACCTGTTATCCCGTGTTGAAGTTTTTGGAGGTGAGCGCTGTTCATATATTCTGTAACTGTTTGGTGAAATATCGCGGAAAGTTTTGAAATAGGTGGATTGTCGCGGAGGCCATTTCGAACCCGTAGAAGACACTGCAATCAACACACCAGCCGTCGCGGCTGCAGTTGTCACCAAAGATTTTGTGCCAACGTCAGAAAACCATCTTCGTCTAAAGGTACATCGTGTATTTGCTTTGTTTCTTCGCCTTTTCATTCGTATCTTTTTTCAAGGTCGGTGATATTCTTTCAATAATTGAAATGAACTGCGATTCACAGAATGAAGGTGCGTACTGGAAGGCGAAGTTGACCATTGCAAACAAGGAAAACAGAAATGATTCCGAAGCCAGAATGGTTGAAGTACGTATTCAACTACACGTTATAGTTTTCAGTTGTAGAGCACAGTCCATTCATCCATGTCGCAGTGCTACATGACGACGTACTTTTGATATATTCGGCTTTTTGTGTCGTAAAATGGAGCCTTGCTGTCGAAAACCTTTCTAAGATTTTAGGTCGGCTATTTTCCGTGTGACTGTGTTCAATTGATTGATGACAAGCCACTGGTAGGGCGCTTATCCTCACCTAACAAGGTTAGTGAATCAACCATTTCGCCTTTATCCAGCCACAAAGTTGTGCTACGTCATAATATCAAGAAATCTTATATATGGAGTGCGGATTCTGCACCTGATCTGAAGATGTGTTTGGTAGTGAGACGGTAGTAATCTGATCCCGCCGTCTTTAGTTCATGTACAACGATCACGAATCGAATAGCTTTTGTTCCCCCTTGAAATTGATTTTCAGCATTGGTAGAATATGTACTTCAAAAATCTGATTCTCTGTACGCGGAACTGCGTCTCTGAATATTTTGAACCTGATGTATGTAGCCTAACCGATTCAAGGACGGAAATCGTACACAATTAGTTACTGGACGATCAATGAATTATGTAAATTTTCAGAGCTCTTTGCTCGCGGCACGACGTATATCTGGTTTACTCAAATATCGTATTCGTGTTCGCGATCCAGTTTTTGGTATTGCTCTGGTGGATCACTTGGCTCGAACTGGACGGAAAGGTGCGCTCGTCATGCGAGTTGTTGGAATTTCTTTTCAGTGGTTCTCCTCGTGAGACATAAAATTATTCATAAATTCTGGTGTTTTTAATTTGCTGTTACTTTGACACACGCTCATTCGTTTCATTCCGTTTAAGCACATCCGTAATTTATTGAATTTCAGTACCTTTAATAGTAGAACGATGTTGTGAAGCGATTGAGCAGCAAGGTGTTGTTACTGGAATTTATCGGCAATGCGGGATACAATCAAATATTCAAAAACTGAGGTACTTTTACCGCGAAACCAGCTCAATTTGAACCAAAAAAAACAAGTTGAAAGCACTATTTTCAGAGCGAAGTTCGATAGCGGTGGTGATCCGGACCTCCTCGAATTTGGACAACGGGATATTTATTCTGTTTCTTCGCTTTTAAAGCAATATTTTAGGCAGCTCCCGAACCCTTTATTCACGTTTCAGTCCTACGCAAAAATTTTGGTTAGTCTTTCTCTGAGGCAGATTTTCTACGGTATATGTTTGCAAACCCTTTCTTATTGCTTCCAGTTTCGTTCTTTCCCCACCATTTGCATTAACCACTAGTGAGCTATCTTTTGCGTTTTCATCCATTCGTTTATTAACGTTTAGATTGGTGGTCCAAAAATGGGTGAAACAGCAGTAGAAATTGTCGAAAATCGCCGCTGAATGGAAGGCGGAAGTCCAAGTTTCGTTCGTTCCCGTAAAAAAAAGAAAAAAATGTGAACAAAGTGTTTAAGGTTCCTTTACGAACTGAAGTTCGAAGTTGTCCAACCATAGAAACTTGTTTTCAGTCAGCTTTCGATTGCCCAGAGAATGGAAGGGCGCAGAAACTTCGGAGTGTATTAGATAGTATGCCGTTACCTCATACGCGGTAAGATTTTTGCAAGCATCATAGCCTTCATGAAAAGTGTATTTGTAGCCTCCATGAAAGTGTATTTGGAATTTGTTCCTTGAGGACATTTTCAACAGCAGAAACGATTTCTTTAGACGCTCGCTTTTGAGGGTCGTAAATGATGAGTTGAATAAGCATGACATGTATCTCAGTTCTTTGCATATTTTGATTTGATGAGTGATTAACACGTCGGCAGATGGAAGAAAACTCTTTCATGTTCCGCACGTCTTAATTGAACCTAAGCAGTGGTTACAATCCGAATGGCCATCTTACCATCGCGTTATTTCGAGCTGAAAGCTGATGTGAAATATTTGTCGGTCCTCCTGGAAAGAAAAAGTTTGAATTTCTCTCTCCGAGCAAGAGATGTGTACAGGCTTAAGTCTTTGGGCTGATTTACTGCGTGATTTTCTCAGCGTGTTATTGACAAACATCACATTCGGTCCACCTTTCACGTGTCTTCTTAAGTCCGTAGGGTTGGGGCATTTTACAATTTTTGCGAATTTCAGGACGGCAGCGTATCTGATGCGACATCTCAATCGTCTCTGTAGTTATACTTCACTTACCGATATGACAGCGAAAAATCTAGCTATTGTGTGGGCACCCAACTTATTCAGGTGTGTTTTTCTGCCTCCAAACTAAAAATCATGTATTTGTTAATATCGAAATTTTCAGAGCTCCTCCTATACTTGATGGGGATGACTCGCATTTGTTGAGTGGACTAGATGTTCATACATCTCTTTGCAACTACTTAATTACTAATTCGATGGAAATTTTCGTTGATGCTCCATCCACTGCCCCGGTCTCATTACAAAGTATGCGAGGTGATGCTTCATGAGCGAGATTAGGTGTTTTAGACTGTGCGGAACTGGCAAACGTTCCTTCTCACGAAACGTACTATAGGCGTTAATATATGTCGTTTCGCTGTTTATACCGTCCATAATGAAATTGGGCTGCAGAAACCTAGCATTTTACGAGATGATTCTTTTTTGTTCTAACGCTAGATTAGCAGTCACACTAGATTTTTTGGTTATTTTAGCTTTTCCTTCGTGCGAACCGTACCTATTTTTCAAACTATACTGGAGGAAGATGGTTGTTCTGTGATGAATGAGCGTTCGCGAAATTCGTAAACAGTATCCGCTATCCTAAGATGTTGTTGACAGCTTTTTCCAGTCCAAAGATCCACAAACTCTTGGTCTTTTGCGGCATCTATTCGCGAAGTCTACACATTTTAGGGAGCGAAACAGATGTTCCTGAACCCTCTCCCGTTTCGTTGCGAGCTAATACACCTTGTATTTTGGAAAAGAACGAGTCCTCAGCAGATACAAAGATGTAGGTTTCCCACCAGATTTGGGTTGTAAAGGCATTTTTCATAATATCATTTGAATTATCACCCCGCTCACTGGACTTCGTGTCGTTACATTGGTGAAGTAACACGTGCAGTGCGTCAGTTTGACAATTCTTCGTTGTTACAGTAGCGAATCTCGTTGGCCGAATTTTCTCCGCGGAAGATCGGTGGAAACGTTCTTCAAGTTTGGTAGAAGGCAGCCACCAAACGGCCTGGTGGACTATTCGTCTCCGGAACTAGTGGAATGGAATAGGTTAGTTAGTGTGTTTCAGATTTTAATACATCCACAACACTGTTGATGCTGTTGGTGTTGATATTTTTGCAAAAGATCTGTCGTCAGTTCTGCCATATAAAATCTTATGTAAAACAAATGGGTCAGTTCTTCGTTTGTTTACAACTAAGATTCGTTTCACACATTAGCTGGAGATATCTACCACGCTGTGGAGAATGGTTTCATTAGGGTGCCTTGGTGATGTCATTGATAATCAAATTCGAAAGGCATTGCGAACAATCCACAACTTGAACTTCTTGTGTTAGGGCTCGTTTAGACGCCGCGTGGCGAAAATACAAAATCGGAGCGAAATCAATAATTAACGTCACTGACTGAATTTGATTCTTTGCGTTAGTGGCGCAGTCCGGTGGCGCCACGTCTGAGCAAGAAATAGGCATATAATCACATAGGGAATACATTAAACGAAAAAGTGGATTTTGTCAAAATGTCCTTTAATAAAGAATGGCAGCCTTCTAAAATACTCGAAGGACCAGTATGTTGGTCCATATGAGGCGCCACCGGACTGCGCCACCAATGCAAAGGAGCAAATTCGATCAAGGACGTTAATTATTGATTGCGCTTCAATTTTGCATCTTCCCCGCGCGGCGTCTAAACGAGCCCTTAGGAAATATTTTTTCTCCCCGCGACAGTTTTGGTAGTCCTTGAATCACTAAGCCATAAGAGCCGTAACTACAACGTAGATATTTTTGGCTGTAAAGAATGTTATGTCCGTTCCTGGAAGGCGGTTTTCTTAAAATTTTTGCTTGAGCAGATCAAACTTTGAACGAAGGGAGAAGGGTGAAGGAGAGAAGTGTAAATCCGAATGTCGCACGCTGAGAATTCATGTGAAGTCTTTGAACCTATACTTCTTCCACCCAGGTTATCATTATTCGCCTTAGGCTGCAGAAACTTGGCTATTTAGTGCCCCTGAATTTGTTTGAGACGCGGAAGCGATTTCATCAATAGCAACATGCTTTTCGTGGAGATTAAAGTGAAACATACGATTTTACACCGAATTTTATGCTGGCTAAAATGAATGACCACACTTTAGATGTCACTCGGTGGAGGCATCGCTGCAATGCTCGCGATCGGATTCGATTATGTCGTTCATGTCTCGAGGAGTTGGCGAAATTCGCGACGGAATTCGAGGGCTCCGACAACGAGCTCGGAGTCTTCGACCAGCACGACGACCACAATCCTCGTTCACAGCGCCTGTTCGACTGTATTCAGATAGCCAATGTACACTTCGCGACGACTACTCCACCCCAAACGTACGCGCTTATTTTGATTCACACCGAAGACCATCATGAATAGCCACGTTGAACATTTTATCATTAAGATAGCAGCAGAAGTGCTGACTTTGGTTATTCTCACTCTGCGAACTCCGGAATAGAAAAAAGTGTGCAATACAGGGTGTCTCAAAAAATGTACCCTCTGTTTGAAACGCCATAACTTTGGCGAAAGTGAACCAATTGAAACGAGTCATAGCTTGAATGAAAGCTGAGAAAAATGGAAGTTCTCTGGTATTTGTTTGGTGAGGATTGCGCCATGTACTCGACCGAGGCCTCGGATTTTGGACCGGATTGATAGTGCATGGGTTATATGCTTGCTCTACTTTGGTCGTAAACAGGTGATATCGTTGCTATGAGTTACTTCTAAGGCAGTAAACATATCGATTTGCCGCAGCTTTTGGCTAAGCATTGAATAACATCAATATCGGTCAATAATTGTAACCACTGTTTGAGAGTGAAAAAACTCTTCCAACCGTGATGCAGTCATAAGAAATGAATTTAGAGGGATGTAAAATGTATGAACCATGAAGATTGTGCCATGCACCTGCCCGAATAGTCGGATTCTAGACCTGATTGGAAGAATGCTGAACTTGCTAAGTTTTGATGTTTTTATGTTTACTGCATCAAAAGAAACGCGTATCAGTAATATCATCTGTTGGCGACCAAAGTAAAACAAGCATGTTATCCGTGAAATTTCAATCAGGTCTAAAATCTGGCTTTCGCTAAAGTTATGGCATTTCAAACAGAGGGTACATTTTTCGAGACACCCTGTAGTACCATCTCCGCCATTTCAGGAAATGTCCAAAGTTTCACCAGGGGAAAATTTTTGTCGATTTCAGCCGATGCAGAGCTCCGCGACCGTGTCGATTGTATCTCATCTGTCAGAAGATGCAAGTATGGGAAATAGAGCGCTTCTTTCTTCACAACTGCCGAGGTCAGTGTACATTTTTTTCAGTTAAAGCGAAAGCCCCTTTTCTCAATTTTCTTTTACTTATGCTCGTAGTAACACTAAATGCCATCGACCTATGAAAACACATGTCGTTGGTTCCTCACTGGCTGGCAGGTATGGTATTGCACTGTGCGCCGCTAATACAGAGGGAAAATATAGAATTTGTAGCTCATTTCTTCGTGAGATATTGATTGTGTTTCCAAAGAAAGTATATCTTTTTAGAAGAGAAAGCAGTGGAACAAACATGAGTGAAAGCCCTTGTCCGCCTTCGGAGATGCCGGGACAACGTGAAAAGCGGGTAAACTTCCAACAAAAGGCGCCAGGTATTTCTGTGTTTTTCTGCTACACCTTTCTTGGCCCGCGTGGTACAGTGGTAGCAGGCACTGCTGACACCCGCACGGTCGAGCGATCGATCCCGGCCCGGGCTAACCAAGCCTTCCATCCCTCCGGGGTCGGGTAGATTGGTACCAGACATATCTGGGAAGGTAAAGACACTGACCTGGTATATCGGCTGGCCCCCGCAGGTCATTGTATAGGCCAAATACGCATTCACCAAGCCTCTACGATTCTGAATTGAACACGAATGCGGCGGCGCGTCCTCAGGGGACTGATCAACGCCGGCACCTTTACCTTTACTTTTTACCTGCTTTCTTCCATGACCACAAATTTTAATTTTATTTTTACCGTGTGCTTCTGGCGTATTTGTTCGTTTTTATCGACTCATGCATCTATAGAATAGAAGATCAAAAAATCACGTGGCTTCAAGTAGTTCTTCCACACGACATCTGATTCCAATGGCTCAAATCAATTCATAGTTGTTTGTTCAGAAATGAGGGAGTATACGATAGAAAAGGACGCAGACAAACCATTATGTGAGCGTTCAAGTCCCGTTGAAGAGTGGTCAAGTGACAGCAGAGACAGTCCGCTACTGGAGATGAGTAGATACGATAATGTTCCAAGCAGCGGATCAACCTCACGACGTATACGTTACAAACATTCGTCTTCGTCATCATCGTAATCGTTAATTTGACTTCGCAATTTGCTTTTTTCAGTTCGAGATCGAGTCATCCCTAGAATGCTATCATCATCGCTCACATATTATGATGAGAACAAACGAAGCAAAATGTTCTCGATATGAGTTGTTATTGTCCATTATATTGTTCACTGCTCACCTGTTGTCGATATTCACTTTTGTTTTGTTTCTTGAGATCCGGTCACGCTACCTATGGTCGTGTTCTGTTTTTTTTTCTTAAATGAAGCTTGTTTCCAATACAGTTACGATGTAAATTAAAATCAGCTGAAGATGGCGTCCGCAGCGCAAAGCTATCGCACTATCCGCATCAGTTCTGTACTTGGGTTGGTCTGTAGCGTCTAGAATGTGTATGTTGTACCACACTATGTATTTTCACCAAAACAAAAAGAAATCATCCATCGTCGTTGATGGAAGCAATTCGTATTGTTCGAAGGGAATGAAAAACGAACACAATCTTCGTTAGATTCTCCGTTTTACAAAAAGGCACCTCCAGGGCCCAGATTCATGAACGGACGAACGGTCTCCGAAACCGCGGCGCAGCCAGAACCAGACGGCAGAGTCAATGAGAGATTGCGTTTAACATAGGAAGTTTAGGAAAAATAGACAAAAGTAGGTGCCGTTCGGGCTATTTCGAGGTTTATCGGGGGGTTTACCAATGATGAATCTGGGCCCAGCCCACGAAGGTGGAGGTTTGTTTTAAAGGAAAATCTGGCCTGAGATTCGACACGACTTTGCTTGGCGGAGTACAGAGCTATAGCAAACGAAAACTGGAAATTACACTGAAACGACTGCATTTTCAGAGAGATGGACATGTTTCAGTGATGAAACACAGAAGCATTTGCACATAACATTGCTGCGACTCGTTCAGTATTACTATGGTGAGACAGTGAACACTGGACTGTTGGATAACAGAGCAGGTATAGCTTAAACATTTAGAGTAATGAGTACATATGGAAGGTATAACTATTCAAAGTCGGTTCTGTGTTCGTAAACCATCACGAGTTTTGAGCATTAAGAGTTAAGAGTACTGCAAAATGGGCCCCTTTGCTACACCGCTGTTGTTCTTACAGAATGAACGACCCCAGACAGCAGTCTATCACGATTAGCTTTACACTGTAGTGAGCTTATCAAATCATTCGAATTAAATATCTCTCATAAACCCTTATCATAAGCTTATTAGCTGCAGTACTCTAGGTCCAAACAAGTCCAGAAACAAAGAAAGCAAAAGATGAAACAGGAGAGTATGGACAAGTCCCTAACGCCGTTCATGGAAACTGCTAGATTCATTGTGATTCTTCGTAAAACGAGCGTGTAACGGGTATCTACAGAAGTGACTAAAACACTGAAAACCCTTCATTGGCCCCATGAATGGCGTATGTGTTACGCCGAATACACTCTGTGATCAGTCTCACATTTTGAATTCAAAGACGTTGGCATGAAGCAAAGTACTCATTGCACCCATCGTTCCCTATAAACTCCGTGATGATGACCCAGCATGGTTAGGTTACTAAGGTCACAGATGGCGCGTCATTACACATAACGTGCTCGAATCGTGGACGCTAGACGACTGCTTCGGATGCCTTTCCGTTGCGTGAGTTCCTTCATAATTCGCTTATATTTTGCTATATCAGTCGTGGTTTTGCTCACTGAACACGAGCCTATCTGTAGAGGAAACGTAGCTTTTTTCAGTAGTAATAGGAACATTCATAATTTCATATAGTACAAAGTGCTTGCTCTTCATTGTTTGAATAAAGGGTGGCAAAAAATTACGTGCGCGCGACATTCGACTGAGTTCCTGCCATAGTACGATATTTTTCTGCGTACTTTTCTTTCTTAGATATTTACTCAATGCCTGCCCTTAGTTTTTTCAAATGGAATTTTTGGTTTCCCTTCCATGGCGATGAACTATTCGAGCTGAAACGTGGTTCTCCAACAAGCAAAGTGCTGAGGGAAGAACTCGGCGATTCCTACGAGACTCGTCACTTCTCTAAAAAGGACGTAATGAAGCAATGGAGTGAGGAAGGGCCCGCTCAAGCCAAATCCAGAAGTGAATGGAAATGGGCTGTCAATACAGAAAAGTCACACAGGGTTACTAAGAGGATTGAGATCCCGGTGCAGCTCAGCCTTTTATGCAAATCGGCTTAAGTGATAAGGTGCACTGTAATAAGGGCGCCCACTGGTTTGACGAGGAAATTGTCACTGTTAATGCGGGGGTGTAATAAATTTTCGGAATCACCGCCAATTCTCTCAGTACAGCTCCATTAAATAACTACAAGTCAAATAACTTCAAAACTACCGCAAGACTTCATGGGGGCTATCATGGAAACTCAGTGGATTTGAGTGGCTCCAGTGTTTCAAGCGAGACTTTTTTGTTTTTGTCAGCATAAAAGTTAAAAGGTATGCAAGTGTTTCTGAAGCTGAAACATCGCAAAATTAGTTGCAGGGTGAGGGCGAGATCGCGCATCAACCTAAATCTGGTGAAATCACTCGAAATCTGACAAAAAGACAAATGGAAAACAGCAAAAAAAAATTAAGCGAAAACATACTCCCAAATATTCATAACAAAAGGGCGAGCTTAAGCCAAATTGAATAGAAAAAGTTCTCTTCCACCAACTCTAGTGCAATTGGTGGAATAAAGCCAAAGGTAATCCCTCTACTTGAGGTTGATTTTCTCTTTTGGATTTCCTTTCATTTGAGTTTGTTCATGTACAGATATATTTTATAATTCATCTATGTTAGGGAAAAGTGTTTATCCTTTTAAAAGATAATCCTATAAATGTTTAAAGCGTGTATAGTGCGGTGAGTATGTGGTCTTGCAATTTTATTTTAAAATAATTGGTATTAAAAGGCCTTTCACTTGGACCCAACTATGTCTCTTATTTAGAATATTCCTGAAAAATGTGAAATAATTTTAATGGGTCTCGTGCTATAGCTTCCCACCGACGTAGACATGATTATTGAAGAAATCTTCGACCAACGGGTAATGTAATATGGGACTTTTCCGTGCTCTTTTCTCACAATCGCTATTGATTCAAGTAAGACTAACATGCTATTATTCTATTATAGGTATGAGGCAGCGAAATTAATGTCCGCTAAGACGTCCAAAGTACTGTCGTGGTATCAGTCAACGGCCGATAAGCGTATATTACGTAGGCATAAGATTGGACCACCAGATGTTCATCCACAAGAGCCTCGGCAAGAAGAAGACAATCTCAGTAACGAAAGACTCCGAAAGGGTTATCAGGTAGTAGCTGTCCACGTTTGCTCTCAGCTCTTCTGGTGTATAATTTAATAAATAGGTTGGCGCTGCTCCGTATGAGCATGAGTCGCTGGTCTTCAACAGCCGGTCGGCGAAACTCGATCGCCTGGAAGAAGCTCACACCAAATCGGCAGTTTTACTAAATATTGTAAGTCGTTTCTCTCTAGCTTTTTTCCATGTTGTACGCCGTCAACTTCAGAGTTGACTTGCTTTCATATTAAACTCGTCAATTTGTCTGTACAATGATGGACTTATGTTGTACTCCGCCTTTGAGCGCACCTTTTGCAGCTTTCGATAGATATTCATGCTGTGATATGCATGGATTACAAGTTGAATGAATATTCCTCACAGGAGAACTGTGCATGGATCTCTCAATGACCCGTTGACACTGAGTGATGCATGTGCAAGTGTCTAGGTGACTGCTTATTTAGGTGCTCCATCGGAAGGGTGAGATAAACGCTAGTCTTGACAAGGAGCGGCGAAAAACAAGGGAAACAGCAAGCGCACAATTCGTGAGTTCCTGCTCGGCAATTCAGTTGCATTTCTTTGAATCTGTTTTCCATACTACACGCTCTCACGATTTTGTCGCTGAGCAGGTGTTTCTAGTATGTAACTCCACGCTGCCGGAGAAAATTTTGGCAGCGCTTTGATCTCTGTGCAATATCTCAGTGTTAACAACTCTTGTCAGAGTAGTGCATATGCTTTTAGGCGTCCGCTAAAGCAAAGGAGCGTGCGGCTTGGTTCACTGATCTTGCTCGAGGGAAGGCACTATCACAGTTAGCCAAAAAAGTCCCCACCATTAAACGACGTGAAGATGGCCTCGAGTATCTCTGTGATTACAAGTTTGTGCTCATTATATAAGAGATATTTAACGAATTCGTTGGAAGCTTCTTTTCAGAATTCCATCTTTCCGAGCATTGTGGTACTTGAAAGTCACAGCAGCGCTAACCGGTAGCCCAAACACCACGAAGCAGAAGAAATCAGTTAGCGACTTATTTTCGGCTGGTCAGTTGGCTGTTAAAATTTCGAATGTACCTGTTATTAAGATGTTGTAGTAGTTAAAACAAACATTCCTATTTTATCAAACTCCAATACTGCCATTTATGATTTCAGAGTACAAGGAAATATTCGTGAAGGCTATCAAAGACCTAACCAATAAGATGTGGTGTGTCAATGATCTCTCAACTTGTCCTGTTTACAAAGAACGCTGGCTTTACATATCAAATCTGAGCAAGATTGCTTTCGAGGTTAGTATTCCAACGTTTAATTTTTTTCGCTTTGATTAAATATCATGTGAGTTCTCTTTTTACCTTTGATTTTGAGGTGTTGAAAAAAGGACTGACACTTCCAGTGTCACTCTGCCGGAAATGTTTAGTTTTCGGGCTGATATTAGGGTTACATTTTCGTAATGTATCCTAATCGATAAGTCACACGATTAAGCCTGGGGTTCAAAAGTAGCTTCCAATAAATTTGAGCTCTTGAAGAGCCGAGCATTCTAATACATTAACGAGTAATATGACACTTTGCAGTTTGGAATTCAAATAGCTTAAAATGCAAGTAATTCTGTTCCAACTAATAATCCAATAACTTCACAAAAAATGCATCCATCCATACCCTTGTTGCAAATTCTAGATTTAAAAAATCAAATTTTTCTGTATGCAATTTCAAACGGAGATTTATTAAGAGTCGCAGGGCTTGAGCTCAAACCAAAGTCATGTACTAATAGAGCTCGATCCATTTATTATCAACTCCTCTTAACTAGCTAGAGGTTCCTTCTTGGCTGAAGTCAATTGAACTCAAACATGATAGGAGACATGTCTTTTTGTCATCAGTTGTTGTATGTGGTGAACTTCCACTGATCTGGACGTGTTTCAGGATGGTGTTATTGAACGGCAAGACTTTCTCAATGAATTGTGTGATATATTTTCGGAATATTTTGTGCGTCGAATTAAAAATGAAGAGAAGTTGCCACAGTTGCGGTATGTTCTTCCAGAAGTAGGTAAGCAGGAATCTGTCAGTTGTCTTATCCGATTGTTGTTTCAGAATTTACCTGTTGTTTCTAACCCAGTTCTTACGTCACATTAACAACAATCTTATACTCGCACGAAGGCTTGCACACATGATTGCTATGAAGCTCAGATTGTACAAAATGGAGTACGATGAACAGAATAACACGTAAGTCGTTACAAAGATGTTGTTGATAATCTTAAAATGATTGTCTCGGACTGGTGACTCGTTACCGTGTTTGGTTTGAGTTCTCTCGAATAATATTTTCCTAGTAGAACTGTATCTCTTCGCTTTTCCCTATACGTGATTATAATCATGTTTTTCAGAGTTACGAAAGGGGCAGAGGCTTTCACAGCTCTAACTCAGTGTTCTGCTTTCCGTCCTGTTATTCATGTACTGATAGCTGTGCTTCAAAATATTGTGATTGACGCACCAGCAGCCGTAGTGTGGAACAAATTCAAGGTGAGCGGTGGATATTATTTTGTAGATGGGCCATAAATGTGAAAATAACAGGTCTCAACAACGGACAAACTGCCTTTCATTCTTTCTCAGCTGTGTGGTTCACCACTCGATTTACTTCCTTGTGCCGTACATGAACTACCACTTACTCCTGGCAAAGGTACGTTCCTCCACTGAGAGTCGCATTAGGCTTCGGATTCGCAAACTCTTCGTGACTTTCCAGTGAGTATAAAATCTTCTACCATACGTATTTCGTTATAGATTCTGAGAGATTTGCCGAGTTACTGAAACTTCGCACTACGGAAATCGTACGAAGAAGTCAAGCAGTCCAGGACAAGTGGTCATTCAACCAAAAAGAGCAGTTCGCTTTTGGTAAGATGCCTCTTTTTCCTCGCAAATATGGTGCTACGTCAGCAAATTGTTTAGCAAAACTGGTGAATGGATGCCTTGATGTTATTGGTATACTCGATTCGACAGATATCTTTGAACCCAATATACTACCAGCTGTCACTACCAGGATATTTAATTTTCAATCCGAAAACTGGGCTGAGGATGTTCTTATAAGGTTTTCTTATTTTTATAACTTTGTTCTTATGATTGTATGACCTTGTTACGTCTTTTCTTTTATAGAATCAAGCTTATGCTGCATTGGGCTGTTACTGCTGAACGCGAGGGAAGTTATCGAGCAGTGATCGTGACGAAAGTAAGTGTGTCTAATCACTGAAGCTTGATTACTGTTGAACAGAAGTTCTTTGTTTGGGAGCTTGGCAGCGCAACACGTTCTGCCTTCTCTCATGGTATTTATTATTACTGGTATTTAGATCATTTATAACCAAGTTGTCAATCAGCGATCCTATATGTTTGGACCGTTTCATATGCAAGACATTATTCTCAATTACTTCTACACGGAAGCGCCTACAGTCGGATCGAAGTATTATTATCAGGAATTTGCATCTCTAGTCACACTATTTATTGAGCTCTCTCGCTTCAAGTTATTTGTTCATGATTGGTAAGTTCTCTTCTTCTTTCGCTGTAGGCATTCCAAGTTACATATTCTCGCTCACCCTACATAATTGTGGAATCCACAGCGCATTCCGGTAGTACCAGCAGGTGTCCTAGTTTGGTTGTAATTTCTAAGAAACAGTATTACAGCTTCGTGAAGGAGTTGATAAAGTCAGGCGAGCTCGACTACCAGCGCCCGGTTATGGAGAAATACAAAACCGAAACTAAAACGACAGACGTGATTTCATCGTCTCTCATATCAGCCCAGGTTGGTGTGCTATGTGTGTCGATCGCCTCGCAACTTAGCTATACTAAATGTTTTAAGTTCGAAGACCTAACTCCGGACGAACCACCTAAACCAACAAGTCTTATATCTTTCAAGCAAGAGGAGAAAGATGAACATATCTACTTGAGCGACGCAATGTCAATGAACGATAGGATACTTGTACAAGTTGGTGCAGTTCACGACAATTTCTGTTTGTTATTACCTCTGTGAAGCATATTACGAGCGCTCTGCTTTTTGTGTTTTGTTATTAACTTCTTCTGCTACTGTAGATGCCTTTGCGGCAAACGGAGGAACACAGAAGCGAAGCGAATCAGAGGGCAATGGTTTTATATGGAATGGATGATGCGCGAGAAAACCATAAAACGGAAATGAAAAAGGTGATTGTTTATGACAATCAAATTTACTTTTACTTAATCAGAATTTAGCAGATCGCAAAGGAAATATGCAAAATCTGGCAGAAGAAGAGCTACGTGCAGTTTGCAGAAGGAAATGAGGTGCCAGTGTGCAAGCAATCGATAAATTCTCAGAAAATTGTTGAAATTCTTGCAAGATTCAGGTGAGCCCAGCTACATGGATATTACTTGTTCTGTGTTTGTTTACGCTCTTATGAGCCTTATTGATACTAAGCCTTGAAAATGGTACAGCACAGCGTATTCGGCATTCGTGTAATTCATTCGTTTTTAATATGCCCACATTAATTAACGTTCACAACGACATCTCATGCGATTCTCTAAGTTTCATCGTTTCTTAGCGGGAAGTAGTCAGAATCTGAAGAAGGTAGGCATCCTCTCCAGGTACTCTGCTCCTCACATGCGGAACCGTCTCAAAGGGATCATTGAGGTACAAGTAATAATAACAACAATACACGCAAGAAAAGCAGTGACAAGGGATAGAGCTATATGCTTGTTTGATCCCTCCTCGAAAAAGTCCTGAGAGCGTGAACTGGCCAAGGACAAACCTGGGCCCAGATTCATCATTGCTAAACCCCCGATAAACCCCGAGATATGGCCCGAACGGCGGCCACCTTTGTCTACTTATCCTAAACTTCCTATGCTAAACGCAATCTCTCATCGACTCTGCCGTCTAGTTGTGGCTGCGTCGCGGTATCGGAGACCGCTGATCCGTTCATGAATCTGGGCCCTGGTCGATCCCCGAACCCTTGGTTGCTTTATCGAGAAGTGCCGCAGACCGTGCAAAAACCCCGATTCGAGGTTCCCGCTGCCATATAAGCCCCTCCCACCCAGATGGCGGCGCGAATTTCGAAACGGAGTTTCCGTCACTGCTTTGCCGGCCATCACATCACTATGAGGAGTGGGCAGATGGGGATCCATGACCCGGGATCACCACAATTTTCAGCAAAAATGATATTTCGGGCTCCATGATAATGTGGCGGTTACAAGTTACCCAGGAGTCTGCCCCAATACTCCTACATTACTTCTCAATCCATGGAAGCTCGAGAAAATGTTAGTGGGGTATATATAGAGCTGCTTGGAGCTACTGACTACGTCAAGTATCTCCTCTGAGCCCTCTACACCAGTTTTCGCTCTTAATGAAAGGTAAAGGTAAGATTACCGACATTCATATTGGGTCCGCGACTTGTATCCTTTGGTAGTCGGACAAGTTTTCGAGTCTTTATAATGGGGAGATCGTTGGTTCCACCGTTGTTCGTTGTCGATGAAAGTGGTACGCAAATTCTTCAAATGAGTTCTTTCTAGTAGAAATTTGATTTCATGATTAAAATACTTGTTCGAATGTTTCGACAATAGGTGAGCAGTATTTGGAACGAAGTTTATTGCGTAGTGTTTACTCATGCAGGAGTCAAACGTACTACGATCAAATGATGATTTGCGGATGGTGCGCGGAGTCATTTTCGGATATGATTCGAGATTTCGTCTTCGCTCATTCGTTGCAAATGCCTACTTCGGAAGGGTTGGATATCATCTGTGGAATGTTCGAATCCGCGCAGTACATTTATGGAATATTCGAACTGTGTGAGGCGGTGAGTTGTTCCTATATAATTAGTAAACGGTGGGTAGATGTGAGCCGTTTTATAGTGTTGTTGTACTAATTTGCTATTATTTGAAGGTAACTCCTTTGCTCCTTTCTGCTGAGAAAGTTATTCGATCACTTGCTGCGGACGTAATCCCTGACAGCATGTCGGGTCAACTGGGATATGTTTTTGTAGCTTACATAAGCAGGCATTGGCACTATTTCTTGCATTCCGATCTTGCTCCTAACATCACGAATCAGTGAGTTACTCTTGATCACGTTTTTAAATTGCTGTCATGTAGCAGTCTGAGTAAAGTCGTGATGATTTGGGAATACTAGTTAACCTGTTCTGTTTGAGGTTATATGCCCTCATTGAGCGAATGATTAGAGCCCACGAGTATCCAATGACTAGTTGGGGAAGGACTATCGCGGCATTTGTCTACCACGCCAAGTGTCAACTGAAGAAGAGCCAGGTAAAGTTTTTTTGTAGGTATAATTGCATCTCAAGGAAGTTTTGCTGCGCAATATGATACAACGACAAATTGATGAAAGTATTGTTCCCAGTTACATTGTGTTTCTCTCCATCCTTTCTGTAATTATACGTTCATTTTGCTATATTCGTAGTATTTAGCTTTCCGACATAAAGTTACACGGTTCTCATGACGATTTTCGCCATGTTTTCAATCACGGAAGCTCTTCATGTAACGGAGCAAATCGTTACAACGCGTTGTTCTTCACTGATGTATTCGAAAAGAAACTGTAAGTTCATCGAGATTTCTGAAACCGTGAAGCCTTATACGATCTGAAACCTTCAATATTTAGGCGATTCTTCTCCTACCATGAGTACAAAAAACGTTTGCCTTCATTTGGGCAACTTTACAACCGATATTCATTCGTGTTCAACTCCTTCATTGCCGCTAAGGTACTAACAAAAGCCAATATTCGATAGTTATTATTATGGATGTTGTCTTCCTTATACAGAACTTCATGCGTGACTACGATCGTTTGTCTGATCTCGCTACCTTCTGTGGTCACATTTCCGCCCAGATTCCAGCATTGGCAGACGAATGGGTTCGTTTTAGGTCATAGGTCTCCTTAGTGACTGTCAGTGCTCCTAATTGTGTAGGAGTTGCCACTGTTGCTATGGTCGTTCCGCTAATTTAGCTGACAACATAATGATTCCATTTCAGGTAGCTGCAATCAAGGCGTTGTGCTGTACAGGTAGCCAACATGCTGGTTATGGAGAACTCCTCAACCACATTGACGTAGGTTCTAAATGATGAAAGTTTATTCACCGTTGTTATCACACTTTCTAGATAAACGACTGTTCGACTCATTATCCGATAGCCACCTTTGTTATGCTGCTTGCTGGCAAATATGCATTCAGTGTGCCACGCCTTATAGCTGAGCTATTAAACAACGTGTTCCCTGTGGTCATGAAGAGGGAACAGAGCTCCTTCGTATCTGGACGTTTTAATGGTCAGTGTGGATACTTCTTCATTTTATGTCAACTCAAATATTAGTTTCAGCACTCGGGAGAGGTGAGCACGATTGTGAGCCAGGAGCTTGTCTAACGCTTCTAATTCTTGCTCAGATTAGCTGCGCTACAGACGAGCCTTTCCATTGTGAGTTTGTGACGACTTATTGTTTTCTGTCAAGTTTCGTTATCGCTTTCTAACTTCAGTGTCAGAGCATTACGTGGGAACAACTCCAAAAGTCAAGTTGTTGTCAAAGTGCGCCGATGAACAGATTTTATCGATGATTCACTGGTATGTTCTTAGTGCATTTCTTGAAGTGTTCATATCGTACTAGATTAGCAAATACAAATTACCCTAATGTCAAATGACACGGGGTATTTAAATTTTGTTAGTTCTGCGTGGTTACGGACGCGCTTCTCACCAGATTATAAGCGATAAATAATTCATTCAGTTGTTCTCAATTTAAATTTTTAGTTCGTATTTTTTGATCGATTTCGATTTGTTCTCAATAGCCTCTTCTAGGTGTGAAATGGACAGCGTGTTGTTTCCCATGCTAAGCAACATCTGCATCTTAATGGATACCTTGCGTGGGCGCTTCAAGGACCTAGAGTAGTTCTATTTGATTTTATTTACGTATTTGTTTTCTGGTTTAAACGGATCTCTTCAGCTTTGAACCCAGCCGCATAATCGACAATACCAATTATCGACGGGAGTATCTTATGATTATGCTCAAAGCAGCACAGTCTATTATCTGTGAAGAAGACTGGGTGACACTAAAAATGTTTCGTATCGTTGAAACGAACAAAATGGAGGCATTCAATCACGATCGTCTCAAACAGAATTGTCTGGTTAGTATGCCAACGTCTAGTTAAATCTTTTACTTCTTTGAAGACTCAATGTTTTCTCTCTCAAGGGTCAACAGTTGCTACGACTTGGCATTCGCCGTAGAAGTGAACGTGAGGTTTTACGAGAGCTATCGGTCTGCAATGGTAACTCAAAAAAGGCGTTAATCGATAAGCTGCTGGCAGTGATGAACATGTGGAACATGCGAGCTACTCTGTTTGATCTTATGCTAATGATCAAGGAGGTACGATTCTTTCGTGTGCAAACAGTAGTGCTTGTTTAAGTGCTCTATACTTAGGAATACATCTCATGTTTTGTTAAACATAGCTATAGTTTCCTGTTGGCGTCAACCTTGAGTTATTTCGTTTCAGATCTCACCGGAGGGAGCTCAAAAACACGCACAACAGAGTGCTATTGCAGCCGATGCTTTGATGGGAGAAATAGGGAAATGTTGCCGGGACTTGTTCACAAACGCTCATAAAGAGGGAATTCAGCTACCATCCGCAGTTGTAAGTGTTATCGTCAAACGACAAAATGACTTTTATTGTCGGTCGGTTTTTAGCTCGGACGCGACTTCCGTTTTCATCACGTGACGAATTTCTGGCTTATTGCACTTCTCGTACGGCTCTGTCCGCAGCCAAGTAATGTACCGAACCAGTTTCACCACATGACGGTATGTCCCTTCGTTCTTATTAGGTATTGTCATATTATCTATAGCATAACATCGAGTTGTTCAGGTGTCTGGAAAATTTCTGAAAGAGGCAGCGTCCATGTTAGATACGGCTAATGATAGCTCAAAAGAAAGGATACAGCAAAGGTAGTTTTGAGTCGCAGTGCAGGACTTTTAGCCAGTCCTTCGTTTGCCCTTTCGTACCCAGTTATCCGTGAGGTTTCAGTGCGTGGCTTTTATCGCAGCAACCGTTCTTGAACCTTGTGCTCGCTTGTCTGAAAGGAGAGGACTTCCAGCAAAATAAAGACATGCTGGTCTCGTCGCTCTACAAACAACTGTTGGATCTGACCAGTAAAACGAAAGAGGTTGCTTGTCAATTATACCAGTTTTCCGTTTAGTGGGTGTATTTGCCTCTTTTAGAATCCTGCGCTACCGTTGATGGAGAAGTTCTCAGCCGAACGTGAAGGATTGTTGCTACGCCTGTCGCTTGTGGGCGGCATCTTCAAGCAGGTCTGTTTCAGTGTATTACGTACTTTCATCATTAGTTGTTGCTTAAATCAGCTTCGCAGATATGCCAACCTCAGCACAGCGAAGGATGGTCTCACCTTTTCTTTTCTTTGATGCTGTATGGAATGGTTTCACCGGATAAGGACCGGTAAGTTTACTCGTTGTATTTCCGTCACACTTGTTACATGAGATGCCGCAGATCATTTACATTTTTCTTGCGCTGTTGGCCTAGTCGAGACTGATGATTGTCAGTCATAAATGAAACGAAACTATCACTTAATGTAACTTTTTTATTTTAAGGATACTCTACGATTCATGCTACGACATGCTGTCAACGCTGATGCTTTGGACGTTAACAGGTCCATCGACGACGCAGCAGATAAGTGAAGGTAGTGAGCCAAAGTTCAGATGGCCGTACTACTCGATTATCATCAAAAAACTAAAAGTTAGTGGTTTAATTTTGATTGTGCGATGTTTTGTTTTTATTGCAATGATTTGTTGCAGAAGGAGATAGCAGACCAGCGCGTTCCTCCAGAACTTCGCGCTCTGTTGCAATTCCTCCCTATACCGAAAAATACAATATCTGTTTTCGCTATGGAGCCATATGGTGCAACATCCACCGCCAACGCTCAGAAAACTTCTGTGGTACGTTGTCCTTGTCTTGTGGGTCAATGCATGGAGGGTAAACTTAGCTTTCTTAGAGTGGGACGCGTCCAACAAGTGCTCAGTCGACTACACAAAGTGGTCTGCGTCGAGGTCGTCACGTCTTACAAGTTAGTGAGAAAGTGAAAACGTCCAGCTATGACTTCATCCATGCATATATCAGCGAGCAAAACAACAAAGGTGGATGGAAGTGGAGTTGGTTCCAAGTACGTTTCCAGAACATCGTAATAGTGATATTTGCAGGCAATTTAGTTTTGCCGTACTTATGGTGTAACTGTGTCCTCTCTTTGCAACTGCTTCCGTTCTGCTTCGAACTACCAGTTTACCATTCTTCAGGGATCGAAACTTGATCGCCTTCCATGTCCAGTGCAGAAATGGGTTGCGAGACTTCTGATTCACAAACACCAACTTGAATATCAGCGTCCCAATGCAGTAAGTCCTTTCATGCATCATTTACTCGTAATCACAGTCATAATTGCTTTTGCTTCATAGAAAAGTTTTGTTAAAGAGTAATACGGTGATCTACAGATAAGATTCAAAAACGCTGAGAATGTTGTGGTTTGGTGTTCGTGATAATTTGTCATCATCGATAAGTCTTGTTAGGGAAGATGGCTGAGGGGCAAGGGCAAGTCTCGACGCTTATAAGTCGTCAATTATAATTTCTGCAGTTGGTCTGCGACTTGCGTGTATTTGTGACTAACCTGCAGCAAGAAATAAAACTTTTATTAGGGCTTTTAGAGCTGTTTGAACTGAAAACTTTGAAGGTCTTCAGAGTTTTTGTCACAAAAGTGTCGATATTTGGGTATCCTAGGTGATTACCGAAGCAAGCGATCATTTCCTTTCTGCTCCAGCTGTGGAAGCCACTGGGGAGGCTCCAGCGCTCTCGTCGTCAAATGCTAACACACCTGGTGTGAGTTCTCCTTTACATTAACATCGCTCTCATGAAAGGACGCTCCAACACCTACGTTTCATACAAAACTAATAAAGAGATATGACGAAGTGAAATCTGTCGTTGATTACAGACTCAAACTCCGGCGACACCGACCGCTTCCGGAGGATTAGAGGCAACGACTCCGAGCACTGAGGTAATACGATATTCATAGAGGATCACTATGTGCTCTCCTTTTTTACACTGAATCTCTAGGAACCTATCTCTTCGCTGAACTCCGCAGTGGGCACTCCCATAAGGAGTGATGTTCCAGTTGATGAAACAACTCCGGAGCAGAACCGCAATCGTAGGCTTAATTAATATTGCTATAATTAGTCACGCATAATTGTAATCTAAGCATCGGATTTAGTTTCGTCGGCGTCAAAGCCTATAGTATCCCCCCGTGCCGCAGCACGTGGAGGTCGCAAGCGAGGTAATGTCAACCGTCAGCACTCTTCTGGACCTCGGCAGAAGCGAGTAAGTGGAAAACTGGGTCTCGTTTTTCTGCACATCTTCTTTTGAGTCAAAATTGGTCGTTGCTCTGATTTAAAAAGAGGTACATTAGCTCATATTTCTGTCTCCAAAAAAGTTGCTTTCCATTCGAGATTCTGTTCTGTTCGCAGTTCGCATTCCACAAACAGTGAATAGTAACAAACAAGTACTAGATAAATTCTGAGAGAGGAATAATGGAATCCTGTTTCACCAGCGAAATAAGCGAACCGCAAGCTGAATGTTAACCTATTGACGACCGTGTATACCACCGGCGGGACACATCGCAGTGCGGCAGGGAGCGCGCGGTCGTCAATGGGTTAAAAAAGCAACGAATTGGTAATGCCTTGTTCTTTATAACATTTATTTTCAGTCTGTATCTCGGAACGAGCCTCCTGGTCCAAACATTGCCTCGACATACAGCCAGCAGTGGCATGGCTCAGGTTCCAACCCAGGTAACACTGGTATACCTCAACCGGATGCGGTCAACTATACGCAGCATCAAGCGCAACAGGTGAACTCATTGGAAGATTCTCGAATTCTCGCTCAATAATATTGCTCCCATTGCCGTCTTTACATTGTATTTAATTTCAGGTTTCATCTAGTGCAGTAAAAGACCCAACCAAGACGAAAATTCAAGAGTGCATTAATAAAAAGCGTCTTGAAGCTGCACGGATCTCCGGTGACAGTTCTCATTTTCTAATTTGTACTGCTATATTTCATAGTATCCCTTTATCATCGGGTATCATATATTGTGTCGTTTAGCTGGCTTTCCTGGTCCTACGTCATCACAACCATCAACTATAGGACCCGGGGCTACTCAAGGACAGTACTCTGATGCCGGCTTCAATCAGTCTGCGAATAATAGATCAGTCGCAGGTAGTTCATACGCCAACGATTCTGTTCCTAGAAACTTTTGCTGTTTTTTTTGCTAATTCGTGGTTCGTTTCAAATCCGCTCACCTCACTCCGAGGGTGGCAGAGGCGTTGGCGGCTTTTATACTCACCGATATCAGCAAACGACCATGACGAGTTCCTTTGTGAACACGTCTGTGTCGCCGTTGTTGTCTGTTATTGGGGCTCATCAATAGTTTCTCCCGCTTTCAGCATTATTGGTGTGCGTTGCAGTGTTATAAGTATTTTTAGGTGACTATCAGCAACATCAGTCGGGCCAGAACACGTTCCAGCAGAACACCGGTCCTCATCTGCAGACAATGCTTCAACCATCATCGCAACCAATGGACTCGTCCATGCAATCGCAGCAGCAACAACAGCAAATACAAGTCCAACAACAACAACAACAGCAGCAACAACAACAACAGCAACAAAAGCCAGCTCAACAGCAGATGCAGCAAGCATCCCAACTTCAACAGAATATTCACAACGTACCATCCCACCAACAGCAACAAGTACCATCTGGTGTTCAACATTCAATTCAACCGCAAGTTATGCAACAAATGCAGCATCAGATGCCCCAGCAGATGTCCAGCCAACATGCTATGCAGCAAACTCACTTATCATCTCAATCGATGCAGTCGCAGCCGATGCAACACCAACAACTTCCACAACAGTCCCTTTTGCAACAGCAGATAGGACACCAACAGCAGCAACCACGAACGGGAAATAATCAAAGTGAGTACAATGTGAAAGCAACTGATGCATCAATAACTGCTTCTCTTCTTTCTTTTTCTTTGTCTGGTTTTGTTCTTCGCATCGTATTTTTGCTCAAAAATGTTATCCCTTTTGTTCATTCAAACATGTCTGAGTTTTCAGGTATCGTCACCGGTCAGCAGTTCCCTCAAGGTGGTGGTTCGTCGCAAATCGGAGGTAGCATGCAGATGAACTTTCAAGGCCAAACGCATTCTGGTGCACCACAGCAGTCGCAGCAGCCACGCAATCCAATGGGTCAGTTCGCTTCCAGGGATGGTGGTATGGGTATGGATTATCAACAAGGTAACTTGAGGCTGCCGCATTCATTAAAAGTATTTTATTTGGTGATTTTATTCAGGCAGCCGTGGGGGTCGACAACAGCTTCAGATGGGTTCGCAGCCTGGTGTAGCTCGTGGCATGTCTGGTGGTCAACCACAATTGAGCTCTCAGCATGTTCCTGATGGGCATCAGATGGTGTCACAGCAAATGGTAGGGATGCCAATGGGAGCGCAGCAGATGCAACATCAAATTGGTCAAGCTCAGATGTCTGGGCAGCAGTACTACATGCAACAAGAGCAGAGGTATTTTTCATTTTCACTTAATACATTCACTTTCCTTCGCCTAATTATGCGCTTTGAAGACCATGATAGCAAAGGTGTAACACTCCGGAATTGTCGTTGCATTGGAGGCTGGCAGCGGAATGTAGTAAATGTACCATCAATTACAAGAAGCGAACAAGGTTTCTTTTCAAATGACTAAATAATTTTTGTTTTCAGGATGTTGAATCAACCGTACAACCAATATCCACAGAATAGCCAGTTTTAGCTTGTGTCAAACGAATTCATAGCGTGAGCGTTTTATTCTAACGGGTGTTATATCTGGTGATATCAATCACTACTGTACAGTATGTTTGGGTGCTATGTAGATTGCAGGGTGCAGCCTATGAAAAAATTCTGAGCCACTTTTTTCCTTAGAAACCTGTACTTGCAGGCATTTGAGTATGGAGATTTCGATAATACTCGTTCCTAAAAATTTAACTTTTTCTGTGGATTCCCATAAGTACATCAACATTCACGAAGCATCAGTATTAAAGTACTATTAAATCAACATTGTGGGTTACTTAATTATAAGCTTCCAAAACTCATAGATACGGTTCTATTTGTTTTACCGAGTCCGTTCTTGGGCTTAATCTTCAGCCGGTTGCATCCCCAACCCACATAGCACTGATTTTTGTATGTTTTATCAGTTTTCTCATTTCTTGTCATATTGTTATTGTAATACTTACCTGTCTTCACTTGTGCTGAGAGCTCTTCATGGGGCGCGGCTTTTGTGCTCGCAGTGGATCCTATACTGAAAGGGGCGCTGTGTAAGCACCGCTTCCAGCATAGAATTCACGGTACAAAGCGAGCACATTGGGCCGCAGTCATTGAGTTAGCCATAGACGGGAAGTGCCTTTAGCGCTGGGTCCGCTACGTGAAGTTTTATGCGTTCTATCTCTGTATGAATGTTTTACCAGCTTGTGATCTTGTGATTATGCGACTAGTTTGTGTAGAAATTCTCGTTGTAAATGCTTCGTTTCATCATATTCATAGGATATGGAGTTTGAAATCTCAATGCTGGTACCCTACTCCAACTTTCAATAGATGTGGTTTTACTTGTGCGTTTGTTTTATTGTACTAATACAGTATTTTGTTCAGTCGTAGACCAAACGTGTTTCATCCTCATACTAATTATACCAAATGCGATACTAGAAATGTACGTATGTGTCAGAATAAAAAATGTGTTCTTTTGCTTCCAAGAATCTTTGTATGGATGATGAATCTGTGTGTAAAATCGGGACTATCTCTATCAACGGATTATGTTACACGTTTTGTTGACGCAATAGTTGTTTGAGGTAAGTCTGGGAAAAGTCTACCGAACATTTTGATCATGGCCTTACTCACTTGTTGAGTGGTTTGGCGGCTTATCGCCAAACTATTCAGCAGTCACTTGAAACACCTGCAACGTTTGTAGCTTATTTAATTTGGTGGCAGTTTCTTACATGTATATCTGGCTTCCGGGTTGGGAATGGAGGGAACTGCTTTAGGGAATTAAGGTGAAGATGGCTTCCGTCTATTGAAATATCCTTCTCGTTCATTCAGTCATAAGCGCATAAAGGTAGTTGTAGAACTTTTTTTTTCAGTACATTCAGCAGATATGGAGCATCCTCCACAAGTAACATTACACAATAAACGACGCGTTATTATTCAACGAGACTATTCTTCAGGATTAGACGTAAAATTTTATTCGCATCATCCCGTTGATTTGAGTTCCAAGGTAAGGAAATTCCAACGGAAAGAAGTTCTCAAGCACCCTTTATAGTTGCAGTAATGCTTCTGCTAGAAGCTGTGTGAATTTTAATGCTTTCGTATATGCAAAATCTTGTAAATTAGCTTGCTACTATTTTCAGATCGATGAGGACACGTGGAATAAGTTCATATGCGAACTCAATTATCGATTTGAGGTAGCTGAACGAATCTCCTCGAGAACTGTTATGGAGACGCTACTCGGTTGTTTCAGTTGTTACTTGTCAAGGTACGGCTCCCGCTCTGTCGCATTCCGCGTTTCTATTACGTCGTGTGGTTTTTCGAGTATAAGCAACTAGTACCTCTAACCCCTTAGGTCTCGTTTAGACGCCGCGCGGCGAAAATGCAAAATTGAAGCGCAATCAATAATTAACGTCCTTGGTCGAATTTGCTCCTTTACATTAGTGGCGCAGTCCAGTGGCGCCTCAAAAGTACTGGTCGTCCGAGTTTTTAGGAAGCCTGCTATTCCTTATTAAAGGGCGTTTTGACGAAATTTTTTCGTTGTATTTCTTCCCTATGTGATTATGGGCTATTTTTTTTTGCTTAGACGCGGAGCCACCGGACTGCGCCACTAACGCAAAGGAGCGAATTCGATCAATGACGTTAATTATTGATTGAGCGTCGATTTTGCGTCTTCGCCGCGTGGTGTCTAAACGAGCCCTAAATCGCATTCGTTGACAATCTGCTGAAGAAAGATATTTCAAGATGCGAAATGGAATGGTTGGTTGTAGGAAAGGGACTGTTTAATGAATAAGAACCGTTTGAGATTTATTTTATTCTACTCGACAATTTTGATCTATAAGATTTGCTATTTCAATGCTTTATTGTTTCAGGTTGTGCCAGCGGTCGTCATTGTACAAAAGACTGGATGAAATAGCCGAGTATATTGAATTGTGTAACCGTGATATTCTTATTCCACGTGGACTTTACGCGAAGAATCCGATTGAAAAGGGCTTCCGTGTTGTAAGTCCTCAAGCATTATCTGATTTGCACCTTTGTTAATTCGTTTGTCAACCTAGTATACCTTCTGTCTATTATATATCACCGTTGTTATAATGGAGCTGACAGCTATGTCTAATCATTTCGATTCGTTTGTCTAGTGTCATTTTTGGAGGTATTGCCCCAGCTTTAAGGCTTGCGTGGTACGGTGGTAAGAGGCGCTGCTGCCACCCGCACGGTCGAGCCATCGATCCCCGCCCGGGCTAACCAAGCCTTCCATCCCTCCGAGGTCGGGCAAATTGGTACCAGACTTGTCTGGGAAGGTAAGGACACTGACCTGGTATAGCGGCTGGCTTGAACTCTGAATTGAACACGAGTGCAGCGGCGCGTCCTCAGAGGACTGGTCAACGACGACACCTTTACCTTTACCTTTGCCTTTATTACCCTATCTTTGAGGTCGTTGCTGGTGTCATGCGTCGTTCCCTTCTAGGGTGCTACCTGAGGTTGGTTATCTTATGCAAATGTTTTCCCTACTAGGTGGGGAACCTCTGATCTTCAAACGTTTTCCGAGATGAAGAACTCTGGCATTAAGTATCCCGCAGATTAGGCGCTCCCAGCGGTACTTTCGCCATGCAGATCACTACTCCATAGGTCGCATTCTGGTCGCTCCCCGCGAGGGAGGAATACCCTGCGGAAAAACCTCTTGATCAGGAGTACTGCCCCTAGTATTGAGTATGGAGATCAGTGTCGCGGAGCGTCAATGTAGCGTTGGAGCATGGTGAAGGACACATTACATATTTCCACGATATTATGATCACACCTTTGTGGCTGCTCTTCTTTTCGTCATGCATTTCGTTTGGCATCGACATCGTCTTTCCTACCCTTGTGTCTTCCCTACCCTTGTGGGGTCGAACTGTCTTTTATGGAGAAAGTCGCCCGTCCTTCGGTAGCTCTTGCAGATTGAATAAAGCGGGAGTCCTGCACGCTTCTTAGTGGTTACGTCCTGTGCAAGCTGGATTGCTGTGACAATTTTCAGCCATGTTTAAGTGACTGAGGTTGATTATTAGCCTGCCTGTCAACCCTGTTCTGACGCTGGAACCGTTGCCTAGGAGAGGAAATTAACCACAATTGGTAACATCAAAGAACGACACTTTCAAAGTATGGATTTCTAGGATTATCATCACGGTTAAAGCTCTAACGAATAGTTTTCTTTCCAGTTGGAAATCTATATGATCTATGAGACGTGCGATTCGAAAATGGAAGATTCACTCGATGTCACAAAGTCGTCGAAGCTGATGCCGAGATTGTGAAGTTGGCTTTCATCTTTCCATACGTGTTTGGTATATATAGGAATGTCTGTTCTTCTTATTTCATGGTGCAGTGTCTTGTCGTTCTCGGAACGAGAACAATTTGTACTGATCCATAATTAAGTACTAATGCCTACTACTAAGAAGGGAAGTCAGTGAGATCACCACAAAGATTTTCAACAATACCTATATGGTCTAGTGGTACATCGAGCTTGCGTCACGGAAGTATAGCGTATTTTTGTTGATTGGCCGTGGGCGCTCCAAAAATTATAAAAAAACGTCACCATTGAGCGGCTGTGAGTGGTTGTCAGATAAGAACAGAGGTGGAAAGTGTCGCCGTGGCTTACTGGTTAGCACTGCGCATTCATAGTAATGTGGTTAGGGATATGGTCCCTTTACGCTCAGTTTTTTCGCTTTCACCAGGTAGATATGAAATCGTGATAACGCGCAGTTTTATCACGGATTTTGGTCTGAGTCACGTTTGAAACGAGCGCGTTCAGCGGAAGACCCCCAAAGATCAGTATCTATTGATGCCAGTACTTTTGAACAATACCTACAAGTTATGCTAATCAGTGACAAATCTGGTACCAAATGTGAGATTCGCAATCAGCGGTCTAAGTAATAGGGCGCAAATTCAAGACGAAGTTGATTATCCTCAGCATGCTCCTATGAACTTGAATCCACTGAACCCAACCTACTAAATCCGAGAACAAATTTGAGGTTCCTGATAAACACAGGAAAAGAACCGCACTTTATGCCCACGACCGTTACTCCACAATGCTAACTTTTGACCTACGAGTACTCATTTCAGCCCTGCTTTCAGCTGGTAGCCTTTTTGCAGCCACTTTGGATGCGGTTTTTGCCATTTTCGAACCAAGCCATCCATAACCATTCAGCACAGATAATGTACATTCTTGTAACCCGCGCTCATAAACCCATATTGGTCTTGATGGAAATTTTCAGTGAAGGCTCACTGACCTGCCATGCAACGTTAAGGCTCAAATTATAATTTCCAACTTTCATTTTGATCCTATTGTGTCAGACTTCGATGTTGTTCTCTGTAGCTCAGAACACTATGACAGTTGGTCTTTTTCTACTCAAAAAATTGCAGGAGATTCGAAATATCACAATCATGTGCCCTTCAAGAATTTTTTGGTCCCGATCACAGAGGTACATGATATTCAATTGTGGTACGATAATATGGATGGGTATTGTCTGTCGCAGCACAACTTCTATAGTTTTCAGCAGTATAATCCACTAGTTGTAAAGCAGAAATTTAAAATACTTCACAAGCTTCAGCGCTCCAAGGACCATTTATAATGGTGGTGATTCTGTAATGGAAGAAAAACCTGCCAAAAGGAAACCCCACCAAATATAACAGATGTGCCTGTCGTTCACATAGTTCCGAGATTCGTGTATAAATGGTGGTCCCCTGTAGCTACCCGTGACCTGTAGAGCTTTCAAACAAGCGCAGTGGCTATTAATAATTGCCAAATGTGGGGCAGGACTGGCGGGAATCCGTTTTGCCAGGGCGCGATACCCATTTCCGCCGATTTCGAAATGCCCGTCATGTGTAAACTCTTTCGGCTTCTGGTTTTAGCATTTGGCAAGCATTTTTGGTGATGATTTTGATGAGTCCGGCTCAAACCCCATCGATAAACCTTATTGCTAATTACTTTTGGATTCTGGAGTACTGAAAACGATTTTTTGAGAGCTCCTCGAAGAGTTGCAGATGCATTAGAGTGTATAGATAGCGGAACAAACGAAAAATTTTATTCGAGACGTGATTTCGAAATTCCATCAATTTTAGACCACCAGCAACTTTGCGTTCAAAAGGCTATAATTTAGCGGCGATCTCAATTTTACCTTTGCAACTTATTATGATAGATGTATCACGCTCTGTGAGATTCACCATTGATTGTGTGGAAACTCAGCGGTTATCAAGTTCTTCGATATTGTATATGAGAAACATTGTGGAATGTTTTTAAGAAATTCACAGTATAAGTTTATGTATCAATGTATTTTATTTTCAAATAAAACTTCTAATACTATCATTTGGATCACTATTCATTTTGGTTTGAGCCGTTTGTGCTTTTAAAAAATGCATTGTGACAGATCCTCTTCGCTATTAGCTCTCCGAGAAGCTCTTATGCGAACCTTGTACTTCACACATCTGAGTGATATACATCGTAATAATATTTTGCGCTGCCTGATGTATCTGATGTGGTTTGCGTTCCATTATTGGTCGTGTTTTATTGACGCGTTGTTCCATAGTGGATTGATCTGTACTTATAAAAGATTGTTGTCTGGAAATTTACTTTCTTTTCATGGTTACGGTCTCATATTACGTAAAATTAACAACTGCCTTCCTATGAGCTCAGTTTTCTCTTCATGATTACGGAACTATCCTACGTTGAGCAACAATTAGAAGTGGTGAGTTGGGAAAAAAGAAGGCTCGAAGGATTTGAGGAAACGTATGAGTTCCAACTACCCTAGAATACTTTAATTCCACGAGAGCAATGCTGCCAAGTAAGGAAATATGACGGTGGCAACTAACTCGTCACACTTATTTAGGCCCCGTCTCACTTTAGGCCCTTGTTATAGGTTCGCTCGCACCTCAGCGTAACTCGTCCATCCAGCATCAGACAGCGTGGGGCCAGACACGTTTGTACGAGTTATCATGGTGACGCTGGCGTGATGACGCTCACGGGCTATTATGCACGCGCTCGCGAACCTTCCACGCTCTCGTCGCTGCGTCCTCCATTGCGATGGACCGCTTCGCTGGGGGTGGGGCAATCACCTCGCGCATTGCTCTGTATGCTTCGGGCGCGTGCGTGCGTGCGTCGCGATCTCAGCGTCTGAGTTAGCGACGCACGCGATCACCGCTCGCAAGTCGCAGACGCTCACCGCGAGCGAATGTATAACAAGGGCCTAAGGCCATTGTCATGCCACATCGCTAGCGTCAGCGACCGAGTTGGCACGAGCGAACTGAGCGCCAGTCGCTGCCAATACGCCGGCGCACGCGCGCTCGTTCCGCAAATACGTGGCTCCTACAGTGCGCTTGGGTCATCCTTTCAGCTCTCTTTGATGTGGTTAGCCTACCTAACCTACCCTATATATATATATATGTATATGTACATGTATATATTTATAAATAAATATAAATAAATAAATAAATAAATAAATAAATAAATAAATATAAATAAATAAATAAATAAATAAATAAATATTTATTTATTTATTTATTTATTTATTTATTTATTTATATTTATTTATATATATATACATGTACATATACATATATATGTACATATACATATACATACACGTATACATACATGTACATATACATGTATATATATACATGTACATATACATATATACATGTATATATTATATATACATGTATATATATACATGTATATATATATATATACATGTATATATGTGTATATGTACATGTACACATATATACACATATATACACATATATACATGTATATATGTGTATAATGGGATGGGGAAAGAAGTGCCTCACACGAGCGAACTGCCGAATCGCAGTGCAATGCGCTGCGACGAGCGAGGGGGGTGCGCGATCGTTGCGAAATCGCGCCCGCGCAACGGCATGACACCCCGCCAGCGAGCCCTCGCACGCTCGCGCGCGACAACTGACACAGACACGTCTGCTACCACGTGTCTGATACTGGGTAGTGTCAGTGGCGCAGCCGAGCGTCGAGCGAAATTGCTGGCATGACAATGGCCTAATAGTTCGCGCGTAATTAAACCAGACGTGGGATACGATATTTTAAGTCGCAGTCGCACACACCGCAATATACTAAACGTCGGGAAGAGGTTTTATTTATGTAGATGTAGATATGGGTGTGGATATATCTCATAGTGTTGTAAGATTTAAATCCTTTCACTTTCACTTTTACATTTCAATTCCACAATTTTTTAGTCTTGTTTACTGTTCCACGTTTCCGCTGCTTCTAACCATTGGGACAGTTTTATGCAGTACACCCAGCTGTGAAATATTTTATTATCGTGTATTAATTTTATTACCAGTTTTTTATTTTTATCTGAAGTCTCGGGAGATATTTTGCAGCTGATGGAGTGCATCAAGAGCGATCAGTGGTTAATTCGAAGTGGGTCCAGATGGACATATATAGGGTAATTATTATTATGTTATTATTATAATTATTATTGTGATTATTATTGTTGCTGGCGCAGCGTTTAGATCTTATTAGAGCATACGGAAGTGACTACTGTGACTACTCTAAACAAATTCAATTTTACTACTGGGTGTTTGTAGCAGTCTGATCAACTGTCAGAACTATCTAACAATTCTTCAAATTTCCAGCCCGTTCTAAAACCCCGATTATTTTCGTAGATGTTCCACTCTGTATCAGGGTCTCTAAAGTACAGAGGGTTGTGCATAGAACAACGCCTGCGCTACAATGTTGAATGGGGTTCGTAGACGAGTAGTAAAGATGAAAATGTGAGCAGAATCATGGAAAGCAGATGTGTGAACTTCGTGAATCGCTGAATTGCACTAGCATTCGCTAGAGAATGGCACGATATCCATGCTGTCCATATCGCCTTTTGAAATCTTCTGAAACATGCGAACGTTTTTCATACAAGCGAAAAAGTTGATACGTTTCGTTTCTCACGTTTTTCAAGTACGTGACAAGATCAGTGTTCTCGTTGTCGAAAAAACTATCCACGTTCCGTACCAAGAGAGCAGCTTCTCGGCAAGGGCCTAGAAATTGTGGTGATAAGTGTGGCAGAAACGGTAGCCTATAACAATGCAATCAAAATGAGGTAATTCAACACACCGTTCCCATTCGTTATGACCATGTATTCGTAGTCAGCAGTTCCACCGTGATGCAATACGCACACTGTAATATGTATATAGTAATTGCATGATGGTTTCTCATAAGGTAGTATAGTGCTGTTTTTGGTCCGAAGGTGTTTGATGCTTGAACTGCAACTATAGAATGGAGCGACGGAGTACGTATATATGTACCATTTTCACTTTGATTTGGACGTTTTTCAAACCACGTCGGACGTTTTTCAAGCCAAAGTGGTTTGAGAAGTGTCCAATTTGGTTTGAAAAACGTCCGACGTGGTTTGAAAAACATCTGGCGTGGTTTGAAAAACGTCCAATTTGGTTTGAAAACGTCCGATTTGGTTTGGAAAACGTCCGACGTGGTTTGAAAAACGTCCAAATCAAAGTGAAAATGGTATATATGAGAAAATGGGTCCGCCGGTTGTAACTGTTTGTCGCTGACTTGTGCTAACACCCCGCCTGTCGTGTAATCGTCGGAACCCCATCGTCCAGCTGTTAGCTTCCAATATCCAGGTACGACTCTGTATGAACCTTGGCATCGTACAGTTGTTTCTTGTCTTGTATTTGAGCTCGACACAAGGTTGGTATATTATATTTATTGGCTGACGTTTTGGTGGAATCACTCTCTTCGTAGCCTGAAAGGGTCAAGACGATTGGAGAAACTATTCGACCAAATGTCGCGTCGAATCTATTCGGATTTCACGATCTGTTTTCCAATCTACCAAGTCAATGGGGAACGGGATAACATACCTCCGCCTGATCCACAGTTCGGTAGCAAAACGACGAAGCGATGGTATCAGATGGTGATATTTATTTATTGGCTGACGTTTCGGTGGAATCACCTTCTTCGGAGCTCTTTCAGGCTTCAGGAAGGTGATTCCAACGAAACGTCAGCCAATAAATGAATAAATATCATCATCTGGCACCCCTGCCCTTCGCTTCCTCGAACTGCTGCCGATTTGTGGATCAGGCTGAAGTATGTCATCGCGTGCTCCCTTGAGTTAGCAGTTTGGAGAATAGATCGCGAATTCTGGTTAGATTCGATGCGACATTTGGTAGAATAGTTTCTCCAATCATCCTGACCATTTGAGGCTCCTAAGAAGGTGATTCCACAACACGTCAGCCAATAAATAATATACCAACCTCGTGTCGAGCTCAAATACAGGGCAAGAAACAGCTGCCAGTATAACGCTCATAAACACGCTTAAATCGTTAACGCGACTTTTGTGGTCGCTATGATCCTCACTGTTGGAAGTTGTGTTTGGGCATTGTTTTTCCTATTCAATTGGCCTTTCTTTCTTTAAACACGCATTTATATATAGGTGATATCTATTTCATACATAGGTAATCATAAAATCGCTTTCTCACTTGGCACTGAGAAAATTCCGTTGGTGAAGTCTCGTAACTGCAATCGTATAGACTTGTGGTCCATCGATAGTGCGCTCCCTGTTAACTGCAACGTAATTGTAAAAATTCCCGGCTGTTCAGAGTGGAGAGAGAATATGTTCAAAGATGAATGTCGATGAAAAAGGGCTACGAAAGCATGTGTTTTGAACAAAGTCAACTGTTTTCTTCTGTTTGTTAGATACTGAGGACAGATATTCGAGCGTACCCTGTGAAGTTTCTTTGAGCCAGTTGTGCGGAAATCCAATGAAATTCGAGCATCTTGAGCAACATCCGACATTTTCGGCGTGAGCACTGAAACAACTCGTCAATCACTTTTAGTGGGCCTTGATTTTCTCTGTATTTTAAAGACGTACGGAATATTAACTCGCAGTTGATTATATGATGAATTTTAATTGTATTAATTGTACCGACCGTTCATTTTTCCACAAACGAGCTGGCTGCTGGGCTCATTTGGCAGTAGCTTTCTGACTTTTCCTTTGACTTTATCAATTAGTGTTTTCGATGCGAGCGCCATGGACCACCTTCCTCTCATCTTGTGCAAGGAGATTGTTTGACATTGGCATGAAGAAATGAATTCGTCACTGTCTTCAGCCGAGATCCTGTGGACAGTGTGCGTTGTTTTCCCTGTTTATCATTGGCAAAACACAATTGTAACATGTCGGATGTTGACGTACTCTGACTGTGACTCTGCTGTAATTGAAGGTGCTGGTCTCTTGCCACTGCTTGACACAACTGAAGGCCAAAACTGATTCACATCAGCACCTATCACGGTGCCCTCGTTGTTTTCCTGAAATTGGCCACAAGGCAACTTGAGAGTGAAACAGTGATCAGAGTCCTTTTTCATACCTGAGTTGATTCAGCAGTAATCGGGAACGAGTGCGCAATTGTTGGCGCGGTATCGACATCACGGCTTTCGCTTAAAGGAGGTCTGACAGTAGAATGTTTTTGCCTAGGGGCAGTCGATGTTGTACGAGGTGGTGGTGGAGAGGGCGCTACCTGAGCTTGAACAAAGTTGGTTTTCTCCGTACAAGATTTGACATTGAAAGATAGCTGACCGCCGGAAACTTCAAAGTCGTTAGATTTAGAATGACTAGGTGAATTTGTATGGCCGCTTTACCGATTGAGGGTTGAGATCTGCTTTCGGTTCATGTCTGATAAACGTAGTTACAGCTACGTATTGGAAATTCGTAATCAACTAACTGACCATCCGTTTTTCTGTCTGGTATTCGGCAAGGTTCAACGGCAGAGTCGACGGAGAGATGGGATCCTGATTAATACATTTTTCAAACTACTGGGCAAATTGGAACATAATGTAAATGATGTCGTTACCCGTGAACTACTGAAGGATTGATGCCACATTGCGAGCTGCTGTTGAAGCTGAACTTCCATCGCCTTTCGTTCGTCTTCTAGCTCTTGTTCCTGCACAGGAGTGTGGGGTAACATGACATTTCAATGCCAATGCTTTGGGGTACTTTCCGAACCTTTTTTCGGAGCTCCTCTTCCATTTTTCTTTGTTCCTCGATCTTCTTTCGTTGTTCGACGAGTTCATTTTGCAGCAGTTGCAGTTGTTTTCGCTTGGCGATCAGCTCCTTAGTTTGTAGGCTTTGTTCGTAGCCTTGCAGTATATTTTGGAGTTCACGTATTCGCTGAAACGAAATGTTTATGTCATTTGTACATAGGTAAGATTTCTCATATAAGCTTCACTTCTTAACAAATGTTCTACCAAGTAAAGAGATTTAGTATTTCTGAACCAGAAGGGAATCGGGAAGGGAAATTGATAACTGTGGTCGACCGTTGAGCAGAGGACGGAGATTGATTCAGCATATTGTGAGGTTTTACTGTTTTATTCGGATAAAGAGTGCCGCTCAACCATTAGAAATCTAATGTCGAATTAGAAATGTACTAACTACCCTACTCCTTTTTGTTGTTGTTTTCACGCTTAATGCTCGCCTAGTTCAAAAAGTCGACCGCTGTTGCTGTGGATTTGATGGCTACGAGGCAGTAAATGTTTAGTAAGAGCTATATCATACCTCAACGTTCATTGCATTGCCTGTACGAAGGGTTGTAACGACTTCATTGACTTCTGGATCCAGTGAAGAAACAATTGCGTCTGGTGGCCCGCCGAATAGAGTTGCTGGGTTGTCTGAATCACAGCAAAATCGTTCAAAAATGACCACGTTTCGGTGATTTCTCACAGTTTCGAGGACATTGTGGACACTGAACGCGCTAACTCATCTGAACATTCAAAGGTCAGATCGTATAGAATGGTGATGGAGTTCCTCGATGCTGAGGACTTCATCAGGTGCATTTTGCATACTTCCAGGCGTCAACTTCTCATGTGAATCAAACTGACCAAACTTTTGCGGTGCTCTTCGCAGCAACGTGTTGACCTCTTGAATTCTTGAGGGATCGACCATTGTGAGATCTAATGTTTGTGACGAAGCACTGTCAGCTGCTGGTCGTGGTACCATCGCTGAGGAAGTCTAAATTCATTGCAGTTGGGAAGGGGAAGATCGGGGCAGTGTTTCTGCCAAACCTGTGAATATGGGATTGATACCTTGAGCTTGTCGAGCACCGCTGCCGCTATCTGCAAGATCAACGTGCAACTTTTTGAAACCCATCATTAAACGTTACGTAAGCATAGGTGGAGCTAACTCACGTCATTTGCCGAGGGAACCGGCGTTGTGGTTGTGGCAGGTTTTTTCGTTGAAAATCGTCCTTCCAAGTTTCGGTTCCTTAAAAAGTCGTCCATGAATCAGAAATATGTAAAGGGTGGCATGAGCTATGAAGGAGGGAAAGTGTACGTATCTTCAATGCTCCCTTTATGTGAGTGATGAGATTTTATTCGTCGGTGGAATTCTGTTTGTATCCCACCCAATACAAGAGCATCGACTTGTTCTATCTTAGAGCATTCCGTTTTTTTTTTGAATTGCCGTCTCTTTCATACTATTTTTGTGTTCATTTGACGGTTTTTGTTCAGAGAAGCACTGGCAACTTCTACCTGACAAACTGATCGAAATCCTTGATTGGCACGCCATCCAGGTACATAACTTTCTCCGTTGTTGGTTTCGCCGTTGTTGCACTGAAAAAGATGTTATTTTGCGATCTTCTTTTGTTTTTCGAACCTAGTCGTACACTTTCGAAATAGAAAGTGTATATGTATATACTCCAGGCTTATGTAGTTTTTCCTGTTGATGACGTTTTGTTAATTTCTGCTTATGATTTTCCCTTACCTGTATGTTATCACTCTTCAGTTTCCGGTTCTTTCACCCATTCATTTTTTTACCACGTCGCTGGGGTTGAATCCCAACCAAGGATGCCGGTCGACTGTGTTCCGACAATTCTTGTACTTAGCAGTAACAAAACAAGTAAGAAAACTCACAATGGGAATAGCGAATCCGCCAACAAAGTGTAATTTCCATTGCTGCCAAATTTGCCCTGCACGTCAGTCTTGTTTATGCCGAGATCGCTCAGTGACACTCCCATTCCCTCAGCAACCTGATAAACTCACGACAATTTGAAAAGTAATTTGCATGGGTTGGTATTCAGAAACTTACTCCGAGAGGATTTACCACGAGTTGACTGATCAAACCGTCGCCAAGCATTTGCGATATCATATTTCTGCAATTAATTTTCAGGACATTATTGAAGACAACATCAGATACATTTGATTCACCAACCGTAACTCTTCGGGTTTACCCTCCATTTGGCTATGTATAACGTTTGGAAGGTTCGGAAGTGTTTTCACTAGTCGTTCGGCTATTTGCATCCCAGGGCGTGATTCTGAGGGTGCTTCTCCAACGCAAGTTTTGGCGAACAGTAACAACACCATGGCTGCTATCATTTCTGCTTCAAGCTGGGAGCGTCAATTGCTTGACAGAATCAATTCAACCTCAAATATTAGATTAATGTTTTTTCCATTGCATTTACCTAATATTTTTTAATCCATTACAGAAGGAGCTACGGAAATTCAAATTGGAACGCGACGAACTGAGCACGATACACATCGAAGAAATCACAGATATCAGGTTGGACATGGGAAATTTTCTGTTGACTGCTGAAGGTGTGAGAAACGGACAGTTTTCAGGTTCGTTTCCGGACTGGAATGTATGTATCACAGAAATGAACGATTAGCGGAAGTAAGGGAATGTTCAATAAGAAGTTAGAAATGAAAGTAAGTTCCTACGTATCGTGATGTTATCAACTTCTATTTATCCATCATCCATATCATATTCATAAAAAGCGAGGATACCAGATGAATAATCCATAAGAATGATGTTGTATAGAAGCATGAATATGGCGGTAAAGATAGTCTGATAAATAAACAATATAATTGTTGAAAATTCGACAATGGTTAATACTTTGTGCTCCTAGGAAGCTCGAGTGATACCGCTAATCCATCAGTCTAAGTTTTTCAGATCAAATTATCGCATTGAAAGCAACAGTAGGTGACGATCGTATTGGGAATAATTTCATTGCAACATTGCCGAATATAGGGCAAATGGGCGAAGTGAGAGTGAATCGGCGAATTTAGGTCGTACCTCTGATGATCTGAACGACCAGCGAAAAACAATGTTGGCTGCTAACAGATCGAGAATTAGTGACCTGTGCGGCTCAAATAGTTCCTCTATCAATGGGAAAATTATTGTATAAGTGTAGTAGTAGCCGGCACCCAGCATGCGACATTCTGTGGAACTACAGATTCTTAAGCTGACACCTCGATTGTTCTTTACACTTCTTGTTTAAGCGATATCGTAAATGCACGTTCAACAAGTTACTTACACCGGTCCGTTATCAATGCCTCGAGAAGTAGAGCAGAATTTAGTGCTTGCAAAACATGGTGCAAATTTAAATTTCGACGGAAAGGATTTAGTCTACCTAAGTCGTTCGGTTAGCCTTTTTGTTCGTTATAATCAGTTTTAGTATCAAAATAGGTAATGCTTCTATAAGTTGCTTCAAATTTGTTACATATCCTAGAAGGGTTATTGTACTCTTCGCTGCCTGTAAAGGGTTCCTAAAAAACGCTGATCACATTGTCGATGTACCTTGCCACTAGGGTTCAATTAATCTTTATTACTGGAAACTTTGAAAAAAGTGGGAACAAATTTGTTATGTTTCGTAGTGCAACAGGTGTCGTTGTGATAGTGTCTCAGTTTCTTCACATCTCATCGACGCAGGGTGGAACAAGCAAACTAGGCAATACAACAAATCCATAGGATTTTCTTTCATTCTCATTGTAGATCGACAAAAAATCGACGTCAAATGTTCGAACTCCTTGTGGTAGTCGAATCATCACATCGTCACCGGAATGCTTCTCCAGAGGTTCGTCGCTAAATAAGAAATTAAATAATTATTTGAAGACAATGTAAAAATGTGCCACTCACAAGTCGTAGCCTATCGTTCGAGCTTTCGATTGTTGAAGAGGCTTGGTTACGTTGCCAACTCCTACGTAGAAGAACGTTCCTGAAGCATGATTACACAGCGACCATTTGGTTTCGTTCTCGTATTCCCGATTTGAGCAGAAATATGTGGAATTGAACACTGTATTTTCTATTTATACAGCCATGCTGCTGAAGTGCCGAGAACATGATGCTTTCTCAATCGTAAATAACCTTGAAGGAGTTCAGTAATTTAGACGTACGTACTAGCATGTGTTTTTAGTTGTCCATACAATGGTATTCCACCTAACGACTTGATTAATGTACCCGTATTTTCGTATTTTTCGATGAGAAAGATATTTGAGGATTTTTTCAGTTAAACTTCTTTCGATTAATCAATTAGTAGGTGTTTAGATGTCATAAAACATGCTGCTGGTATACGGTTTAAGTATGGTAGAGAGAAATAGGATGACTTAAAACAATTTTTCATCGCTGAATCCCAGAACGTCACAAGCGCTGCTAATATTGGGCATCGCTTAGAATTGTTGAGAAGTATTTCACCGCTCACTCACGGCTCTCTCTCTCCGAAAACCTTATATTTCAATGCACATCTCTGCTAACCCTGGAAGAAAAGTGTTTCACTGGATTGTCGTACTTGGAAATTCTCGATCGGCGTCAAAGTGTAGATCAGGGACAAGAATTGTGTTGCAGTTGAAAATCCTCACTGGTCCACTTGTTATACTTCGAGCAGTGCCTATCATCGGTCCAACCTCCTCTTCTCTAGGAGGATCCACATCGTCCAACGAGATTAGAGGAATCGACTGCTGAAACGTTATGGACAGTTACTGTAGACTTATGAAGCCAGCATCACTGATTCATATGCAATGACGATAGCACGAAAGATTGTAAAAAGCCGTACTTTATTGCAGTGGTCATAGATTCCTATCCATTTGTAGTCTCCCAGTCGTGCTCCATTGGTGAGAAGGAAAGCGACCTGTTCATCGATAGCTGGTGGAAGCGCAAAGGATGAATCCCATTTGCATGAAATTGGGATCGTTCGAAAAAACATTACTTTAAGCACCCTTTGGTTTCAGTAAGAATGTTGAATTGCTCGACAAGATCGCTCTCAAAATACCTGACAATTAGTGCCGGATTACCATGTTTAAGTGCGATAAAATATGCTTCTAGTAAATGGATTGTGGTCGGGAAGAGCAGAGAAGTAAGCACAAGTATCCATTATTTTCGGCGTATACAAATGTTTCTTTTGCAGTGATCGAAAGCATGTTGTCGCTGTTTGCATTCCAGTTTTGAACCAGCGGAAGTCAAAAAATTATATATGAATTTGCAGAATGTTGGAAATCGGTACGAAGAAAGTGATGTGTTGTGATACTAGTAAACGGTCGCGATTGGACGTCAACCCGTGGATGGACCTGACGTTGAGATCTCATTCCAGCTGCATCAGGTTTGCCACCAATTTCAAAAGCAAGTTTCAAGTGGGTTCCCATTAGTTCCGTATCGCTGACACTGAATCTGAGGGTATTCTGTTATAGATTTAAGGCTGCTCGGTTGTTCACTCTAACATACACGGATACATATCGTGCATTGAATGTTTCGATCATAGCTTTTGCAGTTTGGTCCATGTGTTCTTGAGCTAGTCTTAGTCTTCGATACGATCGCTTCACGGTGAGCGATGTAATGTGACCACGGGGATTTTCAGTCTTCTATTTTCGCTAATTTTTTTCTCTTCCATTTTCGCTAAACATACCCAATCCATATCCCACAACATTGTCTTTGTGATCTTCGGTAACATAGGAGAGCTGGGGCCAAAAAGCGCGTAAGTAATACTCCATTTGTCCTTCGAAAGGCATAGAAGACTAGCGTGCTGCAGCTCGAAAGTCAATGTGCACCATTTGTGCCTAATTTTCTGAAGTCATTGTAAAGGGAGTTCAGCTTCTTTTGGGCTCCCAAAAATTTCCTGGCGCATGTGTGCGTTCTGAACGTGAAATTGTATGTTTTTAGAACGTTTAAAGAAATTCACCTGTAGAACTCGTGGGCATACTGATGTCCTTGCTAAAATCACGTTGTTTATCAAGTGGTTGCGGTCGATCCTTAAAATACGTAAAAATGCGTTAGAAGTTGCAAAATTTTATGTGAACACATCGAACTTCCTTTCTCCATATCAAACCAAAAACAATGAAACGAAAGTACTGCTACTTTTCCATTGCTATTTTGTTCGAATAGTTTTTCAACTAATGGAGGTACATGTTGTGATGTGTTGTGCACCATTTAGAAGCTTCTGAATTGCTAGTGTTACGACATTTACTGCAGGTGATCGGTGTAGCATCGTCGTGCATAAATGTCAGCTGCCGATGTCTACACATTTTTGGATGGAACGAAGAGATGCGCGAATTTGGCAAGCACAGGTATGCTTTCGTCTGCCATTTCTTGGAATTCGAGGTGTAATGTTGAGGTAGAAAAAGCGACAGAACTTTTGGCTCACTCTTATAACGCCGTAAAATCTAACAGAGAATGAGTGCTTCGGAAATGGGGGAGGGGCGTGGTGAAGCAGGGTTGCAGCAAAGTTCAGATATAAACGCATTTTCTGTGTTTTAATACATAGGGTTGTATCGGGCATTGAGGATATTTTTAGTAGGACTAGTCCACAAAAGTATCGTAGTCAACGAACCATCTCGTGCTGTAGACGAATCTTGTCTGCTTTACTGAAAAAACAACATTATACTTATGGTTAAGAAGAAAATGTACAAAGAACATACTCGAAGACGATCATGGGAACGTCAGTCGTTTTGGGCGCATTTGACTGCTCTAAAGAAACAGGGCAGTGCACCAGATCATCAAAGTATAGGTGTAAATGCCAACCTGTCACCAGCGTGGGAAAGGAGCGGATCGTTGTTGGAGTTCTACTTTGTTCTTGCGTTGTGAGCGTCGTTTGAGTGGTGAGTATTTCTTCAGTGGTTGATTTTTCTTGAGTTATCGATTGTTGTGAAGTAGCAGATTGATCGGAAATCAATTCCGGTGTGATAGGCTGTTCGGAAGTGGCCTCTCTATGACCGGTTTCACCATCCTAAACTTGATCTTGTATCCTTGCCGCTATGAGTTTTTTTTTATAGAAAAGATATTTCGACTACAAAGCATTATATGAAATCAGGTACCTTCAAGGTAGGCAAAAGCCGATTGAAGCTTTCCTCTCGTTCTTCTGTTTCCTCCTCATCTTCCACGTATTCTATTTCTTCGTACGATTCGTCTATGCCAGCAAAGGTGGCGGACTCTACTCTTAAGCAGAACTTAGTAAGCTAACGGTAGGCGTAATACCACATACGTTTGTTTTTCTCTATTGCTAAATGCCTCAAGAATGTTCAAGATTAGTTTGAACGAGACGTACGGCGGTGTGGGAGAAGCTTCATGGAACGTTGAATTAGCTGTAGCATGTATACCATATTTGAGAATCCTTTTTAGAGCTGAAAAAAATGCTTTTAGAACGGAATGTTTTCTTGTATTTGCTGAGAAATTTTGGCAATAGCAAGGCTGACTAACTTTAAACAGGAGCATACGAAGAATGGTAAGTGAATTGCCGATATGAAAACGGACAATCGATAAGGTTTCAGAATTCTACATTACTCTACTTCACTCCACAAACAGATAACTGTCTCAAAAAAAAAATGCGTTTTGCTAGCGTGATTACTGCTCCTTAAATCACCTTGAAACATCAACTGACTCAATTGAAATCGACTATGTTTTCCAATTTATGTAGACGTTCTGATCCTTTCAGTGCCGTCAGCCCACCGATATGAATCAATCTTCATCAGGCGAGCAGAAGTCAGCGAAACGACAGCAAAACCTTAAGAACCAACAGAATCAACGTACGTTTTATAGCATTTGACTTCTCGTTCGAATCAGCACTGAAAGAAAATGGATGGAGTAAGAAGAACAGGAAAACTAATACATATATTAACTACCAACCTTCTTCTGGTACGATGTCGATGTCTGCGTGTTTCCTCCCAGGAAAAATTAGGTGTAGTGTATGGTAACAGAATTCCGTCCCCTACCTCAAAAACATAAAGAAGTCTAGTCAATGAGGTTTTCTTCGGCTCACATACTTCATTTTTCCAAAGGGGAAGAGAAAATCCGAGTTAAGGGAACGTACTTTACGCTGAAGGTCGTCTAGACGTGCTGGTCCAAGTGTTATTGCGGTACCTGAAACGAAGCGTATTCAGTATCTGATTAGCCCAGAAGACGAAAGGCTTCCAATACTTTTGCTACTGTTTTTTATTTATTTAATCCGTGCGGTCATAGTTGCGCCAGACAGATGATTGGTAGGAATTTGAACGAGCGTTATGATAAAACTCAACAAACTCAGTGTAGGAAAGTCATAAACAAAAATGCGAAGAACTGTTAGCAGTTAGCTTACATGAAACGCTTTGAAATATGTGGCAGCATAACCCTGGACTGAACTGGGCAAAAACTTCCTCTGAATGCACTTTGAACCCAAAACATAGGCATAAATGTTCGCACATTAAAACCAAAAATATGCGTTTCTACAGTCGCAAATGTTCTTTTGCATGATCTGCGCAATTTCAGTGCATTGGTTAGATGTGCCACAAATCTGCAAGTTGACATAGTTGTTTTCGTTACCGATATTCCGTAGAAATGCATCACGAACGTTATGTATACGTGTGTACGTATGATATCCAAATGGTGTTGTGCAGTGGAATGGTTGTCGAATCCGAATTTAAGGGCTCCAAATACTCCTTGGACGCAGAGGCATACAAATTGAATTTTCCGTGTTATGGACCAATGTGAGATAGGGTGAGTTGTTACCTGTCGTCACTCCTAGTCTTGCTACTTCTTCAAGTTTTATATTATTTTGAGAAAGGTATCTGGTTTCTGATAGTTGCGCAACAGACCTTCAAAGCACCGACAATTATCGAATTCTTTGTAAAAATGCATCATTTAATATGGTGTACATATATCATACAACTTTCGGTTAATTTAAGAAATGACTTCCGTTATGTAATGTGTAATATACCATTTTCACTTTGGATTGGACACTTTTCAAACCACGTCGGACGTTTTTCAACCCACGTCAGGCGTTTTTCAAACCAAATTGGACACTTTTCAAGCCATTTTGGCTTGAAAAACGTCCGACGTGGTTTGAAAAACGTCCAAATCAAAGTGAAAATGGTATATATTGCGCCGTACACGGAGAGGGCATAGAGCGGTTAAAAATTGCATGAAAATCGTTAAGATTTATGTTGCTGCGGACAGTTGTTCAGTGAAATTTCTTTTATATTAGGACACACCCCGTAATTACAAAAATGTTCGAAGTGCCCGCCGTCAATTTTTATATAAATAGTATTTCATTGCTTCACAGGATTTATGGCGCCCCGCAAGTAGTCAATGACTTTGTTTCAGATTATGATCAACCCTCTTTCCACATTTTTCGCTTTTGAAACCCTGAATTCTTCCTCCGAAACTTCTCAAACGGAAAAGCATAATGGATTCAGACCCAGGATACTCAAAGGTGACAAATCCTTTGCCGAAAAACAGCTGATTCCTGTCCCCTGGAAGTGCATCGCCGTTCCCGCTACATGTGCTGTAGTCCAGTCTCATCGAAAGATGGGATTAGGATGTATTAGCTTCCAGGACACTACAGCTTCTTGGCAGACTTTTGCCTAAATTCCCACTTTTCTACCGATAGAAATCAAGTGAGTATTGTCTGAGGCACTGAAACTGCCCTAAACCACTACGTTTTCAGAATATCAGGCTGCCTGCGATAGTTGTTCGCTTGCTATTAATTACTGAAGCTGTTTTTTTACTGATTTTTTGTTGAGACTTAACTAAGAAGATGGTGGTGGTTTTGAAAGTTCTTGGCTGCTCGTTAGAAATTCCGACCCATTTTGAAAAATTTCCGAAACTTCTTGCATTTGTTCTTGTGATTTTATTTCGCTTGATTGTTATACAATTAGGGACCGACCGATTGACCATGGGGTGTCAGTAGGGCATCGGGTGTTGTCAGTACAATTTGGGAACCTGTTCGCTATTTGTTATTTTTTTGTCATTATTTTGTAGGCATATTCGGTATAGCGATATTAACTAAGGAAGGAAGCGGCATTTTCGGTATAGCGATATTAACTTAGGAAGGAAGCTGCAATTGCTGAAACTTAACGGAAAAAATATGCAGGTAATTTAAGTAACAATTTGACTAGGCTGTTGGAAGCTCTGATCGAACATATCTGATAGTATGAACAATTTTTAAGATTATTGAGTTGTATTTAGATGGGGAAATATTGTAGTGAATAAACGAGATCTTTTTAGAAAACAGTAATAAGAATCCTTTGGTGGTGATGAAACCTAAACTTACATCCAGTAATTTGAGGTTTGTGAGTGAACTTATCAAGCACAATTGTGTGATCGTCTGCAAGATAGATTTCTCCGCGAATACCAAGAGCTGGATGCTTCAGAGTTCCAAGCGGTACACCATAGTAAGTAGTTAGTTCAGCAGCTAAAAGAGGTTTATACGGCAAGACAGACGACATTTAGAATTATAAGTGAATCAGTTAGCAATCGATATTGAATGTTACTTACTATTCGAACAAGACAGTAATGTTTGCAGAATAACGCCAAACAGTGGTGTCATTTGCCAAGAAGACAAAATACGAAGGTCGGTGTGTGAATATACTAGAACGTTGATCGTGTTCGTTAGCAGTAACTGGTCTCGTGAATGCTGGCGATTACAACTACTATAGGTCACTGGGTTATGATCAGACGTTTTACGTTCGCTGCGTGATTGTCGTGGTGAGTAACGATGTCGCACATTTATCGCCTTAAAGGGAATTCACATGGCTTTCTTTCATCAAACGAAAGGGGCTTCATGTTCGCAGTGTTCAACAGCAATTAGATGGTAGTGCACAACCAGTTGTAAATTACAAAACCGATATCGGTTACGGGTGTCTCTATGTTACAGTTTATGTCCACTGGATGCGTCCATTTCGAAATTTCGAAATTGAAATTGGTGGGTGTCTTCCAGTCATTTTTTTCTGTAAAATCACGAAATCCTGGAATTATTGCTCGAAGACACGTGCTCCTTATTTAGATAACGCTGATGTTAAGCTTCGCATGTGCTATTTGTTAACTTCAAACAGTCTGTGATGTTGAGCAAATCGGGAAATTGTAAAATAAACTTGGCTGCCCCCCAAAAAATCGGTAAGGTCCATTCATTATTGGCAGGCAACAGTCCCGTAACGTTTAGGTACCATAACTTGTCCGTATTACCTGAAGTTTTTTGGTTGATGCTTATATCAGTAGCTGTTGAACATTATCTCTGATCCATGATATATTCAGAGAATCACATTACATTTTTCAAGCTGATGCAATTTTGTATTGCTTGTTTCGCTGTTGAACTCGTTACCGATGAAAATACTTCCATTTCAGTGAAATTAATTTCCTGTGGTGAAATCCCTCCAATATTACTGTTAGGAGCTATTTGAGCAAACTTATTCAACACAAGCCACCTTTCTCACCTGTTAAACGATCGCTATTTGTATGGCGGAGCGGATATTAAAGCGAAGACGAGCATCCGTTTAGGGCTAATTGCTGAGCAGCCTCCTCACACACATTGTATTGGACAGCCATGAAGCCAGTTCTGACCGCTTTCCTACTGGTTGCTACTATCGTCGCCGAAATTGCCGCTGAACCGAACGGTATGCCATTTTATCCACGAATTTGCTATTGAGCTCGTCACCTTATCTGCTTCCTCAAATAACAACAATAGCAGAGCCTTCTGTGCCAAAAGGCTGTACAAATATATTTTAGCTCCAAAAACTTGAACCGTCTGATTTAGGGCGATTTAGATATGCTTACACTGCACAGGATATCGCGCTCGTCACTGCCGCTTTCTGCGCTGTTGGTACCGTATCCACGAGTCGGTAAACGTTCGTCGCTCAATACCGAGACAAACGCCGAGTAGGTCTATAGTTATTGTCTCATTTTGTTTGCAATGTGGTGTTAGTAAGCACTCCTTTACAATAAAGGTAAAGGTAAAGCTTTCGGCTTTGATAAGTCCCCGAAGAACGCGCCGCCACATTCGTGTTCAATTCAGAATCGATGAGACTTGGTGAATGCGTATTTGGCCTGTACAATGACTTGCGGGGGCCAGCCGCTATACCAAGTCAGTGTCTTCACCTTCCCAGACAAGTCTGGTACCGATTTACCCGACCCCGGAGGGATGGAAGGCTTGGTGAGCCCGGTCCGGGATCGATCGCTCGACCGTGCGGGTGTCAGTAGCGCCTCTTACCACTGCACCACGCGGGCCCTTCCTTTACAATAACATTGAAAAATAGATTTACTGAAGTTCTTGGTCGAATTTGGGCGGACGTGTTTCATTCTGTCCAGATTTGACTAAGAACTGAAAACAAAATTATGTTCGATGGTCGCCGTATAAAGTCACTGGCCGAAAGTATGGCCATGAAGTAGTTCGTGACGGATGTTCTGTGGAATAAGAATGTGTCTCTGAAATAGGATTGTTTCATAGTAGTCGTTTGTCTGGTCGCACAGTGGCACCAGTGGAGGTATTGTGTCGCATTTTTGGCACAAAAATAGCGCCAGGCTACAGTATTCACCTTTCGGCATGCAAAACAACACTTCCACTGGTCTGGTCGCACAGTGGCACCAGTGGAGGTACTGTATCGTATTTTTTGGCACAAAAATAGCGCCAGGCTACAGTATTCACCTTTCGGCATGCAACACAACACCTCCACTTGTACTGCTGTACGACCAGGCGAACTACTACTATAAGGCCCTTGTTATACGTTCGCTCACCCCCCAGCGTAACTCGTCCATTCAGTATCAGACACCGTGGGCCAGACACGTTTGTACGAGTTCACCACGCCAGCGTCACCATGATAACTCGTACAAACGTGTCTGGCCCCACGGTGTCTGATACTGAATGGACGAGTTACGCTGGGGGGTGAGCGAACGTATAACAAGGGCCTAAGGGTATCAAGGGAATCGCCAACTCATAATTCCGCTAGTTGTGAGAACCTGGCACTACAAAAATAGTAGCAAAATCTGTCGGCAAAAAAAAAATGACACGCATTTTCTGATGGTGACCCATTATTGGTGTCGTAGTTGTGCTTAAGGTACGCGCTGTTAATTTTAAATTCTGTCTGGTCCATGAGGTCCTCCTTGCCTTTCCCTGAATTTCAAGTAGGAGGTGCATAGGAAATTTGAGGCTAAATCTTCCAGAAACCAAAACTGGCCTATAGTGTTGCATCAAGAAATTCTGATACAGAACCCTAAAAACATTGATTCCCGCTCATTTCAGGTATTCTCCGTCGTCTATTGGGAAGCGTCTGTACGTAGCACGTGTCGGCAAAAGGGCATACATGTATACAGCTCGTGTTGGAAAGTAATTTCTAGGTTCCGGAGGACTAGTTAATGCGGATCACCAGCACTTTTGTCATCCTGTGAACGTTCGGCGAATAAATATTTCGTTAAATTCTTCATGTCAACAGTTTGTCAATTGTCTGTCGTCTCATATCTCGGATCCAATTTAATCTGTTATGATTCGATGGCTGAGTGGATAGATAGATGTCACGTATTACCTTCATAGCGCCACTTCACTGCGTTTCACCTTTTAATTTCCTCTCGATTTATTGGTCAACGTAATTTTCGAGTGGCTAAAAGGGAAGACCTTCACGCAGAAAGTTGAATGTACGGTGCCAGCATGATTAGCTGATCTGATTAAGAACTCAGTTTACCTAGACGACATAGTGTAAAGTTCGTCCTGAACTAAATGAATCTAAATGAGCAAAAAGGGCGTGAGTTTTGCTTTAGGTGCTCGGCCAAGGGTGGCAGTACCTTTGGAAACAATGAGATGCCAGGGAGCGGCAGTGACCAGTCCTGGACGATAGGTCACCGTATCTTCCACGACAAGCAACGAAAGATGACCCAATCGTTTGGCCATAGGCCAACCAAACTCGGGAGTGTCCACCTTAGGTCAACTATGCAAATGAGCTTCAGTAGCAAAGGAATTCCTACGCCACCAACTCCAGGCTAAGTTCGTCAATTTTTAAGCTTCCTCAATTTTGTAGGATCAGACTATGAGACGTGGCTTCAGGCACGATCCCTCATTCAATAGAGCTTGAAATTTTGATAAATGAATAATATGTGCTGTGGCCTCGATCCTGGACAGTTTGTACCCGTAGACCAACTGCCAATAGAAGGGGTGCCACTTCAGTAGTGCTTCCTCGCCCTCGACGTAATCTGCGGCAGCGCTTCTTTACTATTAGAGCGGGATCTGACTATTTACAAATCAGTAGGTCTATATTGTTACCGAGCGGAATTCAGGCATTTAAAAACGCGTTAGACTGGCACTTGATTACGTAAAAATTAAAAATTTGACAAGTTTTATGCTGTTTAGTTGGTTTGATTACTATTACTTGTTAAAATCGATTGTGTTACTGGCAGTGTTTGAAATTGCTTCAATGTTACCCATGTTTAGATTGTTGATTATAGGATGTTTTTTATTCATACACGCGGCGTTGTCCCGTGTAATAAATGAAATGAAATGTGATACGGGTTTTTCGTCCGCTGGTCTTCTCTAAATGTTTTCCGCAACCCTACTGTGTATAGGGCTTTCGGTCGAGAACATGTGCCCAGAATCTAGCCATACACACTAGTTGGACGATGAAAATTTTATTCTGGCAGAATAACCAACACATTCTTCTATTCGTCTGAGAAAAGTGTTGTCTGTCGAGTGTTAGTTTTGAGTGAGCGCTAAACATGATTTGCTCTTAGTGTGATGGTGAAGTTTTGTTCATTATCTCCGTATGCAACGTAGAATTCGACTCGACACCCGGTCATATATGTCTCGGAATCTCGAGGAAGTACGATTGCATTCGGGAAGACACTTCTCGTGAGGAGTAAGTACACCGACCTGGGAAAAGCTTCGCATTCCGTTCGCCGAGTAAGTTTGTTAACATCATTGGATTTCAAAGGTCCATAAGCATTCTCAGCTCCTAGGACAAGAAGTTATCGAGCTACGCGAAAGGGAATTCCAGATGCAATTATTCACCTGGAAATTTTTTTCTATATTTCGATAAACCTGGGGAGTGATTCTTTTGTAAACGTGGTGTTCTCGAAATGGTAATTTAAGTGAGACATAAGGCATACTTGGTAGAGGGAGAAAAAAAGAAAGATTTTATAGTTATGCATAAGCATGGTTGGTGCGTCTCTAGTATCATTTTGTTGAAGTCATTATAATGCCTTCACCCTGTTGGTCCCTTGGCAGTCTTGGTCGCAGTTCATTCCGTGACCTAACGCACAGAGGAATCTAATGAGCGAATTGGTGCCGAATGCGAAAGGGAGTTCCCCAGGACAGTATGCTGTTATTGCCAACAACGGTTCTCCCCGTAGGCAATCATTGACCGTCCGACCTGCTGACGTTTGCCGCAATCTGACACTTATGTCACCGTCGTCTACAGCGCGCTCTAAGAAAAAGAGTCTGAATTCTTTTCAGGGGCCGTATGCTTGGGTCTCCCAAGTTGGATTTCTCCCCGCGCAGGCGCCTCTCAGCATGTTGGCGCGGGAGAACCCACGGCTCGGGAGACACGACGCCGGATGTTTTCTGGCGTTACAGTACTACTGACTCCTCTCATACCTGCAAATTTGCTCTGGCACACGTTTCATCACAGGGGCTGTATGCTCGTGCCTCCCAAGCCGGGGATATGTCCCCACGAGGGCTTGCTGAGAGGCGCCGAGTCGGGGAGATCTCCCTAGCTCGGGAGATACGAGCATGTGTCTCCACATGTTCATTAATTTCTTCATCCCGCGCACATATAATATTTCAGTTCTTTGTGTTACTCTTCCTAACTTTCTCCTTGCATTGGTGTTTTGTGTATTCACAAGTCGTATTTCTATTTGCCTTTTTTATTCCCATTATTTATCGTCTGTTTCATCTCAAGGACTTGCCACTGTTCAATATGATTTTCTTCCGCCTTGTTGGGTGAGGAAAATAAAAAAAATTCACCGAACAACCTCGTAATGCAGAAGAAAAACATATAGAAGTCATCGCCAACGATGTCGATGTTCGAGGATGTAAGAATTTTGAGAACTCGTGGCTTCGTGAACGTTCCGTGTTCGATCTTTCTATTTCGTCACGTTCGTCATGTAGTGCTTTGTCGGAATAGAATATCTCCTCTGTGTCAGCTACGTTCCTTACTTGATTGAACTTCGTTCCATTCGATGAACATACTAATCGCAAGTGAGTTTGTTTGAATGGTAGAAATTCAAAATCCACATCCCTCGTTGCTGTAGAGGCCGCGGAATAGACTTGTATCCTCTTTGTGAACTGTTCGCTAATAGATAAAACAGCTAAATCTGAAATCTCGGGGTATATTTGTTTCCTTTTAAATCGTACATCCCTCAACATCTCCACGATCTTCAGGGCCTGATACCTTCCGTTATATTCCATATATTTCAGGCTTCCGATACGCGTCTTTTTCGGGATATGCCACTATTTCACGGTTAACTATGATCGGTTAATCTAGGTGGGTTGCGTAACAATCTCAGGTCAGTTTGTTTCGGTTTTCTTCATGTCTTTTCTTGCTCTTTTGGAAAGGATTCACATGTTCTGTTCTTCTCCATTTTCGTTGTTGGTGGAGCAAGCTCTGCTATTGAACTTGGAGTGCACTAAATGCATACCTGAGTGTACCCGAGCAGACGCATGAATACATCCTTCCGTCCTAGTGTTACTTCTCAGTGTTCGGAGCAATCTGAGCAGTCGAGCGCAATGCTAGTTGTGCGAAGCATTGCCCTTCCTGCTTGCAGTGTTATAATCTAGCAGTAATCGTCAAAACTCCCGCAACTTCCCATAGAAAGATGTAAACCTGAAAAATTTGTCGGCGCTATGTGACTTGAAATTGCAGGCCGTGGGATTGCACTATGGCGTCGAATCCACATCTTCTATCGCTGTTACCATTATCACATCTGATAAAGCGAGCGATCTAATCGCTATTTTTCTAATTTTTTCTTTCATTCTTTTACAGGTGAACGGGTAAGGCTGGTAGGTAAGCAAAGGAGTTGAACGATTTTTTCTACTTCGGACCACTGCAGAAATCGTCGCAGTGGCATCATGTGCCATCATGTTTTATCCGTCGCTCTCTGATTCAATCAGAGCGTGGCTTGGCGTCGAATAAAAGCGCTGGATCGGATGAATTTGCTAGATAAATTGAATCGATTTGTGACACGTATCAAAAATACGACAAAACGTGGTATGCCTAATGTCAAAGAACTTATTGGCTTCGGCGTGCATGCGTCCGATACGCGGAAAACTCTTTTCGCTTTCTTACTAACCACATCCATTCACCTATAAAGGAGTAAAAGGGAAAAATAAAAGAATCACGATTGGATCACCTACCTTATCATATATCATAACGCTAACAACGATAGAATGAGACGTGGAATGGACGCCATACTGCAGTTCTCCGACCCGCAACCCCGATCCACATAGTATTGACAAATCTTCCCAGGTGTATATCATTTTATAAGAAGTTGCTGGAGTTCTGACAATGCTTGCTCTATTATAACACTGCAATCAGGAAGAGAAATGCTTCGCATAGCTAGCATTGCGCTGGACCGCTTTGAACAGTGAAAATTAACACTAGAACGGAGAGATATCTCTAACATAGGGGAGCTCCTGTCCATATACCGTTGAACTGACTCATATCTTATCAACTGGGAGCTAATCAATGTCTCATAGTTCATAGCGGAGAATATTAATTGTCTCCAAGCAGATGTTTGAGAAGTTTTCGGCTTTCCAGCTGAAACCATGATGACCTATTGAAAACGTCGGAAAGAAGATTAGTTTCTCCAAAATGCAGCAAAAATAGAAGAGAAATTTACTATCTAAGGGCTATAGATATTAGAGTACCTAGTTGAACGCTCCCAACTTCTAGCTTCCTCAAGCAAACGGCTTCGATTAGACACGTAGCTCATTCTCTGGTTTGATTAACGTTGTGAACTCATCATTCATAAAAATATGTTACACGAACGATAAACATGCTTCAAAGATGATACTGCTACAATAAAGCAGAATCGGAATCATTATTCACAAGGGAAATTATTCTCGAATCCTCCAGATCACCTGTATCAATTCGCATACTACTGGTAGTCACATACATAACTCTTACTACAGGTGAAAGAATACCGAAAAAGAGAAGCATGTGTAAAGACGACAGAAAGTGGTGTTTCAACTATGTCATTGAAATCTTTTAAGTCTCTTATTCCTTCATCATTCTTACGAATTCCTCGAAGCTGATCCGGCCATCACCATTGGTATCAGTGGCAGCGAACATGTCGTGAATCATTTCGACATCATCCAACTCTACGGTATTTCGGAGAATTTGCGACATTTCCTCTGAAAACAATTAGAAGGCTATTCGCTAGGTAGTGTCATTACTGCAGATAATTCATGAAAATGTTTGTTTATCGTTGCAAATGATAGGCTACCAATCGCATAGCATGGTCCAAAGGTACTGATTTTCCTTAAACGTTTTTTTTTTTGAGACATACTCGTCAAGCGGCTAACCTTCGGTAATTTCTCCGTCTCCGTCGGCGTCAGTCTTTCGGAATTCTCTTTCGAGGTCTTCAACCGTAGTTCGATGGATAGGAGGGCAACGCATGTAGCGCACGAATTCCTCCTTGCAGATTTTGCCCGATTCTAAATGGTTTTTACACATCTGCCTGCACCATTAACATACAAGGTATGTGACAATGTTTGAAGTTCTATCTTTTATATGAAACAAGAAAATTAACTATGTTTGTGGTGAATCCGGCCAGATCAGATTGTCGACGACCTAGTCTGCTTCGAGTTTCTCGCGCTATTCCGCTATAGGCCCGTAGCAGAATCGCCGTCTCTAGCGCATTTGTTTCAAGATTCTTAGGTTTTCAGAATCCCACATCAGAAAACCGTTCTCCAGATGAGCCAGGAAAAGCTTCCGTCTGCGTGAAGAGTACACAGCCGGCTTCCGCCGCTATCTTGAGCGTTCTCGTGGGATGAAAGTGCTAAGGATCGATCTTGAATGGTCTCATGGACTGCAATGATATGTGGGTTGCTAGGAAATGCTAATTTCAAAGAATTATGTTTTGCTAGAAGCTCCTTGAATCTCCTTTCATTTGTGTTCTCCAGCAAAATACGAGCAAGGCAAAGAAGTCTTCAGGCATCTTTGCGACTCAAGGTATTTGATGAGGTAGTTTTTTCCGCTTCGAAGCCGATCAAGACTTATCAAGTACGTTCAAGTGAATTCTAAAGCCGTCTTGATTCCTACGCGCTACGCAACTGTTGCGCCATGCAATGTTTTGCCTGTTTTAGGCAACGTGTTGTCACCCAAATTTTGCGCTCTAATTCCATTCCCATTTTTGGACCCGATTTATTCGCTTATTCTATTGTCGAGGTGTCACGAGTGATGGATTCGTTTCCTAGTTTTTAGGATAGGACCATCTTGGGGTCTCGTTTAATTGGGATGAGTCTTTGTGCTAGACATGGTACCGGTGCTTATTCGAACAACCCCAGAACGAGCTTCATTAGCCTAACGATCGACCAAAAATTGTCGCCAAAACTCAGCACGTTGCTCGGCCACGTGGTCGTCGTCTATGCGGCACATCAGTCATTTCTTTAACCTTTGATCGTTGACTGAGACTCGAACTCACAATCCGGGAAATGCCTCACGAAAGCATGCGCCCATAATCCCTAATTGTTTGAGTTGCTGTTTTGGTCTTAGCCGTTAGCGACTCCATCCTAATACTGATCGTGTTAGCACAACGTCATGCTACCTTTTTGTTGCTAGGGAGAATCTAAAGGGTCATTGCTATAAATCACGCGACAAACTGTGGTAATTTTTCTTTTCAAGTACGTGCCATTGCTCATAAACGCCCTTTTCCAACACTTTAGGCGCGAAGGATGATGGATGTTGAAAATTCACTACATAAAGCCTTCCTTGTTTCTGTAGTGCGAATTGGACGATGGGCAGCCTTCTAAATTTGGCGAAGTGCAACACTTTTTGTTCCATCCGCTTTCACTCTCGTATCCTATTGATTATAGAATCATACTGAAGTAGCAAGGACTACATCGCGAGTCTTGAAATGAATCATTCGCAAGAATTCCCGTAAGGTAATATAAGCTGAGCTAGAGTGTGAATACAGTGGAAACAGAATGGGAGAGGCAGTTTAACGATTATCGAGAATTCTGAAGACGAAGAAACCCACGGCTAATGTCCATCTCTTTGAAGATGAAGTCGAGTTCAACGCGTGTTGGTTCCACTTTGACGGCTCGAAGGAGCGCAGCGATCTCGTTTCTGGATAGACGACCATCCTTGTCAATGTCAAGAAGGTCGAACGTCTCGGCAAGCTCTGAAATCCGGTCAGCGGAAGTAAATGTGAGTTCCACGGAAGCTTTCCAATTTTATATTTTCTTATTTCCTTTTCGATTATTTTTCAAACTTTTCTGCTGCTTCACGATTCTGCTTACGCTATCTATGTCAGAGTGTAAAACTTAGAAGCTGAGCAGTTAACAGTTAACCGGCTCTTTATACTATGGTTGCTAAGTGTTCTATCATTACAGTTTTACCCACTACGGAAATGTTGAAAGTGATAAGTTCTTGCTGCTGTCTAGGAGAATACAATGTTTTGCCTATTTTAGTTTTCATTACATATTCTATATGCTTGTCGGATAGAGCTGCCTGTTTTGGAGTGAATTTATTGAATGTTTGAAGGGCGCGATATGAAAATGTACCAAAGTTTGTGCGAGAATGAGCACTTTCTTCGAGTTTATACTAATGGTACTTGAAGGATAGTACTTGAAAGACACGACGCAGCTGGAAAGCCGTTTTTGGGATTTTATATCTTCGCAGCTGGCGGTAGAAATGTGGTGCAAACGTGTCCATATTTCGCACACTCGGTTAGCGGTAGCGCTTTTCCAACTTCTTTTTTCTCAGTTATTCATTAACCATAATACATATATCTCTTCACATATATTTTTGATTGGGTAGATTTTCGCGAGCAGGGTAACAGCATGACGTTAACTGCTACATTGAGCACCTCCCTTGACTCCCATTAGAAGACTTCAAGCAGTCAAAACAACTGTTCCAACCAAACAGTGGCTAAATACTCCATAATGCTTTGTTGTGGATGGAGAAATTGATGTGAACTTCGAAGCGAAGACCTCTGAATGGGTAAGTAAGACGAGGGCCACCTTTGGTTGTAGTTTATGAAAGGTTATGCAGTAGGCCAGAGGCTGGCTTTGTAGAAAATTTGTTTGCGGACGGAACTAATGAAAATTGTGGATGCCGTGACGAGTGATTTTCGAGAACGATTTTGGAAAACACGTTACAGTGCCGATTAATGGGTAAGGTTGCATGCATATTATGTACATTATAAATTTTAACGACAAAAAATTTAAAGAGCAGATGTCGACTCTGGCTGCCGCCGAGGTGGCTCGTTGCAACAAAAAAAACCTCTTCATTCTCTCTTCACGCTGTTTTTCGGACTACTCGCTACGGTATACATTGAAAACATGTCTAACGTGAAGCTATTCGGCATTTTTATTCATGAGCTTCGCCTGGTTCATTAGGCTTGATTGAATGCATCGCGCCAAGTCAATGGTAGGTGAAAAAACGGCTTCACGAAATTCGTCAGAAAAGATTTGCGCCACTTGGCTCATCATGAGGCGTCAACCATTGAAAAAGTGCTCAGCGAACCCAACCCCATCCATTGATAGGCTGTGCGTGCTCATAGGAAATACTGAGTAATAAGGAGGTAATACTGTAAGTTAATAGGTGAGGGAAAGGTGCTTCTAAAAAGTGGGCGTGGATCAGCTGAAGAGAAAAGACGTAGGGATGTAGGATGTATAAATTTGTAGGTGAATGAAAAACATGGAATAAGGAAGTGCATCCCATTGAGTGAAAAGCAAAAATGCGCCTACCTTTACGTTTTTTCGATGATCACATTATTATCTGACTAAAAAGGGATCAAATATAACAATGCTATTTGGAGACAGCCCGTGCGTGTTTGCAGTTGTATAACATTTCTGGGACTTCACTGTGTTGTTCGAACAGCCTCGTCAGTTGCCCGATTTCAAAAACGACCACGCTCGGAAAGGACATGCAATTGAGGTAACAAAATTTTAAGGGTTCGTTATCAATAGCTATTCGTTTACCAATGCTATGATTTTTCGTCTTCAATGGTAATTTTTTTTAAACCGTTAGTGACTTCAACTTTTGCCTTATGTAAGCCCACAGTACCCATGTTTCATTACTCTTTTTGCTTAAACTGATGAACAGGTCCAGTGCGAAATGTGAAGCTTGAAAAATATTTTGGAGAAAATTCCGTAAATTTTAAGGCCCAGATTTTCATGGACGACGTGCAATTTCCTAACAGCTACCGAGTACCTGGCAACTTCAAAGCCCCTTCCCTTAGGCCTTATCCTTTCGCATACATGCTGATGAAAGCAGATGTTTGTGCTTGAGCATTGGGACAATACTATGGATTTTCGCAAGTCCACTGTGAGAAAAAGGCTGTTTGCTTTAATAGCTCTGAACGAATGCGACTTTGAAGGTGCGTTGGATAAACAAATGCTGTTCGAAGCTTAAGATTGTTTGTGCTGATTTTTTTTCCAAGCTTTCTGCCACAGCTGCTAAAGTGCATACCATCTATGAGGGCTGATTGCATGCGAACCATAGCTGCCAGAAAAAAACGTCGGAAGAAGCCACCCAACGAAACCACCATTTTGTCAGCTGTGTAATTCATCACGCCAAATGCGCCTTCTACTCTGAATCTTCGAAGAATCGTATAAATGATGGGAGAAAGAGGGACATTTTGAAGATAACGCAATAATGCCATGCCATATTATCGAAATGGAACCCTTTCGCAATCCTTGGTACACTAATGGGAATGCTTCGTCCCATATCGTTTTTATGAAGGAGGCCTCTGCATCAGCTAACCATTGAAATAGGAAAAGGTAGATCGTGATATTCTATAGCCTTTAGTTGCGGTTATTTAGGTAATTACCTTGAGCACGAAATGGAATTCATTCCATATTAGCAATGTAATTTCCATTTCTATTCTAAAAACTTCCATTCCAAGACTTTGAGGCAGCTTCGTCTGCATTTGCGATGGCCAAAGCAGGAAGCTAGAGACAGCTGTATATAAAGCTTGAAGAGGTTTTTCGTGTGGGTGACTTTTACGTTCGCGTCCCGCTAAAGAAAAAACGAGCAGAGACAGCTGAGACAAATATCCTTGCACTTCTTGCTCTTGCTTTCGTCTTGATTGAATGATAGTGAAACATCGATTGACATACTGATCAGAAAAAGTTTGTTCTGCGGCGAGCACAAAATTGCTTTGAATCCATCCACCTTCACAACAGTGTAAGGCACATAATCAGGTAGAGGTGTGGGTTCATGCAAAACTATCGGCACACTTATGCTTCCAATTTTTTTTTTTATTTAGAGTTTTTGGTACTTTCCCTCTTAATGCCCAATTATCATATCACGCCCAAGCGTATCATATCATGCTCGAGCCATAATCAATTTATCATCTGGCTGTTAAACAAAATCAACGACTTATCTAAGTCAGAAAACAGCTTCATACGATAACCTCTGAAGCATCTCTCTTTTGGAGAAACTCCTCATTCTTGCGAGAAAAGAACGGCAGGAAAAGTGACGAGTTTTTTCTCAAGTGATCTAAAAATGAAAAGTGAACTTACGAATGTCGTTGAGCACGTATCGTTGACACATATTTTCTGTCGGATAGGGTTCGACTAGCATTACGATCGATCGGTGCTGAAGTCACCGGTATTTGGTGCTGATAAATGGTGTCAATGGTGCCACTGGAAATGTGGTGGAATTATGACGAAAATTTTACGGAAGAGTTAGTGGGCGAAAGACATAGGAGCAGCGTCGAGCTGTGCCTTTTGAGGGCCGCAGAGGCGGAGCTATCTGCTATTCTGCAGTGCTGCAATAAACACCCACATCCACCCCTCATCAAGTGTATGAGATCAGTATGTTTCTTTTGTATTGTCATGTTTGAGGTGAACGAAGTCGCATGTTCGGTGAATATGGAGCGTCATTGCGATGAATTCACCAGATGCGCCCTAGTGCGCAACTAGTGGAATTCATCTGGAGTGCAATATCAAAGCGGAATCAATTATGGCCATTTTCAGAGTGCGCTTCGTCGCTGCCTTCCTATCGACATATTACGTCGACTTCACAGAGCAAAAGCTGCTTCTGCGCACTTGCGCTCAACATAGTTTACGTCACGAATACGAACACGCACGTGTCTGGTTTGTAGAGACGAACAATGTTGTTGGGAATTTCTGGTAGGTGGTTGTCTCTGTCGTTATCGACCGGACACTTTTAAAAGATCACATAGGCACCAGGTGAACCAGTAATGTGACAGTCACAGTGGCCAAGATCACTATGACAACTGTTGCAATTGTCAGCAGCAGTGAACGCATGTCGTTGAACACTTTTAGCGATGCACCTTATGGTCGCCAACCCTCTCCCCCACCCCTTTACCGCAAAATTGTACAATAAATTGAAGTAGAACTGTGGAAAGTCTGGTACATGAAGCCAAAACCAAGATGGATATAACGGTTCGCTCGATGGTCATTTAGTTTTTCCCTTATTTTTTCGGAGAATTTGATGCGGTTTTGAGTGGGTAGTTGAACTAGACTTGTTCCAGGCTCTGAAGAAGGCGATGACGCCAAAACGCTAGCCCGAATAAACCGTTATATCAATCTTAGTTTTGGCTCCAAGTTCCGGACTTTCTACACTGACAACAATGACAAGATTCATCGAGAGCCGGACGTAGAATGATGTAGAACGGTCAATAATCTAGCTGAGATCTGAACAAAATACCCTGCGCGTTCCGTACTTCATCCGTAACTCTGAAAAACCAAATATCGCCTCAACTCGTAACGGCTATAGATTGAGGAAAGTTCTTTGAAACACAAAGATGGAACACTTCTGATTCTGAGAGGGTGTTCGACAAGGGTTAGCTCTGGATGTTGCACAAAACAATTGCAGAAGTACTCGAAGAGGCCAGTAAACATTCCGCATTAACGGTCCAGAGAGCCTTGGAAGGCGATGGATTTTCCAGGATTACTAGACTAATGAAAAAAGTAGCTGCAGAGAGTATCACATTTAGCAAAATTTGTGCCTGGCAGCTCTGTAATTTGGGCTTCAATATCAGTCAATCAGCTAAGAAGCCTCCGTCAGATTGAGGCGAGAAAGCGATGGGCGTTGAGCTTAAATCCACTCCTCTCTTATGGAAGAGGCAATTCCTCATGAAAAATGACATCAATTTGTTGAACAGCGCCATAGGAAAACGGTCAATCTGACAAATGACGTAACGATATTAGTACGATGCGAAGCGAATGATAACGGAAACTCGCGGATTCATGAGATGACAGATTCGCGAATGGAATGCCAGAGACTTCTACTGCGCCTTTGCTTCTCATTCTGGCCAAGAACTTTACAGCCGAGTATGATAAGTGCACGTGTACTCAGGCTTACGCTCACAATCAAAAACTATACAATTTTTGTAGAAAGCTGTTGGATGAAATTACATTCGATGGAGATTATTAATGGATTTTCAATCACGAAAGATTTCATTGTGAAAGAGCTGCGTCGTTCAGCTGAATCTAAAGAGACATTTCAGGGCGTCCAGGACGAGACAGTACTAAATTATACGTATGTCATCTCCTGGCCATGTCTCTTAGAGGCCGTCAGGTGAGGCAGCAGCAGCCGCCAACAATTACACTGAACAAAGTGAGGGAAAGTGCGATGAACACTTACTAGCTGCTTTGTTTCAGGTTAGTAATTGCCCTTTGATGGGGATTTTGTTGTCAACTCAGTTACAGTACTTCAATCGAGTTTGGCCGCCCTCTGAATCCGTCTCGAATCATGTTCTCGAACGAAAAATCACTCACAGTTCTACAGTTTGACATAAAACGCCTTTAATAGGCTTTTCAACTTTCCTCTGCGATGAGGACTCGATGTGGTATGCTTCACGGTGAGCACCGCTTTATCACATGATGAAATCGTGTAAAAAGAACTGTTTTGGTACCCCTCATTTCAGCGCGCTTAGAATGTCAACCTCGAGTATTTGCGCTCGATAAGACATTTCTAGACGCGGCAGAACTTCTAGTTTGTGAACATTATGGAGTTTCAAGAAACTTTCCGCCGTTCGCTTCAGTCGTCTGCCGCATGGGACTACTAAAACATTCATTCTGTTACCATTACTCTTGACGAGAGTTTCTGTAACAAATCAAAATCCAGCAAAGGGGCGATCCATCACTTTGAAAAGGCTTAGAATGACATAGTGATGTAACGATCGTATTGAGTTACCTTACCGTTGCGTACTTTCTTCCATCCTCATGCATCTTCGAAAACTTTCCATATTTATCGCAGTTGTCTATTTGTTTGCGAAAAATGCATCATCCATTCGAGAATGATTGGCGTGGGCACCTCAAGTCGCTAGCACATTTTGTTGAGTGTCATTTTCAGCTCAGGCATAGAGGCATGGATGCATAGCCCAAATCTTGGTCGATGATCGTCAGCCTCTTGAGCAGAAATTGGACATCAAGTAGCAGTCTATCTAGGACGCTCTCGGCGGTAAAGGGTTTTCAGCTAACAACCAGCATTTTACAAGATCTTAGTACGATTTCCAGGCAAGACTCATACTGCTCGCCAAATGGCTAGACATCTTTTTCTGTAAAGGTTACTTTATATGCCGCCCGTGCCTTCCTGTCGTTCTTGAATGGTCAAAAATCGAGAGCCCTGTCCGTCTGGTCCACTCAACTTTTGCGTCAGCTTAACACAAAAGATTTGGCGGATTTTGTGGATTTAGTGAATTCCTGCAGTCAGCGGTGGTTGACTGGTCATTCCTAAAGAACTTCATGAATCAAGAACCTTTCTTATGTTCTCTAAAATTTATTGGCCCACACTGATTCTTACGTAGTTTTATTGAGCTTGCAACATAGTCCGAAAGAAGCAGGGCTGTGTGCTCCTCAAGTAGCATTGTCCCTCTACTCTCTTCTAGATTTTGCCTATGAAGGATTGCAAATATTGTGGTGAGGTTTAGACTTAGCCAGCAAGACATCAACGTTCGAAAATGGAGCGGAAAGCGACTCAAGCGCTTTTGACTATCAAGTATTTTGCTCGTCTTTCGTCTCGAAGATATCCAAAAGTGCTCAAAAACAAACCGTTTATGTCTCGAAACAGAGATGTTAGATGTCTCTGTCGTTCAGACGTGGCTTATTCGATCGAACTCCACATCGCCTTCAACTACGGTCGAAAATTCTGTCCCTCATGAAAATGAAGATTCGCGTGTGGAGGAAGGAAGGCTTGCGCCTCCCATATTTTTGAAATTACGGCAATAAACAGAAGAAAACTTTTCGGGAGATACAAAGTAACATTTCGTCGAACGTTTTTGTTACTTAGATGAAAAGTAGTTTAAAAAACTGTAATTACCTTTGGCAACGGCGAGCCTGAGCAAGTAAGTACATTTTGAGCACACTACCTCCTTCTTTTTTGGTCTGCAGGAGCCATTCCTGCACTTTTACATCATCCGAAATAGCATTGCAGTCTATCTAATTAACTATGGTAGCACATAGAAGATGGACGAAATTGAAGATGGTTTTTGTACACAAGAATATGTTCCCATCTAATAAATTTACCTGAAAAAAATATTATAGACACAGTACAAAAATATTATAGACAACGGAAAGTTTTCGATTTCTTGATGATTGCATTAAATCCAGTCTGGGAGCGGTGTTAGGGCCTGTTTAGTGTGCACGCGACGCACGACGCGATGACATGCAAAAGATGCAAATCGATCATACCGCGAGAATTCCCACGGCATCATCGATTTGCATCTTTTGCATGTCATCGCGTCGCGCCTCGCGTGCACACTGAACAGGGCCTTACGGAAGAGTTTTCGCCTATTTTAGTCATACATCAAGTGTGTTCTAGTGGTTATCACTTAGTTGAGAATTGCTGGGAAGGTGTAGCAGAGTATTAATTCAATTTCAATGCTAGATCTTTGGTTTAAAAATAACAATATCAGTTTAAAGGAACTTATGTTAAAATAGGGATGCAATGGTAGTCAGCGCTCAAAACGTTGATGTATTCGAATTTCATCACTACTATAATACCATCAATGAAGGGGAAGCAGTGGTTGCCAGTAGCATTGTAGACCTTCATATCTCGTTATTGTAGCTTGACTAAATTATAAATGCTTTGTTCAAATTGAAGGCGCGACATTTAGCAGATAGGAAAATTGTGAAGCGCTTCATCGTAGTATCCATGGAAGCAATTCAATAAAGAACCATGATTCGGACAGCGGACGACTGGGACGAATTGCATAAAAAGTCCTAAATGTGACATGCTATATTGCCCTCTGTGACGAAAACGGAGTTCATTTGCATATAAATGGCCAGTTGAATGGCCAGTTTCTGAGCGTTGGAAAATCGAAATCTCCTGGTAGAGTATGGTGATAGTGGCTGTTGTTTCGTGAGTAGAGATACCACGTTATGCGCGCCCTGAAGTGTTGTCGTTCTTGTCACCAAATATGCCTGTGGTGTCAAATCGCTTTAGTTTTGAACGTTTAGATGGGCAACATTCGAAAAAGGTCTCGTATAGCGTTTCAATGGCGAGGATGAGTGTTCTTATTCCCAGGTGGTGACGCGCCATCTGAGCCTCTTGGACGGACCAAGGACCAGCGATGTAATCACAGCGCTGCGATTGCCCAAATTGAGGAGCGGAGGGACTCTGAATAACATCAGGTTCACTATAATTCGACAAACTATTAGGTTGTTGCAAAAGTCTTGCGACACTTTTGCAACATTCTTCAAATTGACAGCAATTTATTCAAACAAAATCTCAGTCAACGATATAATCACTGTTCAGATTTATGACTCTTCCCCATCTTTAGGGCAACTTCTCAATTCCTCTCCGCCAGAACTCTGATTGTGAGAGCTGTGACGAAAAAAATTGGCCGACCTCTATTGCCAGTTGGTCTCGGTTGTCGAATTCCATATCTTGAAGGTGTTGCTCTAAGGACCTGAGTAAGTGATAATCTGAAGGAGCAAGGTCTGGAAAATAAGGTGGATGCGGTAGATTTCCACAGCCTAAATCCTGAATTTTCTCACGAGTCGCTCTTGCGAGATGAGGACGAGCGTTGTCGTGGAAGAGGTAGACTTCTCCCTCTCAAGGCGTTTTTCTCGCATGACGGGAAGTTCTACCGCACCCACCTTATTCCCCAGACCTTGCTCCTTATGATTATCACTTATTTTGGTCCTTAGAGCAACATCTTCGAGATGTGGAATTCGACAACCGAGACCAACTGGCAATAGAGGTCGGCCAATTTTTTTCGTCACAGCTGCCGGAGTTCTGGCGGACAGGAATTGAGAAGTTGCCCGAAAGATGGAGAAGCGTCATAGATCTGAATAGGTATTATATCGTTGACTGAAATTTTGTCTGCATAAATTGCTGTCAGTTTGAAAAAGTGTCGCGAGACTTTTGCAACAAGCTATTAAAACCCCATCAAACCTACGTTAAATATCAACTGAACAAAGAAAAAATTCTTGTTTTCAGATATTTGAAGTAACAGTCGGAGCAAACGGTGTGTATCTGCCTACTGCTGTCCGCTTATGACTGACTTCTTCCAGTCTATTTTCTTTATTGTTCTGCTGTTCTGTCGGAAACACATTTTTTGGATAACTGCAGTGATTTTCACATTGACATATCTATAGAATGATGGAATGCGCCATAGAACCTATCATTCACGTACTCCATTAAATGGAAAAGTTGTGTGAGGCTGACGATGATTAATATAATTTCCGTTGACGCCATTTCTTATGAAAATAGTGTACTTCAACGGGTAGTTTAGCAGGGCGACGTCGTTCATTTATTTAATTTTATTTCTTTTCTTTTATTTCGTTATTTTATAGTATATTTCTACATTTTCTTTATTTTTTACGTCTATTTCTTTATTTTCTGCTATTTTTTATTTCTTCATTTTTATTTCTTTTATATTTTATTTCGTTTGTCCATGAGGATGTGTCACGACGTCTTTCATTTGAAGTCCAGTAGTATCACCTATGTGATCTGTTCCGTCATTGAGAATCGATTTACGTTCGATCTTCGATCAGGCGCAAAGGAATTCATCGTCTTCTCCATTTTGTTCACATTGCACTAGCTGTCGCACAACTCATCCGTTTTCTTTCTAGTTTCCAGTTATTTATCTACATCATATCGCATCTTCTACGCCGTCCATTTATTTTATTTAATTTCTTTTCTTTTATTTCTTTATTTTATATTATATTTTTATATTTTCTTTATGTTTTATTAGGTTGGTGCAAAAGTCTTGCAACACTTTTGCAACATTTTTCAAAATAACAGCAATTTACTGAAACAAAATCTCAGTCAACGATATAATCATCATTCATATATATGACTCTTCCCCATCTTTCGGGCAACTTCTCAGTTCCTCTCCGCCAGAACTCAAGGAGCTGTGACGAAAAAAATTGGCCGACCTCCATTTCCAGTTCGTCTCGGTTGTCGAATTCCATATCTCGAAAGTATGCTTTAAGAACCAGAATAAGCGATAATCTGAAAGATCAAGGTCTGGAGAATAAGGTGGGTGCGATAGAACTTCCCAGCCTAAATCCTGAATTTTCTCACGAGCCGCTCTTGCAACTTGAGGACGAGCGTTGTCGTGCAAGAGGTAGACTTCTCCCTCTCAAGGCGTTTTTCTTGCATGACGGGAAGTTCTACCGCACCCACCTTATTCTCCAGACTTTGCTCCTTCAGATTATTACTAATTCTGGTCCTTAGAGCAACATCTTCGAGATATGGAATTCGACCACCGAGATGAACTGGAAATAGAGGTCGGCCAATTTTTTTTGTCACAGCTGCCGGAGTTCTGGCGGAGAGGAATTGAGAAGTTGCCCGAAAGCTGTGGAAGAGTCATATATCTGAATGGTGATTACATCGTTGACTGAGATTTCGTTTGAATAAATTGCTGTTATTTTGAAAAGTGTTGCAAGACTTTTGCACCAACCTATTATGTTAATTTCTTTATTTTCTTGTATTTTTTATTATTTTATTTTTTATTTATTTTGTATTTCATTTCGTTTGTTTACGGATATTATGAGGCTAATGATAAGCGTTTAACTCACAGTAGTCGTGCTTGGGGTGAAATGAAATCCCAGTGGATTGGCCATCATCGGTCTTTCTCTTCTTCGTGCTTCACTTTGAATGACGCCATACTTATCAATGCTAGGAAGCTTGCACTGCACGAGGACGCTTTTCCCTTGCTTAAGTGCAGTGGAGAATTCAAAACCAACACCAGGAACGAACGTTCACCCGCTACCAAATTACTTTTGATTAACGAAGCGTGAGATAGAGTGCGTATACAGGATTTCTAGATCTTTGTATTCGTTAGGGGAATTCAGGATTGAATTTTGTAATGGAAAGCGAAAAATATATTGCCTTAGCATAGCAATCGCCTCGTCACTTTTTCATTCTTAATGCTGCTTCTAGTCAGTAACAACAAGGGGATCGACTTTAGCCAGTCACCATTTGCTCGCTCATCCATAGGATACAGGAAGCACGCTATGCATCTGTTTCGGCTCGTTAAAATCAAACATTCGAGTTTCATCCTGACAAAGGAAATCGACTGACCTAAATGAAGGCTGTACTAAGGGTTTTCGGATGGAAATGCTCACTGAACCAAGCAGTTGAGCTGTGTCGCTATCGCTTTAATACTGAAACCCTATTCTAAGGGGTTTACGTGCCATAAATACCATTTTCAAACAGGACTATCAAATCTATAAGATTCTCTGCGATAATGGATAGGCTTTTGATCTAAAATTGAGTTCCACTGTCACTGCATAATTTCAACAATTGAAATAAAAGATTGTTATGTTCCTCTACTTGAGGCCTGTTCTAGATGAAGAAATCTGGGGTACCGTTGTTAGGGAAATTCTTGATTTCTTTAAATTTATTATTTAGTTTGTTCACATAAAGGGTATTGTTAATGATGGAGCTCTTCTCGCTTGTGATATTACTAACATACTCCCTGCCAGCGTTTTTTCGTTGCGACTCCAACCAGAGTGGTTGTTTATTCACCATAATTTCTCCATATTTGAAGGGTAAATGATAGATAAGTAAATGTCATATAGGATGTACTAGAAATGATTTCTTTATTGGCGTTTTGGGCGGAAATGTTAACTGTCTAAACCCAGGATTTAAGTTGTTGATGTTGCCCTGCGGGTTGATAAGCCCTTGTTTACGAGCACGTTCCTACTGTCTCCAGAGTTTCTTTAGTTTGCGCTTATACTTCGACTTTTACACTGTCGTTTCGTAAAGACATTTGCTTTGTTTTGAACCAAATGTCATCCTTTCCCTCGTAGAAATTTTCAAGGATAACGAGCAATTCCAAAAATCACAGAATGATATTTGACGGTTTTTCCTTTGAAAGTGACCTATCCCCGCGGTAACTGCGGATCCTGTAGGTCAACTAATGTCAAATGTGATAAGGAATAATACGAGCATGGTTTCTTTCAACTGCTCGGCACCTCATGCGCCGAATAGATACCGCGCTCCAATGCGACAGCGGGCCCCGCGCAGAACGGCAGCAGCACTACCGTAATCGCAAAGGCGGCATTTTCGCGATTTCCCGTTGTGCTCCTAAATTTATTTACCCTCATAGTTCGTATGCTTTTAACTTTTAAGCTACTTTCATGTATGATTATTGCTAGATGGAGTTCCAGTGCCTTCGGTGGCCTTCAGAGGCTGTCATGCAATTTTTTTAGCGCTTCATCCTTTGTTTCTTCGTGTTCTGTAAAATGGTAGTCAGTGAAAGTAGCTTCCCAGGTGTCTTTATCTGTGCTGAATGAGGAAACGATTTTGTTCTTGATCTCAAGAAGTGTATATGATAGCGAACAGATGCACCGAATTTCATTTAATTTACGCTGTACGTTGTGGCTACATTTTTGAAATGATTTGAATTGCTTATGTTATTCAGTGCTCTATAACCGCCTTCGTTTTCATCGAATGAATCCAACTTTGCAGTTTGATCGGAGTTTCTACTGTAGTCGTTTGTTTGCCGTGAGGTAGTTTTTTTTGATATTTTATGTAACGATTTTCAGGGTTAATAATGACTAAGATCCGTGCTCGTGATCTTCGGAACCACAAGAAGGATGACCTGATCAAGATGCTTGCAGAACAGAAGACCGAACTGGCTTCACTTCGCGTGAGTTCATATGTACTCTCCAGGTTTATCGTTTTGTGTTCTTAATTTTCGATTGTCGTTAAATGGTTTAACAAAGATTTTCACGCTTCTGCTTTCTTTTGTGGAATCAATCCAATGTTTCTGTTGAATTGTAGGAAACATCTGGGTAGTAGTTGAAATATGGAGTCAATTTTAATGTTGCATTTCCAATCAGTTTGGTGTATGCATTGGTTCGGCGTCAAAAGTTCTGACTGATCTACCTTTGGTCAAAAATTATTTTTTGCATAAACTTTGCCTGCTGTGGTTATTTAACATTAGCTGATCACGAATTTGACATCCGTTCTCGGACTTTGGGCTGCCTGTCGTCCATTTTGTTAAACAAGTTGGTGGAGTAGGGGGTTGCTTTCGGCGGAAATTTGCCCAATGAATGTCTGAAGCGTGATCGTGAGCTAAATTGGGATCCTGTCGTAAAAGTTTTTGACCCGGACGTGGCCCTTGGAGTGGGAAGTCTCATTTATTTCATTTTTTGTCATTGGCAAAGCTCGTAGAACCTTTTTCGTCTATGTTGGATCGCGTAGAAATGATGCATTTCGTCTTTTGTTTGAAATCCAGTTTTTGGTAATATCATAGTTTTTTTTCGTGAGGTGACATCTGTGGTCACACTTTGGTTTTCTTCAAGTAAAGTGGTATTCCTAAGTGGGTCTAAGTCATTAACGTACTACGTGATTCAAGCAATTAGATCTATAGGAATTTCTCACTCAAGCTTCCCGTTATGAGAGTAGCTATGTTCAGGTGTCGAAAGTGACTGGAGGAGCTGTTGCCAAGCTCTGCAAGATCCGTGTTGTTCGCAAGACCATTGCACGCATCCTCACAGTCATCAATCAGAACTACAAGCAGGAGCTTCGTAAATACTACGCGGTATGCTTAGTTTTTTGACATTCCATATTTTTCTTTCCAATTGCATTGCAATTAGTTTTGCTTTGGATTCTTGGTAATTAAGATATAGCTTTCTGAACGTCGTTCGTATAAAAATTTCTCAGGCAGAAATGTGGGTTAAGCATTGTCTGCAGATTTTTTTCTTTGCCACTGTGGTGAAATTAGTTTTGTTTTGAATTCTTGGTGATCAAGGTAGCTTTCTGAGCGTCGTTCGTTCAAAAATTTCTTAGGCTGAAATGTGGATTAAGCATTGTCTACCCCTACATATTAGAGCGTGATATTCAGTTAGCCAATTGGGTCAGCCTACCTACTGTACTAAATTACTCCATCGTAGCTCGGATTCTCGCACTATTAGTGATTTCTAGTGTTTCCGCAGTTTGGGCAGACTTCCTGAACTTATAAAACTTGAGTTTTGAGTATGAAGGTGTTTCTGGAACTGGTAACCTTGATGTGCAAATTTTTACTTGCATCCGTTCGGTTAAATTTGACACCCCGACCTTTCTCGAATCATTGCGCGCAGTATTTCACTATTTGCCTTTAGTATAAAGCTGTGTTGCTTAGGTGTCATGGAAAACACTCAGTTCGTGGAGTTCTATTGTCTAGTGTATTTGTTTATTCCTCTAGATTTTGTGATTATCATGGTTGATGTTTTTTTGATGTTTTTAGGGTAAATTTCTTGAGTCTATCGTTAATGATTCTTGTTCGTTCTAGGGCCACAAATACAAGCCAGTTGATCTTCGCAAGAAGCAGACTAGAGCGATCAGAAGACGCTTGACGAAGCATGAGCAGAGCCTGAAGACCGACAAGCAAGCGCATAAGCAACGAGCTTTCCCTCTCAGAAAGTTCGCCGTGAAAGCCTAATTTGTACGTTGTTGTTCTTGTTATCGCAATGAAAGATTTGCAATATGTGTTTTCTTGCAGCATTTTATTTGATATCGTTGACGTCTCGACGTCCATTATAGGTGGGAGTATGCGCTCTAATTGCCGCACTGCTAAGAACGGGAGCCGTTAGATAGAATGTAGAACAGGCAGTCGACGACATCGGCGGATTTTGTCGCGATGCCTGGTGAGTTCCCGTTTAGCTGCGGAATGAGAACTGAACTTGACCTTTGTGCATGGACACCCTTTGTCAGTTTTGTCACAGTACACATAAAGCAGGATGCTGTTTTTGGTGTATACGAACGAAACGACATTGTTGTCTCATTTCCCTTTGTCTTGTTGTCTGGTTGTAGACGAACCTGAGAGTGACATGCACGATGGGCTCCTCAATTGTCCCCCATCACTATGTGCAGCAATGTTGGAAGGTGGCGAGACAGTTTTCTCTAGGGGTAGGTTGTCGTATGTGATCTCGATGATGGTGCCGTTCGGTATGGCAACATTTTGTAGGTGGTCGGCTGGGTGATGTTCACCGTGAGGTGTATGATGGTTTCGTACGCAGCCTTGCTGTTCTCTAGTGAAAGCATAGGAGATGTGGACACTGTATTCAACCTGACGGACGCCAGTACTCGATTTTTCTTCAGTCGTCGAAATTCGCTGAAATTTCACTTATGGGGGTTATTTGGGGTCCAGAACACGAAACTGCTGTCCGTTTTTCACGTGGGTGGTCTCATACCGACTACTTAGGTGGTCCAGTCAGGATCACCGATTCCGCTGAAACTTTGTCTATGGGGGTTCTCTGGGGTCCTGAACACGATGGTGAAGTCCGTTTTCACAATGGCGGCCGAATACGGTAGTTATAGGTGGGTACCTACCGACCCTACCTTGTGAGGCTCACCTGAAACTACCGTATTCGGCCGCCATTGTGAAAACGACGACCATCATGTTCTCGTCCAGCGCGACGTTTGCGGTTTCAGCGAAATCGGTGCTCTAATCGATAGCGCGTTGGACGAGACTACCCACGTGGTGTCGTCAGATTCGTGTTCTGGACCCCTAATAACCCCCGTAGACAAGGTTCACCGGGATCGATGATCGTGATTGGACCACCCAAGTACCGATTTGGGTGGTCCGAGACCACCCACGTGAAAAACGGATCAGCGCCCTCAGTTACCCCCCCCCCTGTGCAAAGTTTCAGCGGATTTCGACGACTGAAAAAAATCGAGTACTGGGCCCACATTCACGAACGGACCAGCGGTCTCCGAAACCGCGGCGCAGCCAGAGCCAGACGGCAGAGTCGATGAGAGATTGCGTTTAACATAGGAAGTCTAGGATAAGTAGAGAAAGGTGCGCGCCGTTCACAGGCTATATCTCGGGGTTTATCGGGGTTTACCAATGATGAATATGGACCCTGGTGTCCGCTAAGATGAATAGTGCCAAACTGCTTTTGGTACTTACGTACGGAACAACATTGTTGTCTTAATTCAATTTGTCTCGTTGTGTGGTTGTAGACGAACCTGAGAGTGGCATGCAGGGTGGGCTCCTCAGTTGTCCCCCATCACTATGTGCAGCAATGTTGGAAGGTGACGGGACAATTCTCTCCAGGAGAAGGTTGTAAGTAGGTGGGTCCCACGTTTCTTCAAGGGTATCATGTTGTCAAACACAATGAACAATTTATCGCCATTAAAGAGGCCATTTCGAGATCTTTCACCACGTTTGTACGATTGTCCATGCCCATTTCGAAACATTCACAGTTGATGTTGTCGATTGCGTGATCCATATCATTAGAATCTGAGATATACGTAGCAGCGAGAACACGTTAGAAATATCTGAGTCTTCCGGTTCCACACAGCTTCCACCGGCAGCGTTTTGTTATCAGCAACGCTAAATTGAGCCAGTTAAATAGTAGATTAGCAGATGAGATAGTTTTCTATGACATGGTTAACTCTTTAGAACGCCCATGATTTGTTCTACGGTAGGTTAGTTGGGCGAAGTATGCTGAATAACATTAAACTCTTTGGAGTCTCAACCAAAAGTGCTCCAAAGTCTACCATGCTGTAGTCACGAACCATCCTGCGGTTCCTCTTGAGAGACAGCCATCTCCTTCATTCGTGATATTTGCGGATAGAGAAGAAACCTTGTTGCTGTCGTCCGCTCGTCTTCGTAAGCACTCTGGAAACGGTATAATTACTGTGGAAACGACAGGTGTTGTCATTTTTTTTAAATTTCTCACTGGTCGTTTTTTCATTGAGCCTTTCCTTGTTTTTTCTCTATCCAATGTAGGATTCGAGGAGGTGCATCGATTTATAATTATGCTGGTTTAGTATAGGTTACTGTATAGTCTTTACCCACTAACGATTAACGCTATATATGGTCACTTTTAGTATAAAGGGTTTACCCCAACTACCGTATGCTGTGTTACCATGACTCAGAATGGCTTACTGTAAATGTCTTCGTCGTGCTATAGCTACCGTAGTTACCATTGCCTTGCTAGTGTTACCCTATTGGTTCAATACAGGGCCCAGATTCATGAACGGACGAGCGGTCTCCGAAACCGCGGCGCAGCCACAGCCAGACGGCAGAGTCGATGAGGGATTGCGTTTAACACAGGAAGTTTAGGAGAAGTAGAGAGAGGTGCGCACCGTTCACAAGCTATATCTCGGGGTTTATCGGGGTTTACCAATGATGAATGTGGGCCCAGGTAATTCCAGGTATTTACCATAATGTAAATGTAATGCTATTCAATCTGATTCTCCTCTGGCAAGAACTGGATCGGCATCTCCGATGAATATGGGAATTAGTGACATCCTTTCCTTCAGACGATGCAGTAAATTTCTAAGTGAAAAGGTTTATACACACAGATTATTGAGGCGCACATTTAATTTCAACAGTTACTTTTACCCTGAAAGGTGGTTGATATAGTAGACGAGCTATGAAAGTAGCGAATTCGGTGTATATTTTACGGAAATTTGATCCCATTCGTTAGCGGATGAAGTGATATCGTGGAGGCTGACTTTTGGAAAAGCTAAGTTGTATCGCACCTATAGGCGTCTATTCTGTCCGCTTACACTTATACTTTCTCTGTACCCTACTGCCACAGGGTTCCACCAACTTTCCTTTGTTGTTTCACATTGTTGTTCCTGTGTTTGTTGTTTGATTGAACACATTTTAACTTCTCATGTGGTATTCGAATGTTCTCAGAAGCATAGAAATTGGTCTTCGAAAAGTAAGCTCACGCTATCAAACCACACACGTTTGTGTAAATATCTATAGCAGAAATGGGAGCTGAATATTGCCAAAGTTATCCATCTTTAACAAGTCTCTATTCTTATTGTTAGACATTGCAACGCGCGATGAGACGGTAACTGACTGAAAAAACCTTTCCGACAATGGCAAACTTAGATTTGTTGGATTTCTCCAAGAAAATTAAGTCCTCGTGCCGTACGTGAGGAGCATTTCGACTAGCAGTTGAAGGATAGGTAATAATTAGCTGAAAGAAAAGATTAAATGAATATAATCACCTGTGTCATCGAAAGTGTAGCAGCTACCAGTAAAATGACGAGGGTAAGCATTCGTGACAGCGTGAATGATTTTGCACAACTATACCTAACATGACGGGTTATGTATCGAGTCGTACGTATTCACGATTCATCAACCGAGTCTACGACTCCCAATTACGAATTTCGTGACATGTCGTCATCAACCAACAAATCGAATGTAGTGAGGATGTCAAGAGTAGCTCGCTTCACTTCACTATGACACTAGCCGGATGATTTTCCCGACAGAGAATGAACGACGATTCGTAAATGGACGTGATGATGAGAGAGCTCTTTAAATCAGTATAATATTAGGTTGTAAACCTTTCAACTGAACTTTTGCCACGTCTTGATTTTTCAAATTAATTTCTTTGAAACGGAACTTAATTAAGATATGCATGGTACATCATTAGACTACAATGTGTCGCCTTCCTGCTGGTAATTGTTTTACTCCATACGCATGGAACCCTGCCGGTTTATTGACGAACAACTTCAACACTCCCTTTTTGAGATGGCCTTAATTTTTGAGATTTTTTCTTCCGCGTGTTTCTGATGAAACGGAAAAAAATGGTATTCCGTGATAGCAATGTCCGAAGATTACGTTGCATGGGGTATCGAAGTCAAACAATATTCCAAAAAATTTTCCCACGTGATTTTTTTGAAGACATCCTTGGCCGGGTTGGATGGGTAACGCAATCAGCCATGCTTACACTTTGGTTTGCAAGCCATACAATCCAGTTGCTGACAGTATAGATTGTCAGTCACTAATGCATCTTTAGGTGGAAGCTACTATTCGATAAATTCAGAAGAACTCCGATTAACGCGAAGAATCTCCTCTTTGAGGTGCAGTTCAGACTTGGTGTCGGTTTTCCTTGTTGCCCACGACCAAGCCACTGGGGTCTCCGGCTATGAGTAGCGTATTTCATTCACTTATCATCTGCTACAGCCAAATTATTTTGTCTGTTGAAGTTTCGTTTGAAACTTAGAAATTTCGTACGCGAAGTGACCCTAGCGTTGACCTATGTAGGCGACATATTGTGGGTAACATTTCGACCACAATTTCGTATCTTTTCCGATATATTAGAACGCTTTGCAGCTATGGTGTATGAGCGCTGGAACTCTTCTACACAGTAGTGAGTGGTGCTTGATGGTCCGACTTCTGTGGCTACATTTGGCCCACCCAAATCAGTGCTACGTGTCTTTGGCGGAGCGTTTATTCTCGAATCCATCATAGTTTTCCTTGACTTCCTGGGACCAACCTGTTTTGGAGGAATAGACGGGACACCATACTCTATTATATAGCAAAATTTTAGTGTTGGACACTTCAGCAGAACGCCCTAGTCAAAGCCCATTGAAGTCATGCAGTTGGGACCCCATGTTTGAGGTTCCATAATTTAAAGGAATTCTAACGAAATCGAATGGGCGATAAATAGTTCAGAAGAGCTTTAGCTAACCTACTTGAATGTTATCGGAAGAGAAATGCAGAAGCTTCAGCAAAAGTTTTACTATGCGATGAAAAAATATTCAATCGGAAGGTTTACAACCTAATACAAAGTTGGCCTTTATTTTTATGTGAATCCCTCAAAAATATGACCAAAAAGAATTCGGGCAAATCACTCAAGCTGTTGACGAATAGGAGTAGACTTAAAAGGCACATAGAGGTTGTAGGCTGAATCCATGGCGACTGATGACGTAACAACTGATAGAGTATGTATGTATGTGCAGGATGACGTCCAGATCGACCAAATTTAGGTTGTCAGTGGAGAGCTGAGGTCAGTGCAAGAGGAAGTTCAGGGTAATGAGGATAAAGCTCTGGTTGACTATATACGCTGATGACGTTAAGAACGTCTACTGGCCACTGATTAAGAAATGCACACGTCGTTGCCTTGTCTCTTCTGTGAAAATTACTCAATTCCGAACCTTTCAAAGTTTCTAGTGTAATTTGGCTAATTCGTCAAAGTCTATCCCTCCTTAGACTAACAAAGGCAGTAAAGCCTCTCATTACGTGGAGTGTGACATAATTGCTTTCAACGGGAGGATCCCGTGTCTATTGTTAGCATTCGGAAGAAACAAATTTAGATGTTCCTCGGTAACAAGACGTCAAATTTTCTATGAACTCGAAGACAACATAGAAAGCCTTCTCCGCCCTCGATATTCAAAAAAGAACCGTGAAGTCCTACATTTTCGATTCAAAATCTGATAAGGAAAAGAAGAAAAATGCAACAATCAATAAAAAACTCTCAAAACTTGTAGAAGGGACAGCTCATTTCGTCCTTTATGCTAAGACGAGCAAAGGTTGAAGGAGACAGTGTGGAGCATAAAATTTGAATGGTTTGTTGGTTCCGCTCTTCTGCTGTTTTGTCACTTTCATAAGGACTGTTTTTGTAGTCTCCTCGAAAAGGGAAAGGGTGAATTTTCAAAGGTGGTTCATTCCAAGATTTACGCTTATTCTGTTACATACTACGACTTTTTTGTATGTGCAAATTTGGAAAACTTACGAACACTTCTGGTAGTCGTTAGAATTTCAGCCCTAGTTCTACTGAGGTAGAGCAGAGAGACAGTGATCACTGGACGGTCAGTGAAAAGAAACTTTATTTCTCCGAGAAGGGGGCGAAGATAGGAAGTGACTCAGTAGCCAGTAGCCGTATTTGTTCAAAATTAGTCCTGTGGAAGACATTTTTTTGGAAGATTGAGCAAGTTTTGGAATGACGAGAACAGTGGTGAAGTGGTAGAGGTGAGCTTGGAGCTCACGTTGTGTTGACGTGCTTGTGAAGGGAAGTTAAGGTATGAAATTTGTCTTCTTCCATCATTTAAACCACGATTACGAGCCAAAAATGTCTTCAGAAGACGCATAAGACACAACACACGCAATGTGAACAGATGATCATAGTACTTCGAGGGTGGTGTTGCCTGGAACCATTTCCTTTATTTGTAGTTCTCCACTCTGTGTTGGTTCCGCAGGTCGTGGATGACTAGATGAAATCTGCAAAAAAAGCATTCATAGTGCTCTTAAAATTCAGATTCATATCAGTATATATGGTCATCTATTTAGACACGAATTTAGCGGCAATGTTGGCGAAATGTTTGCAACGTTTATATGTCACATTTGAAACCGTAATTGTTCTTCGAAAACCACCAATATTTATTGATGTTCCGTGAGCTCGAAAAAACGTATATTAGAGTAACTCACGGCGCTTGATGAGTACGGTGACTTCAAATACATTTCTTCCATGAAAATACTCCCCGCTGTTACCTTGATGTTGTGGGGCGTACCACCTGAAGTCGCATACATGTAGAAGTCAGATTTGTTACAAATGTCGTCATTACCGTTATAACAAGCCCTCTGAAACCCGACATCGGAGTAGTTTAACAGCCGAAAACATGAAGTTTTGAGCTAGTTCCTCATCGATTTGGATGTTTTCAAGAAATCGGTGATAGGCGAAGCACTATGATCTCGATTCTTTCTCAACCAATTCAGGTAACATTTTGAACCAGCTGGTTTTTTGTCTGTCAATTTCTGTCTCGTTTATGCTGCGATGTAGGCTTATAAACTTCGCAAGGCATACCTTTATCTCGTTGTAGCTGCCTTGTTGTAGTGGCCGCTTTTGGACGAGCACTTTTGTAGTCAAACGCTTGCCTCGTCCCATTCATGCTAAATAATTCTTTGGTTGTCCGATTCCACCACGAAATTATTTGATAGTTTGTCATTCCAAATTGGGCCGCACCTACGGAGATGCAGTTGTTGTTGCTTGAATTGAGACGTTTCCAACGGCGTGGTCACCTTTAAGTTGGACCCGTATTCATAACTGAGTTGGTATGATGACTTAGGTGCCTATAGTGCAAACCTTTGGCTCTGTAGACTTTGCTAATGAAGTCACTTTCATTTCTTCTCCTCCAATTATGAACGGAGTTGGAGTCTTTTCGGATGGAATGGGTTCGCCTGGAACTGTGATGGTAGGGCCCTCACAGACTCGACGACGTGCAATTTGAGCGACGAATTAGCCGTTATAAATGAAATTTAGCGAAACACACGACGACGAGCATTCTCGTCCAACGCGACGTTTGCGGCGGCCGCATTGCTCTAATCGATAGCTGTTGGTGACGCGCGGTCACCGCCGCGCGAATTCGTCGCGCAATTTTTTGTCGTCGGGTCTGTAAGGGCCCGTGAAGTCAAGGGAAGAATGTCCGACAAAAGGTCACGGAAAGGTTGTGAAAGAACTCACTTTGCTCGGTGCTGCTTGTCAGGTGTGCTTTAGCAACGTCGGAATCGCTAGCGTTCCATGTGCTGAACATATATCATTGGAGACTTGTTCACTGTCTCAAGAAAAGAAAGAAGAAAAGAAAAAGGGAAGAAAAACATTTTCAGTGACATGTGTTCGTGAAGACTGACATGTGCAAAACGTATGGAGCTGCTCTTCTCACGCTTCATGTAAAACTGTACGACGTGGAATGATTAGTCAGGTGAGCGGTTTTAGTCGAATTTTCTTCCTTTCTTTCTTTGATTTGAGTTCTTTCTTACTCTGGATTCTCGTCTGCATGCTTTCGCGTCTCGTCAACGATTCTATCCGGTTTATCTCGACTTTCGCCATGTAGTAGTACAGGTGTTTCACATTGTGTCGTGTCGTCTTTCTGATAGACAATCTTCGAAATTCCTTGATACAATGGTCGAGCTCCACAAGAATTGAAGTAGATGAATAATATGAACCATCCCACGCATAGGAGTAGCACTCCAGAACTTATGATGAGAGCTGAAAATGCGAGGTGTATTCTCTTTTTACTTTCAATGTTCTATTTCTGATGTCTATCTTTATACTAGTTGCCAGACGTCTTTTATAGAAGGTATTTCACTGAAGGTCTCATACAAAAAGCCCTGAATTTAAATGCGCCTAAGATGATTCGCTGGGTTCTGGCAGCTAAATAATTTCGTGGTCCCTCAAGCACCTTCAACAGGAGTGAGGCTGGCAGCTAATTTCGTGGCCCCTCAAGCACCTTCAACAGAAGTGTCAATTACCAAATAATAAAGAGCGCTCCCCAATCAAAGTATGAACCATTGAAATGTCGCACAGGTGCTTCAGGTAGCTGCTCTATTCCATTTCCTTAGAATTCTCGGCTCCATACCTTCAGAAAACTGCTGGATAGCTACTTGAAGCGTTAGGTTATCAATAAACGTTTCCAGTTGAATTAGCGCATTATAACTTTTAGCTCACCCCCTAGTTCTCGGTTCATATCGCCTCTTATGTTTTACTATTTTTACGTTTGATTGTTACTTCCAGTTCACTACCTCACCCTAGGTGTTTGGTCCATTTTCAGGTTCCACTCTCTTAATTGTTTCTGTATTTATTACGGTTTTTCTCTTAAAATTTTAGCATGTAATCGGCAAATTCGTTGCCTGGTGTTTATGTTTCTGTTGGTTATGTGTTGAGGTCTGTATACCCACATGGACATCCATGTAGTAAACATACATACATACATACAATTCTCGAGTTTTTGAGACGAAAGAATTTTGTAGGAGTATTACGGGTCTTTCGGCCGGGGGACGTCAGAAAGACTGACATGGTGATGTTCGGACTAATAGATTGAGCGCACACTTACAAATGGTAAGCCAAGGAGACCATCGTGCTCGAGTTACCTCCGTTTGTGCTGAAAAAAGTGTTATTTGAGGGTGAAACTAAGTCCTTGAAGGGTTTTCTCTCACCTAATACTCGACTTAGAGGATATTGGAGAATAGCGGAGATGTGTGATGCGGTCAGTAGTTTCAAATCCTCTCCGATGACCTAGGGCAACGGTGTTGGTGTCCAAAGGACGAATATTCGGAGTATACTAAATGCTCACGTCTCCAGGAATAGGCAGGTCATGGTGATAGGCTACAAAGTATAGAACTGTCCTGTCTCGCAAACCCGCACGTCTCAGAATCTGTAAAAAAACCGAGTCTTTTCACGAGATTAATCAGTGGGATCCAATGTCGCTGCTAAAATTCTTCGCCTTAAGCCCCAGTCTGCTGCAATGCTGCTGCTGCAGAGTGTGAATGGGGCCTTAGTCAAAGTCCAGAGGCCATAAGTAGCTGGGTACATGGGTTTAGGTGTTGTTACTAGTGACATCTGTGGTCTTTGCGGATAGAGATAAGTTCCTCAGACATTTCAGCCGTTCTCGATCCCTTTCTATCTATCCTTCATGCAGCTCGCAACATGGAACGGATTGTGAGATATAACACGAAACTAGTCTGGTAATTGCCGCTTTTTGTTTAGCGGTTTATAGACGAGAACTAGTTGAATGACATATATATTTGGAGATACTAGGTTATTCGCAAAACACTGACATCGGACGGGAATTGAACCCGCGTCTTTCTGTGTCCGGCAGACTGCACTAACCACTATGCTACCGATGCGACTCCTAACCACCATTGTTTCTGGATATTGCAGTCTACCTAGCATCTTCAAATATATATGGAACTGAGAATATGTTAGTGCAGACACCGTCCAGGAGATAGCTTAAATAGTAATCGGAAGCGACTTGCTGAAGAGATTTCGCTTTTCCGCTATTCTAGACTCCCAACCACCATTGTTTCTTGTTTTGCTTTTTTTTGTTCGAGATTACTGCTGTTGCGCTGTTGCGCAGGGGGAAAAATGGGCCTGATGATCTCTTTCAATGAGTGCTTCTGATGGTCATGCAGATGAGGAATGCTCTTTTGACACAATACAACTTGTTGGTCCTACCACAGAGAGAGATAGAACTTCTCGATGAGCATATCGCGTGTCAACGGAGTGTTGAATGCATGCATTCTGTTAACACGCTTCTAGCTTTGCCCAACGTAATGCATTTCTCATGTGAACTGATACTCATCTCTTATTCGTATCATCGTTCACTAGCTGTATGCATTTTTTCCCTGCTTTGAATCATCGTAATGCGAACAAATAAGGGTTTTTGTTCACTCAGCTCCCCCCCCCCCAACGAACGTTGTATCAGGTTGGTGCAAAAGTTCTCGGACATTTGGGGACTTCTTGAATTTGAAAAGGGTTTCCCCGCCATTTCCGGCTCCAGCCAGAACATCTCATAGAGAAGACTATTGATATTAACGGTGCTTACTTAAAATCACTCCTTGCTGTTGTTCAGATATTATAAAATAAACTGTTTTGTATCCCAAATGTCCGAGAACTTTTACACCCACCTAATAGCATCAATACGAGCATAGCTTTTGAACAATGACCAACGCCTGACCCTATTTTTATATGAAAAAACTGGTAGTTGTAGACAATTGCATGTCATAGACAACTGTGTTCTCACAGTGTCGGTGGGAAAGAATCACTGAACCTACGACGACTGTTTAAAGTATTGTTGATGTTGGGAAAGCAGCCTATGTCGAGAAACCATCCGTTGAACATCTGCGTACACTGCCTTTCTGTTTTACATCGGAAAGAAACAAAACAAGCAAAGAGAACAAATCATGGTGATAAATGTGTGAAAATTGTGCGATTTCTTTTGTTTGTCGTTGGTCTCTAATGTAGTCCTTAATCTCGAGCAGCGGTTCAGTAAATTAAGGATTATTCGAGCGATTACCGGGGGCTTTTCGCTCTACCCTGCTTGGTTAGAGGGGTAAGAGTCCTACCTTCAGCTTCTTCGGGCTTTTTGGCTATTACCCAAGTCGGTAGGGGCCCGCGTGGTACAGTGGTAAGAGGCGCTGCTGACACCCTGGTCGAGCGATCGATCCCGGCCCGGGCCAACGAAGTCTTCCATCCCTCCGGGGTGGGGTAAATTGGTACCAGACTTGTCTGGGAAGGTAAAGACACTGACCTGGTACAGCGACTGGCCCCCACAGGTCATTGTATAGGCCGAATACGCATTCACCATGCCTCTACGACTTGAATGAAACACGAATGCAGCGGCGCGTCCTCAGGGGACTGATCCACGCCGGCACCTTTGCCTTTTACCCAAGTCGGTTAGCTATCTGAGGTCCAAGAAGCCTTGAGGACCTTCTACTGTTCTTCAAAGACATCAGCTCCCTCACATAAGCTGGCGAACCTCATTGTTTTCGAGAAGCTTCAAGGGTTCCATCACGATTCGTAGACTTCCAGAAAATTGGTTCTCATGACTTCTTTGTGAATACTTTGATTCATAATCATGGAATATCACAGTGCCCGTAAGCACATCGGCCTTCTCGAATGAAATCTTTGACGCACATGTTGAACAGATGTAGAGATGTTCATCTTTTTCATCACTGCAGTGTGATGCTTTGGGCAAGTGGCTTTCGTTTGTTGAGTTTTCACCATAGCTCAAAAAAGTGACGTGAGCTAGAAAGTTCACGAATTTTACTCCCGGTGCGACTTGAAACTTTCATGCAACTTTGCTTTTCTTCAGGTTTAATTCGCACGGAACGGACTTAGTAGAGAGTTGGGAGATGGGGAAGATGAATCGATACCGTTGAACCTCATGGGTGACTGATTAGACTAAATTTACCGAAAACTTCACTTTGCTCTATTTACCTCAACTCTGATTTCATCATTGCAGTAACGTGTCGTAAACGGCTGACTAAAGTTGGCTTGTTGTCGTAGGTGTAGAGCATTAGCAGCGACGAGAGCATCGTTAACTATGCGAGATAATCGCTTCGAAAGTTCCGCATCACTTTCCACAATTACCGTTGTAGCACATTCTGAAGAAAAGAAGAACCCATCTACATAGCCTTTTTTGAGTTTTTTGTTATCTAAGTTCTTTGTGAATCTGAGAAGCTGTCGCACTTACCGAGTAGTACGTGATATTGTGATGAAGGTGCTGAACTTCTCGACGTCGCTACGTTTTCTGCAACATTTATAGTTTCGGGCAAAAAATTCATTTTCTGTCGGAAACTGGTTGCAATATCTCAGTCATTCTATACAGGGTGTCTCAAAAAATGTACCTCCTGTTTGAAATGCCGTAACTTTTGCGAGAGTGAATCAATCAAAACGAATCATAGCTTGAATGAAAGCTAAGAAAAAAGAAAATTTTCTGCTATGTGCTTGGTGAGGATTGCGCCGTGTACTCGACCGAAGCCTCGGATTTTGGACTGATATTGCATGGGTTATATACTTGCTCTATTTTGGTCGTAAAGAGGTGATATCACTGCCATGAGTTCCTTCTGAGGCAGGAAACATATCGACTTGCCGCAGCTTTTGGTTAAGCATGGAACAACATCAATATCGATGAATTATTGTAACCTCTGTTTGAGAAGCTAAAACTCTTCCAACAGTGATGCAATCATAAGAAAAGAATTTTGAGGAATGTAAAATGTATGATCGATCAAGTCTGCGCCATGCACCTGTTCGAATCGTCGGATCCTAGATCTGACTGAAAGTTCACGGAGCTATGGAAAAAGAAACGTTCTGCTACGTGCATGGTGAGGATTGCGCCGTGTACTCGACCGAAGCCTCGGATTTTAGACCTGATTGATAGCGCATGGGTTACATGCTTGTTCTACTTTGGTCGCCAAAAGGTGATATCGCTGACACGCGTTTCTCTTGATACAGTAAACATAAAAACATCAAAACGTAACAAGTTCAACGTGCACTTTAAGATGCACTAGCGCAATACCGCTTGCTCTGTTCGAAAAGTCGTCTTCGACGAGCATGTGTTTAAGCGCATGTTAAACTTGTTATGTTTTGATGTTTTTATGTTTACTGCATCAATAGAAACGCGTATCAGCGATATCACCTGTTTACGACCGATGTAGTGCAAGCATATAACCCATGCACTATCAATCAGATCCGAAATCCAAGGCTTCGGTCGAGTACACGGCGCAATCCTCACCATGCACATACCAGAAAATTTTCTTCTTTCTTAGCTTTCATTCAAGCTATGATTCGTTTCGATTGGTTCGTTGTCCTCAAAGTTATGGCTTTTCAAACATTGGGTACATTTTTTTTGGAACACCCTGTATATTGAAAGGCTAACAGTTTTATTTTCTCCGTTGGGAGTTTTCTGTTTTATCTTCACGTAAGCATTGATCTCGCACGATTGGCAAATTGGAAAGAGTTAGAATCTCTCAGTTTCCTTCTTGTCTTTAATTGAAAATGAAGCGTTTCGCGTTATTCGGTCAATTGATCTTAGAGGATCTAAAGTGCACTGCAAATGTCTTTCCTCATTCATTTGTCATCCTTCACTAGTCCAGTAGAACTCCATTAGTTCAATTCAACTGGAGGGATGTTGTTACTTTGAGGTGTTCGTTCTTATCACTTGTGAATTTAATCTATCGTAAAGCTCAAAATAGTAGACCATTGTTTTGAGAGCGATGCTGCAATTCATTCCTTGGTGAAGTGCAAAAGTATTAGTGCACTATTCCATTGCGAATTTCTTGTTCGACCGACAAACACTCAATCGTTGAACGATATTCGCGGACTATGGATTTCGCTGAGGTTGAGTAAACAACTTGCAGGCGAAGATTTCTTTGTTCCACTGCTATCCGTGAGCGTAGGACTTCAAATTTGCGGTGCAGTTTTCTTACCCAAGGTCGTCAGCATTTCATCTCATCACCAGCTGCTAAGTTACGTCCCCTGTTTCATTATGTAAATTTTGTTGCTTGATGTCTTTTGTTATCGCTTTCTTCTCCGTTTTTGCTAATTTTTATATGATGACGGCTGCCTAATATCAACGGAATCCCTGTTCAAAAGAGCATGAAAACGAGAATGAAAAACCGAAATGAGTGGGGTCTTAAAGCAAAAACGATTCTAATTGTAATGCCAGTACGAATATGCTAATGAATCGCACTTCCCGCGCTGTTCCCTTTTGACGTACTTATAGTTATAATACCAGTGACGTAATTCAATTTTGGCGGATGCAGACATAGGTGAAAAAGATTGCCTCCGGCTAGTAAAAGAACAACATGTGCAAACGACTGCGATGCTTCGTAATAACAGCTATGAATGTAAGAAAAGGCGGGCATCAAGTAGAGAATCGAAAAAGGAAAATGAATGTATCGATTTTAGGAAGCGAACATATGTATAGATCATTTCGAAAGTATGTATCCACCTTATGCTCGACAGTTTTACGCTTCGCGCTCGTTTTTACGAATGGGCGTTAGTTGCGCTAGATTCCTCGTTGTCGAGAATGTCAGCGTTTCTCTTCATATTCATATTTTATTCAATCCAGCAACACAAGCGGAAAAAAATGGTCTAACTCGGTGATTACGTTGGAATGGATTTTTTTCTTTTGAGAGAGGGGGAATGAGACACGACATGGCAGCAAATCATACTCCTGAAGCGATAAGCAGGGTAACATAAGGATGGGGAAAAAACAGGTGCGAGACTGATGTGTCTGGTCGTGAGTCCTTTACTGTCCCCTAATAGAAGATGGCTTACTGTCCCGACACGCTACCTACTGCCTGGAAAGCACGCAACTGGACTTCCTTGTAAAAAGAACCACCTCCAACAATAACAGACCGTTTTTGATTTTTTTTGTTTGTTTCAAAATAGTTATCCACTTGCAGAAAACACAATTTTTACTCAATTTTCTAGTGCATCTAACGCCGGTTCGTAAAAGCGAACGTGCAGCGTGAAATTGCCGAAAATAAGGTGGATACATACTTTTGAAACGCATTATATTTGGGTAATGCCAAGTAATGACAGCTTATAATGGATTTGTGCTGGGAGCTGTTTTTGGCTCTAAAATGGATCCGTTGAATTGACGGATGGTGACAATTTTTTTCCCGAAGTTGTTATCTCATATGGACGCGCAGTAACTTAGACAATGCCAGTGAGTCAAATATACGGTAAGAATGTGTCTTGAACTCGAATGACTAAATATGGACAGTTCTACTTTTGAAACATTCGCAAAATATGTCGCGAGGAACAGCATGAAGTCGTCTTCTAAGCTCTTTTCTAGTCTCAATCAGTCAGTATTCTACGGTCGCACAACTTTTGTCAGCCATCTATTCCATTATTCTCTCTCTCATTGCCTTTTCACTGCTTCTTCCACACCCTCTTTCACCCTTCACCCCTCTCATCGAGAAAGTCCCGTCGACATCATTGTCAACAGTGTCGTTGAATGTCACCGTTCTGCTGTACGAGATTGCTTTCACCCTCTACTTTTAGCCGGACATCAAATATTAGCGTGTTCCGTCGTTTATATTTCTATGAATTTGAAGCCGACTTGAATGATCCCAATTTCGACCCTGAAACACTTCTGACAACTAGAATCTGATGTTGTAATAGTGGTGCTAGGTTCATCGCAAAAATCGCATCTCATGCGGGAATCGAACCCGCGTCTCAGTCTTTCCGGGGCTGTTTATCTGATCGATAATCATAATCATAATTTTCATTGTAAACAGACTGCCTTGTATATAAGTGACTCCACAAAGGAGTATGTTTCATTCTTCTTCTTGTACCTCAGCTTCACTGTACCGGCATTCGAATAAAGTATCTTTCCTCGACTGGTCTACTCATTGTCAGAAGAAAACCAGCACAGGCTGTGCATTACCCATTGCGATGATTTTTGATTTTTGTTTGATTTTGATTTCATTCGTAGCTATTCGCAAATGGTCGTCTCAGTAGCATAGTGGTTAGTGCACAGCCCCGGAAAAGTTGAGACGCAGGTTCGATTCCCGCCTGAGATGCGATTTTTGCGATGAACCTAGCACCAAAATTACAACATCAGATTCTAGTATACCTAATAGTAACCCGCGAAAAAGCGGTAATAAAACTGGAATTTCACTTCTGACAACGTACTACTAACTGTTTTATTCTCAAATGAACTTTCCGGAACACAGGTGACTCTCCTCTATGAAAGCGCATCTACATTACTGCTGTTTGCTGAGTGGATAATATTTTATGTATTCGAGTAGATGATTGTCGAGAACGACCGACAGACATTAGATTTGAAAATGACGGCCGTCTATTAATGGACAACTCTGATACGACGACGTCGACGAAGTCTGTTGAAGTCTCAAAAGTGCAATGTCGTCGTCTCGATTCTTTATAAAAAATGCCTCCATGGTGCACTGTTTCCCAGCGAATTGGCAAAATTTTTGAGATTAGTGAATAGTACTTTTCTTGGCCTTTTTTTGTATATATGTTATGACATTACAAAGATTTTACTTATGCGGGTCGTGTCCATCGTTTGAGGTTTTCTTTTATTGAAATTTGTTAACTTCAACGTGGATGATGGCCTCCGATGAGCCCTAAGCGCAATTCCTAATTTATTTAATTCGCAATTTTTGTAAAAATTGTTCTAAATCTTTCTGCGCAGATGAATTTGTTATTTCGACAAAAAAACGAGGAGAATGCTGTCTACTTACCTGTATCAGTGTCATTATTGGCGAACGCGTATTGATGTGGAATTAGAACGACTGCGAATAGAAACAGCATGAAGATGACTTGTTGATGAATTGTAGATGATCATAAACGATGCTTGTGGCAGTCAGTCAGTCAGCTGGCATCGTCGTCCCCCAGCCGGCTGGTCGTTCACATTCGTGTTCTTGGACGCGTTTCCATGGTATCCAATTCTGTCTTCGATTTGTGCACATTCGAGATTCATCACATCCGTACAGCGATCGATTGAGCCAACTTCTAAATGCATCGTTTTCATGTACATGTTCTAAGATTTATTTGTAAGTACGGCATTAGGACATAAAATGGACATAAAAATGGACATGAAAATGTAGGCTTTTCATCATACCATTTTCCTGGCTTTTCTTCATGTCGAACCTATTGCTTCTTTTCATATGTGGTTATCACCCATTTTAGTGCTCGATGTTATTTGCATAATTGTAGCACACATGCACATAGCTTTTCTATTCTGTTTTATGAGTCCAAATTGCAGTAGTACTAATGCTATAATCTGATTGGAGAATGCCGCTCTTAACGACGTGATGTGCGCGTTTCCTACGACGAGACTTGCTTGCTAATTTGTCGTCGATTAGCCAGGAAGTAATCACCTCCGTCATTACTATTACCTACCTATCGACTATTGTTCAACTAAAGCATCTCGGATACTATCGATTACAACGAACCCTCTTTTCCATTTTCTCTTGAAAACACATTCGTTTTCAGCTCAAAGCTATTCGATAGATAATGACTTGGAGAAATTCTCCTTGGATTCGCTGCTAGATTTATATTCAGGCGTAGTAGAAATTCATCACAAATTGTCCACCATGTCTCTTCACTGTGACAATGTGATAGCAGCTTCATACTTGCTTTATTCCTATCCATCTCAATTTTCTTAAATTCTTTTGATTCCATAGAATTCCGTGGGAAAACGAGCTTGTTACCAAAGAAGAACAACGGTAAAGGTTACTGTATAGTTTTTGCCTTTACGAAGGTAGAGGATGGAGAAGATGGAAACAATCCACGACATTAACCAGTCCCTTTGGGAGAGGCCAAGTGTCTGGCCTTCTTTAGTACAATACCGCTCAGAACGTGTGTGGTGACAAACCAATATATACGTTTTAAACGGTTTTTTGCGTTTTTTCTTTATTGGTGGGTTAATCGAGAATTTGAACACATCACTTTATTCGACTTCGAGCACTGACTCCGAAAATGCTCTTAATTTCGCTCTCACCAGTACCCCTGACCTACTTTTGGACTTTTTTTCGAAGCAGTGCAATTGTGAAAACATTATGATTTCTTAAGTAGCTGCTACGATAATCTTGGTATCATGGCCTGCCACCCAACTCCTTCATCTTTCTGGATATGGGTGAAGAGAATTGCCTATTTGACCGAAGATGAAATCTCTTAGGTATAGGTAATCATCGTTCTTTCAGTAATTTCATCAATATTACCGTACTTCTAGCAGACAGAACTTTTATTTTCACCAATTTCCCTGTTCTTTTCGCTTTTCGACAGCTCTCTAAGCATGTACATCGCAAAACCATTCTGTTTCCATCTGCTCCATCCTCTAATCCACCTTGTTTGGTGACGATTTTTGCAAACTGAAATGAAAATAGGCAAGCGCTTCATTTGGGAAGGTCTTCATCATGAGTTCCCCTCAATCACCCTATTCTCAGCGTCTCACTCCAGTTTGCCCTTACATACGTATTTTGGCAGTCGAGTTGCCTAACTTACATTTTCGGCATTGACGTGAAGCCATCATGTACTAGTTATGTCAATGTCACGTCAGAGCTCTGCAGGACAGCTTCGCTCACCTGTCAGTGTCCTTGTTTAATTGCATTGTATTTTATTACATGGTATGCAATATCAAAAATGTAAAGTTTAAGATGAGGGTTGAATTCAGAGCCTTAAGGCCCCTTCAGACTTTACTGCGTTGCTGCTGCAATAATAATGGAACACAGGGACCGGTGGCGCGCGCGGCAGCTGCGCAGTAGCGCAGTATCCGGCTTCTAATTTTTTTTTGCGAAAATGACCCGTATCGCCAACTATGCACTAAATATGAAATTCCAGCTTCATTACCGCTTTTCTGCGGGTTACTGTGATATACTAGAATAGGATGTTGCGATGATGGTGCTAGGTTTATCGCAAAAAATCGCATCTCGGGCGGGATTCGAACCCGCGTCTCAATCTATCCGGGGCTGTACACTAACCTCAGTGCTACGGAGACGACCATTTGTGAATCTCTAGGACCTTCCTCGAGCCCAAAAGCTTTTCACTTACAGCACTCACCCGTACTAATGGGCTGAAAGCATTTACAATTAACGTGAAGTTCCAGTTTTATTACCGCTTTTCGGTTTCGCAAATGGTTGTCTCAGTAGCATAGTGGGTAGTGCACAGCCCCGGATAGGTTTAGACGTGGGCTCGAATCCCGTCTGAGATGCGATTTTTGCGATAAACCTAGCACCATCATTGCAACATCCTATTCTAGTATGCACTAAATAGTTTTTTGACCAGCGACTGTCCAGTGGACGACCGCAAAAGCGCGCAGCTATTGCGGAAGTGCCCGTACTTTCCTTTTAGCTGTTCTACATTGGTTTACTGCCGCAGTAAAGTGTGAAAGGAGCCTTAAGCTCTTAGATGATGTGGCTTTCATCGATGCTGTCCGTAGTGTGCTTCATTCCGTAGTGCAACTAAACAGTAGCGCCGGTCGAATGGCCGTTGTTTACATTTCGCGTAAATTACTCATGAATGTGCCAGAATGTATCGCTGCTCTTTGGATTGATGAGTCTTGTGGAGGATCGTCGTCGGTGTAGCCGACGGGTGTGTGTTGGTCATTGAAAATATTCTGTTGTTAAAAATTCTTAAAGGTATAGCAAAGGTTACACTAAGCGAATTTCTTGCTCTAGAACAGGGTACTACTAGGACTAGGCATGGATGAATGAGACTTCCTGACTCCTCGGCGAAAAGCCAGGTCAGAGCAAATTTTTTCTCCAATAGAACTCTCCGGCTGCTCCACCCCTTTCTTGAGGACGGTCATCTGCAGATGTCCACCAAGAGTTTCAGCAAGTATCTCGATCATTGACTATAACCTCTATTACCTCTGGTAACCTTCCTCATCTTCTCCATGATTTAGCCTGTCTTCACCTCATGCCGTTGCAGGGTCTTTCAGTCTCCTTTTTACTTTTCTTATGTTATGTCTGTTGTTTTAAATCCTTGATATATCACGAAACTATTCTGCTATTTGCCGCTTTTTGTTTAGCGGTCATAGACGAGAATTAGTTGATTGACTTAGATTTTTGGAGATGCTAGGTTATTCGCAAAACACTGACATCGGACGGGAATTGAACCCGCGTCTTTCTGTTGCCGGCAGACTGCACTAACCACTGTGCTACCGATGTACGTTGCAAATTTCCTAGCATCTTTCTTAATCACGGGAATGTTCCTTGATATGTTCATATACATTTCATACCACCCAAAAAGGGTCGCTAGTTGTGTTTCTGTTCAGTTCAAGATTTACTGTTCTGTTATATTTTTTACGTGAATGTAAACGTTTCACGTTCCAATAAAGTAAAAGTAAAATTGCTGTCTGCGACATGGATGATGTGGAAGGATGACGAAGGAAAGCTCAGGAGTGACATGCTCTGTGTGTGAGTGTGAGTGTGAGTGTGAGTGTGAGTGTGTGTGTGTGAGGAGTGGTGTAATATATATCCATGTGAGAGACTGGCTCTGGTCTTCGTTGAGCCGCGCAATCGACTCCGCCACGAGAATTGTTTGCATTTTGAAACTTTCCGATAATTAGGAGTCTCGTTGGAAGAATGAATCGATGCCACACATCATCACCACCACCATCATCATCACCCTCTCCAACAACTACTCAAGTTGCTGCCCACCCTTTATGAATTCTCTAGTTTTTTCTTGATTTCTTTGTGCGTGATAACAGTATGTAGTCTCACTTTCTCGTACTCGTTTTCAAAAAGATTCTGGAGAATCTAGTGTCATCTTTTCTTGGAAGAGCATTCAAAATTAATCGACGATGACGTCTTTGCTTTGCGTTAAAATGTAAAATTTTTCTCATCTTCAGAGACCTTCAAGAGGTCTCTACATATTTACGCTAATGCTGAAGTAATCGGTACTTTTCCTCTTAATGCCCAATTATCACCCAAGCGTATCATATCATGCTCATATTTTAATGCACATCCTTGAAGCGGTCTTATCATGTCATGCTTGCGAGAATAGAACGGTTTTTTCCTCCACATCAGGCAGATTAAACAGGCTGCACACGACCATAGACCCTTGTTATACGTTCGCTCACCCCCCAGCGTAACTCGTCCATTCAGTATCAGACACCGTGGGGCCAGACACGTTTGTACGAGTTCACCACGCCAGCGTCACCATGATAACTCGTACAAGCGTGTCTGGCCCCACGGTGTCTGATACTTAATGGACGAGTTACGCTGAGGGGTGAGCGAACGTATAACAAGGGCCATAGGTGGATGCGAAATGGTATGATATCGAATCAGTTGGGCATGATATGATAATTGGGCATTAAGAGGAAAAGTACCAAGTAACCAATGGTGCTAGGTCTGCCGTTCGTCTAGTCTCTACGATAAAAGATTGCAGCTATATTTTGGTACGAGAACAGGCTGGAGTTGTTCGTGTTTTTCTATTTTTACCGAGTTTGCTTAACATGACCATTAGTTTATAATTGGTTGATGTATGGGACAAATTGACCCAGTGTAATTCAGCGAAGAAGTGTGGCTAGCGGGCTAAATTTCCAGTGGTTTCCCTAGATGGTTTGTTTCTTCTAATCGAAGAATTCTTCTCTGGAGGCGTCCACTCTTCTCAACTTTTTTGAACTCACACTCCAATCTTTCTCGCCGGAGTGGACCACCAAGTGAAGAGAAAAAGGCTAGACAAAAGTTAAACGGAGCGCCAAGTGTCATTGACATTTCGTTGGGCGGCATCTTCTGTCTTCGTGTTCAGTGATGTATTTTTTATAAATAGAAAATGGTTCTTCTCAATGTTGAGCCATTTTTTGCCACTTGATCCCTCGTCGATGTGTTCAACAGCGTTTCTTACTCAGACGGGAGAACAACTATTCTAGCATTACGGATGTTAATGGGGTTAAGATGTTATCAGAGAACGTAAAATCATTTTGAATGGTGCTCGAGGCGACAGGAAATTGGCTGTGCGATGGCTGGAAATTGGCGGCATGCCACATCGTCAGGCTTTTAGTCGTGCGATTCTTCCTCTGATTCGATTTGTATAAAAATAACCTCCCGTTCTGTCATAGGTACCTGACCGCTTTGACACTTTTCCAGTACAACGACTCGTTCGTGTCCCATCTTCGGCATCCCATGCGCTCAGATCCTTACTTTGACGAGTTCTAGCGCTTTCAAAAACTTGCACTCGTCCCTAATATCATCTAATCGCCTTTTCTTCAATCTCGACGAACAAGGTCCGTCTGTCTGCTCTATCTGTCCACATTTTCTGTTCTAAAGTATGTCTAGTAATTCCAATATCTCAATGCTTTTATTATTCAAGTCCAACTGTCATTAAACCTCGGCATAACGTTGAATACAGTGGAACTCGGTTTCAAATACACCCTAAGAAACAAAAATTTTCTCTTGAGCCGGTGTTCAATGCAGACGGAGGGGACGGTATGGATTCACTGGGAGTACGGTAACGGGCAATCGCGGCGGGAACCTAACGTTGACAAACAGACATCGGAGTTTCGCTCACTTATTGGTAGGATAGTGATGCTTCAGTTGGACATCAAGGTTGATATACACAGATTATTTATTACGGCTTACGCTTCGGCGCTACCGCCTTTTCAGAGCCCGGAAGAATCAGAGTGAGTTCGAGAAATCACCCGTTCAAGGACCATTTCAAGACACAATAAGCTTCAAAAAGTAGGTAGGGAAGGGAGATAAAACACAAAAAAGAAAATACGACCCAAACACATAGGCCCAGGCGGAAGGGGTACCCTTAGTATAATAGTTCGCGAAAAAATATGTCACCTTGCATTTTTGGGTCTAGATCGTTTAAACCAAAAGGAATTTTATTCCAGTTGACAGCTTTAATAACTCTTATTGAAAATACACCATTATGTGCCCTTGTTGGACATTCTAGATTTTTTGAATTTTGAACTCATTTTTACGTACATTTTCAAACGAATGTATCTTAGGAACCACTGATCTTCTGCTTGTACACACCGATGGAGGTGAGGAGATGGAGGTCACCTTCAAGTAACACCCCTGGGCACAGATTCATCATTGGTAAACCCCCGATAAACCCTGACAACGGCGCGCACCTTTGTCTACTTATCCTAAACTTCCTATGTTAAGCGCAATCTCTCATCGACTCTGCCATCTGGTTCTAGCTACGCCGAGGTTTCCGAGACCGCTCGTCCGTTCATGAATCTGAGCCCTGGTATGCCACCAGCCAACTGACTTCCGGTTTAAACCCGCTCAGGTCGATGAACAGGGCCAGCTCCTGGGTCAATGCTACGCGTTCTTCCTTCTTACAATGTGTATATCAACCTTGATGTCCATCTAAAGCATCACTATTCCGCTTTTATTATCCTTCCTCGATCCCTAGCAACAATCGCAGCAAACACGGTTTATAGGTGCCTCTTAAAATATATTCATCCACTTTCCACCAGAATGACATCAGTTATTCCTTGTTTTTTCCTGGTCCAGTGCACTTTTCCGCGTGTAGTGCAGTCTCTGGTGTCTTTGGTCATACTTGCTGCTGGTGGTGCCGCATAGCAGGAGAATAGAATCTCATTCTTCGTCGATCTCATTCTTTTTTTCGCTCGGGACACTTTACAAAACGTCACAACATGTGTTCAATTGTCTATGCGCTACATGTACGTTTTCTTACTGCTCATTTCAACACCTATGAATAAGCTTTTCACGCTGTAGTTTTTGATTGAATTAGCGGAAGGTCAACCCCATTTCCCCGTGTGAATTAGTCTCATCATTGCATTTGTGTGTTCGATGATCTATTTATAATATTAGATACCCAACGGCATCATTCTCTCCATCGCCCTCTTCAGCGCTTCATCAAGTCGACGTTTTTCTTCTTCTAAAATTGGGTTGCAGTACATTTGGACAATTTTCAGTGATATACAGGATCATTGGAGTATTTTGGTTTTAGAAAGACGCCCGTCTAGTTGATGGGCACAGTCAGTGGCGAATACTTTGATGATACCTAGGAGAAAAAGAAAAATCTGCCTCATTTCCAATTTTTCGGTGCCATCATTGCACTACAATTCTCAACGTCACTCTTTCAAGTTATTTCATCCCCCTGATCCTCGACGTTCGGTCTGATTTTTTATTTTCTTGTTCACTTTGTGGTACTTTCCGTGAAAAATCGTCGTCACCGACAAAGATTGGAGCGCCTACTACCTTAGGAGTACGCATAAAGCCCTGAGGCTGCTTGCCAACGACAATCATCACCAAAGCAATCAAACGTGCTTCAGAAAAAGGTAGAGCTGGAACGCAGTGCAGTATTTCTATTATTTTGCCAAGAAGACTCTGAAAATGTCCATCTATCACGTCTCATGAGGAAAAGCTTCGCGCAGCGGCGGTTATCTCCCACATCGAAAATTTGGTACTTGAGAAAACAATTGCTTTTTTTGCTCCAAAATAAGGAAGTTCTATCATGTTAAAGGAGCTGCTGAGGTTCTTTAATCGAGAGGATATCATCAGCAAAAAATCGTACACTGATGTCATTTTCATGGTCGCGTGGCATATATTCTCATTCAGTACGTCATCTTACCTGATATTAGCGGTTAGGTGGCCCTTTATTCATCGCCAATTTGAAATGATTGGATGTTTTCTATTCTCAAGAATTGGTTCGGGAAAGTTCTCTATTCACACTGTAGCTTTATTCGCGTGCATCGTTCCCAGCGGCTTTTCACAGACATTTCGACACATTTTGTTCAACTTCTCACCGTCATGTGGCCGTTTGTGTTGGGTATTTTCACATGTGTTACTCGTTATCCCAGACATGTTACATGTGTTAGTGAATAGATGGATCGTTCTGGGCGCATGTCGTTCTGGTGGTGCCTGGGGGCTTTTTCGAGCATTCTCCTGTTTCGGCGAGGCGGAGTGCATTGTTGTGCTGGACGACGGAAGCAGGATATGAGTGCTGAGCGACATACAATTGTCGAGCTAATTAATGAGAATAGAGTGAGTCTGAGTGGAAAATGGATTTTCTCCTTGGCAGCTCTGGCGAGTGAGTCGGACTTTAACAGCACGTTGCCCTCGAATCCCACCCACCTGCCCCGTTTTACCCTTTCGCCGTCCCTCTTTCGCCGTCCTTCTTCTTCCTGTACTTCTCCTCCCCCGTATCCAACCGTTCCGACGAATACCGGGGCCTAAATTCATGAACGAAAATTTGGGGTATATAACACGCCGGGCGAGATAAACCCGGTCCGTCCCCCAATATTCGCATTCATGACAATCGAGTTTGCGATACTCGACGTAAAGCAATGCAACGGCCGTGATCACGGCTGTTGTGGGTAAGCGACCGTCAGTTCACAAATCGATAGGTCCGATTTTTTATCAAATTTTTTGCTAGCGTGTATTCGGTCGCTATTCGCATTGGCTTTTGCGCTGTGATTTTAACTACGTTCTCTATTTACTCATCAGCAGTACTATTTTCCTTTTAAACTTTGAAAAATTGAAGTTGAAAATGGAATCTGAGCGGCATATCAGCTGATGTGCGGATATTAACATTGGAGCTCTCCTGATACAGTGGGCCACTCGATCCATTGCCGCGCCAGCGGAGTGGAATAGACCCGCGATATCCCCCGAATAAACTCCGCGGCGTGAATGCGAATACTCGTGCCGACCGGGGTTTATTCTCGGGTATATTGTGCCGATACCCGTCATAAATTTAGGCCCAGGACTCGTTCCCGGGTGAGGGAGGGGAGATGGTGCTAGTACAGCAACTTCTTAGGCCCTTGTTATACGTTCGCTCACCCTCAGCGTAACTCGTCCATTCAGTATCAGACACCGTGGGGCCAGACACGTTTGTACGAGTTCACCACGCCAGCGTCACCATGATAACTCGTACAAACGTGTCTGGCCCCACGGTGTCTGATACTGAATGGACGAGTTACGCTGGGGGAGGGGGTGAGCGAACGTATAACAAGGGCCTTAGGATCACCCTCCCCTGTTTACCTACCGAAACTAGCCGCCAGGCTATGATGAGCTTGCACATCTCTGAGCTGCTCGATGGCAGGTCTCTGTCTGACTGCTGATAGCTCTATGAGGGGTGGGTGTGTGTGTTTGGCAACGGAAGCACTGAGTGCTGAAAACACTCTTGCATGGCGCGTTCAAAGATTATCTGCCTTAATCGGGTATAAGATTAATCCACATCCACTGTTGTTCTCGGTCGTTGATATGACCACTCGAAGGGTTCCCAGCTGTTGCGCTTTCTCTGGCGCTCGCCTCAACACACTCTTCCTCGCGCTTCGGCTCTACGAATGCATCCAGTTCGTGTCAATTGCCAGCAGCTGCTGTTGTGGCGGGCCCGGACTAGTTAAAGGTCCATCCTAACGTCGTCATCGTTTCAATATGCTGCATTTGTAGTTTAACGCTTACACTTGTGAACCGTCGTCATGCGTCAATATTCGATTGTGTAGCAGCTGAATGGTTCTAAAATAAGTCGAATGTGGATGTAGTTTCAGTTGAAAATTGATATTGTAGCGGGCATTTGGTTCAGTTTTGCGATGTTTCGAGTCGTTTTCGGTGAGGTTTCCGGGATGTCTCGTTTCAATGTGGCCTAAATGCTCAGTGGCTCGTCTCTCGGCGATACGACGACGGCGAGGAGCCGTCGGAGAGTCGGGCCGGGGACTCGCCGAGATCGAAGCCGCTCTTTGTCATGCGTCACGCCGCAGCACAACCCTTCCGTCGTCCCTCATGCCGTCGGCCTTCAACGTCCCACTTGAATGGTTGATGATCTAATCGTGTGAATACTGCCCCCCGTCGAACAACCGTCCGATCTCTTCGAACGACTTCTCTGGCTAGCAATCTGTGGATGAAGTATCAAAAGACTTGGCATTCCTGTTTCGATTCCTTAAGAATGAAATTTGACACATTTTCTGCAATTTTTTTGTCAGAGATGCTCAGCAAAAAGAAGAGGCAGACGGTAGTCAGCTTTCAGGCAGTGATTGAATTAGGCAGGATCCTGCTAATAAATAAGCAAAACCCCGATGTCTGTTTGTCAACTCTAGGGTCCCGCCACGATTGCCCGCTACAGTACTCCCAGTGACGTGTTTCACCAGTTCCTCGCCGACTTTTGCCGCACGCTTTTTATTCTTCGTTTTTTTATTATTATGTTTTATATATGTCTACTACTATTCATTAGTTTATTTGGCAGCCTGCAGGTCCCTGAATGGCTTGTCTGAATAAATGTGGACACGCATGGCGCAATGTTAAGAGGTGTTACTTCCACCCACATGGTCATCATCTCTGCTGACCGAGCTTTCCATCCCTCCGAGCTTGGGTAAACTGATACCAGATCGGTCTAGGAAGGTAAAGACATTGACTTATTATAGCGACTGCCCCCGCAAGTCATTGTATAGGCCAAATACGCACTCACCATGCCCATACGATTCTAAATGCAAGCAGAGTGTGTGGCGCATTTTAGAGCACTACCCCTCAACACCGGCCGCTTTTATTTTTGTGGAACAAGAGGATTCGCTGAAGAGTTTCATCTGTTCTGGCGACAATCGTTTGCAGTCCAGAAGCAAATTTTCATAGACATTCCAACAATAGCTATCATGAAATGTGCTAGTGATGCTACAAAATAATTTCCTTTTTTTCCGGTTGTTCTAAGACATGGACGGTTTCATGCGCCATCCGCTTGATTAGTTGTTCAGCTAACTTTGCATAAATAAGTAAATGTGTTGCTGTCACCTATTTGAAGTCATTTTTGATCACAAGAAGGTGAATACGTCGTTCTTCAATCTCCTTCTATCCCCCGTTCTCTGCGTTCGTTTCAAATTTGTCTCGAACATTCTCTTATATTTTGGGTAAAACATACCCAGGTTGTGTGAGATCGCAGCTAATTCTTCCCTTTAGGGCCTCTTCCGATAGTTCTCTTGCCTCCGAAATCTCAATTTTCGTTTCTTTTCGACATTCTTGAGCTTAATCACCTTCTTGAGCTGTTCTCCTGAAAGCAGCTTCAAAATGCGGAGCCAATCTTATTGGATGCATGTCAGGCCCTCAAAAATGTTTTACAGTACCTGAGCATTTATAAAATACTCCTAGACGTCCTTTATTTCCTGATGTGAATTCTGTTTCCAAACCAACCGCATTCTTTGAAGGAACAACGAACATCCGTGTCGTCTAATCCATTTCCTCTTGTTCAGCGTGATAAATTACTTTGTTTTTCTGCCCTTTGTGTACATAGTCTTGAGGCGTGCCGTCTACCAACTTTTCGTTCAGATTTTAAACTGGGAAGGAGCTGATGCGAGCTTTAGCACGCATGCTTATCAGTGGCAACACTTGACGACTTTGAAACTGTACTTATTTTTAGGAGTTTATATAGGAGCCATATTTAAAGAAGAATAATAGATCTGAAGACGAAAAAACTTCCTCTTGAGAAAGAAAAACAAATCGAGTTCCTTTTTCGGTGCTTTGCTTAGCAAAAGATTATATATCTATCCATTTTTATCTTCATAGCCTCCTTTCTTTTTTCCTCGAATCTCAGGCGTCAAAAGTTGAATGACAGGTTCACTTTCACTGCTGCTCTCCCCCTACCAAAAGTAGTCGTCTAATTTGGCAAGCCAAAGTGGTATGTATGTATTCTTGTTTAGTTTGTTGCACTAATCGCATCCGAACAAGCATTCGACGACTGAATTGTCGAGCAAAAAAAAAAAGAGCCGGAGGGCTTCGATGCGCTGCATTCAGTGCACTAACTGGGGACAATATCTATAATGTTAGCGTTCTTCGTAATGCATGTTTTTCATCGGCATGCGCTCGGGCATAGCAAGCTCGCCTATTCGTTGCTTCCCAACCGAATGACTCTGCTCAGAGAGAGCGGAGAGGAGAGAGATCTCGTTTTTATTGAAATGAGAACGGAAAGTCTGCACTAGCATGGAAATGACGTTGTCAGCTCGACTCATGTCTCAGACGAGAAGTTCGTCGACGGACGGACACCATAACACGTTGGTGAAGAATACATAGCTAAATGTATTTCATCTGAGGAATGGTGGTGTGTTGTCGTTGGGTTAGAACCACCTGGGAGGTGAATCCATATCATCTTCTAGTCCAGAGGGCAACACATTCCTGACGATTTTTGGCGAGGAATTTCTCTTCACTAAGAATTTTTCTTTCTAATCATCTTTCAAAACATAACATTTATTACACGTTTTAGGCATGTAAGAAGGTAATAGAATCTAAAACAAATTCTAACGTCAATATTCGTGCAGCATTAAATAAAAGAAATGAGGAAATAACATTAACAGTTAAAATGTAAAGTAGCACAACTTGATAGAACGGGATACTACCGAACATAGGATAAGGAATAGGCAACAGTCTAACAGAGAATTTTGCTAAAAGGCCTAGTGCAGTCATTTAACTGGGGGACAATTATAAGGTGAAATGCTTTCTAAGCACTCTCTTGAAACTATTCAAGTTCTCTGGAAAGTTATCTCCTTGACACTTCGGTGTGTTTTAGTGCTTTAATACCTCTCTTATTAGAGTGTTTCACCGCCAACCTGATAGCGTCCATGTATTAGGTTGGTGCAAAAGTTCTCGGACATTTGGGATACAAAACAGTTTATTTTATAATGTCTGAACAATAGCAATTGGTCATTTGAAGTAGGAACCGTTAATATCAATGTTCTTCTCTTCTCTATAACATTTTTTGACTGGAGCCGAAGATGGAGGGGAAATCTTTTTCAAATTCAAGAAGTCGCAAATGTCCGAGAACTTTTGCACCATTCTAATATCTACCCTGTAAGAAATGAGTTGCAATGAGTGGATGAATGAATGAATGAAAAAATGTAAGGAATAAGAAAAGAAAAGAAAAGAAATGGACAGTAACGGAGAATATCTCTTAGCTTGAGGTGCAGATTTAAGGCTTTTTGCAATAAACTTTCTTTTTCACTCAATCGACAATCCATAACTTTCCAACCTGATAGCACCGACATCATTTTCCTTAGTTTATTATGATCCATTTTCGATATGACCGGCCACTTCAACTAGTCACTGAAATTGTCCCTTGACACTTTGGTGTGTTTTAGTGCTTTAATACCTCTCTTATTAGAGTATTCGCTTGATGTCAAAGAATGTAGGCGGCGTTTTTTGTTTTTTTTTTGGTAAAAAAACGCGAACTCCAGCAGGTCATCATGCTGTTATAAAGTTTTTAAAAGCAAAGCCGATGCTTTATATTTGAAAGTCCGGACTGCCACTTTTCCCGAATCAATTAGAATCATTTAACGTCCACCACGTAGTTGCGTTTGGATCTGGCAAGCTTTTTAGTCTGTTGTTCGAAAGTATTGGTTTCTTCTTACCCCAATTGGTATGCACTCAAAGGGCACTGCAGTTGGTACATAGAACTATGAGTAGTAATATAAGTCTTTAGATGGCTGTTCGCTGAGAAATTATTTATCGAAACTACCCTGCTAGCCCAGGATTGCCACATTCAACCCCATGTTCCTATTGGTATATTGTGTATTTTTGAAAATTGGAGATGGGATTACGAGGTAATTTTGTCGTTCAAGTGCAACATCAAATTTCCTTAATCGTAAAATGCATCGCTATCGCAAGCACCATTCGTTTTTCATTACAGCTTCCTAAGGACACAGATGTCCATCACATAGATATAAATATATCAGCAGCTCGAATTCTTACGCTCGCGTGATTCCAACAACAAAAAACAATCCTATTATTGGCAGAGCTAGATATCTTGAAGCCTGATGTTCTTCGTACAGCTGCAATGTGGTTGCTCATTTCTCTGTGGACCTCTTCACATTTTTCTTCTAATACTACTTTTTTTCATTATAGTCTTGATGTATTTTAAATCCGATCGTTCTGTTCTCTTAAAGTGGCAAACATTCGGGTGGTAAGATTCTGAAAGTTCGTCTGGATGTTATACTTTGTTGGTGGGGTGCGAAACCAGAACCCAGATTCATGAACGGACGAGCGGTCTCCGAAACCGCGGCACAGCCAGAATCAGACGGCAGATTCGATGAGAGATTACGTTTAACATAAGAAATTTAGGATAAGTGGACAAAGGTGGGCACTGTTCGGGCTATATCTCGCAGTTTATTCGGGGTTTACCAATGATGAATTTGGGCCCAGGTTTTACTCAAAGGGTGAGGAGGAAATGGAAAAAATTTGAAGAGGAATAACAAGACGCTATGTTGAAGATCTCTTTCGAATATTCTGACCATTAGTGGCTAATATTCAACATTTCTTACTTGTGGATACCACAGACAGTGCTTATCAAAAGTATAAGACCACCCCCCAAAATTGTAGATTTGGCTTTTTGACGGCATTTCGCGATGTGGGGTTATTTTTACTGAATTCCTCATGGTCGAAAACCATACCAAGAATTTGTTCACAGACATCGGCAAAGTAAGAAATTTTTTAAGAAAAATCTTTGATTTCCCACCTTATCAAAAGTATAAGACCACTAGCGATGGTCGTTTGTTATAATTGCGGTTTCACAACTTGGATATATGTATGTATCTGGAGAAAATTTGGAAAAACATAAATCTAGTGAATTCATTCTTTGATGCTATGTCTACCTTCACCGTCTATCTATATGGGTATACTAAAAGCAAGGTTTTACGGCTATGTGGGATAGGTAGTTGACATTTATTGTTTGCAGTACATATCTGCGATGTGAAGCACGTCCGTATCCACTTTTACGTGTTTCAAAAAAAAAACGTCCGTGAAGGATGAGTTTTCTGGAGAGTCCGTGGAAATGCTTTGTGATGGCTGTAAGGGGAATTCGAAATAGAATTTACTATGGCCACCACTACCACCACATCGTTGGTGGTGCATATTGATGTCGATTAGGGAGCTCATTGCAGCGACTACTGCTAGCTACTGCCGTTGCCGCCGCTGCTGCTGCTGCTTCACCACACGATTGCCACTGTTGGCCGTGGTGGCTGGCCGACTAGGAGGTGATACTCTCGTTCAGCCGCTTGCTCTTTCTCCCATCGTCAGCGATGAGCATCGTGATGCCGCCGCCGCGGCACTGACGGCGGCAGTGGCGGCAGCAGCGGCACCGGCGACCACTACCGCCACCATCTTTACGACATCGCAGTCCAGCTTGTGAAGTCGCTCGGAGGGTGGGGTGGTGGTGGTGGTGGACGGGGGGGGGGGGAAGCCACGGGTCGATACTAGCATGAAGCTGCGAAATACACAGTTGGTCGGAATCGATATTCTCATGAGCAGTGCACGAGGAACTCAGTTTTTATGTAGCACATCGAGTCGATCATTCGACGCGGCACCGAATTACACCAACAATTAACATTTTTCTTGTCTCGATGTTGATGACTGGTCGAAAACGTCATGTTTTTCGGCGAAAAATATCAGCGCTCGTCGCCTGAGCAGTCGTCTTAATTCTGCACTGTTGCGTGCCGTAGCGGATTCGATTAGATGCGCAAATGCCGCCGTCGTGTTGTTTTCCTTCAACTCCTCGTCTCAATGATTGCTCTCCTTTTTTCGTTGTTTGACAGCTTTCTCCATGTATAGTTTTGCTTTCGTTTGATTTTTACCGATGTTCACTCTATCTGCCCTGTTGAAGCCGCACAACTCCCAAGCAGCCTCAGAAATTCAACCAGTCGCCGGCCTGCGCGATTTGATCAATGCCTTCTTGGTGTCTCTGCACATTCGGCCTTTCCATTCCTTACCTCTCTTCAGTACATTCGTATCTGGCGAAGCTTGTAAGCAGCAGCGTGAAGCACCTCATAACGTCTTGTCTTCGAAAGTCCTGAAAAACAGCCATACCGACACTATTGACGAGGACGAGCGCCAGGGTTTCGCACACGAGTCGTCCGTCAGCCGTCTTTGCACATATTCCTTATCGTTCCCCGCTTTTCTCATTTTCTAAAGATTGTCATTGTTTTCCATTTGTATGGAAAGGCAACGAATTCGGTGACTGTTTTTCGTTTTTGTTTTGGATTATTCAGATGGAAAAGGTCTTTCGTAAGCTAGCTCATCAAGATAGTTTTTCGTTTAGTACTTGATTTCGCCTTTTATTTCTAGAAGATCATAGATGCCGGCCCGTATATTAGGCTTTAAAGTCATGAATATCCGTTGCGTTTTTGACATGAATCTACCCTGTGAGAAATGAGTTGTAATAAATGAATGAAAAAATGTAAGGAATAAGAAAGGAAAAGAAAAGAAATAGACAGTAACGGAGAATATCTCTTAGATTGAGGTGTAGATTCGTCTTTTTGCAATAAACTTTCTTTTCCACTCAATCGACAATCCATAACTTTCCGACCTGATAGCACCGATGTCATTTCTCTCAGTTTCTTATGATACATTTTCGATATGTCAGGCCACTTCTACTAGTCTACTAGTCTAAAGCGTGTCCATCGTAATTCCTCATTTATATCTTCTACACGAACAAGTGCTAACTCCTTTTCGTTCGTCAAGGTATTAGGTTGGTGCAAAAGTTCTCGGACATTTGGGATACAATTCAGTTTATTTTATGATATCTGAACAATAGCAATTGGTCATTTGAAGTAGGAACCGTTAATATCAATGCTCTTCTCTTCTCTATAACATTTTTTGACTGGAGCCGAAGATGGAGGGGAAATCTTTTTCAAATTCAAGAAGTAGCAAATGTCCGAGAACTTTTGCACCATTCTAATATCTGCCCTGTAAGAAATGAGTTGTAATGAATGAATGAATGAATTAAAAAATGCAAGAAATAAGAAAAGAAAAGAAATAGACAGTAACGGAGAATATCTCTTAGATTGATGTGTAGATTTAAGGCTTTCAGCAATAAACTTTCTTTTTCACTCAATCGACATTCCATAACTTTCCAACCTGATAGCACCGACGTCATTTTCCTTAGTTTCTTATGATCCATTTTCGATATGACCGGCCACTTCAACTGGTCAATGAAATTTAAAGTGTATCCATCGTAATTCCTCATTTATATCTTCTACACGAACAATTGCTAACTCCTTTTCGTTCGCCAAGGTAACAAGTGAATACATAACGGAGAGAAAGAGCTGACGAGATATGTAGTGATTTATGCGCGTTAAGAGCTAGTCGGCTGTGTCGACTTGTTGATTCTTAATTTATGCTAATTCAGTCTTACGTATTCGTCCGATTTGGATCCCAGTGGAGGCGGTGCGAATCGCCTTCACATAGTCATCCATTGAAGCATTTCTAGCCATCGACTTATAAATGCCGTTTAAAGTCGCGTGTGAAATGAAGTGTTATGAATGAAATGCAATGTTGTTCGAATTTTCGTCGTTTCTTTCTAAACACTACCCGAACTCCGTACAATGACAACTTCGTAGATACTATTCAGCTCAAGATTAATATTTCTCAATCTGACTCACACATTTTAATGTCGATGAAAGATGCGACCTTCATATGGATTAATAAGTCTGTCGCATTTCGAATAAAGGGTTCTATTTGGATAATTTCTCCTTTTCCTCACCTACAGCATTATCTGTCATTGTAAGGATACTTTCTTTCGCGTTTCTTAACACTTTAAGGTGAACCGAAAGTGTTGTCGTCCCACGCCAACATCAAATATTTTCTACTCGAGACTTATATTGATTAATATTTATCGAATTTTTGCCTATAGTGGTTGGCGTTTCATGTTCTGATCCATTCTGCTTTCATGCTCTTGCTTGTTCGTTTCCTTGCCTTGTTTCTCGAAGCATTTTCAAAGTTGTAAATTTGACAAAGAGGGACCTATCGGGCTGAATTCCGTTCTATTTTGAGATTTTCTCGGGAGGTTTTCTTCGAAAGCGTCAAGAAATTCTCGAAGCCACGATATAATGTTTTCGATTCATATCTGAAATTGTCGGTTTGCTTTCATTGAAGCTATTACCTAAGAAGTTTGTTGTTTTGTTGCATTGAGGGAACGGTAACTTCTGGCTTCGAGGTAGAAGTGCCCATAGGTAAGCAGTTCTGATTACCTAGATGGGTATTAATACTATTCACTTCCAGGACGAAGCAGAAATCATGAATGAAAAACAAAAAGACGCGAGAAACTGAATAAAAATTTTGGATGTACTACTCCTACTATGTACATTACTTTCCCTACTTTTTTCTTAGCAACGATTTATTAGCGAGTCAATACCCCCTATAGAGCACAATTCCTACACTTGAAATTGTTCGGGTCTGCCAACTTCCATTGTGTATTTTCAACTTCGAACGCAGTCTTGTAGGGTGAAAATTTGCGTGATTCGTTTATCCCATTAAGTTTTTCTGGAATTCGTTCCCGCAGAATTTTATTCTATTTCTTAGCTGAGAAACTGCTAAAGATATGCTCTTTCAAATCGGCACTGCTTCTCTCTGTCGTACACTGAACAGCCCGGTGTTGGCATTTCGGTTTTTTCGTTTTCAGTAGATTTTTCTTAACGGACCGGAGGGCAATAAACGGTGAGAAAGCCAGATGTGCATGTATGTATGTATGTATCTCCTTTGTGTTCTTCTAACCCACCAACATTTGGATTGCACTGGGTGGGTAAGAATCACCACGGCACATCATCCATTCTTACGACTTCATTAGTGCGGCGAGTACTCGATCTAATAAAGACATATTAGGCTTCCATTCTGTCGTTTCATAGTTGCAGTGCTTCAGTTCATCTTCACGTACTCTTCTCATAGAAAGCCAATTGATTGTGCTGAGGAGTTCGGGACAAATCTCTCCTTGTGATCGTCATTGAATTGCCGCTATCATTTTCTGGCTGTTTTTCAATGTTTTCATTTCAAGCTTAATTCTTTGATATTATTGCTTTCACCTTGAATTATGAATGGACATGCATCTCTCCCTCGCTTATTGATACCATAGCTACCCCAAAGCATTCCTTTCGTTAACAACCATATGTTAAGAAGTGTGATTCTCATCATTGCGTGTTTTTCGTGTGCATATTTCATCACTGACGTTTTTTCAACGTTCTTTACTTCTTGAACGTCAAGAAGAGAACTTTGGCGATAGGTTTTCGACCTTTATGAATGTCTAATGATATACTTTCCATGTTGGAGAGGTTGTGGTTCGGACCTGAATGTTTTCTTTTTGATGATCCACTTTCACAATTGGCTTTCTAACTTGTTTCCTGTTATTTTCCTTTTCAACGGAGTAGCCTAAACTTTTCTTCTCCTTGTCGACCATATTTACGGAATACCATGGAGATGACGGTCTTCATGCTTGTTTTCGTATCGTTTCTTCTCTGAAGTAGGAAATATAGTTCCGAAGCCCGGCTGCGAGGAAATTTCCGTTGTTTTCACCCTGTTTCAGTTAATCATTTGAGATTGAATGGGAACAACCACAACGTTCAAAATGAAGCTTCACTTTTCAGAAATATTTGGACGATTCACTAGACCTATCGTTCTCATTCTTTCCTACACTTTCGGAATCTTTCAAGTCTGGGCAGCTGTGTAGCATTCATCGTCGGAATCTATTTGGAGAAATTATATGGGAACAGTTTAAAACGGTACTCACTCAAAACTTCGTTATTAATTAATCATTTTGGAGGTGGCAATCTCTGAGCCGATGATGCACTTTAGTGAGCTTTTCAACTTTGTTTTTTAATCTGCCTCTGCTCCTTGTTACAATATAAAGCTGAGAAGATCAGCTATTTGAGGTGGTTACAGCGATGCCTCCGCTTGAAATTTCTGGTTTTACGTCTAGATTCCTTCACTTTATGTTGTTTCAACCATTTCTAACTTCTTAAACTTCCAAGATCAAACAACAGCTTGACGTCACGTTAAAAAAGTTTGGAAACGATAGAGCTGTGGTTTCTATGGCTTAAAGCGGTTAGGGTAGCACGACTTATACATGAACATCACACATCGTAAACAGATTAAGGAATCAAACGCATTTTCTGTGCTCGTTGAACAGTATGGTTTTTTTCTTCGTTTCGAGTGGTTCGAAGATAAATCTAGACGAGTATTTTGTCGAGCCCGGCAGGAGCTGTTCGGTAGAAACTGCAGAGGTCAGACTGGAGTCATAAAAACGTGCGCTTTTCGGATGGCGTTTGACTGATGTTGGTGTTCGTTTCCGAACTTGAATGACCTTCCAGCTGGTGGTCGTAAACAAAGGCTGTTGTGGAACACCTGTTCCCATACTAAAACCCTCAACAACGTATGCTCACCGGCACTGAGGTCGAGAGTTCGCCGAGCTCTCGGCTGACACCACCAGCATCACCTCCACTTCGAATGATCGCTTTTATCTCATCTTTCATTCTAATTTTGTCTCTAACGTAAAACGAATCAAACTATCCCTTTGAATGAGCCCTCAGTGAAGTAGGAATGCAAATCGAGTAGCCACGATCAAATCCATTCCATTTTCACGTCTCCTCCCTTCATTTCATCCGACCAACTCTCACTAGTCGCAGAAGCAGTGAGCCGTATTTGTCTTCTCATTTTTCTTTTTTTCTGTGCTCTTGTTCACCTTCATTCTTCGTGTTTCACAGTTAGTCTAGGTTCAGTTCACTTCTTTCTATTCAACTGAACTCATAGCTCTCCTCTTAGAATCATCCACTTAAATGAGTCCTCAGTGAAGTAGAAGTAGAAATCGAGGAGCCACGACCAGATCCGTTCCATTTTTCACGTCCCCTCTAGTTCATCCGACCGATTCTCACTAGTCACAAAAACGGTCAGCCGTATTAGTTTCCTCATTTTCTTTTTCTGTGCTATTGTTCACCTTCATTTTCACGTTTCACAGTCAGCCTGGGTACAATTCACTTCTTTGTTGTGCTGCAAGTGCCAGACTTCTTTCATTTCACTGTTTCTATTCAACTGAACTCATAGCTCTCCTCCTAGCATCCCCTTAAATAAGTCCTCAATGAAGTAGGGATAGAGATCGAGGAGCCACGATCAAATCCATTCCATTTTTCACGTCTCCTCCCTTCATTTTATCCGACCAACTCTCACTAGTCACAAAAACAGCCGTATTTGTTTCCTCATTTTTCTTTTTCTGTGCTCTTGTTCATCTTCATTTTTTCACGTTTCACTTAGTCTGGATTCGATTCATTTCTTGGTTGTGCTGCAAGTGCCAGTCTTCTTTCAATTCACTGTTTCCATCCAACTGAACTCGTAACTCTGTCCTTTAGGAATATTGCTGTAATGATGTTGTGTATTAGTTTGGTTTGGTGAGCGTTGAATATGGACATACATAGGTATGGTATAGTAGTTTACCGACATTCGAAATGTGAGAGAATTTCGAGTGATTCGCGTCGAGAGGACGACGAAAAAGGCAAGAAGAAACACTCATCAGCCCTGAAAAGGCCAATCCGCGTTGTGTGAATCGCCTCACATGCGACGTGAGGCTCTCGAATTCGATTTGGCTTAGAAGGGCGCATCTTAATGCACACTCCAATCCTGTCATCTAGCGAAGGCGTTGTTTTGTCGCCACCTTTTAGGGCGTAGGACATGATTGAAAGTCATTGCTGCTGATTACCAGTTGAGTTCCCTCTCGGCCTCTTGCTCACCCGCCGATTGATTACCACTGAAAAATATTCGTAGAGATTGCACAGAAAAGCTGAAATTCGAGCTGTTCGTAGTTTACCCGTGGCCTAACACTTTCGGACACTTCATTAATCGCAGAATTTACCTCTGCAATATTTCCTTTTTGTTCTAAATTCTGCACCTCATTTGGTTCCGCTCTACCGAGACGATACAATCCAGTCTTTAGAAAGTCGATAAAGTCGCGTGTTTCGGAATTAATTTTTATTGTAAGTGGTGGGGCTAGTGTCGGGTGAGAAAAAAGAATAAACAGCCAAAGTAGCCAAAAAAAGTTTGTATAGCTGTACTCACACTGGTTTTAATAGCATTCTACAGTTCGGTCATCATACCTATTGCCTTCCTTCTGTTACCGCTGTGTCACTCTATTGCTGTTCTCCTTAAAAAGGGATAATTTTGATGTAGCTCAGTGTATAATGATGCTTTAATATCACCAATGCAGCTATAAGGATTCTGTTCTATTCTATGCTCTCGACCACCTCTTGGCTTGGTCGAACTTGCCAGACGTAATGCTCGGCACTGGCATCGGTTCTGATCCCCCAAAGGCAGTATGAATGGATGATGTATTGTTGTGCCATCGAAATACGACGCTCGAACTCCACTCGTTTCTCTCCGTTTTTCCGCTATTCAAAAAACCCCTCTCACATTCGCGAAGTGTCGAGGTTTGTCATTGAAATCGCCACCGAATTGCTTTTCTTTTCAGATGTGGATTTTCCGCTCTACAGCAGCGCTGTGAGGTCGAATGACGACGAATTTGGAAAGAAGCTCCATGCCAAACTGCTGTCGAATCTTCTGCATCTCTTAGGGTCACTAGTTCGGCTCCATTTCAACTGATCATTCTGCTCCGTTCCGCTCTTCTCTCTCATATTGAATGCTCTTTACCGTTTATATTACGGTATAAGCCCAGGAAATGCTTAAATTGGGATAGGTGGAGGGACTTTTGGGGTAGGGGTAGGGACCAGCGATCTTCCCTACTCATTGCTCCATCCATCGGGTTCTCGTCCAATTATTCTCACTTTGATGTGGTACCTTTAAGTAGGTTAATATCCTTCTGTTGTTGCTAACTCTTTCAATTTCCGAAACATCTCCACTACAGATATTTGGGTATTGTCCATAGGTATACTGCTCGATCCCCCTGCAGTGGCCATCAGAGAGTATATTGCGAACGCGAACAGGTATGTTTACCACCCCTACAGTTTAGCTGAAGAAGTAAGCCGTTTTGGATCCGGATTCATGAACGGACGAACGGTATCCGAAACCGCGGCGCAACCGGAACCAGACGGCAGAGTCGATGAGAGATTGCGTTTAAAATTGGAAGTTTAGGATAAGTAGAGAGAGGTGCGCCCAGTTCACAGACTATATCACGGGGTTTATGGGGTTTACCAATGATGAATATGTGCCCTGCTTAGGTTAGCCCAGTTTTTTGTCGTGCTTCCTGCTGCTGAAAGTTATTCCCCTAAAAGTAAAATTACTGAGTTGTGTGTAGTCTTGAATGCTGGTAGGCAATGATTGTCTTTAAGGCGACGAAATTGGGTCGTACAGAACGAGAAAAAGTCTCGTTAGAATGGAATGATGATCAGGGTGTCATCGTTTAAAATAGTGAAAAGTCAGAACAGTTTGAAGTATGCTGTTCAAACCGTTTTGAATTTCATATGTACCTAATCAATGTACCTAATTCGTAATTTCATATGTACCTAATCAATGTACCTAATTCGTAATTTCATATGTACCTAATCAGTGTACCTAATTCGCTAAAGCGATGCAAGCGTGGCATCATGTTGAGCGAGCCTTCTTGCCGCGCATACGTGGGGCACGCGTGCTTCTTCTAACTACTTGACTGACGATGGTAAAATATTAATGAATCGGCGAGGTAAATGTATGCCCCATACTTGGATGTGGGGGGGGGTAGCATTTCTTCACATGCGCGTCCAGTCCGATGCAATCACGGCGGTAAGTCAGTCCAGTTCTTATTTCTGAATTCGTCGTATATGTTTTCGCTCAGACAGACCGCTTCTGAACAGCTTCTCCCAGGGGTTGGTCCCTAGAAGTTTCTGGTGTATACGAATCGCCGGCTTAGCACAGTATACCCATGGACTGACCGCCCCGATCAACCTTAACGCTCTCAACGGCAATTAGTGAGCTACTCTCGCGTTTCTTGAGCTCAAATTTGGCCAATATTTTCGCTGCTAATGATGCAAGTTTGGCTGTCAAGCGTGCTCGCGCGTGCGTGCGTTTGCAATACGATGATGGCTCTAGTGAGGAAATTCGCGCGCGTGCTTGATATGAGTAACACACATCATTGTCATCATAACACCTGGCGCTTCAACTAGCTGCTCAGCTCGTGTTCGACTCGATTAGGCTCACTAGAGATCATAACTGATCCACGAGAACAGTCGAATTATTGCTGATATGGCCAGCCAACTCAACGCGTTACCTCCGCCTCTTTCAGGGCGTATTTTACGCTCTATGGTATGTTTACACGTCGTATCCAGCGTTGATTTTCAAACCTTCCCGTTTTCCTTTCCTACCGCAACGCTTAAATCACTGGAAATCCAGTTCTACTTACGTACGATTTCGTCTCTAACCTGGGCCCAGATTCATCATTGGCAAACCCCCGATAAACCCCGAGATATAGCCCGAACGGCGCCCATCTTTGTCTACTTATCCTAAACTTCCTATGTTAAACTCAATCTCTTATCGACTTCGCCGCCTGGTTCTGGCTGCGCCGCGGTTTCGGAGACCGCTCTCCGTTCATGAATCTGGGCCCTGCAGGTGGAAATAAACTCCCTGATCTGGATCTTAACCGACTCAATCGTCTTACTCTGACTTTTTGTGTCAAATGTGCAGGCAGAAGGCTTCTGTGCTCTTCACTGAGACTTTATATACTAAGCTGAGAGGAGTGTTCTGAATGAAACTTTTCCGTACTGCTACACCGGCAACAGGAGCAGGAGACTCGACGAATACTAGAAGAGTACCGAAATCTTCGGTTTTTTTTTTGGTTATAGGCGCTTCATCGCCGCTATCTGGGCCCAGATTCATCATTGGTAAACCCCCGATAACCCCGAGATATAGCCCGAACGGCGCCCATCTTTGTCTACTTTACCTATCTTTGTCTACCTAAACTTTCTATGTTAAACTCAATCTCTCATCGACTCCGCCGTCTGGTCCTGGCTGCGCCGCGGTTTCGGAGACCGCTCGTCCGTTCATGAATCTGGGCCCTGGCTGTTGGCGAGGTAACCGATACCGATGTTAAGCAATTAGCTGAGATTATTGCAAAATGCCGCTATTCTCGTGTTGTTGGGCAGCATCCGTGTCAAGGTTTCGTATTGTGGTTGTTAGTGTAGAACAACATGCACACAAGGACTGGAAAATCTTATTTCTTGTGTTCCCCGCTTTGAAAGACTGATCCCAAATTGAATCGAGTGCCGTTGCTTTTAGGCAGAGTGTCTGTGTGTGTATGGCACAAGACGAGAAGACGGGCGGTGCCGGCAACTAACACTGTTAGCAGAGCCTCGAGGCGCTCTCTCAATTACATCGCAGCCAAACCATGACCTCATTTTCGCCTTCCAGAGAGGAGAGGAGAGGAAGTGCGCGGTTGGTCGTCTGATAAGCCCATAGGGAGCTTGAGCGGGAGGGCACGACGACACGAGCGACACACTCACATACACACACTGTGTGACACGATGTTGATTGCGATATTTGACTTAGGCGTGTGTCCTATCGGCCTTGTTAGCGGCCCTTCTCGTGCTCTCACCACTTGGCGCTCAAGCGACGAGCCGACCGAGTTGAGCTGCTTCCATCCAGTCCAATCCAGTCCAGTTACTATGATCACATTTGAGCTCTCGAACTGCTCGCCATCGACGACGCAATTTCCCACCACAAGTTCTTCACACTCTACCCTTATTCGAACAAAAACCACCCAAAAATCCTCTGCTCATCGTTTCCCTAACAATTGTCGCTCAGCGTTCTCCATATGCCTACTAAACGTGGCCACTCGATCTTTTTCTTCTTGTTCTCGATGGTAATTGCTACATCTCTCCCTCTCTAGGTCTTAGCGGGCAAGGGAAGAGACCGATTTGCATAAATTCTCGCTACGAGGCGATATCGTTTTCGCAATTGCTTTCTGTCGTTGTTAAATATTCTGAAGCTTGAAGGCGCTTGCGCTCTCGTTTCTTCTTATCCTTATCATCTGATATGCTTTATCTCGACGTGATGTTACGAGATCGAGTACACTGACCTGTTTTAGCACACAAACCTCAAAAAATGCGAGCGATTGAACCACGTATCTCGCTATCCAGTTCATCCGTCGAGTGCCGCACCACACGACACTAAGTTCTCGAAGACATACCTCAACAAGGACAGAAAGGTTTGTTTTTCATTTCATTTATTTTCCACCGTTTCCAATCCCTACACTGATAGAATCAATAATAATGCCCTGACGATGCGCTTTGAGGGAAAAGTTGCTGTGCATCTTCTCGTTTTTGTTCTTGTAAAGTTTTACCGTATAAAGCTACTAAGCACACTAATCAACAGCCGTAGTCGTCTCGGGCGGGTATACGGTAGCAGTTGAGCTAATTGATCCAATCTGTCGTTCTCCTGTCAACTATAACACCGCAATTTCATCGCCGTCTCCTTCATTTCACATGTGCAATATCTTCGAAACGTTACTCTATCGTCGAACATCCCCTACACAGTGGTGTCATTAACGATGCGAAATTCGAAATCCACAGCTCCCCTGACAGGCCCTCCGGCTATATGTAATCTATTAGCCCAGGTGGAATCGTTCGTCGACATAAAATCGTTTTTTCTAGACTACGGATATCTAATCCAACACTATTCCTTGATTGACAACATCTTTCGCTTGTTCTCGATTGTATGGTTTCCATGGGTAGTCTTCCTTCGAACTTCATTCGTTGCGATCGTTATTCGGCCAAACCATCCGGAACGTTGCGCTTCTGTTCATCAGAAATATCGTGTTTCAAGCCGTTAATGTATGGTGAACGGATTCTACAAGTGTAGGAACTGTTATTTTCTCACTTTCATTCCTCTCGACGCTGGGTGCATGATAGAACCCAAATCTTGACAGCGCCCAACAAATAAGTTAGTTTGGTCATCTTTTTTCCTGATTAAAAATTGTATCTAGTGGTTCGGCAAGACGTAAGACGATGGGTATGACGCTCATACACGTATTTTCATTGGGTCGGATCTTAATAGTACCTCAAACTTGGGTAATAAAACGTTGTGGTAGGCTCTGTCCAGGTCACCACGTGTGGACCCCAGAAACGGCACCTTTCGGCGCACAAAAGCGCCGCTGCCGCTGTTTTGTCGTTGCGGGCACGTTCAGTACTGTATAAGTGCGACTGAACTCTCTAACTTTCTATTCAACATATTTTTCTCATACAGGTATTTTGGCATTTCCAACGTCGCAAGCTTGTTTCGAAAAGTTTTTTTTTCGTGACAACTGACCAGTTGTGAGGCTTGGACTCGACACGAATGCCGAGCTCGTGTTTTACGCTGTTGATCGGCTACCAGCTGACACAGGACAGTGGCCGGAACTACCACCCTCGCTTGATCTCGTCTTGTGATGTATCTCCGTTTATTCGAGCACTCGTAGGAATGAAAATAGAGAAGACATGTTGTTCACATCAAATGGCTCGGTGACTATGTTGCTTAATGTTCAATGGAGACGATTCCACGGTGATTTTTAGCTGAGTTTAGACGGTTACGACGAAGATGCTGCATCATCTCCAGCTTTTCCAACCCATTAGGAGGTGTTCTAGTGAAAAGGGTTCGGTCGTTTGGAGAAGAGCTCATCATGAGATTTGTAGACGTCGTCACTGTTGTGTATCGATAATAGCGTTCGGTACTTTTCCTCTTAATTCCCAATTATCATATCACACCGAAGCGTATCATATCATGCTCATAGCTTAATGCACATCCTCGAAGCGGTTTTATCATATCATGCTCGAGCCAAAATCAATTTTTTATCAAGCTGTTAAACAAAATTAACGACTTATCTAAGCTAGAAAACAGCTTCATACGATAACCTCTGAAACATCTCTCTTTTGGAAAAACTCATTCTTGCGATAAAAGAACGGCTTTTTCTTCCATATCAGGCAGATCAAACAGGCTGCGCACGACCATAGGTGGATGCGAAATGGTATGATATCGTATAGCACGATATGACAAGACCGCTCCAAGGGTGTACATTAAAATACGAGCATGATATGATGCGGTTGGGCATGATATGATAATTGGGAATTAAGAGTAAAAGTACCTAGCGTTCTATCGACCATGAATCGTATGACACTGGTCATCAGCATCCCCTCTGAGCAACGTCACAATTTTCTCGAACGTCAGCCATTCGGGCAGGGGTGATTGAAGCGACTAAGTCAACTGGAAGCTGAAGACAGCCGCTGACGGACTCTTTTCGGAGTGCAGAACCCCTGGTGGAACAAAAGTAGCTCTGCTCTCAAAGGTGCTCAGTGTTCGGAGGCCTACGTTAACATGCTGTGTTGCTGTTCTGCAACTCTCCTTTCTTGTCGTCATGTTTTCATCTACGAGCGACTGCTACAAAGTAGCTCGCTTATTCGCCCCGCTTACGTTTCATTTATCTCGAAAAATTGCGGCAATTTCTCATGAATCGGCGGCGAACGTCGATGTATAAAGTGTAGAGCTCGACGTTAACTAGCACAGTCCGGTCGGTGTCGACTCGTCTCAAACGTCCTGAATTATGCAGCTTTGTTCCGTTCAATGCTAAAGTTCTAATTGCCCTATAATTTGTGTGTTTGTTTACGTTGTTGTCGTTCCTCTGCGCCTTAGCCGAGTAGACCCTTCGGTTTAGTTTGATTCCGGAATTTTGCACTTCAGTCCCCACGTTTTCCTCCCCTTACTTTGTTTCTTGGGTTTTTTGTCTTTCGTTTCTTCATAGCTCCTGATCTCAGAAATATTTCCGTAAAAGCCCGAAGCTGTTAGGGATCATTGAGGCGCTGTGGCGTCGCTATTTGCGGATAGTAAGTAATCTGGACTGAATGGACGAAATTGGTCAGATTTTTAAACTGAAATTCTGTTAGGGCCTGTTTAGTGTGCACGCGACGCGATGACATGCAAAAGAAAAAAATGGAAATGGACTACAGCGTGAGAATTCCCACGGTGTGGTCGATTTGCATCTTTTGCATGTCATCGCGTCGCGCGTCGCGCGCACATTAAACAGGCCCTTAGAGATGTGCATATGGCAACTTTTCTCATTACTTGTATAGTCAGTCAGAACCTATTCATGTGATGTGAGCGGTTTAGTTGTGGTGAAAGATGATCTGCAACATTGAACAGAAGGTACTCGTTATCTAATCAAACGCCATGTTTTGCATTGAAATTCGAGCATTCTTCCTAATATTACCAATTAGTGACCATCAAAAATAATACAGTGAGTCTGGCGATTCCTCGTATGTCCTTGCAAATGTTTTGCTAAGTGTCTGGCGCGTTTTTTCACTCGTCATCCTTCTAAAGTGACGACACCGATGCAATTTTATTGGGAGGTAGAGCAAAAAAATGAAATTGGAAGGAGAGCTTCAACACAAGTGTTGCTGTCGTAACATGCGGACGCGGCGCGGTTTTGGGCATTTGTTATCTCCGCCTCGGGCATCGTTGTTTTTACATTCGACTGTCGGAATTTTTGAAATGAAAATGTAGCATACGTAAAAGATATTCAGGGTTTCTTCTGACGTTTTGCCTCCCTTTAGTTTTGACGCTGTCCCATAGGCATTTCGATGCGGAAGTTCGCGCATGTGCACCGGTGGCTCACGCCGTCGCCAACGTGTCAATATCTCATCCTGTCCACATGCATCCACCCGTTCTTGAAACGTGCCTTTTACCCCTGCTATAGGCTAAATGTGACCTTCACAGTGAAGCTTTTTCAGCAGAAAAGTTATACGCTGAAATTCATAATGAATGTGTTATATTAGGTTGGTGCAAAAGTTCTCGGACATTTGCGACTTCTTGAATTTGAAAAGGATTTCCCCGGTATTTTAGGCTCCAGTCAAAAAATGTTATAGAGAAGAGAAGACCATTGATATTAACGGTGCCTACTTCAAATGACTCTTTGCTATTGTTCAGATATTATAAAATGAACTGTTTTGTATCCCAAATGTCCGTGAACTTTTGCACCAACCTAATATATGAATTTGCTACTGTTTGGCTCCTTTTAGGCTCTTCAAGCGGTTCAAAATAGACGAGCCGTGATTCATTATTTTTGTTGAATTGCAATAATCCACCTCACTTTCAGTTTCTGTCCGCCGGGATGTTATTATACTACTTGGCCGCAATATTCAAAGGTCTTCATCCGAGAGTTGATGACGACTTCGTTGACAAGTTGAACTATCACTACACATCCGCTATAATTTTTGCCTTCGCAATTATAGTATCGGCCAAGCAGTATGTTGGTAAGTGTAGAGAATATTTTCAAACGTTTTATGATGTTGCAAAGGTGGATGAATGTCACGCGTGGTGTCACGCGGCGCGGTTCGTGCACACCTAGCACTCTTATTGGAGAAAAATGGTAGAAGCACGGTGAATAGGGTATTTGGCGTTTGTAATAACTAGCCAGAGCCAGTCACTATACCCAGTCAGTATCTACACCTTCCCAATGCAATTTTGGTATCCATTTACCCAACCGCGGAGGGAGGGAAGGCCTTGTAAGCCAGGGCGAGGACTGACCGTTCGACCGTGCGAGTGTCAGTAGCGCCTCTTTCCAATGCACCACGCTCGTCATCAAACTATAAATTCAATCATTTCAAGCAAGTAGAATGCTCTTTATTTTGCAGGTTACCCTATTCAATGTTGGGTACCAGCACAGTTCACTGATGCGTGGGAGCAGTACACGGAAAACTATTGCTGGGTAGAAAATACGTACTACTTACCGCTGACCAGCGCATTTCCCCTGGAGTATGGGGATCGCAGGTAATAGATTTATAGTTTTTTTTTGAATTTCATCTAGATAGATTCTGTGACCTATAACAATAATTTATTTGTCTAGGGCTCGCCAAATCAGCTACTATCAATGGGTTCCATTCGTCTTAGCATTGGAAGCCCTTTGCTTTTACATTCCATGTATAATGTGGCGAGGATTATTACACTGGCATTCAGGTAAGCGTTTCGAAATAATCGCATTTGTTAAGTCGATTCTTGTGCGAGTGGATTTCGGCAATGCGTAACGAATTTAAATAACTCCCGAGCATCGAAAAAGAATTGTTTGAAACGCTATATCAGTCAGTTCCCTTTTTTCTCTCATCCCAGAGCTACCAGTTCTTTCTAAAATGCGAGCGACCGAATTGTTTTTTGGAGACGCAGAAGTGAAGAGGGCATTTTTTCGTTTTTTTTTCATTTTTCGGGATTACTGGTGTGACCTGTGGAGAGCCGCGTAGAGGGCCATATTTATTCCCCGAAAACAGCCCTGTCCCTCCGATTTCTTTTTCGTTACTTTGCGTTGCTTCAATTTTTTTCTAAAGAGACCGGATACTCCCGTCTAGTGAAGCTCTTGAAATTCTCTGCGAAAGGGCCTTTACAGACCAGACGACAAAAAATTGAGCGACGAATTCGCAATCTTCACCGCGGCGGTGACCGCGCGTTGCAACAGCTATCGATTAGAGCAATGCGGCCACCGAAAACGTCGCGTTGGACGAGAATGCTCGTCGACGTGTTTTTCGCTCAATTTCATTTATAACGGCTAAATCGTCGCTCAAATTGCACGTCGTCGGGTCTGTAAGGGCCCAAACAGAAACATGTCCATTTCATGAGCGGAAGCTGCAATCTTGTTAAGGTATACACATAGGTGTTTGCGTCGAAATCGTTGACGCTTCAGTCTTGTCACATTTGTGTTTGCATTTTTGAAAACAATATCCACTATGGAAAAGCTGGCTTCTCATCGGAACTGATGAAGCCCTTTCAGTAAAGCTTGTCATGAGGTTTCATTTCTCTCGTGCTGAATAGATGGAAGAAAAGCCACTGCACCGACGAATTTCACAACCGTTACCAAATTCTAAGTTAATCGAATTAGCTGGCCAGTAATCAGCAGTGTTGATTTTAACGGCGACATTGCCTCGATAACATTCGCAATCTCTGCCTTCAGAATTGGATTATTCTTCATCTGTGGTTCTTATCCGGCCCTGAGCTGGTCCTAATTGTTACGTAGCGAGATTCGTTTTTGGTCGTTTCTTCGGGTCTCTCTTTGAATACAGGGCTCGGGTTTGTTTTTCTGAGTCCGATCGTCCCGATATAGAGCGATTTACAATTTCATGAGCACGAACCGATCATCTCTATACTAGCTGACCAGTTCTTCCGCTTTTTCTCCCAGCGTTGTGCTCATTCCACTAATCTTGGAAGAGACTTTCGGAAACTCATAAGAAGGCATTTATTTAGTCATTTTGGTGAGAGTATGAGCATGTGTTTTGTCAGAAGCTCATTAGATGCTGCTTACGCGGAGTGTTCGGTTCGGTAGTAAATTTGTGGAGTCATCGCAGCCGTTCGATGTAGGGCGTCGGCATGATGATGAATAGAAGGAATTAGAACACAATCTGAGCACAATCGGCTGCTATCCTGGTGCAGCCGGAGGGCACGACAAATGCCGCTATCCGGCGACGACGACAACGACGACGACGACGACGGCGACAGCTTCACCCGATCGATCTACTAGTTCTCATGCCCAGATTTAGCCTTTACGTGGCACAACGAATGCGGGAAGACGGAACGGGGACGAGCTTTTCTTCACCGTTAAGAGTAGTTGAAGTTAATAGAGAGTAGGTAAAGGGACAGATGAACATGTGAATGACTTTTGACGATTTTGTCCGAAATTCTGTGTAGTGTTGCTCAGCTCAAAGTCAGCTTCCCTAAAGTTACGGATTTTACGGTTTCTCCACTGTCTTACACCCCATCTGCCTGATGAAAAGTCAAGTTTGGTACTGGGCCCAGATTCATGAACGGATGAGCGGTCTCCGAAACCGCGGCGCAGTCAGAATCAGACGAACATAGGAAGTTTAGAATAAGTAGGCAAAGGTGGGCGCCATTCGTGCTATATCTCGGGGTTTATCGGGGGTTTACCAATGATGAATCTTGGCCCTGCTGTCAAACTGAAAGAAGATTTGTTCATTTTTATTTATTTTGAAGTGCGATTCCTCGCACATAGAGCATATCACTGCACGAAAACGCCAAAGAAAATGGAAATGGGATAAAATCAAGATACAACAGGCATCATAGAAAATAGTGCACTAAATTGGTGCTTCTAAGGCAAGTAAAAAACGAATAAGAGTGTATAGTAGACATTAACAACGGATGAAAAAAGATAAGCATCTAATCAAAGCGAACGAGTTTTCAGCTTCTCCTTGTAAGCCCAAACATAGGAAGCGGAATCGTAAATGTTGGTTAGATAGTTAAAGATAAATAGAGCACCTCTAATTGAACAACGCGTCTTAAGCCTCAATTGAAGTCAAGCCAAATCGTAGATGTTGAGTGGTTGTGATAGATGATTTGCATTTTGAACTCCGCCATGTCTACCTAACGAACTAATAACCAAATCGCTATCAGTAGCACTTCTTAGATTTGCTGCAGCTATTTACAACTACTATTTCGTATAAAATCTGAATATTGGTTCTCCGCTTTATTTTTGTTTGTGAACTGCGAGACTTTTTACCAAGATTGTAGATGATCTTTCACTTGATCACGTAAAATAGGCGTCCAAGAAATAAATAAACATGGGAGCGTATGCGAGATTCAGTTTCTGAAAAAGGTTGTCTTTCTGAATTCCATCAATTACCTGGATCAATTTTAGGTATAAATGTGCAATCATTAACGCAAATGGCTTGCGATGCACGTATGATGGATGCCGATGCAAGAGCAGCGACAGTGCAGACAATCGCTGGCCACATGGAGGACGCTCTTGAAATCCAGCGAGAGGTCCAACCTAATTCTCATCTAATTTTTCCATAAGAATTTCCTATTTCTGACATACTTTTAGGTCACCGACGTCTCTGGTTTGTGTGTATCCAAACGATGGGGGAACTACGTTACGTGTTTATATGTATTTATTAAAATGCTCTATTTAGGAAACGTTGTTTTGCAGGTGAGCACATCTCTTTTTAACACACTCTTTGGGCCCCTACATACCCGACGATAAAGCAGTTTGCGCGACGAAATAGCCGTTATAAGTGCAATTGAGCGAAACACGCGACGACGAGCATTCTCGTCCAACGCGACGTGTGCGACGGCCGCTTTGCTCTCATCGAGCGCGCGGTCGGTCGCGTTGGACGAGAATGCTCGTCGTCGCGTCGTCGGGTATGTAGGGGCCTTTGTCAGCCTTGAATGTGCGAAATGTGCAACTGATAACCTTTTAGGTTTTCATTCTGAATAGTTTCTTGGGTACTGACAATTTGTTCTACGGCTTTCATATCTTGAAAGATCTCCTGAATGGTCGAGAGTGGGAGGTCAGCGGGAACTTTCCGCGTGTGACGATGTGTGACTTTGAGGTGAGATTGATCTTATCATTTTTGCAGCACTCTTCATCATCATTTTTCTTGATTTTGCAGGTTCGCGTTTTGGGCAACGTACACCACCACACCGTTCAATGTGTGCTCATGATCAACATGTTTAATGAAAAGATTTTCCTGTTCTTATGGTTCGTTGATTTTATTTTGCTGTGAAAGTATCGAGATTGATAGTGAAATATCCGATTTTTACAGGTTCTGGTATTTCATGGTATCAATAGTATCCGTGACCTCAATGTTGCACTGGATCCTCATTTCTTTTCTACCTGGTCAGGTGAGTCGAAATCTGAAAGCTGGGTTGAAGTCATTGTGTTGATTGAATAATTTTGGGTTTATTGAGTGTTGCTTTTTTAGCATATGAAGTTCATCCGAAAATACTTGAGAGCTACAGATCTAGCCACCGATCGGCAGTCAGTCAAGAAATTCGTGCACAAATTCCTCGGCTTTGACGGGGTAAGTTCTTCCTGGGGCATTACTTATACCAGCCGTTCATCGGCCTATCGGTCGCCGAACGCCTGTTCAGAAGCTTCGTTAAATAAATAAATAAACACGTAAATAAGTAAGTAAAGCCGCAATTCGTTCATTCGAAATTTTGACAGTGTCCCACTTATCGCACGCCAGCGTTCGAAGAAAATTTTCCTTTCAATTTCGCTCAAACGTTGATGCTGGGGCCTCAGCGTGGGGAAGAATTGAAAATAAACCGAAGAAAACGGAAGAAACATCAGTAAACAGAGGAAAACGAAAGAAACATCCCGAAAAGTGGATTGAAGCAACTTCATCAGCTCCTTTGTCGCTGTGGGTGCACTTGGTGTACGGTAACAGACTATCGCGGCGGGACCCATATGAGCCATCCATGACAAACATCGCTTGGGTTTCGCTTATTATATAGTAGGATCTTGTGATTCTTTTCGTCACGCTTTTTATTTACTTGTTATTACATGGCCACTATTCAACAACAATCTCTGGCTTATTAATTTTGAATTCAGGTGTTTTGTATGCGAATGATATCGGCACACGCCGGCGATATAATGGCTACAGAGCTGATTGTGGCTTTGTGGCATAATTTCAACGACAGAGTGCGAAAGGTATGTTGCATGCGGAACGGTGTATGTTCTAAGTTCTCGATGTGACTTGTGCTGTATCACTTCCACGCTTCTAGCTTGATTCGAAGGAAAGAAGCAGGAAAAGAAAGGAAATGAAAAGAAAAATGATAACATTAGCGAGTAGATCGTTCTCTGTGCATGTAACATGTAACACTAATAATTTTAACTGACTTCGTATAACCGTCTCTTTTTCTAAGATCCAATTCAACTCCACGGAATCGCTCAACCACTAGTGAATCGCATACGTACGTTGGGTTGAGTTGGTAGCTCGTGGTTCCTCTATTCCCCTACCGTCGAATCTCAAAGCAAGCGCGTGATCAGTCATTTTGATCAGCCATTCCTTTCCTTTCGGTCATGCCGTTCATTTTTTTCATCATTTTCACTATCATCTTCACCTCGCACATGCTGTCTTCGTCGTTCCCTTGTTCTATCACTATCACATCGTCATTCTTCAGTGATCACTCTTTTTCTACTCGCTTTCCGTCACGTCATCTTTCATCTTCATCCTTCCGATGCAGCATTCATTCCCAGTCTTCTATTATTTGCTTCATTCATCTCCAACTATCTACCTCATCTTTTCTCCATCTAACTTTGATCATTCTGCCCTCTTCGTCGTAACCATCTCCTCTTCGTTGAAGTCTAATGAACTCATTCTTTTGGGCCCTTACAGACCCGACGACGTACAATTTGAGCGACAAATTAGCCGTTATAAAAGAAATTGAGCGAAACACACGACGGCGAGCATTCTCGTCCAACACGACGTTTGCGGCGGCCGCATTGCTCAAATCGATAGCTGTTGGTGACGCGCGGTCACCGCCGCGCGAGTTCGTCGCTCAATTTTTTCTCGTCGGGTCTGTAAGGGCCCTTTATTCAATTTAATCTCTCTGGTACGAATCTTCAAACCCTGCTTTGAATATTTTCCATCTATCTCTCCACTTCAATAATTCTTCTGAAGCTTCCTTGTTTTCGCACTCCATCCTAATGTGAAAGTCATTTTCAATAGTGCACGACTGCTTTATTTGACGTGTATCACATTGTGAGATCGTTTTGTGGCGGTTTCGTTGTCGTATTTCCACCTTTAGCAATGGGTGATCACATTCTTGCTAGTGGTGCTGGGTTCCTCAATAGAGTGTGGCGGCTCCCCGTGAATGCCAGCTTTGTGATGAGATCATTTATCATTTACGCTATTGGAAGGCTTCTAAGATGAGATTGTTTTTTCGAGATGAGTTCAGTTAAAAGTATTGTTCACATTGAGCATGGCCACAGAGGTGTTCTCTAATTGTTGTGAAGTTGTCACGAATACTAACGAACGGTGAGAGAAGAACTCCTCCTATTTTCTTTTAGATTAGATACCAATCTAGTTTGAAGTTTGTGCGTCATATAGGTGTGAGTCGGATGACCATCTGCACTACTGATTTTCATGATTTGTTTGAAATTGGGTTGGGACGGTTCGAGTTCACGGCTATGACGTCTTAGGGCCCTTATAGACCCAACGACGTGCAATTTGAGCGACGAATTAGCCGTTATAAATGAAATTGAGCGAAACACACGACGACGAGCATTCTCGTCCAACGCCACGTTTGCGGCGGCCGCATTGCTCTAATCGATACCGCGTTGCAACGCGCGGTCGGCCGCATTGCTCTAATCGATACCGAGTTGGACGAGAATGCTCGTCATCGTGTCGTCGGGTCTGTAAGGGCCCTTATTCTCTTTTTCGTTGATCAGAAGATGCTATTAAATGCCCTGTAGCAATATGGAAAGTCTGAGAGTAAGGACTAAATTAGGGAAACGGTGATAATGATCCAGAGTGGTGTATCCTAAGCCTCACTACAAGCCTAGTAATTTGTCGAGAAATCTCCTTAGCAGCACGATCGTGCTGAAGTTAATTGGCTGTCATGGCACGGCTAACGAAGTTGCTCACCAAGAGCTGCTCAGTGAAGCATCGAAGGTGACAAAGGCTAACTTCATTAACTCCAAATACATCATGGCACCACTAACATTAGCTGTTGAAAATCCTCAACATCAGAGATTCTCTCGATATTAACCAGGAAATCACCTTTCGACAGCTATAATAGATCCATACACGATTGTGGACAATGCCTTTAACACTAATACATAACTAGCGTTTTATTTTGATGTTTCGAATCCTTCCAGTAGCGTCACACCGTAGTGCCGCCAATAAATCAACGATTTCAGAGCCCTATCGAGATGTTTGAAGGCGGAGTGAGTCAATCGCCAAGTAAACTTGACGCCAATTTCAAAACGTGGTTACTTGGGCAGACGAGGTGAGTGCGACTTTGAACCTATCTGCACTTGTTGTGTGCCGTTAGGGACATGAACATTTGGCGATGTGATCGATTGCGCTACTCGTCTCATTGTCGGCAGCAGCAATTAACTAACCATATTCATTTACCTGACCAGGTGAGGTATTCAGGTAGAGGATAAATGACCGTCTCGTTGAGATGTTTCCTATGTATGATCAACGAGTCGGACCTACTTCTTTATGTCATACGGGAAACGGCAAACTAAGAAACGATTCTATTGAAGGGCGTCCGTTTGTCTACCGTAATCCGTCGTCAGCTCAGTGATTTTTCGTGAATAACAAATTATACCCTTAACATTTTTCTAAACCTTTATATACGTTCTCCTCCAAGAACTATAAAATAGCCATGATATCGTGTCGATTTTAGCCTTTATACAAACCCGCAGACGTAATATGCTAGGCCCTCTGACCGAATTTGCACCGAGTTCGCGCTAAGGGCCGCATTGACGCAATGTCGGGGCGAGGCGCCTATCGCGTGCCATGTAACGGCGGATTACGGTACACAAATGGACGCCCTTCTATAGAATCGTGCTTGTAACGGCAATTTATCAAAAGTTCGGACCAATCGTTTTGTCTTCGCAAGTTAACATTCATATCGATTAAGCACTATCAGTATTTTTGCTCGAATAAGTCGGTTCCTACGAGAATGCTACTCGAGTCTGTGGTGAGACTATTCCTTTTACTATTAAGTAATAGAAGGTCCAATTCGTAGTTCCCTTATTTTGAGATTTAATCAAAAAAAGAGAAAGATTTTGTATGTTAGGCTGCAGTCTGAGCAGATGTAACTGGACGAGTACAATCGAGCCCACTTCTGCCATATGTCCAAAATCCGTCTCGTGTTTGCTTGTTTTGCTTTTACCTTTAAACGGTCAACACGTGTTTACGTGAACGGTCTTCAGACATTCGCTGAACAAGTTCCGTTGTGTTCGTTTTCATTACTAATCGACGGAAAAGGACCGCAATGAGCTTTATATCTCTGTAGTACAAAATATTGCAATGTTTGTATGAGTTGTCAAAAAAGGCGCATCGTGATTTTCTCTCCAGGGTGTCCTGGTGGTTAGAATTTTTTGACCCATGCTGATAATATAAAATATCAACCGCTTCTAGGTGATAAGAAAAAAGAGCTAAGTCATTTACAAACATCGCTCTAATTGAGTGAGCGTCAACGAGAACCATGCTCGTTATTGACGCCAGCGTCGTGCTTTTGTGCAATTGACCATATTTTTCAAAAATTATTGCGGGTGTCTGCTCTTTTTGCCCAGTTGAACTCGTAAAGAACTCCACAGCTTGCTCATTAATGAATATGGTGTCAGTTCATCGTGTTCTGGCGGCCCAATCGCCGTGCAGTGCAGTGCGGTGCGAGCTGCTAGGCTGAGTAAGATTCTTGAGGTTTCTGGTAATCCTTAATTCGTATAGTTTTCACTACCCACACGAATTCTAGTCATAAAAGTACGGTTCGAGTTGCGGTCACTCTCCTCCATCGGTCGGTTTGGGGATGAATGCCCTTTAACCATTCCCTCCACTTTAAAATTTTACCAATCGATCTGAGTTGGTTACCTCTTCAATTGCAGTTTGGGCGCACCTTGTGGTGTACATGGTGTATATGAATAAATAAAATAAATAAGTAAAAGTACCGTCGTAGTATTAGGTTGAGTCATGGGTAATCGAACATTAGAGCATCGGGATACCCACTGACCCAGTTTTCTGACCTTCCCTTTATTCCACGGACCACGGATGACTGGCGAACACTAAGGGTGTTTGATAACTCACGAGTGGTTTGGTATGATTATACCTCACTGCTCAGTACGTCCAGATCCAACTCCATCGGGAGTCGTGAATATCCTCGTTAGAACCACTGACACGACGTTAGAACCGCTGACCCTGTATGACATTACGGCTCAATCCACAGAGTTAATAGTACGTTGCGAAATCCTAAGAGCATATAACCCATCTAATCTCATCTGATGAAAAATTAGTGTAATGTTCACTGACTATAAGGTTAGTTAGCATTCGGTTAGGTAACTAAGGGAAACGATTTAGAAAAAGGGAGTTGTGGTTACCTGAGCGGTACATCTTTGCCTGTGCATCAATATTACTGTCACAGATGCTCCTTAATGTTTCGCGTAATAAAGCTTGAGGAGGCAGAAAGTAAAAGTTGAGCTTTTGGCAACTTTATGAGAGCGAGGGTAGTTGTGGGTTTGTAGGTGCGGGAATAATAGCAAGTGTCAGATTTGTCAGGGTTGTCTGGGTACTTAGCAGTCATCTCCGGTCAGATAGATCCTAACCTGATAGGCTCAGAAAGAGCATGAATATGGTCGAACAACTAGAAGAATTTAATCGCGCAGCGCCTTTAAGGCCACTTCACACTTTACTGCTGCAGCAACGCAGTAACAATGAAGAATAGGGACCCGCGGCATGCGTTGCAGCAGTGCAGTATGTCATTCTGAAATCGAATGTGACTTGGACAGAATTATTTTCGCTGAGAATTCGCTTCAGAAGGTTATCGAGGGCGCTGATCACGAATCTGCCATCCGTTTTCAAGTTTGTGGGCGAAAACCATTCATATTGTCAGAAAAATTCTAAGTATCTGGTTTACTGCCACAGTAGAGTCTGGAGAGGCCTTTAACTGTGTTGCTGCCGCAGCAATGATGAAACATAGAATCGCGGCGCGCGCGGCAGCTGCGCAGTAGCGCAGTATCCGCTTTCGGATTACTTTGGGAAAATCACCGATATCTCCAACTATGCACTAAACCAGCCATTCAGCGGGCTGCCGGCCAACAAACGGCTGCTAAATACACACCAAAAACGTGAACTGAAATAAAGATTTGAAATAAAACAAAGAATATTTAAAATAAAACGATGAACAAATAGCATGTAGCAAAAGACGGCGAGCTGAACTGATGAAATGCGTCTCTGGGAGTACGGTAACGGGCAATCGCGACGGGACCCATATGAGCCACCCATGACAAACATCGCTTGGGTTTCGCTTATTATGTCGTAGGATAGTTTTTTGACCAACAACAGTCCAGTGGACGGCCGAAAAAGCGCGCAGCTACTGCGGAAATACACGCACCCACTTTCTACTGCCCTTCTTCTTCTTTATTACATGAATGCATCATGCGATGTGCAATAAAAACCAATGAACCAACGTAAGATAACACAATGTAAAAATTTAAGTTTGTGATTAACCTAAAACGAACATCTAACGGTAAATGTCAAAATTATCAGAAACAGAGAGATGGGAGTCTAACAGTCTAAGAAAGTTCTTTAATTCAACCGGAATGCTTATTTTCCTGTTCAATTTGTAATGCTCTGATCCCGCGCGATTTGCGAAAAAATGAAGCCTATATCATGTTTTAGCTAAAGATAACCGTAGTTTGTAAGCCCACCCAGGAGCGCTTCAAAGCACCTCTGCTTTGGTTTAGTGCCGCAGTAGAGTCTGAAGGGACACTTACTAAGCGCTTGCAAACTGCTGATGCCGGCTAGATGTTTCAGTACTGTTGCCATCACCTATATTTCCGTAAATAGAAATGAAAACGAATTCGAATTCGGGTGGGTATGGGTGTAGGACCAACAGTGGTAAAATTCACAATAGTTTATCGTATTAGGGAGAAGCGGATTCGTGTGCGTTGCGCTGGCTGCCGGCAGTGTGCCTGAGTGTAGTGCTGGCTTTCAGGGCTGCCGCGAATGGAGGCGTTCTGCGCTAACCTAGCTGCTTGTTGCAGAGCGAAGCCGCCCTTTGACGGCTCAAATCCAACTCGCGGCAAGAAAAGACGAAAATCTGATGGTTACTTCACATTCGTATGATCACCGATCATCCATCCATCTATTCATCACACAACAACACTCGTCGTACGCTACTACGCCTTCGCTACTGCTACTACTGCTACTACTACTATTACTACTACTACGATAGCGCAACAATGTCCATCATCGTCCCCCGAACAGGCCGTTCTTCTTCACTTTCATCTGTTCTGTATGAAAAAAGGATAGATTGATCCACACTTCCTCAGTCAGTTACTGCCGTCGAACGAACGCCTCAACGGCATTGTCATCTCACCTCGAGCCAAATCAATCCACCATCTCGTTCCATTCTGCTGTCTCGTTCGCTCTCGTTGTGTGTGTCATATTCGTTATCTATGTATGTTACATTAGGGTATGATTGCCGACTGTTTGTGATTTGTTCGTGATTGTCTTCTACATCCAGAGAGTACCACTTACGTTCAGAGCTGGTATGTGCCAATGTTTTCGATGCTATTAGGTTGGCAACTAATTTCGTGGACTCTCACGCACCTTCAACAAAAGTGTTAGTTACTAAATAAAGAAAAATGTTACCCAAACGACATATGAACCACCGAAACGAAGAGATATTTCTCCACTCTCTGGTTACTGCCCCATTCCACTTCCTAAGAAATGCTGAGTTTTTTGAAAGGAATTGTTTTCGCAGGTGCATTTTGACCTACACCTCATTACTGGATCGTCTTTGTCCCAGAGAAGGCAGGAAAAACCAAAATAAATGTCATACATATAGTGCTCTATCTGCACTATAACCTGCATAAACAAGAGTCTCCCAGCTTACATCTTCGGATTTTTGGAGCGACCGAAACTCAGCGTGATGTTTGGCGGTGTCTTGATGAGTGGTGACACAACTTTCAGAGAACTGCTTAAACCGACTACCGCGTAGTTCAACCTGTAGACAGCCAGGCTAAAGAGAGTAGGGCTCTAGGTGAATACTGAGACTACCACCGATCAATTTTCGAAAGGTGGCACCTTCGTAGAACCTCCAGACTGAGATCATCAGCCTCTTGTGAGGAGGTGGATTTGAGGATCTGTAGCGGCCTTCATTTTGTTTTGGGTGGCCGGCTAGGAAGTCAGTGATTACTAAGAGATATCCTCTTTCCATCGCACGTTACCCCTTTCTGAACCGGTTATTCGCTTTTGGAGAAAGCTCAAAGTTCGTTTGCAGCATCCGCCCCACCCTTGTCGCGCGACGGGTGAAATCGCAAGGCACCTGTTGGCCAGTTTTACAGAAAAACTAATATAGTGCAGAACCGTTTCAGTTCAGCTTTTTAAGCACTTGACTTCGAGCGTCTACATAGCCGTTGTTGATCTCTAGTTTCTTTCGAAAGAACTAGTTACGGCCTTCCGACCGAGCTCCGTAGGTCATCCGAAGTGCACCTTTGTTTTCGTTTGGAACTGCTTGCTCAAAATCTCTTGAAATCTTTGAGTGCCATCAATCGCTTCAAGACATCATCCTAAGATTCTGCACACACAAATTGTAACGTTTCAGTAACCTAGTGGCTAAACAGGTATTCATGAAGAAGACCTTGGCAAACACTGGTTTTGGATGTTTTCATTTCAAGAAGAAAAACATTCCCTGTAAACAAAAATAACAGGGTTTATGAATGGTTTTAGAAACTACTTGATATGCTCTATCAAACGGTTAAAAGAGCAGTGAAGTAGGTGAACTTTCAAGCAAGTTGTGTTTGCTAGAAATAATGACTGCAAAACAGTCCACGAAATTAGTTGCCAACCTAATACAATACAAATGTCCTTTCTCGGTACAATCGAATGTTTTTATTTGTATGTGTGTATCAAAGAAGTTACACTGAACGCATCCATTATTCTTTTACCACAATGACTATCTGCCTTCTTCGAGTTTAGTCGTGAAATCTGAGTCGAGATCGCATTTGTGGCTTTTCATGACACGGGTTCTTATGTTTGTGACAGATTTATAATCGGCCATGATTTGTCCAACTATATATGTATATTGATTGTATTGTGCTGCTTCTATATGATATCATTTGAAATATCGAATCGATTAGCTTTACAATGAGCCGTAAAATGTCTAAGAAATATCATCAAGACTGCCAGAAAGCACTCTTTCATCGTCTTCTAGGATTAACAAGTCCTTTGATTGGATAATTTTCACGTTCTATTGCAATCATCTGTTAATTCCATCCATAAATTTCATTGTTTATGTAATATAGTTTTTCAGTGAAGTATCACACTGCTGCTGTTCTATTTATTTTAGCGCTGCAGTTATGTTGGATGTACAGCCAAAGAACGGAAAATGAATATGTGCACGATTAGGTTGAAATTGAAGTGCAGTATACTACGGTGATCTTACAGTACCACCGATGACATACCTTTCCCAATGTGGATTCGGTTTTGTTTGTTAGCGCTCTACCTGAAAGTTGGTCTCGAACAGGTGCGGGTTAGGACCCTTACAGACCCGACGACACGACGACGAGCATTCTCGTCCAACGCGGTATCTATTAGAGCAATGCGGCCGACCGCGCGTTGCAACGCGGTATCGATTAGAGCGATGCGGGTGCCGCAAACGTCGCGTTGGACGAGAGTGCTCGTCGTCGTATGTTTCGCTCAATTTCATTTATAACGGCTAATTCGTCGCTCAAATTGCACGTCGTCGGATCTGTAAGGGCCCTTAGTTATCTTCGACGTACTTCTTCAAGAACTACCAACGAATTCTTGAATTGCACGCGCTCAGAATGTTTACCAGGAGCAGAACGGCGGTGAGTTGTATTCTTTAGAGATTGATGCGTTTTCTATGCTTTTTTAGATGCCGCTTCATCTCTCCTAGCTGAAAAAGATGCTGAAAAAGCTCGATCTATGCCCTGAGGGCAGAAATTAAGGATTTTCTAAAATGGAGTCACAAAATTCCACATTACAGGACATGGGTTGAGTTGCTCTTGCGTTTCTCTAATTGTGTCTAAGTATACAATATGTTCCTTCCTATGTTCAATTTTTTGTTACCATTTAATTTACTCTGAAAAATTACGCAGTATTTTTCGGGGTGAACACCGTTTACTATGAAGGAAGTTGTAATTGTGTGAAGTGTAGTGACAAAACGAGACACGCGAAGAAGCAAAATACATGTTAATATGATGAACCCTCAAAATTTCACGTGGTTCTCTCAGGCAGAGCAAAAGACCCGCGTAGTACATATGTGATATTGAAACCCAAAAGGATTGAAATCCCTCTGATGAAAAACGAAAGAGCAACACTACAGTACCGGACATATCCTTTGGTCAGATGCCGGAAAAGCCGCTTAGGAGCGTTCCAAAACGGCTTTTTTCAATAACTTTAGGCTACTATTTTGACCATAAACTTGATTTCAAAGCCCACTACCAAATGATGGTCAAGAAAGCCATGTTCCGTACATATAATCTGTTCAAAATTCTCAAAACTAGGGATCCCAAAGTACTCATTCGTGCGTATAAAATTTACGTGCGCCCCATAATGGAGAGTGGCACCACGGTGTTCAATCCTACCAAAAAGAGGGACATAGATTTCCTTGAAAGCGTGCAAAACAATTTCACTCGCAAGCTATTAATGAGATGTTTCCGGCTCAGTTACTCCTTGATTCCAGGCAGTACGGACAGAGCGAAACAGTTAGGGTTACAATCCTTAAAAAGAAGAAGGGAAAACAACGATATTAAAATGATGTTCAAGATTTTGACTAGAGTTATTGATGTCGACGTGAACGAGTTTTTCCAAACTGTTGATACTAACACTAGAAATGTAGGGATCAGGCTAGCTGGTTCAGCAAGTCGATGCAAATCCAGATCATCTTTTTTCTCACAACGTGCATTACCACTTTTTAGATTATTGGCTAAGGACCGCATTCTTAATATGTCTTTACCTCAATTTAAGTCTTATCTTGCTCGTAGGCAATTATCTTGATTTTGTCATGCTAAATCTCAATGTTTTCTTGTTTGTTAACTCTAGGCGTTTCTGTTTAGTGGTTTGTGTGTGTTTTTTTTTGGTTTTGTTGTTTTATACTACGTGGTGGAATTTCCGTCACGTCCTAAAT